>JAVTVJ010000177.1:3165000-4365000 GCA_034509425.1 Eopsaltria australis | reverse complement strand
AGAATGAGATGATGTAACAGTTGTTTCTGCCACCTTGTTTATAGCTCTGTTTTCCCATTTTAGTAAGAACAGCTTTACTGGCCATCATTGGATTTATGCCAACCAAAGGTGAAGGAGCAATAGGATCTCTAGATTACACACCAGAAGAAAGAAGAGCTCTTGCAAAAAAGTAGGTGCTAAGTTTGCTACTGTAGATACATACGTATCCACTCACTTTTAGGGTAATGCTTTGAGTTGAAAATAAATTGCTTCAGTCAATTCTCTTGCATTTTCCCAAATATAAAACAAGTTTGATGCCTTGTATATGTGGTCACTTTTTTCTCTGTATATTGTGCAAACTTGGAATTGCAATCAAAATATTTTGAGAGCTCTCTGTTCCTTCCAGCATTGTGTGGTCATATTAGAGGTTTGTCTGAAATTCAAACTTGGATGTAATTAACATATTGTGGCACAGCACTAATTGCAGCATGGAGGGAAAGTGAGTATGCTGAAATTGATAGTAACTGGGGGAGAAAACAACAAAAATAATGATGTATCATTGCCTTTAAGTAAATAATAATAGTTAAATGATGACAAAATTCTGAAGCAACTTCTTCTAAATGATCTTTAGGAAATCAACTTAAGATGAGGTTTGTGACTATGATGAAATTATTAGCTTAGTGGACGAAGGGAAGGCAGTGGGTGTTGTTTATAGGGACTTTAGCAAGGCTTTTGGTGTCCTTTCCCTTATCCTCATGTCATGAAGTACAGCCTCGGTAGGTGGGTGTAAGGTGGATTAAGAACCGGCTGAGCTGCCTGGCTCAAAGGATTGTGATAAGCAACTCAAAATCCAACTGCAGGCTGGTCACTATTGGTGTATTCCTGGTGTCAATACTGGGGCCAGTGCTATTCAGTGTCATTAATGACCTGGATACTGGGGCAGGGTGCACCCTCAGCAACTTTGCAGGTGATAGAAAACAGGAAGGAGTGGCTGATACACCAGAAGGTTGTGCTGCCATCCAGAGGAGCCTCAGTGGGCTGGAGGAATGTCAGAGAAAAGTCCTGCCCCTGGAGAGGAATAGCACCAGATGACTAGCTGGAAGAGAGCTTGGAAGGGGAGGTTCTGGTAGTCACCGAGCTGATAATGAGGCAGCATTGTGCCCTTGCAGCAAAGAAGGCTGAGAGTGTCCTGGGTTGCATGAGGAGGAGCACTGCCAGCAGGTCAAGGGAAGTGATCCTACTTCAGTACTCAGCACTGGTGAGACATCAAGAGTGCTGGGTTCAGGTCGGGGCTGTGACCAGGTCAGAGTACAAGAAAGATAAGGACTGCCTGCAACAAATTCAGTGCAGTGCCACAAAGGTGATTGAGGGGCTGGAGCATGTTTCATACATGGAGATAGTAAAAGAACTGGGAGTGTTCAGCCTGGAGAAGAGAAGGTTCAGGGGGTCATATCCATGTGTACTAATACCTGAAGGGAAGCTGTAAAGAAGGTAGAACCAGACTCTTTTCAGTGGCATTCACTAACAGGAGTGAATCAGTGGGGTGGGTTGGTCTTGATCCTGTGCTATGAAGGCTCTGTGGTTCCTCACTGTCCTGGAGAGCTGGCTGTAGTGTGCCCTATAGACAGAAGATGTGTGCAAGAGAGGGAAGGTAATGTTCTCCTAGTAACTGAAATTCCTGGATTGGAGGTGCAAGCTCTTGGGTCCAGTATAATGTTTGTAATAATAGTTAAATCTTTATCATTTATAATTTTTATTTGTTGCAGATACAAGTTTTTTAACTGTAAGAAATTATTAATAAAGTATAAATAATAGTGTTGTGTAAGTCAGTTGTTGATACTAAATGACATGAGAGAGTTTGTGTTAGTAATGTAGATAATTCTCAACGTATTTTTTCAAGATAGTGTGATTTGATGCAGAGGGAAGTACTTCTAAACTACTGGCCTTGCCACCACTTGTCTTTCTATGGATTGTTTTGCAAATAGTTTGTTTAAACAAGCACACAGGAACACTGAGAACATGCTATTCTGAGCTGTGTCATTTGTGGGCAGGTCACAAGACTTCTGTTGTGAAATGTGTGGCACGTCTATGAAGACAGCCCTCTTACCACTGACATCCGGAAGCGTGTCAAGCCAGGCGGACAAGGAGGCTAAAGAACTTGCCAGACAAATCAGCTTCAAGGTGAAGTCACTATTTAAACTTTTATCTCTCTTGTACAGAATTAGAAAAATACTGAGCAAAAACTTGTAAATCACAGAAATGTTCACCATTTCAGAAAAGCTCCATCAATTGCTATGTGGAAGGCTGTTTTCTCAATATAGTCTGAAAGAGAAAAATAAGAATGGATCTCTTGAAATTTACCAGTTAATAAGTTGTGCATCTCAAGCATTGATTGATTCGTTTTAATTTTAGTGGTGACCACTGTTGTAAAAACTGCCTGTGTTGCTTTTACTTCCACATTTTCAGACACTAATAATGTGATTAAATTCTCCAGAATTAGTCTTATCATAAAAGTGTTAGGAAAGTTTGGGCAAAGCTAACCTAAATTTTTTACCTTTGTGATTTTTTTTTCCTTTTGGCTTGTGGAAGGAATAAAACATATTACTACTGAAAAATGGTTGCAAATTCTTTTGAACTACTCTGCTACTGTCAGAAGATACTGAAAGTTGAACTCTGGTATGGAAGTTGCTGTGACCGAAAAATGTGTTCTCTAGCTTGTGTTTCAGTGAAAGCAAGGTTTGTTTAGACAAATACATTCCTTAGAGAATTGCATGTCTTGCATGCACAGCATTGTTTTTCACTGGGTTTTCCACTAAACTCTTAAATCAGCCACTAAGGAAGATTGCTGTGCATGAGAGCAGGGAGCTACAGTTATATTGTGACAATGTGGAATTAGTGCAGAACACATCCTCACTAAGGTCAGGGCTGCCAATATGTCCCCTTTTAGTGTTCTTCTAACACTGCCCTAAAGGCTACTTTTACTTTTTTTTGTGTGCCATGAAAGTAAAGATTGTCTTCTTCTGAGCATTCCTACCAGTTTTGCAGGACATGCATATTCCTGTGCCTTAGTGGTTGTGATAAAAACATCTCCAAATATTATACAAAGATGAGAGATACTGGAACAGAGTTTTAAAGCTGAGCTACTTGGAGAACCAATGGACTGGCTTTTCCTGGCTTTTTTATAATATATAAGAGTTTAAAATTGTAGGATTGATTTTTACTTAAGCACTGCTAATCTTCATCAAAGAAATTCTAGAAATATCAGAGTTTGGTTTCGTTTGGGTATCTTTTGTGAGAAAGAACTCATAACTTATATTTCATACCTTTTTCAGTTTTAAAATGAATGAATTAGGGACATAAGTCTTTAAAGAATATTGGTGCTTTCAATGTATCTATATGCTTGACACCACCTCCTAAGGACTGACACTTTCCAGGAAAAATATTAACAAATGTCTTAATTTTCTACAGCCTTTTACAATCCCTTGTGGGGTTTATTTTAATAAGATAAATCACTGCTGTCCTCCGGTTGCATCTTTCTTCCCTTCTCAAATAAAATTTTAGGGGTTGAGGTTTTTTAAGCTTCCTGCTTCTCTGCTTTGCTTGACTTTCTTGTCTTTTTGATGTTAGGCTGAGGTGTTCAATTGATGTGTTTGTAATAAACTAATAGTATGAATTACTAGCAGGAAATACAGAAGTTTTTAATCATTTGGATACATTTCATGTCAATTTATGGGGTAAGATGTAACATCACATTGCTGATAGAGTGCATAATTTGAGAGAGTCTCTCTACTAGCAAACATACTAGCAACCTCTGTGTTAGCTTCGTCCTTAAATAAGAGATTTCCTAACTTTGTGTAGATGATCCCAGGGTTATTGCGTTCCTTATTGCTTTAAACAAGATGGTAACTTTAAAAAAAAGCCCCATGTGTGGTATTGAGATAGGAATACGAAATTCAGGAGGGGGAAAAAAACCCCAACACATCTTCTCACTATGGTTTTCCTTGTTCTGTGAGCATCCCTCTTTGTTCCTGTCTGTTTTAATAGTAAATTATATTTTGTATCAGTTTTATATTGACTTCCAAACTTTTTTCTGCATTTTAGGTGTTATATAACAGAAATTCCATTTTGCTTGAAAAAAGGAAAAAGAAATTATTAATATCATATGCATCACTGTAAAATAGTATGGGTTACCATCAGGTTGCCATCACAAGGCATATTTTGCAGTAAAATTAATTCTCTTCTCACCCTCATTATTATGTTTAAATATGTTGGTCATCTTTTGAATGTTAGTCTGACTTCAGTCTAGACTTACTATTTTCATAAACTAAAGTAAATCAAATGCACATTTGGTAGTGCTTTATAGAGATTAACAGTAAAGATGAAATAAGCTTATCTTGTAAAAAGCAAGAGTATGAAAATCAGTGCTCACAGGTTCTGGGGAACTTACGATTGGACATAGGAAAGAAAGATTTACCCCAAATGTTGTCAAATGCTCAAGCAGACTACACCGAGAGGCTGTGGAACTCCAGCTTTGGAGATGCTCAGAACTTGTCTGGACATGACTCTAGAGAGAGTTGGACCAAGGTGCATCTAGAGGTCCATTCCAGTCTAAATTTCTCATGAGTCTATGCCGCTTTGTTGGTGATCCATATTTGATTAATAACTTTTCCTGCCTACTATTAAAGTTCATAATAGTCAAGTGCAAAGCAGTGTCATCAGATTCTAAGTTTTCAAATGTTAAATTCATCTCCAGATTGTTTCAGTGCTGTAATTTTTGAATTCTCTTGAGGTAATACACATCAAGAAAAAGGGAACTTAATTTCCTCACACTAAATAGTATAATGAAAGAATATTATACTGTGATCTTATCACTTTGTTATCACTATAACTGGTTGTTTTCTAATACACTGTTTGTATTTCTTGCTACTACTACCACCACTACTTATGTCTGCATTTGAAGACAGTTACTAGATTTGAAGTTGTGGTCTTTGTAATAAATTGGGATCTGGACACATGACTTGGGAGGTGACTTGTTTACTGATAAAAATTGATCTGGTCATGACTTCTTTTTTTTTTTTTTTTTTTTGACGTGTGTAATTTTAAAAGTATTTCAGCTTAGCACTCTGATGGTATGTTCTTTTCCATTCCCAAGAGATTATTGCTGGCATATATACTGGGGTTTGTGTTCTTCGACATGTCCCTACTGATCTCTTGTCTCAAATTTCCTAAGCATGAAACCTTAATTCTGGGAAATAATGCCGAGCAGACATTTTGTAAATGTGTATGAAAGCAGTATTACAAGACTTGTATTTTTTCTTTTACACTGTCATGAAATTTAAATACTGAACACTGGTATGTATATACTACCCAGTGCAGTGTCATGCAAATATGCACACTCTGTGAGGCAACTTTGGTACTGAAACCAGTATAGCCACATTACATTAGCACTCACAGGAGGCTTCTTAGTCCTGTGGGGGAATAGGCTGTGCTACTTCACTTGTGTCAACAGTAGGTCAGCATTGCCTTAAGGACCTGCAAACAGAAGTTTTGAAAATGTTGTTATTCTGGCATAGTGTCCTGGATGTTCAAAAGAATTTTTTTTTTTTTGCTCTCTACATCTGTACTTTTTTGAATGTTATATTTATTATGTGCAAACCAAAATGTTTTTTAAACCGTTGTTTGCACATTTGCAGTCTCATTTTTGAAGAATGAAAATTTCTTAAACTTGTTGCTGTGTGATTGGAATGCAACTGGCACACCTGATTATTGCATTTTGGTAATCCTCATATTCTCTACAATAAAATGCACATTCCAAAATAAGCCAGATCTCTTTGGAGCTATTTTGGTCTTGTTTTTGAAGTGTACTTATGTGCTTCTTGTAGGCAGAGGTCAATTCATCCAGGAGGTCTGATGCTGGACCCTCAAACCCATCAGGACTGAACCACTCTGCTGCTTCCCATGAGTCTCAGCAGGATGGTGCAGCTAGAGCATTCCCAGATCCAACAAGTGCAACGGTATGGAACATCTTTGCGCTTTATTGGGCATAGTCGGAACATGAAATTTGTCCTCTTTAAGCTGATTGGAGTCCTGATTAAAGTATGTAGCTTACATATTTATTCTGGAACTCCCGCATGCTTTTATATAAAATCTATTAGCAAATAGTATACTGAATCACTTTTAGAAATAGCAATCTCTGCTTTCACTTCCTTCCCTTAAAGCAATAACGTTCTTTTAGCAGTTCTTCTTCCCAGTGTTTCCTTTAATTACAGTAAGTGTTCATTAAAATTTTATGGTATCTGAAGGACTAAAATTTGCCATCTGCACAACATAGCATGTTTTTTTTCAGCAGAATTCTTAGCCAGAGGCAAAAGTGTTTCAGTGATAACCTGTAGCTTTTAAATACTATTCAGTACTATCTTCCTGGGTTTTATAACCTCGTAAGTAAGTCTAAAATATTCTTACCATTTGAAGTATGACACTTATGTTTTAATACTGCTAGGTGTAGGGCTTATGTAAAGGTTTCGGAAGTGACTGCATTCTGGTGATAGGCTAAGTCAGCTGCTGTTATGACTGTTGCAAATGCAATCTAAATTCACTGTTTAATTGCAGGCAAATCCCAGCTAAGCTGCCTTTTTTAGAAAGGATGGGGCTGCAGATTGGTTAAAAAAACCTAAAACATGTCAAATAACATCAGAACATCTGTTGTGTGTTTGCAACATATTTTCAAGCCATGTAGGAATATAAACATGCTAATAGCATACTTTTTTCCCCCCACAATAAGGATTTTTCCAGATTGTTCAGGATTTATTAAACCATTTTATTTTATTGTTCGTATTACAAATCCTGGCTAATACAGTAGAAAGAGCTGACACACCAAGGCATTGCTGGCATTTTTTTGAGAAGAGAGACTTTTTAAAATTAATCACATTTTTAAGAAAACTGGTCTTATCAATAATACTGATTTAATAATTATTAATTTAATTCTCAGAAGGTCAGTCTCATGGGAAATGAGACCTTTAAACATATAAATGTATATAAAAATATTTATATATGTGATTAACTGTAAATGATAAGTGGGTTCATGTTTTAGGGAATTTAACTAATATTCAGGATTGTTAGTTTTGGTTTGCACCAACACCTGTGTTTCTGAGCTGTCACATTTTGAGTGTTAGGAATTATCTGGAGCCATTCAGTAGTGGAAAATAGCCACACAGTGGAAGAAAGAAATGTGTAATAGGAAAGACTATTTTAAGGAATTTGAGCTTGCTATTTCTGTGTACATATTCATGTGAATGTTAATAGAAATCTTTTCAAAGTAGGGCACTCTGGGCCTTGATCTGCTTAGACGTGTGAAAGAGTACCCATGCAAACCTCAGATCTTTTCTACTCAGCTGGGTTTCTTGCATGAGTAAAATCTGCTTATTGAATTCTTGTTGTGTAAAGATGTAATTCTGCTTTATTCTGTTAGATGTGGGCTACATCAAAACATATTATTCTCTCTTCATGGATAAAATGTTTGTTACTTACTCTACCAATGTGTGTTTAATTAAAAGCTATTGTAGAAAATTTGCAGGGTTTACTCTCTCTGAAAGTAAAAAGGGGAGAGGCAGGGCCAATGCTGAATTCTTGTATTAGCTTGTGTAATTCCTTCTGGTGTAGTAGATTGATGTGCCTCACTCTGAAGCCATGGGAACTTTTGTCTTTCTAGACAATACAGAGGTGAATACTTGAAGTAATCATGCAGAAAAAATGGAGTATTACTTTTCTTTTGCTCCTAGAACAGTTGTAACCAGTCTTCACTAAAGACACAATGGTAGATAGGTGCTAAGGAAAGAGTCACCTCTAGGTGAAGGTGAAGGAATCCTTAGACTGTGTTTTACTGTGGGACTTCTTCATGTTTGTTCTTTCCACCAACAGTTCTGTATTCCATGATTTTTTGCCTTTAAGTTGCTTGAAAGGACAGAGATTTTTGAAATGTATTGATGGCAAGATATTTGTGAGCACAGTGATGTCCCTTCTGGGACAGGCTTAATTCTTGTGTGAAGAGCACGCTGAAATGGTTCTCTGGCATGGCATCACTTCATGTCCATTCATTTGTTCTATGTGGGGCCTTATTCCTGAAGAGAGAATTTGTCATTCCATCAGAAGAAAAGGTATTTTGAATTTGCTTTCCCTTCTGTCAGCTTTCACTTAGGGAAAGGATTGTAGCCTCACCGACTAAAGAAGGGCCAAGACTTACAGTATTTCCGTTAAACGTATATTTTTCAGATTCAGAACTCGGTTTGAAACTGCTGGTTATGTTTTGGCTGTCACTGTGTTACTCAGTACTTCAATCTTACAGATTCTTGCCCTTTGAAGATACTTACTGTGTAACTGCTGCATGGGTGTGTTTGTGCTGTGGGAAAGGTGCGCTCAGAGCTCTTGACTTTTGGGCTTTCCCTGCATGACCACATCTTCCAGGTCACTTGCCTTCCTCCCCACCTTCTCTTGTCTTTTTGCCATACCGGTAATGGTTGTTCCCTCTCATGGTCCTGTTAGTAATGACTGGAGTGTGCAGCACTGTTGCAGATGTTGCATGTTGGCTGTTAAGTTTTCTGTGCCTGTATTATTAGAGAACATTTTTCCAACCTTTAAACAGCTGATCTTTGAAGAAAGAAGGAGGGGAAGGGGTTGATTTTCATGCCAGCGAGAGCTGCTTCCCAAGACAACTTGTCACAACAATGTTATCGAGGTTTGCCAGGTGCAAGGCAACATGTACAACAGCATGAGAACAAGAAAAGGAACAAGGCTGCTTGGGAAAATGCTGCCACAGCAACTTGTATAAAAGGATACAGAGCTGCAAAGAACAGTCTTTAGGCATTAATAGGACTAAAACAGGCTAGCTAAGGCATTGCGCAGCATAATACTTCTGAGGAGTCTGAACCCAGTGCAGAGAACACCTCTGACTGGACTACTTCTGAGAACACTTTTTTTAAAATTACTATTTGTAGTAGCTGTTGATGTGTACTCAGGGCAAAGTAATGGTACGTTATTCTTGTTTGAGTATTCAAATTGCAAGCAAGGTACTGCTGAAAGTTGGCTTGATAAAAGTAATTGCCTCTAGTACTAAGGTGAGATCCTTCCACATCTGAGCAAAACAGTGTTTTTGAAGGAATATGTTATAGATACTCAGATGGACTTGAGTTGGACTCGGATTCAGTGGTGACCTAAATTTTGGTACCAAAACTCTGATCACATCCATGGGACTCATTATTGGAGGCTGAAGAGCACTGCAATTTACTCCTCAGCAGAGGCCGCATTTCTCTTGTCTTCCCCACAATTGCCTTGACTAAATCCATATGGATTATGGGTGTCTGAACTCCCACCAAATCTGTAGCAATACATTTGGTGTGTTGATATGGGATGATGTCCCACCTTGGGGCTTATAGCTAATGAATAAAGTTGATGCTTGATAAGCTTTATCAAGTAACCAGGTAAAAACTGTGGTTAGGCTGTTTCTGATAACCTGGGAATATGTTAAACCTCAGTACACCTGTTATTAAACAATGTCCTGTAGTAGTGACCGATGGAGGACAGTAGGTCCACTGAGATGAGGGCCTACTGGGAACACGACCCTTAGGGCCGTGCTGACCTCCAGTCAGTGGGCCTGTCGACCGGCTTATCGCGAGGGCTCACTGCCTTAAAGGCTGTGCTACCTTGGCGTAAGAGAGAAGGGGAGTCAAAGCAAACCTTATGGCCTGGGACTCAGGGGTCTTGGACAGACCCACAACCCCGTGTGTTCCAAAGGGCCCCCAGCCCGAGGCTCTTGCCAGCACTCGGCGGTCCCCCGGCAGGATCCCAGTGATCCTTACTGCAGGCTGCAGCCCTGCTGGCAAGATAGCAGCCACAGACGCTCCTCAAAGAAAGCAGACAGACACCGAGTAAAGAGGCGAGAGGGGTCCTTTGTATGGGTTCCCGAGTTTATTGATCTCGGAAGGGTCCAGGGACAAAAGGACAGCAGACACGGAAGAGCATCACCTTTTATACGGAAGAACCAGCCAATAGGGACAGGGTTCGGGGGGGAACAGGGGAGGGGCAATACAGGGGGAGCCAACCAGAGAACAGCGGGGGAGGGGAGAAGGGGGCCAGGCCAATGGGGCATCGAGGCTGGGGGAACATTCTGGAAGGATATGATTATGTCAAGGAGGGGCGGGGAGCAACTGACCAACTGCCATAACAGAATTAGCCTAAGGGCAATAGGGAGAAACCATTCTAAACCCACGGGGGAGATGCTACACAGCGGTGTCTTCCCACCACTCATCTGGTCTATCCATTTTCTCCTCTGCCACCCCCCGGGTGGCTTCTACCACCGCAACAGTGACCTGTGCTGATAGTAGTGGCTAGATGAAGCGTTATGAGGGGTGATAAACAGTGCAACTGAAGCCAGCTACTCTTGAGCTGATGAAGGAGGTTTCTGTCAGAAAATGAGGCTGTGTTCTGATGCATGAGATTTGTAGAAGCCCTTATCTTTAATCGTAAGTTCTGAATGATATATTGGTTAAAAGTGTTTCCCTTTTTCTCTGTTAAGTGATGTCTTAGTTTCGTAATACTACAGCAACAATTTTAAATCTCTTGACAATTGAGAGTACTTGGCCCAACTTTGATTCATTAAAAAATAGACTTTTTTCATATTAGCCATTAAGCCACGCTCTGTCGAGCTTTGTCATTTCTTCAGTTGGAAGTTGTACAGACTAACAAGTATTTCACCTATCCTGATTTCTGCATCTCTCCCCAGACCATTGGTGTAAGTGGAAGAGGCTTCAGTAACCCAGAGGATTTATATGGTTCTGAGTTCATAGAGTTTGCTGTCTTTTTAAAACATCCCTTCTAAGATTATTATTTAGTCCTTCTAGTGTTCTGATAAAAATTTTTAAAATAATGTCCTGGAGATATAGATACCATTTTTCATTATATAAACATGATATAAATTTCTTACTTGCATTTTATTAGACAATATAAGGTTTTGTTAATTCTAATGTAAGTATGTTTTACTGAAGTAGCTTACTCATCAAATAATTCATCTGATGTCCTTGGAGCAAAGTTTTCTATCAGTCCTAATGGTTTCAGGAGCTTCAGAAATAATATGACATGTAGTAATATAAATAGTATCTAATAATATGACATGTGTGTATTAAACGTCTGTAAAGATCAGATGCTAAAGGTGACTACAATGTAACTCTTTTTGGATATTTCTATTTTTATTCTGTTAAGTGCTCATCCACATTTCCAGTATGATTTGGTAGAAACACTTCATGGAAATTCTGTCATGTGAGTCATTGTGTTAGTCTAAAAATCTTGTAATGTTTGCTTATGAAGAGTTTAAAGACTTGCCATTAAGTTGAAGACAAGATGATGGAGTTTTTTTTTAAATAGTACAGCCATCTGCCACTTTTGGGATTCTTAACAATTAAATCGTCAAACAAATAAAAAATCCATCTATTTATCTATCTATATATCTATTATTTAAGATACTGTAGCACCTGGACCCAAATTTTTTCGGATCATGATCACTCATTTCATGTCTTTCTTCTGCATGTTTGGTAATAGTTGGCCATTGATTATGTTGGGAATCCCAAGGTGGTGCATTAGCTTAGCTTTGGGTGAAGCCATTGGTCTGTTGCCACCCCAAACCATCTATAATTTCCTCAGAAAAATAACTTAAAGCCTTGAAATTGTCAGTGAGATTTCTCTTGAGTCACAGATCTGTTCATGTCAGTGTATGACAGCTTGTTCTATTCAGAACAGGGCCTTTCTGTTTTATTTTTAAATTTAAGTTTTGCAGTGTTGAGATGTGTGTGACAGCCAGTGCTACTTACTTTTGTTAGTATGATGAAAGATTAGGAATATTTCTAGACTTTTTATGTCTTTAAAAACTGTTTGAAGAAGAAAAACACGGCTTACTGAATTGGTAGTTCTTGTGTCCTGAATTCACTCCTCTCCCTCTTGCCTTCTGGATGATGGGAATGTAGATGAATCTAGGAACTTCATTTTTCAAAGACTTGGCTTCCCTAAGTCTTTATTTTCCTTGGCATGAGAAGCTTTCAAGTGAGTTCAGTGTAAAACAGAATTTCTTTCTTCTGCAGTGTACTGGAAATCGTGGCAGTCTGCTTGTGGTATTCTTGGCTGTCTCTGCTGATAAAATGTATCTTTTAAAAACGTTTTTCTTTGAAGCTACCCAAGCTGCTTTGCTTATTTAGGCAAGACAGTTGTGTAAACAGGCAAGTTGTCAAATGTGGAGAGTAATTGCATCAGTACTTCCTTGCCAGTGATAAACAGTGGGAAATACTAATGATGAGGAGGTAGGAATGGAAGGCCTCTTCCCTGGGTGAGACAAATCACTGACTCGGTGAAAATTTTGAATTCTTTGTCCACACACAGAAGAGTCACAAGACCAAGTGCTATTTACGGTCTTGCGGATTGTTAAACCTGATAAACAATTTAGGGCATTCCCTATCTGGTCATGTGGAAAGGTTGTCTTTTATCGATAATAGTAGATGGCTGAAGCGGTGCTTAAGGTTACGGATATTGTGTCCATTAAAAGTCTTTGGAAACAAATGTAAAATGTCCAGAATTCTAGTTTTACGTGCTGTAATGATAATCTTCTAGAAGGAAAAGAAAGGGAGAAGGGGAAGAAAGCTAACTCTGGAAAATAGCTGCAAGTTGCTTTAAGTAGGAATACCAGAAAACTGTTCTGAGTACTGAAAAGAAGACTTCAAAATTTTAAAACCTGCGATTTTTTCTCAGAGCTTCTTTTTTTCTTTAAGTACTTTTAAAATGAACCTTGTCAAAATGCTTATTTCTAATGACTCTGCTGTATCGCTATTTTTAATAGTAAAAGTTGGAAGTTCGAGCTTTTTCGTATTGCAAGCATGATTAGTCTGGTGGCAGATCAGATGTCATATTTTCCAGTTCATAAGACTGAAACTTGTTTTCATCAACTTAAACCTCTCGTGAGCAGACCATCATTTGTGGAAGTTTATATTTTAGTACTTGTAATGTCAGACCGAGTTTGACCAGTAGAGGGCAATAGGTAAGTGCCTGCACACGTGCTGTGCCCGGAAACTCCTGCTGGGATCCCGGAGGTGGTTTGTGGTTAGGATTTTTGTTTTGTTTTTTCAGTGGTGTTGGTGGTGATCAGAACAGACTTCTGGATACAGCCATCCACAGGAAGCACTGCAGCATTGCTTAATTACAGTTCTTGGACTTCTCTCCATCCTTTTTTTTTGTCTTGTTTCCCCTTCAGTATAGGTGACATTGGAAATCCTCAGAGATTTAACTATCTGGAGGATTATTAAAGATTTTGTGAGCAGCAAAGAGTTAAAACAAATCTTAGACAAAGATATTTGAAATCTTTTTAGCACAAATACAGTTTGACAGACTTCCTTCAGCCTTTTCTTGTCCACAGAACTGCTGATTTTCAGCTTGAATGTACTTCTACTCAGGATAGTGTATGGACAAAAGCGACCAGCTGTGTAACCATCTTGTAATTATTAGTGACATATATTAGCAGTTATCTGAAGAGTACATTTTAGTTCTTATGATTTTACCTCTTGCTAATCTTATGTGCTGTGTTGTCTGACAACTCTCATCGTTTCTTTTTTAGTCTGAAACTCAGAGCAGCAGTGCAGTGGCTGGCCAGGAGCATCGTACTCCAGCTGTGTCCAGCAGCAGCAGCACATCGATGAGCCCTCGACAGCGCCGTGCACAGCAGCAGAGCCAGAGACGGGCCCCGACTTCCACCGACTTCAACCGGGCCCAGCAGCCAAGAGTCAACACCAACCACACGGGGTCAACTGTGCTCATTGTCCTGCTGACCTTCGCGCTGGCAGCTCTCATATTTCGTAGGATATGTTTGGCTAACGAGTATGTGTTTGAGTTATAAGGTTGTTTGTCCTGGCAGCAGTGACATGAATGCTTCACTGAACATTCTGTATTGGCTATGACATAAGAACTGTTTACAAAGGTTACTTTTTGTATTTACGCTTAAATCCTTATGAATGTTAATGTACCTACAGATACATTTCTTGTAAGAAAAGCAAAGTTGGACATGTAGCTACGAGTTTTAAGTGCCCGCTAGATACTTGGAGAAACAGTGCAGTGGAGTAGTAACATTAAGGCATGTGGGATGGGACTAAATATGAGTAATTTATAAACTAGAAAAAGACAATTTTTCGAAAGTGGTTGATTAAATTTTTTATGGGGCATAAATGCCCATACAAACTAAGTTAGTATAAGATTTGACATTGGAGAGGGGAATATAAAATGAAACACTACTATATGTTTGTGTCTGGTGAACTCTTAATTTAGACGGAATACAGTTTTGTAACCACTTTTATTTGCCATGACACATTTCCAGAGGGGAAGCACATTCAGACTGGTTGTGATGCTGCTTTGTGTGTGTGGAAGGGGGAGAGGAATCTGGGAGGGAAGTAGGTGCCAGAAAACTACTTGCATTATTTTGATTTTTATGTTTTGGAAGAAAGATTGAATAATGTTTTGAAAGATTTGAATGTCCTCTTCTAGTACTTTCAACTGTATATCTTGTTTTTCAAATTTGGAAATTATACGAAACATGTCTATTCTTGCAACAGTTATAAATATGTAATATAATTATTTACCCAGAGCTATTGTCTTTTAATTATACCAGAAATATACATAATGTGTTGAACTGAATGTTTCATATGTGGTTTTATTTACTAAAGAAAATTTAAACCTTATTATACTTAAATTCTCATATGAACATGCTTAAGAGAAGTATTTATTACAACCCTGCTAGTAATAAAGTTTAAAGCCAGTCTTTGGATATGTTTCAAGTATCACATGGCAGTTTGTTTCTTGTATGTCTGGGGGTTTTTTTGGTTCGTTGGGTTTTTGTTTGGAGGTTTCTTTTGGTTGGTTGGTTGGTTTTTTTTCTTTGTTCTTTTCACGGGTTTTTCAATGTAGCTTTTGGTTTTTTTAAACCTAAAATCAATATTTTGGACCCAGTGATCTACTTACTTTATTTAAGAAGTCCCTGATAATATTGATGAATACTGTGAAAAGGTATATACAAGCAGTAGACCTACAGTTGTTAGGGTTTTGAGAAGTTTCTTCTGTGACTGTATAAATACTGAAGTAGAAGAAAGCAATGAGTGGGATAATTTTCCTCTTGTATTATTGTTCAAATTATTGTTCAGCATGTTTATTTCAAAGACAAGGAGATTTAGCTGGCTTTCATTTTGTTGCTGTCAAACATGATAGCACTGACTAAAGTGAGATTCTCATCTTGTTTTTCAGCAAGTATTTATTAAGCTACCTAAACCTTTCCTAAATTTTGTGAACTACAGTATGTATGACTGTTTTGCAACATTAGAGTAGCTATAACAACTTCTAAAATAAGGCAAGCCCATTTTGTGTCTAAGGGAGATGTGTAAATTTTTTAAATCCCCAAATCTGAGTCTTTTAGTGTTTCCCTGTATTGTTGATAATCCTGTTTGCAAGTATAATGGAACAAAGGTGAAAAAATAACTTTTGTAAGAAGTTCAGATAAAAGTATTAATTTGTTCAGCAGTTAGACTTTCTGCTGCAGACCAATGTATTAATTAATGTCTTTTTACCTAATTTGTCTATTTCATTAGAAATTAAATAAAACTAAGCACACAAATTTCCCCCAAAAAACCCACACCAAAACCATAAAAAACCTATTCAGATCCTGTAGCCTCTAAAATAGAAGTACTGTGTTTCCTTGTTGGTGTGGTGCTTGAATCCCTGTTCAAGTACTGCAAACGTGGGTTCACAGAAGAGAGTTCTGGAAGAGATCTGACCCACAAGACATTCTGCTGCATTTTGAGTTGCTTGCTTCTCTGAGTCTTTGCTCTGAACGTGCTTTTCTTTTCCTGCTGAATTCCTGCAGTGCCAAGCAGACTTCTGCCCTGTATGAGTACCACACACTGGCTGTTGTTGGTGTAGCCTGATGTTCTGCAGAGAGGCCAAATCACCATCGCCGTGTGACCGGGCTGTGAGGAAATAAGCCTTGAATGGATTTTGGAAACAGCCTCTTTCTTGTGATTAAAGAAATAGCTACTTTGTACCTTTTAATTTTAGTTTCGATCTTCTTTGATACAAGTTAAAATTCCTGATTGTGCAAATACCAATTTGAAAAAAAAAAAGTAATGGTGACTTGGTTTATGTAAAGGCAACTGCATGTATAGTTTGGGAGTTACTGCTTTCATTTTCCTTTGAAGTTAACAGTAAATAAAATCAGCTTTTCCAGAGGACGTAGCTCATATTCTGTCTTCAACAACGCGAAGAGCCAGACAGAATATAAAACCTCACCTCCCCTAAATCCATTAAAATACATACATTTTACAATGAGATACACGTCTGAAACGTGACGCAGGCAGTTACCAGTTGAAAAAGATGCCGTACAGAGGATCAAAAAACGTAGAAAGCCTAATGAAAAGGGACAGCCTGGTTTTACAGTCTGGCAGGAGGATAGCACTGAAGATTAGGGGATTGAGCAAAAAGCCGGCGTGCAGAATTGCGGGTTTTTATATAATGGCTTTAGTAAGTATCCTTTAGGACCCAGTGGAAATGTTTAGTGAGGCGAAGTTGGTGAGTAATGGCCAATCATTAAGCGGTGATGAGGGAAAAGCTCTGAGTGCGAAGTCCCTGAGAGCCTGTGGATCGCATCACGCCGGGAGCGCAGCGTTCCTGCCACTGATCGCCGACCAACGGCACGCCGGAATTAGAGCTGATTCAATGTTTAAGCCCGGGGGGACTTGTGCTACAGGAGGTTACTGGAGTGCAGAGTGCCCGACTCCCATTTCCAGCAAGATGCCTTATTTCGCAAAACTCCTTTTATTAATCTTCTGCTTAGTTCTTCTTGTGGAAAGCAGAAAGCACAGGAGGAGGAGGTGGACGAGCCATCTGGATGTGCAGAGGGCAAGGTGAGAGTTACTAAACCATCTATATATCTTTTCCTGCAGTGTTACATTGCTACAGGGACTTAAAAACCTACACTGTCAATATCTTTGTGTGTATTGTGTGTGCAAACAGCTTTACAGATAATGTTTTTATAATAGTGTCTGGTAGTATAATCAGCTTTACCTGCAAGTAGACACTTCTAATGCTAACCTTGATTAAATGTGAGTGAGGCAGGTTTTGCAGAGAAGTTGACTACTTCAGTATGGGTTGTGGTAAAGTTGTTCTTAGCGTACATGCAAATCACTGAGAGGATTCAGAGGAGTTGCAGTTAATAGAGATGTTAAATGTGCATACTGTTTAATGTTTCAGCACTATTTCAGGGGCAGGTTATTAACCTGCTTGATGGAATGTCTTTGTTACTTTTGTTCACTTGGAATTGCCCATTATGATCCGGCAATTTGAGATGGGGATGTTGGTTAGCATGCACTGTGGTAATTAATAACAAAATAAACCCTGGAAATTACCCAGGGACTGTAAAATTAAAAATACATTTTGAAGAAATACATGGAAGCTTTAAAAAATTTATTTTGAAGTTAAGTGAAAGCACAAGTACAAGTCTTAGTAAAGTTTATTAGATTTACCGCTGCTGAGATTTGTCCAGAGGTTTATATTAGAAAATGTAATCTTCCAAACCTGCCAGACAGTCCAAAGTATGTTATCCTTTTTTGTGGTTATGTCATCCAGTGGCAATTATATCCTACAAGACTATTCATTGTTTGAAGGGCTCAAAAATAAAATTGGGTTAATCCATCTTATTAAATGGTTTCACTAGTGCTGTAAACTTTCAGGTTTTCATTTACTTTTGTGGACTTCTTGGTTTATCACTCAACACTTTTATAGGGAGCGTTGTTACTTGAATGTTTTGAAAAGAAATGCGATGTAATTGGAAACAAAGAAAATATAATATGCTATCAGATTTACACTACTTATCGAAAAAATACAGTGGCATATGCTTTTACTGACGTAAATGTTCAAAAGCTGAAACAGCCAGGGCCTGATCCTGAAATCCTAAAGTCAACTGAAGTTTTACCACTGATGTTCACAGAATCTCAGTTATTGAATGAGATCTTTCACTGAACTCTGAAAATATTACAAAGTCTATATTCTGATGTATGTGCGGGACTGAACAGTAGCACTTCCTTGCAAACCTTTCTGTGTAGTAGAGGGCATGTGCTTTGAAGTAACAAAATAGTGTAAATCCTTCTTTAAATATCAATTTGCCCTGAAGTAGAGCTATTCCTGGTGTTAAAAGTTTTGTACTGTATTTGAACATGGAGAAAATAATTTACAGTTTCTGCAGTGCTGATATTTTCATGAGCTGTAACAGAGTGGCAGTCAAAGCACTGCTAAAATTATTTTTATAATTATACTGTAAAGAATAACAATACAATTTTGTTTTCTGTGGTGTAATGATTTTAATGAACAATTTTTCATCTAGGTAGGATCTGAGAAACTATATGCTATATACACACACACAGACAATTCCTATGCAGTGTAGTTATTTAAAATTTTACAAAATCAGGTTTTAGAGATTATCAAATGTGAATGATATTTTAAATGCAGAGAATTCTGCAATGTTGCCACAAAAAGTGTATCGAGCAATGTTGTTAATATTTTAATTTTCAGTTACATAGAAAAGGTTTAGTTGTCCCTAAAACAACAATGAATAGTGGACTATTCTAGTAAAAGGAAACTAAAACTAGTTCCTAGGCTGGTTTCCTAATCATGTAAGAGAAATTAAAAGAATGATGTTCTAAATAATTTTATCACATTTTCTGCTTAGTATTTCTCTTGCTGATTTACAATTAGAAACATAGTAAATTTTACAATAAACTTTACCTGTTCAAGAAAATTTATTCCTATGTTTGGGAATCTACATTTGGTAAGTTTGATATTTTGTGTCCACTAAGGTGATAAATCAGCCTGATCTAATACAGTGACTTCAAGAAGACAGCTTGGGTTGTGCAGGTGCAGAACACTTTCAGTGCTGTAGTTTCTCACTTGGACATTGGACATCTTGGACAGAGGTTCCCGTGGTGCAGAGGTCCTTCTCCACTGAGCTCTGGGGGCTTGGGGTGGCTGGTCCTGCAGGTTCTGGCACAGCTCTCTGCCACCGTTCTGCAGAGAAGTTGGTGAGCCTGTGCCTAAGTGGGAACAGAGCGTGGGGAAAGTCAGGTTAGGAACCCAAATTAAGAAATGCCAGGTTAAGGGTTGCCTGTGCATCTTTAATTACTCCTAGTGGTTTGTGTTAATACATTGTAGCAAATTATTTTTTTCGATGAGCGGCGCCTCGTTCAGCATGCTGAATGGATAATCCTTGCTTGATTAGAAGCTGCCTGGATTTAATTTTCTCTTACTCCTGCACCCCCCCACTGATACTGATAACACATCTCTCCTCCTACAGATTGAGGTATAACAAAGAAACAACTGCTTGTGTGCATTACTGTCCTGACTATTGCCCGACACTGCTTCATGTTATGCTCTGGAGAGCCCAGGCTTTGCGTAGGAAATTGATGTGTGCTCATCAAGTAGCAGCTCCTGGCTTTGTACTTTGATTATAGTTTTTCACATTTTCCAGGGTGTACAGTCTCTGCCACTTACATTGCGAAACTGTTTAAAGGGTATACTTGATTGTGTGAAGCTGAGGGTGTTCTTGCTGATGTGCAAGATGTACAAATGATGCATGAAACCAAGGGCTCTAGAACTGTATCAGCATTGTTGGTTAAAAAATTTTGCATTTTCATGTTGCTTGGAGAATTCAAGTGATGAATGAATTGCAAAGTAAAACCTTTTGTCAGAGTCACCTGGGTGACTGCTGGGCAGGGCATGTTGGCCCCAGCCTTACCTGCACACCAGAGAATAAATTTACACAGAGGAAGAAGAGGCTGGTGCTGAAGGAAACTGTAAATGTGGTAAGGTGCAGGGGTGTGTGTCAGATGGTCTGTGCTGCTGTGTTGCTGGCCGGGATTTTCCAGAGAGCTGTGCACACAGTTTAGGCTCATGCTGCTAGGGCAGGTCACACTTGCTGTGGGTAGCACTGGCTGCACAGTGTGTGTAGCTGTGCTTGGATCTTTCTCAGAGCATCAGCCTTACCCCAAGTGCCAAGCAAGTGCTGCTGGAATGTCCAGCACTGAGTTTTTGAAACACTTTTGGGTACTCTTCAGCAGTGGCTGCCTTTCAGAAATGGTAAACAAATCCTGGCAATCCTCCTAGATTATCCAGTTGAACAGAATTTCCACAAGACAAAAGGAAAACCTGAAAATTAGTGGTTTTGTTGATATTTACTGCTTTGTAAAAATTGCTGATAATGCTTCTGGTAATGTTTATTGCTCTGCATAAATTGAGACCTCAGGAGACATTTACCCTCTCAGCTGTGCCAGTGAATGCCGTGTTTCCAGTGGCCTGGGCCCACCCAACTCTGAGTCCACTTGTTCCTCTCTCCTACCAGCTGTGTGAAACCTCGTGCTTCAACAGCACAAAAACCGCCTTTGAAATAGAAGTGGTTTTCGGCTGTTCGTAGCTGAAGACTTCCTGCCAAGGTTTTTGGAAGTGGTCAGTGGTTTGGAGTATCTCATTAGAGATGCCATTTTCAGGGCATGCAACGTGCCAGCCTTAGGTTGGGACCCAGAAGCAGAAGGCAACCACCAGGACACAGCAGCACAAGGCTCAGCACACAAACTGTTTTTCCAAACAGCATTCCACTGGAGAAAGCAGTCTGGTGATCCCTGCCAAAACTGCTGCTGCCGGCAGCAAGTTTCCTCTGTGCCCTTGTGGAGCTGCTTTTTTTCCCATTTTCCAACTGGATCCTGCAGATCCTCCTCTAGCCTGTGGTACTTCTCAGTCCTCACAGGTCCCCTTTGCTCTATGGTGGTTTCTCAAAAAATGTGGAGTTTGTAAGTGCTTCAGTGATAGAAATGTGATAGCCATTTTTTACAGGTGTGCAACTAGCCTGGGGCTCAAGTCCAGGGCGATGCTGACCCTCTAGTGCAGTGTTTGATATCTCCTGAGGCTTTTTTCCCAACACTGCAGCATAAGCCAGGACCAAAGAGCAATGTGAAACAAAAGCAGGGAGAGTACATGTATGACAGCAGTGACTGGGCACATTCTTTGAGTTTGTGTCCATCCTTTTCCAGAGTCGGATTTAGTTTTTCTAGAAACTTGGCAAGGAAAGTCGCTTTCCTTCCTGCTCCCAACATAAACCCACAGATGAGTTGGTGTGAAGCACATTACATCCAGAGGCAGGGCAACAGAGTCCCTCTCCCCTGAGGCTCTGGAAGCAGTAGAGGCCAGTGTGGCCACCCTACCCAAGACAGACCTATCCTGTGGAGATGCCAGGCCTTCCTGGGCAGCTGGGGCCCCTTAAGCACTTGAATTGGTGGCTCTGACAGGCATTGAAAAGAGTCTTCGCCAAAATCAAAGGTCTTGATGTTCCCAGTTTGTCAGCAATTTCTCAATCATATCTGATCCCATATGTTCCATGCATACTAAGTTTAAAAATACACTCATGACACAGTGGTGATAATAAATTTGGAATTCTCATCTAGGAGTGAGCTAATTGTTATGACAGTCATAAACTGTTCTTGTACCTTCTCTTTTTAATTTAGCTTCTAGGGCTTTTTGTTGCAGCAGTCACATGCTTTGATGGTTAGAAAAACATGAGGTCTTGTACCTTCCTTGGTGCTGGGTTCACACAGTGTGCATCTCCTCCAACTTGCTTTGGCTGCTTCACGAAGTAAATGATGCCTTCACCTAATCCATCTTGGGATTTTTCTTCCCCCAGAGAATATGCTGAAAAGTGGTAAGATTTTCACTGAAACTATAGAAATATATCTCTTCATCCCAATATGTAATTGGAACCAAGGCCCTATCACCATGGGGTATCATCTTGTGACCAAAATCCATCCTGAATTCTCCAGGGGAAGGTGCAGAAACCTGCCAGGCTCTGGTTGCCAGCAGCTGCACCATGTTTGGGGTGGAGACCATGTTTCCTTTCAGGCTCACCACAGCTATTGCCTTGTGCCCTACAGTACAAGGACTGTTTCCAATTTGAAAGTTCTTTATCTTGCCCTGGAAAGGTCTGAATGTCTGTATAGACACCTGCTCTTTCTTGAATCCTGCTGAGCTGTTATCTGTAATTTCTCGTGCCATCAAGAATTATTTTTCTTTGATATATTTGGCAATAGAAAAAGCATCTACTTTATGCAATTGAGACAATTCTGAATAAAAGTGACTGGAAAGGAAAATACATTAAAAAAACTAGAGCAATAATAGAGAAGGCTTTACAGAAGCTCAATGAGCTATCTGTCGCCTTCCTTCCTCTTTATCAGAAATAATTCTACACAGAAGTCAGATTTATCAAATTCATGCCCCTTGTATGAAATCCAAACAGCAATAAAATTATATATAAAAATGTGGCAAAAAAAAAGACAAAGGGAGATGGGTGGATTTAAATGAATAGTGGCGAATTGCAGAGAGTGAGTAAAGCTGAAAGAAACCCTGACAAATCCATAATCAGAAATGCTAAAGACCATAAGTACATCAGGGAGGATTTATGAGATACTGGTGATCAGATTGTCAGTAAAGGAACCCTGTGGGCAGCAGTGTTCAGAGCACTGGCAGCTGTGTCACCTTTGCTGCAGGTAATGAGATGCTCCCTATGCCAAACAGCAGTGGGGCTGGCATGGGGTACCTGCCAGAGTGGGGCAGAAGATCCAGCACAGCTTGTGTCAAACACTGTTATAAAGGATTTTTATTTTCAAACAGACTTGGTCTTGAATTGGATTAAATAGACAAAAGTAGTAATACATTTTAAAGGCTGTGTAGACTTGCTGTCATTAAAAATATCTCAGCACAAAAACTTTGTAAATGGATTAAATTGATTAAAAAGGGACTTACAGAGCTCTTGCTATAAAATCTGAACCGACCGTCATAATATCTGAAGGATTGGGCGTGAACTGAAGATTAAATGATGGTTATTAAATGCAACCCCTGGCTCAAGATGTGCCTGAAAACCTCTTTTCTTCCTAAGACAGTGTCCCGTGTTCCCAGCCAGTCCTCTGAAGCCTCTGCAGCCACAGACTGTTTTCAGCAGCTCTGCTGTGTGCTCTTTGCTGTCTGATGATTTTTAAAGGATTGATCAAAATGTAGCATTTCAGTGAGGCTGAGCCATTGATTTACAAGATAATACTGCCAGGGTTTTCCATACTAATTCCTCGTGCACTGTGCAATCCAATGCTTTATTGGATTTTTAATTAGATTGTTTTTTACTCCCTTCTTTGAGGAGAGAGACTTGATTGAACACTCACTGGTACTTTGGCTTTTCCCTGATAATTAAAGTCAAGCAGACACAGGAAGATGCTTTTCCCAAACTTCGAGCTTTCTGAGCACAGAGGCCGTGCTGCGGATGCTGGAGTGCTTTGGCAGCAGCCCTAACTTTGCAGCCAAACAAAGCTTCTCCCCTGCAGCAAGCAGTTAAAAGCTAAACTTTTGCCTCCAACCATTGCCATTAATGGCTGTGCTTGGTTTTACACCCCTGCTTTTAGGTAACCATTAATGCAGCCTTGTCGGGAGGGCGCTTGCTCGGGCTGGCTCTTTGTCACAGCCGGCAGGGAGAGCAGCTCTGATATCCCAAGTGAAACAGGAGCCCAAAGTGACGTGAAGGAGGTCCAACTTTTCCTATGTAGCATGTGCCCTGGGGCACAAGGGGTTATATTCCTTCAAAACATCTATTTGATACAATTATTTTAAAATTCTGTTGCTTCCTTTTCACCTCCTTATTATAAAGAAATGAGTTAGTGATATTAGCAGCAGCTATTCAACACCCTTTAGGTTTCATAATTTCTTTCTTGAAATGAGTGCTCTAAAGGGAAACTTTTCTTCTGATTTGTGAGTTATGCTCCCTTTAGCTCATGCTGATTGTGCTTTATATATTAGTGAAGCTAAGAACATCCCTTTCCATACCCACGCTTATGAGTGGGGTGATTGTTTTGTAAGTTACGAATTTTTGACCAAAACTTTAAGCCTAAGTAGTCTCTCTGTTTTTCCTCCAAGAATTTTTGTTCTTTGTTTTCAGTAATATTTCTTCTATACAGGAAAAGGAACCTGAACCCTTTTGTATAAAGTTCTTTCTATTTATCATAATTATTAAGTTACTGGAAACCAGCTAATTGCAGCAGTACTTCATCAGCTGCTATGTCCAGAGCAAAGGGATCAAGGAACCTTAATGGTCCAAGTCTTCCATTCTGCACCACTGGAGAACAGTCAGGAATGCTGATCTGGATTTTCTTCCAGAAGTGCATTCAGTTTGTTTGTCTGCTGGTTACTTACCCCCTTCTGTGATTTTAGTGACTATCTTGCACTCTTCTCAGGGGTTTGTTGTCATCCTTGTTCCATTATCATATAGTATCTCAAAAAGTGGGAATTTTTCCTACCTTAATGTTCAGAAAAGTGAAGGACTGAAGGCTTCTTTAGATAAAAGTCCTCTCTTCCTGCTGTTGAGGGGAGGAATGGATAGTTTTGTTGTTGCTGAAATCCAGAAGACCCTCTGTCCTCACAAACTGCCGGCACTGGATTGGTGAAATTCACGGGGCAGTTTCCAAGTAGTGTCTGACATTGCGTGACCAGCAATGAAAGGAGCTTTCTCATGACAATGTTGCCTTGGTACCTGGCCAAATCCTGGCCAGGTAACGTGGGGCAGCCAGCTGCTTCTACTGCTGCGTGCTCTCAGCTGCAGCATTTGCTGCATCCAGCTCCCCTGGGAGTTGCGGTGCTCTCCTCCCTGGGAGCCGTGGTGTCTGGGGCAGGGGGAGCACCATGTCCTTGGAGGGGGCAGAGGCAGCAGGACCGCCTGTGGGGCACAAAGGCCTGAGTTAATGCTGTGGAAAGGCAGTGCTGTGTCTATGTTTTGGTGCTGGCAGTCTCCCCACAGTCCCTGGGACTGTGACTGCAAAGCTGCTGCTCCTGTAGCTCCAAAATCGGGCTGGCAGCTGTGGCACTTGGGCACAGAGACACCGAACAATGCTATTGCTGTCTTTTGCAGTCACATCCTGAAGAAGAATCACGACTTGACCAAAGCCTGGAAAGGAAAGACGGAGCAGCTTCTAAGAGTTGATGAACATGACTTCACCATGCGGCCAGCCTTTGGAGGTGAGAATAAAATGGTTCTCTTGGTTTTGTGCTAATCTAATTAAGAATAATCTAATTATCTAATTAACAATCTAATTAAAAACAAACAAACCTCTGTCCAGATGCATCAGTGTGAAGGGAAAATTCAGAGAGCCCTCATGCTCATTCTCATTGCCCTCTGTGTTCTGTACAGTTCCCACATTCCTTCCTGTTATTGCAGTTGGCTCTGGTTTTGACTTGCAACCCCCAGAGCTCAGGATGGAGCCTCCCAGTGTTTCACTCTACTGAGTAGAGGAACAAGATGCAGATTTTAATATTCACTTGTGGTTGTGCAGTTGCAATGAGCTTTTCAGCTGATGTGACTAAATTGCAAAGAATTTATTGGGTGGATCACAGCCAATCCTTGCTAGGAGAAAATGGAATACTTTTGTCCAGAAAAAAAAAAAAATCTTGTCTCAAACTCTCATAAGCAAATAAAAGAGTGGAAGGGGAGACCTCTGCCAGCTTCACTTCTGCCTTCTGTCACACCCAATTGCAGGAATGTGCTTGCCTGACCTTTCTAGACTGACTACTGCAAAGATAAGAGCACACCTGAACAAAAACTGCTGGAATACCAGTATGGCACCCCTCCTGATTAAATCAATAACCAAGCCCTTCCAGAGCCAAGGACAGAGTTTTCTGTAGTTTTCACTGAATGACTAATGCTGTATCCTTTGTCAACTGGCCATCTAGGGTGAAGTGCTACCTCTCCCTGCCCAGTGGGACACACGAGTGTTGTGCCCCTTTGCACCTGGTCTGTAGAACAGAGCTTCTCAGAGCTGCCCATTCCTGGCCTGGCTGAAAAGGTGTTTCCTGCCCTTCAGTGCAGATGTGCTGTTCTGAGAGGACAGTGCTAACCCCTGCTCAAAATTTATATATATATATTTTCAAACTCCAGAGTTCAAAACCTGTCATCACCAGTGTTTCCTGCCACAGCAATGTTATTTACCAGCAAGTTGTAGTCCAGCCTTAAACACTGGATGTAACTTTTTTCTAATCAGTGATAAACTTGATCTGCTACTTCTAGGGTTGAAGAGTTTACCTTAAATTGCCCTCTGGGTGGAGTATAGGCAGATCTCCCTGGGGCTGGTGGGAACACACTGAGCCCTGGGTGCAGCTGAGGCTCAGGGATGAGGCCTGGGAGCTGGCTCTGGAGGCACTGGGCTCCTTTATGAATCAGCTGTAAAAGTCTGGATTCACCAAAGTCCACATGCCTCCCTGAATCCCAGGTATGCCCTCCCCTGCTGTAAGCTCAGAGGATGCTGCTTTAGGTTCTCAGATTCTTTTTTTTTTTTAAGCCAACCTCAATTTTTGGAGCTTGGCTGTTGACCTGTGAGTGCCTGATATGGGCAAACTGAAGGTGCTGATCTGTCCTCTGGACAAAAGACCTGCTGGTCTGATGCGTGGGATGATAGGGCTTCTCTGGGAGGATATTTGGACTCCTTACCTTGACTCAGTTGGAGACAGCTGGGGAGCCATGGTGATTTTTTAACTTTTTTCGCCCTAACTGGATGTATGTCAGGGCATCATGCCTGTTTTGGGGGGAAGCTGTGGGGTTTTGTTCTGTTGTGCTGATGGTTTGATGCCCAGTGGCACCACTGCACTGTATTTCTGGTAACAGATCTGAATTTAACTATTTTCATCAGTGTCACAGAGTCCTTGAAGA
Organism: Eopsaltria australis; assembly: GCA_034509425.1. Lineage (NCBI taxonomy): Eukaryota > Metazoa > Chordata > Aves > Passeriformes > Petroicidae > Eopsaltria > Eopsaltria australis. The sequence goes on along the minus strand of JAVTVJ010000177.1, from coordinate 4,338,188 downwards.
ACACATCTGAGCACAGGTCACACCAAACAGACACATGTGATTACACAATCACTCTTCTAGTGTTATTGGAACTCTATTTTAGTCTCTCTTTTGCCTTGTTTTCCCATGCTACCTCCCATCACGGCATCTAGAGCAAAACTTTGGAATAATATTCATAAAATCGAGAAATATCCTAAGAGCCTTTGCTGAGAAGGTTCCTCTACTTACAAAAGAAAAACACTATGTTTTTTTTTTATTATTTTTGCTTAAAACATCCTTAACTTGTGGAGATTCTTGGGACAAAGGTGTGGTATTAGCAAAGTTGTACTGAAATTGCACGCGGTAAGGAGCAAAGCATGGAAACAGCTTTGCTGAGGCTTCAGCCTTGGAAAGCCTGACTCAGGCTCACGGAGATCACGGGTGCTACAGGTTCTTGCTCAGCTGTGGAATTTCACCCTGTGTTTTTAGTGACAGGTGGAAGGAAAAGGAACAAAAGTCTGCTAAGAGGTGATCCCTCATGGTTTTGTCTGTAATGTCATTCGTCAGGCAGTCAGAGTGATTTGCTATGCACCAGGACTCCTTCCAGCTTTTTGCTGTGGCAATGTCAGTCAAAGTGATATGCTCTGACCTGTGGAGGATAAAAAGACTTTTGTACTGTGGGAGTGGGGAAGAGGAGCCTGTGGGATACACGTGACTGCAACTGATTGCTGCCCTAAGACCCTCTCTGTTGTAATTGTGATTCCAGCTCTGTGGCATTGCATTGGGCCTGTGATGTTACCTGGCAGGTGGGAAAGGCACCCCACTTCTGGAAATTTTAAATAATACCATAAGTAAATGGTGAGTGGCATTAAGACTAAAAGAAACCCAGTACTGTGGTGATGATGGTTCCCAAGTTTGGTGGGCCAGCCTGCAACTTCACCTTAAGCTAAAAAGGGGACAGGGTATGAGCTGTTTTATGGTGGCCATGGTGACTCTTGCTGGTCTGCAGAGGACAGTCAGAAAGCTGCCAGCCAACACAGTTGTGACCATTGGGCAGAGCAGCCTGGGGTTATGCAAGGTGAAATGAAAAAAAACAAACCAGTATTAGAGAAAGGTGAAGGGTTTTTCAAGAAAAAAGTATCTTTGTAAAAAGCAAGTGAGCAAAAAATATGTTGTGTAAGTTGTGTTATTAACAGCCCAATAAGCATGGTTGTCTTGCCTGCCCTCAGCCCATTAGAGACAGGCAGGGTACAGAGGCAATGACAAAGTTCTTTTGCTTTGCTGATGGTCAAAGAGCCTCCGTAACCTAAAAGAGACTGCAGGGTTTTTGACCCTTAGGGAGTTATCTCCATATCAGTGACCTTGTTCCAGCTAGCAGATGTTCAGGTATTATTTCCTATTATTAATATTTAAAGATTATGTAAATGTTTGTTTTGCTGCCTTCCTTAAACACCCATTTTAAGCATTTCATTTATGACATCTCATATTTTACAGGGAGCCTGTGAATAAGCAGCTTTAGTTGATACTTAAAATAGCTGTATCTTCTTTACTGAGGACCAGCCTAATGCTTTGCTTTTATTATATTTGCTCATAGCCGAGTAGCCAAACATCAGCTGGTCCTTGCTGCCCTTTCTGGGCAGTGCTTCTGCCAGGATGGATGAACAGAGGGGTGAATAAAGCACGAGAAGTTCACTAGGTGTTACTGACAAGGATTGGAACGGAACCTGCTTCTCTACCGATGAGCAGCTGTCTGTGAGATGCAGAGGGATGAATCTCTGCAGTCATGAGGCAGGGGATGAGCATGTCCTGCTGCTGGCTGCCTGGCAGCAGTCAGACACACATTTGTGAAAAAGTAAATACACACATGCACACACACATGCATAAAAACACACTGAAAGCTGTTTTGCATCTTGCAGACATGGGATCCCTTACAGATGTTTGCAGTCTCTCTGGGTGTACAAGACACCTGTCAGTAAAAAAATCTGAAACCTACTTGTTTCCTATGTAGATATTTTTATCTCAGGGCCTCCATCTGCCTCCCTCCTTCAAAGATAGATGGGTGGACAGAGAACTGTCTCAGAGAGAAACAACGAGCCTTTGAAAGCACTGCCAAAGAGAAAAAATAAAGAGACGTCACAAAGCTTTAGTCTCAGAGCTGGAGTGGAAAACTGACTCCAGGCATCTTCATGGTAGCACGCTCTTCCCTATCTTCCAAAGCCTGCTCCAATGTTCAGAAATAGAAACTATGTTTGTGCCCAGTTCTGACTGGGAGCTGGCTCACCCTTTGAAGCTTTCGTGCTGCTCACTGGTGGGTGTTTTCAGGCGTGGAGACACACTGGGATGTAACAGGCTTTATTGTTGGGCTCCTTCTGAAGTAATTCCTGTGCAGGACTTGTGGAAACCTCCTGGGTTCCCCAGAGAGATTAGCCCCAGGCCAGACAGCCAGTTCAATCTGGAGCAGAGTTGGATACTCAAACTGGAGTTTTTGCAGTATGAAACAAACCACAAAGTCTTCTTTGTGTCAGAACCCACTCAAAATGGAGACTTTTTGGGTGCATCTCTTCTCCTTGTACAACCACTGAACGCAGGTGCGAGGTGGGTCTTCTCTAAAGGTGTTCTGAACACCACCTTTTCTATGTGCAGCACCTGGGCTGAATGGGTGATGGCTTTCACTGAAGAGCAGGTCTTGAAACAGAGCAGTTTGCTGCAGGGGAAAGGGAAATAAGGGAGCCACTGATTGTCAGCACACCACTTTGTGAGCTTGGCAAAGGAATAAAGATACAAAGCCACAAACACCTCGACAGGCTGGTTCCTGAGTATCTTTTCAACATCAAAGTTTGAGTTGAGGCTAGAACACTGACGTATAGGAATTTACAGAAATAAGATGTGGCTGATTCAGTTTCAGAGTGCAGCACCTTTACACTGAGAAGGTGCAAGGCTGCTCCATCATGTTGGATGTAAATCCTATGCAGAAATTATGGGGCTAATACATACTGCCCAATAAAAGAGAGAATGCCATGCTCTCCCTCTCATCAGCCTCAATTTGTGCTTCACATCACTTAAATCCTCAACACACAAATATAAATATCTCCATCAAAAGATGTTTTCAATTTCCAATTTTTATTTTGTCAAATTTGCTAATGACAGTGCAAGTGTCTTGAGTTTGCTTGGAATCTGACACTGTGCTGTGTCTGAGATGCAAGGGGAATTGTTTATTGGTGGGTTCATTTCTGTGTTGTAAATAGAAGCCTTTGACTTCTATGAAGTTTTAAGAGTCCAGGGTTTGTTTTCTGGTTTATCAGTCCTGTTGAATTAGGATTTGTGTTCTGCAAGATACTGCTGTGGACAGGGATGGGGATAAAGGATGTTGACATGTTTGCTGTTTCTGGAAGAAATGCTTCAGTTGAAGGCTATACAAGTTATTTCTAGACCTTGTGCTGTAAATACTTGTTTAATTTAGATAATTCCATTAATTTGGTTGATGCTTTTCCAAGACTCTAAAGTGTGATCTGAAAAACTCTGCTGGACTGCAGTGAGCAAAGCATCACTGCTTCGTTTTGTCAGCCTTATCCTCAGCTTTCACATGGATCCATTATCTTCCTGTCCAGCAGTGAATATCCCAGAGAGGAGCCTGAGCTTTGAGATCTCTCCAGTGTGAAAGTGTTTGAGTCTTTTATTGCTTATAATTCTCTAGGATTATCCTTCTATTTTTCCTCTTTCTGAAGAAAAAGTGAATATTGATAAAATACTGTTTATGACAAAAAACAAAAAAGGCTGGTTGGTGAGGGCTCTTTTGCATCGAATGCTGTAATCTAAGTTAATTGTTCTGTCTACCAGTTCAGTTTGTCATATATCATCTCAGCTGTCCTTGTTCCTTCACATTCATACCCTCATCATACGCTGCTCCTTCTCAATCCAGAGTTTTTTTCTTTTTGCTCAACTCTAGTGGCATTTGATGAGGAATTTGGCAAAACACCCTGAGCCTCTGTGGTTCAACTGTTTAGCTGCCAGTGGGACAGGATTAAAAAGTTAGCAGTTCCTAATTGACTCCATGGGTTAGTGAGACCAAAGATCTCTTGACATTTCTCTCTGAGTGGTCAACAGCCATTTAATTCAATGGTATGTGCTGTAGCCAATATTACCTCCAAGGAAACACAAGGTTTGTTTCTGTTGTTTAAAGAGGTCATTTGTAGACAGGGCTTCTGTTTTGCTTCAGAAGCTGCATTCACTTTCAGTGTTGCTGGCATCAAGTGCTTCTGCAAAACTGCATCTTGCTTGAAGTTTTGCAAAATGGTGGGCTGAGTGAATATGCAATTATCATTATCACTTATGCTCATCACTGAGAGCAGGACTTGGTGATCATTTGATTCCTATTGCTACCTCACAGGCAGCAACATTTGGACTGTCCCCACTGGCCCTTCACTCACCCTTCCTTGCTCAGTCCAGCTTCTTGTCTAAACCTTCTCCAGTGGGTCTTGGTGTCCCTACATATCCTCATTCCCATTTGTGTGCTCTCTCATTGCCTCAGCCCCAGCTGCTGAATGAGGAGCAGGGAGAAGGAAAAAGCAGTGATTACTCCTGCTGATTGTAGTAGGAGTTTGCCCAAAAAAGGCAGAGTAAATATTTCTGCTGATAAATTGGTTTTACAGACTCATCTTTATATTTCTGTATTAAGCACTAAACATCTGAGTCCAGTGTTCAAATAATTTCTCCCTTTCCCTGTTACAACACTGTTTTATCATCCCCAAAATTTGTGATTAACTGCAGAAAAGATACCTAATCCAGCCTTGGACCTCTTCTCTCAGCTTTCCAGACCATCCAGCTTAACATGGAACACCCTTTATTTTGGATTTAATAAAGCTTTGTGGCAGCTCCAGACTGAACCTTAGGCTTTGTCCTTGCAATGAGGTAACTGCTGGTTATTGAGTGTTTGATGCAGGAACATGAACAAAGAAAAGAACATGGTGTTTTATCTTCAAGGGCAGATAGGGAAGGAATACGAGAGCAGGACAGATACCAGCTTGGCAGTGTTCTTATGTTTGTGAGTTTGGTTTTTGGTTGTTTGTTGTTTTTGGGGTTTTTTTGCTTTTTTAAATCTATGATTAGTTTTCAGAGAAGCATAGAAGTAGCAGCAGTAAATAGACTTTGCGCGGGTGTTGATTTCCTGAATCAAGGCTAAATTAAGGATTCATAGACAGAGAGTCTCCCTTGCAGTCTGGAAGTTGTGGGGGCTGCCCAGCACGTGTTGGGCACACAGCCCTCAGCTCCCACCAGGGTGGGAAGTACCATGGCCAGCTGCTGCCCTCCTCCTCTGGCACAGACCTCACTTCTGCTCCGAGAGCACCCTGCCTGCCACAGCATGTCCGTGGGGGGACAGCTGCGATGTCCCCAGCTGGATATGACACTGGTGGTGTCAGTGACACAGCTTTCTCCAGTACCACACAGGGCAGTGCTGAGGGCAGCCTTGGGCTGTGCTGGGTTGTGGAACCTTCCTGAAGAGACTTCTCTGAGCATTGAGCCTCACTGTAGCACAGAGCCAAGTGTCACAGGCATAACCTGACTGAAGAGCTGTTAGGTACTTTAAGGCATTAAGGAAACAGATAAGTATTTGAATAATTGCCCAAGCTCTTCTTGACCACCGTGTATGACCTCACAAGGTATCTGAGCAAAACAAGGCTAACTGGCTACCAATAGGGCACTGCCATCAGGCTTGTGCTGTTTCTCTTTAGATTGTACTGTGCACCAAAATGTCTCTTGTCCCCACAGATACAGTGCTTTTTGCTACCTTGTTTAAAAAAAAACCCAATGATGCAAAGCATGTTTTATCGAGTAGGAGAAATGTCATAGAAAAAATCTTTCTCTTGGTTTCAAATGTTTGCTGGCAATTTTTTTAAAGCATGCAGGGCACAGCTGTGTGTCTGAATGTGACATGTAGGTCTTTCTAAGCATCTGGGAGTCGTCTCAAAGTGCTGGGTTAGCCGTGTTTGAGCTTCATTGCTGGGGGCAACAGTCCCTTAAGCTGGAATTGGTGGTTCTGAGGAGCCTGGTCCTGCTCCACAGGGCTTGTTCAAGGTGCCTGTTCCCAGCACAGCTGCTGACAGACACTGTGGGGATAACAGGCTGGAGCTGTGCCTGTGGGAAGGGGACAGTGCCACCATCAGTGTGCTCTGGGGTAATCAGGTGAGGCTGGCTTGTCAAAGCCCTGGCAAACCTGCACTGGGGCTGGTCACAGCTTTTCTCATGGGCATGGGCATCAGCCTTTCCCTACTGCGGCTGAGTTGGTGCTTCTTTCTCCTCCAGCAGAGGCAAACATAAGGCTGTGTTCAAAAGCCCTGAAGACGTGTGGGAGTCTGTACGTGCTGCTGCAGGTACAGGAGCAGGATGGATAGCAGATTGCAAAAATGTGCTGCTCTCTCAACAACATTTCTGTTCTCTGGTTAGGCTTGCAGTGTATTCAGAGCTTGGATGTGGTCTCAAGGAAGATGCTACTCTAGCTAAATACACACATGCAGCAGGTCCTGCTGTTTGTGGTGCTGCAAATACAGGTCTGAGTCCACAAAAGGACTGTGGTGCATCTTATGTATTATCTGACTGCTAATCAGGTTCAAGATCTAGGAGAGAGAAGTCTTTGCAAAACATGGAGGCCACTGTGGTCCTTGGAAAAAATTAATTTCCGCTGGACAAGTCTCAGACATGTGTGCAGAGCTTCTGTTTCCTTTGTCATGGTCTGGCTCACTCCAGGCTGGAGACACACCCTAGGCAGGGCCATCAGTGTGAGCCCTGTGAGACCCACTGCCGCACCCTGAGAGCACCAGGCACCACTGAATCCACCTGGACTGTCTCTCAGCAGCTCCTGCTGAGCTGCTCTGCTGGGTCGTGCTTGGTGTGCTCATCTCAGTAGGCACTTACCAGCAGAATTTGGGAAAAGGTGCATGAGGGCTCACTATGAGGATCTTGAGTCATCTGAGCAAGTCCTGGTCCTTAATGAGCAGCAGTCCACAGTGAAGTTTTGATACAGGGTCTCTAGTAATAGATGAGAGTGCATTCATTATGGGATGTTTTCTGCTTATTTACTCTTTGTGAATTCTCTGGCTGCTCATTTTAAAACTACTATGCATAACCAGCAATATCATCAGTGAGTAATAGGAATCAAAATGGTGATGGGCTCTGGAGAGATTAATGTGGCTTGTTTCGTTGGTAAAAAATGAGAAACCTCCCAGGAAGAGCTCATTGCTTGCCATGTCTTCATGTCAGTCCCCTGTCCTTGGGGCTAAATTTGTGCATGAAGGCCTAAAATTTAAGATGGCATGGCCCAGTTTTAAAAAACATATGCAAATGTTTCATCCAAGCTCTGGATTAACTGGCAAAGTGTCAACATAGCAGCATATGCCAAGGGGAAGATAATCCAATGTTTCAAAAGGGCCCTTACATAGTTATTCACTCTTTCCCCAGCCCCCTAACGAAGAATCATTGACAGAAATGTACAACATAAGCTCAGAAATGTTTGCATGTCACCTTAGAAGTGCTAATTAAATGCAGATGATATGAAAGAACATTTATTTACATATCTAAATCTCATTCTCTTTCAGGCCCTGCAATTCCTGTTGGGGTGGATGTGCAAGTTGAAAGCTTGGACAGTATTTCTGAGGTTGACATGGTATGTAATCCTCTTCTAAGCCTCAATTACTTCTAGTCATAAAAAGACCTTCTGACTTGAAACCTGTAGGCTTCTAATCATTGGCCAGATGAAAGTAATAGCAGCAGCTCTGAAATTCAAAGAGGCTGATATTCAGAACCAAAGCCTTGATAAAAACAGGTGATCAAAGTCTTACCTCTCTCTGCTGATAATGATTAAAAGCAGGAAGAGAAAAGGGACCTTGAGTGGGAGAATAATCAGTGCCGAGAAAGATCTATCACAACCAAAAATACAAGCAGCTGCATATGAAGGTTTGAAGCTATATGGTAAAATTCACACAAGCTGCACTTGCTGCAGGAGTTTTCTTCCTTAGGGAACCATTCAATTCACATGAATGCTCACACATGCTTTACTCTTTGGTTTTGGGTTGTTTCATGGTGATTTTTTTTTAATTGTAGGAAATGGAATAAAAACACTTGAAAGAGAAGTGGAAAGGGGAACATAGAGGAAAAGAGGAAGCTTCTGGGCTCCTTCCTCTTTCTGCCTTTTTTTCCCTGTCCTTGTGCACCTTTTGTGGTCTAGACAAAACATAAAGACAAAGGAAGAGCTTTAGGTTGAGTGGGTTTTTTTATGGTGAAATTACATCTTCATCCCATTTTGGAGGGGTTAGTTTAGATGACCTTTAGAGGTCTTTTCCAACCCAAACTATTCTATGTTCTGTGATTAAAACCAGGGAGCTTGCCTGCCTGGGTATTGAAGGAGAGGCTTTGGGGGTATGCATGCAGTGAGGTGTGTGGGAGGGAGCTGTCAGCACAGGAAATGGCTGGCAGGAGGAGAACTGGGGCTCTAATATATCAAGATAATGTCAGAGCAGCAAAGAGGCCTAATTAGTGCAAGTAAATAACTCACAGTGCTTTCTGTCAGGATTCAACAAAAGTCTTGCCTGTCAGAAGTCTTTGAGGTCAGTTCTCTCCCTTGGTTGTTGATAGTTCCTATTTTCCCAGCTCATGACAAGTACTTTCTACAGCAGTTGCTCACATGTATTTGGGGTGGAAGAATGTTCTCCCAGGTCAGTCTGAGTTATGTTGGTGTGTTTTTCCAACAGACTGTGCCAGCATAGGTGTTTGCAGGGAGGAGAGGGAGCAGTGAGCTCTCTGCATGGCCCAGGGACCAGGCTGGCTGTGCTGCAGCAGGGTGCCCTCCTTGTCTTCCCATTGCAGGCAGGGCAGAGGTCCAGGCAGGGCTTGTCTCAAACTGCTCTGAAATGGCCCTAAAAATCAGGTATCCTTGACTGGGCAGTCCTTACCTATCACTGCTTGAGCAGAAACCTGGTGCTTCAAAGAAGGACCAGACTGAAACACCGCCAGCCACAACCCACTCAATCTGCTAGACTGTGCATGACAATGGGAGCAGCCAGGGGCTGTTTAAAGCATGTGGGTTTAAAACTGATGCCTGTCTGGTTGATGTGGATGGGCTGCTGCTGTGTGCAGTGGCAGGGCATGCTCTTGAGGCTGCCTGGAGCGTGGAACAAACGTGAAATGTGCTGCTAAAATTGAGGTACTTGTGTAGACTCATTGGCTGTGCCTCTGGCAGGTACTGTCTTTCTCTGCTGTCAAACCTTGTTTTCCAAGGGACTTTTCCTGTTTGTGGGTGCTGAAATCAACCTCTTTTCTTGCTTGTAAATAGTGTGTGTGCTGGTCAGACAGGAACAAGCAGTCAGCACACTGCCTCTTTTGAATCATGCCATGAAAAAGCCTCCTTAAGTTGGATTTTATACTTAGAAGCTGCTGTCAGCAACCACTTTGGCTCCGTGTTTGCAGCATTTGGTGCACTGTGTTGGCCGCTGGAGGGAAAGAGCAGAGCTGGCCATTGCAGAGGCCACTGTGTTGGCTGCTTGGAGAGAGAAAGGGGCTGAAGGTGAAAGACGAGAAGCTCCTGTCTGGTAGGAGAGGGAAAGGGATGGCCTGGAAAGCAGTGTGTTTTCCTGTGCTGTGCCTTCAGTCTCTTCCCCCTCCTCTACGGCAGCTGTAAGCCATGCTGAGGATGCCTGGCTGATGGTCCCTGTTCCCCTGTGCTCTGATGATGGAGCTGCCCAGAGGCATTTTGCAGCTGCAGCCTCAGGCTGCCTGGCTGCCCTGGTTTTGGCTGGGATAGAGCTAATTTTCTTCTTAGTAGCTGGTTCAGTGCTGTGTTTTGGATTTAGTATGAGAATAATACTGATAAGACAGTGTTTTGGTTGTGGCTCAGCAGTGCTTACCCTGAGTCAAGGACTTTCCAGTGTCTCCTGCTCTGCCAGTGAGGAGGGGTTCAAGAAGCCAGGAGGGAGCATGGCCAGGAGAGCTGACCTGAGCTGGCCAAAGGGACATTCTGTACCACAGAACATCATGCCCACTATATAAACTGAGGGGAGCTGGCTGGGAGGGGCCGATTGCTGCCGGAGGATGTGCTGGGCATCTGTCAGAAACTGTATTGTGCATCACTTGTTTTTCTGAAGTTCTGCCTCCTCTCTCTTTTTATCTTCCTTTTCATTCCTCTTTTCATTACTATTTACTTTATTTCAGTTATTAAACAGTTTTTATCTCAACCCAACTTCTTCTGAGTCTACTCCCCATCCCATTGGCTGGACATGGGGGGAGGGAGGAGTGAGCAAGTGTCTGTGTTGTACCAAGCTGCTGACTGGAGTTAAACCACGAGAATGGTCCTCCTCTCCTGGAGCCCCATGTCCCTCTGTCTCATGTCATGGCCAGGCAGCTGGTAACCCTGAATAGCCAGGCTCTTCTTTACTCCTTTTTTGACTTCTACCGTAACTTGCACTGGCTCCTAAGAAAGCAGCAATTGTGCCTCTTCCTTGGTTTCCTTTTTCCCAGCTCTAGTCACACTGATGAGCTTGATGTCTGGCCCCTGAGGCTGACTCTTCCAGCCAGGTTGTAACCTAAGCTCTGCCAGTGGCAGTAGTTGCTGAAAATGTTTCTTTGGGACTGTAGATGTAAGGAGGAGGTAGCCAGAGTCCAGCAGGGAACAGAAGTTGGCAGCATCCCTGGGATGAGCAGTGAGGGAGCCTGGGTGCAGTCTGATAAGGTGGGAACCTGCAGGTGGGTGAGCAGAAGTGTCCCCCTGGCCAGTCTCTGCCATGGTCAGAGAGGTGGGTGTCTGGCCAGCTCTGTACTGTGCAGGGCAGCAAGGTGAGAACTGGCAATAGAGCCTTCTTTGAGAAATTAATGAAAAACCTACTGACAATGCAAGGCTGTTTTGAGACAGCCCTTTGAAGCAGAGAGTCAGAGTAACTGATTGTCACTGTCACCAAACTGGTTGTGGTTTGGGAAAGCGGGTGCCACATGGCTGGAAGAGACCCTGGCCTGTGTTGCTGCCTGCTCAGGCTTGGCAGATGCAGCTCTCATAATCACTTGCTTAATTGGGAATATAAAGAAAAGAAATGTATTTGATCTCTCAGCATAAGAGTAGATTCAGGTCTAAAAGCAGCAGCTACCAGGTTGGGATAAACAAACAGATATTTTCCTTTATATGACTGAAGCTCTTGCCCCATCAACAAGCCTAAAAGGGAACTTCATTTACACACTTACATGGTAGGAAACACAGATCCCTCACTTGGTTGCTGTTTGCAACAATTTAGTCCTTTTGGGGGTAAATTGCTTAGTATTTAGGCAAACCATTAAGCTAACTTTCAGTTTTTCCTCTTGATCATCCTATTGCTACCATAGTCCTGTAAGATAATTTTGTCAGAACTGAAAAATCATTTCTACAAGGTGTTGCTACTCTTGGGGCACATTGATATCCTGTTTGGGATTGAACATTACTGGGTACCATAATAAATTAATTAGTTGGTTATGCTTTGTTTTGGCTGAAATTATTTTGTCAGGAAAACCTATTCACAGAGAGCTTTGACCTAGGAAAGAATTAGGAGTTGAGAGTGGAGAGATCTCATCTCTCTGGTGGGACTGAGTTTTCTTTCTAGTGTGTGCTAGTCATAGAGTGCAGCACTGACAGACCTCTCTCTTCCACTCTTTGATTCTCTTCCCTTTTTTGAAGGATTTCACTATGACCTTGTACTTAAGGCACTACTGGAAGGATGAGCGTCTCTCGTTTCCCAGCACCAACAACAAGAGCATGACCTTCGATGGCAGGCTGGTGAAGAAGATCTGGGTCCCTGATGTCTTCTTTGTGCATTCCAAGAGGTCCTTCATTCACGACACCACCACGGACAACATCATGCTGCGGGTGTTCCCCGATGGGCACGTCCTCTACAGCATGAGGTAACAGAGCAGCCCTGCTGCCCCTGAGCATCCCCTGGGGCTTTGCTGCCAGTGTTGCCCTAGGCTTGGCTTTGGTGATCACCAGGATCACTACTGACAATCCTGCTACTCCCAGTGCTGATGCAGAGCCCTGTTTCCTGAATGTCCAGTACAACATGCTTTGCAGGAAATTCTGAGAAGCCATGCTGTGGGCAGTAACAGGATAATCTCCCGGGGGAAGCACACCCCCAACTTTTTGCAGTCAGTGGAGGGCTTAGTCAAGCAGGAATGTTCATCCCAGGGTCAGTGTGTGATTAAACTGGAAGCTGCTGATATACCAGATGGTGACCTCTATAATTATCCTATTTTCCTTCTTGTTTGTCTAGAATTTTTTTTAGTTGTGGTGCTTTCCTGTTCGTGTAAATTCTTAAGTTTATTGAAGCTGAAATGGCAGTATTAAAGGCATCCTGGTTTTCTAGTAGGTTTGTTGGCTGGAAGAATCCTGAGGGATGCCTGTCATGTCCTGGAGGGTTATCCATCCTGTGGATGTACACGGATCACGACTGTGGGTTTGCAACATTCTGTAATACACAAGGACACGGGGGCTTAATCCTCTAAACTTCTCTACCTTATTACAGATTATCAAAAATACCACAAAAATCACCACTAGCAAGTAAACTACCACAAAATCACCACTGGCAACTGTACCTGTGATTAATAATATGACTATATATACATACCACACTATTGGAAATTGCTATCAGCAATCAATAATTTGGCATCCATCAATCATGTGGCAACAGCCAGTAACTAACCAGGGTATGTACTGTTAAAGGCTACTGTTCACTGGTGGAACAACTCACCCACAATGTACCCTCAGGAATACTTAGGACAGGTTGCTTGTGTGGGTGCACAGTACTGGTATCAAGTGATACCACCATCAAGTGATCCAAATCATCCAACGGGTGGAAGGACAAACTGAAACAGCCTCCAAAGTGGGCTCAGAGGGGACCAGTGAGACAGCAGAATCTCATTTCAGAGATGCTCTGAGTCATAAGGCCTGGAGTCAGCCAGGTGTCCCTGATGGGTGTCCTATAGCTGGTAGAAAGTTCATGCACTGAATTCAGTCTTCTAAGGAACAGAAAAGTATGTGCAGCATGGAAAGTTCTCAGAGGAAGGCTTCACTTTGGATAAAAATTATGGTCTCCCTCTATCCAGGGAAATAAGAGGCTGTAGGATGCTACCACTTTGAACAAGCAATAGATGCTGGTAATTTCTACTTTTCACCTGTGACAGCCAATAGATAATGATGTTTTCTGTTCTCAGACCCCTTTTTATTTTCAACATCATTTCCTACCTTTTCTGACAATAAATTGCCTGTAAAATCACTTTTTTTGCAGATATTGATGGTATTTCAGGATGTCTCCAGTTTCTAGGTATCCTAGCTGCACGTCAAAGAGGCCAGCTGTGCTTCTCAAGGATTTGTCTTGTTCTCAGGCTGGCAGGGCTTTCTCTGTCCGTATTTTTCAGCAGGCAATTTTTTTGTTCAGTTATTTCCCCTTCCAAGCCACCTTTATGGCTGCTCACATCAGCATCCCCACAGATTTACTTTCCTTCAGAAGAATGAAAAAAGAGAAGCAGAGAAAAACACACTGCCAGAGGAGAAAAGCTCAAGAGCCCAAACAAATGGGTATTTCCCCGGGACAGAAAACATGCTCTCAGTGTACAGTGACCTTTGAATATTTTGTAGCCAAGTATTTCTGTCCTAGGATCTTTGCTTCAGCTATGGTAAAATGATTTTCAAAAACATGGAAAGATTTTCTATTAAGTTTACTTGTGTGATCTGCTGAGGAGGTGATGTGACTTTTTAATGTTACTCACAAGAGAGAAATCTGTGAGTTATCCACAGCTGATTGCACAAGAATTAAATTGATAATTTGATACCTAAAATCCAAGGACAGGGAAAAGCTCCATGGCGTTTGGCCCTGGTGTTGTTTAGAACACTCAGAACAATATCCAGCTGAAAAAACGGGTGTCCAGTGGTGCTGAAAATGCCCTCAGATATCTTGAGATGTCTGCATGGGATTGACACTGGACTGGAGAACATTTCATTCCTGTTTTGGGCCTTGGGCCTTCAAAGCCACCTGGACACTGTACTCCAAGTGAAGAATATCATGATGAGCCAAGTTTCTGTTCTGCCCCTGATGACAAACTGTTATTGACCAGAGGTTGTGCCACAGTTCAGGTGATGCTGAGGAAAGAAAACAACACATTTTAATGATACTGAGTTGTACAGTGCTTAAATGTTACACACAATTAGGGGAGGCCATTGTTGCTGGATACTTTCTGGAGCATATCCCCAAAAGCATTCTTTAAATCTTGCTCAAATGGCAAAATTTTCTCTAGTTTATAGTCAAAATGAACAGCATCTGCCTTTCGGGGAGATGAGTGCGTAGGTCAGGGTAGGATTTGGATCACAATCCCTGGAACAGGGGAAAGGTTCTTTATCAACATCTGCAATGAATCTAGAAAATGGTCACAGCTAACGTAAGTTGGCCTCTGAAACGATGAGTCACAGCTGATTTACCCCTCCTAAATCGGGAGCTCCACTGCAAATCCGTCTGCAAGAGAAAGTTCATTGACCCACTGGAAAATTTCTTATGTAACATTGTGCACAACTGGACTAGTTTAAAAATTGGAGCTGTGATTGCTGCAGCTTTTTAGCTAAAACACAAACTTAACAGAAGCAAATCTCACTTGCTGAAAACCAGCTGCACCCACTTTACAACCCCTGCCACAGAAATACACCCCTCAGATTAAAAGGATTGATCGAGAGCTGGAAGAAACTGCTTTTGCCTTAATAATATATGTACTGGAGGAATTTTGTGGTTTGCAATAAGGATGGTCATATTCCTCAGGCTCGGGTCATTCTGGGGGTGACTATGAAGGGAACTGAGCAATGGGGAAAAAGTAGAAACCTTAATCAAACTGCACATTAGGGGATATTTAAATGTAAATGGTGAAGTTACTTTACATTGTAGCCTTGTAGGCAAATAGTTGGATATAAAAAACAGTGGAAATATCTGTACTGACATTAGTATAACAGTAATGTACAAGATAGTGTTTTAGTTCCTTGATAGACATTGAAATTACGTTTTTCTTTGGAGTTTCTGTGTATAATCCATCTAGCTTGAACTTGGAGAACTGGTAGGCATTTTACTGTGGATTTTTTGCTAACACCATGCATAATTGCTGGCTTAAAAGCTGCAGAATAATTATCTACAGTAACATTCTCTCTTGATTGCTCCTGATAGAAACCAGCTTTTCTCATTTTCTGTTTCTAGGGTCACAGTGACAGCAATGTGCAACATGGACTTCAGCCACTTCCCCCTGGACTCTCAGACATGTTCTCTGGAGCTGGAAAGCTGTACGTTGTATCCATGTTTCTAGCTAGATGTGCTCCGTGGTTGGCTGCACAAACATTTCACTGGACACCTTTCAGAATTCTGCCTGTTTTAGAGCCTGAAAAAATAGTTCATCAGAGTTACTAGGAGTCCTATTGACTCAGCAGTAATGTGTATCTAGCCCTTGTGCTGCAAGACAGGAATTTGCAAGGAAGACATCCTGTGACATAATTGTTATCCTGCAGACACTGTGGTCTGGGATCAACTTCCTTGGTGGAGAAAGTAATGTGAACAGTAAGATATTTTGTAGACTTTCTCCAGTGTATGGCAAGACTAACATCTAATTGTTCTGAGGTCCTCCCAGCTACTTAACTGAATGCTCCTCTGCAAAAACCAGAATCAGAATCAGAGGATAATTTTCATTGACCTTGAGGTCAGCTTCTCCAATACCCTGCTGAGGGCAGGGAGTTCTTTATGTTGGGTTGCTTGGGGCTGTGTCCTGTTGGGTTTCGAGCAAGGTAATTCAGGCTCCACAACTTTTGTCTGCAACCTGCTCAAATATTTGACAGCCCTGATCCTGAAAATGTTTCCTTTCACCTCCTTGGGAATAACACTTTGCTGAGGTTTACATCCCTTGCCTCTTGGCCTTTTGTTCTCCATTTTGTCAAAGCTTCTGGGAAAAGGCTGCTGCCACCTTCTCCATGATGGTCAGCAGGGCAGCAGCTGCACCCCACCACAGACTGCTTTTCTCCCAGCTGAGCAAGCCCTGCTCCCCCGGCCTCTTTTGTCTTAAGCCATGTGCTCCAGTCCCTGACCACCTTGATAACCCTCTTCTCATTCCCTGTTCCTGTTACTTAGTGCACGAATTCTGTAATTTTTTCATTTGCACTTTTAACATATTTCTGGGCTTTTGCTTCTCACCTGTCCTTTTTGCTTTTATCATTCTAAGATACTTTGAAGTGTGCATGCTTCCTCCTTCCTCTAAATTATGGTGTTTTACTCATGATTATTTTCTGAGCTATTATCTGTTTTTGGTCTCTGATGTTCAGAAGCTGTCATTTCAATGTGGAGTAAAAAGAGGATTTGTTTTCTTGAATCTTTAATCTGGATTTTTGTTGCTGTCATGGTATATTATATGACAAGATCTTTTGAACTTCCTTGCTGTTGGCAAACTTACTTGTGGCATTAGTTCATGCCAAAGACTGGATGTATTAACTTTTGTTGAACCTCTAAGCTAAAGTCACATCACATTGTATTTCTTCTTTCCCTAAGATGCTTACACTGATGAAGATCTGATGCTGTATTGGAAAAATGGGAATGAATCTCTGAAAACTGATGAAAAAATTTCTTTGTCTCAGTTTTTGATACAAAAATTCCATACCACATCGAGACTGGCTTTCTACAGTAGCACAGGTATTGACCTTTTCTGATTTAATAGTATTGCTAAACCTAATGCCATATTAACTGCTTGTGAGAGGGCTCTTGGGATTATGTCACTGAAATGTAGTCTCCACAGTCCGTTTGAAAGCTCAGTTTCCTGTTTTACTAGTCTTAGAAATAAAAGAACCTAAGAAAGGTCTTGTCTCTCTGTACTGCTGTCCAGGCTGTTCTCTCTGATTCTGGCTTTCCTCCTCTCTCGAAGGTTGGTACAATCGCCTCTATATAAACTTCACTTTACGCAGACACATCTTTTTCTTCCTGCTCCAAACCTACTTCCCTGCCACTCTCATGGTCATGCTGTCCTGGGTGTCCTTCTGGATCGACCGACGGGCAGTTCCTGCCAGAGTCTCTTTGGGTGAGAACAACTGCAGCGAGCCATGGCTGTGTGAAAAGCTTTGAACGCAAAAGTTTTGGCAGGAAAGGGAGTTGTTCGTTTTGATGGTTAAAGATATTGTGCAAGCAAATGGTGGTTTTATCTTATGATTAATATAATGTATAACTTGCACTTTGTCTTAAGTCCTTCATCACTTAGCAATCTTCCTCACTTATGTGTAGATCAGGAAAGAAAGTGCTGTGGTCTTGAAACTATAACACAGATTGGTGCAGCTAGGAAACAGGAGTCCTTGTCATCACTGGTCTTAGCAGACCTGATCTGAGGATTAGGTGTGTAATAATGTGTTTTAACTATATTGTGTTTAAACCCTGGAGGTTAAGGAGGGAGTTAAATTCTGTTTGTTAAATGCAAAATGTTGACTGCTCCATTGCTCCTCAAAACTCAACCCATCATGAGCACAAAAATGTCGGCAGGGGAACAGTTCTGCATTGGAAGAGGAGATAGTTAGCACACATTTATTTCATACTGAACATCTTTTAGAGCATCATGTAGACCATGATTTCTGTTTTTCTAGAGACAAAAGTCCTTATGAACTGTATCAGTCAATAACATTTCTTTCTCTTGGTTCTTTCCAGGGATAACCACCGTGCTGACCATGTCCACGATCATCACTGGGGTGAATGCCTCCATGCCTCGTGTTTCCTACATCAAAGCAGTGGACATTTACCTGTGGGTCAGTTTTGTGTTTGTCTTCCTCTCGGTGCTGGAATACGCGGCTGTGAATTACCTGACAACGGTGCAAGAGCGGAAGGAGAGGAAACTGCGGGAGAGGGTGAGAAACACTTTTGTTCATCCATTTATTCTTTTTTTTCCCCCTTATAACTGGTCTGGTCTTTATATTGACTGTCTGTTAATGGGAAAACACTGACAACCATGTGTGTAATTGGGTCTGTTTAGACTACTCCACCTCAGGCTGTATTGCTAACACAGAAAAACAGGATTTGGCCTTATGGATCTTCATAGAAACATCAGAGGAGAGAGTGTGATCTGAACTGGGAAAGAGTGCAGCTTGGAACTGTGAGGGAATGGCAAGAGGGGAAAGTATAAAATGTGGTACTTCACTGCAGCTGCCATGATTCCTGTTTAGCAAGCTAAAGGTGTTATTTGGAGCAAATTAATTTCCTCCTTCTGTAGGCAACTTTACTCTAGAAACTTGATTTAATGGATGTAATAGTGAAGGTGTTCCCCATTACCAAGCACAAACAGCAGTCAGCCAAGTGTATGCTTGTACTTTTTAATGTCCTATGAAAGGTCTTATCCCGCATCCCTAGAGTGTTTCAAGACCTGACCAGGTACAGTCCTGAGCAGCTTGGCCCTGCTATGAGCAGGAGATAATACTAGAGATCCCCTGAAGTTCTTTCCAGCCTGAAGTACTTTATAGACCTGTAAACCCTTCTTCATGATTAAACCAAGCTCCATCACCTTTTGAACACTAGGGCTTGGGATCAAGTTTTTTTCAGTCCCCATATACCCAGGATATCACCATGTTTTACAGTTGCTTTCTTCCCAGTAGGAACTCACCTCATTAGTGTACTGGTAATATCGGTAACCTACTGTCTTTGACTCCTGGAGAAATTTGTATAAGCTTCTTGAAAATACCAATGCAGACATCATCTTTCATACAATTTAAGCATGATTTTTCCCTCTCCGAACTACTCTCTTGGTTTTGCATGTCCTTCTCTTTCCCTTCCTCTTCTCCCTATGACTTTCTTGAAGAACAGCACAAGCCCCAGAACAGCCCAGCACCTTTCTCAGTTGGCATACTATAAAAAATGTAATTAGATATATTAAAAAAAACCCAATTGGATACATTTACCAGACTTCTGTGATGACATTTTACCTCTCTTCAGGGCCTTCTCAACAGCATTATGGTTCTGGAAAGCTCCTTGAACAGGTCCTGAGTATCTCAATTTATCTATGCCCCTCCTATTCCCCACCTGGGGCCCAGCAATTCTCTGCAACACAAGGCAGAGATTTCTGTGCAAGCACAGTGACTCTGGTGTGTCTGACTTGCTGCATGTGAGCAGTGGTCTGTGGCATTTTAGCCAGCCCTGCTCAGGCATCCCATGTCTAAAGAATAGGGCATCTTGACAGGTCATGGGAAATAATAAGAAACATCCTTGCTAGCTTTGACTTGCCTAGAATAAACCTGTATTTTTTTAAATACGAAAACTCTTCTGCTTTTTTCTTAACTGAACTGGAGGGACTAAATTAACTTAAGAGGGTTTGTTAATTTTCTGCTAAGTTTTCTGGAACATTTTCCCACATCCAGTGATGGTGTAGGTTGTTATTTGTATCATAAATCTGCCCTTTATTGAGTCTTGTACATTGAATTCTATGTTCAGTGAATGTCTTTTTACTACACAATGGAAAATATTGTACCCAGTCTTCAACATGTGACAATATTATTCTTCAGTAGGGGAAATGGGAGCAGAGATAATAAACAGCATTTTTTGAGGAAGAAGCTCTTGAAGAAGCAGAAAAGACTTCTCACAGCAAATGTAGATCTTGTCAACTAGTCCTGCTCCACTATGAAAGACCCCAAAAGTCCTAGTCCAAACATGTAAGGCTTCCCAGAGAAGAGCTCTATGCTATGTCCACATTAAGAAATTAAATGTGCCAGGGACACAGACATGCAGTATCTAAAACTAAACCTTCTCCCTCAACATCACAGGAGCTGCTGGGAAATGCCTGTGGCTAAAGGTCTGTGGCCCCATGCTTAATTCCAGCCCATACCTGGGAACTTTTCAGTGCTTGCTGGTCCAGACAAAGTTCAGGCCAGACACCTTTCTGACACTCTAATAGTATTGGCAGCTGCAGTCCCATGTCCAAGTAGGCTCTTTGGCAGTATTTGAGTGATTATTGTAGGCATAGGCTAAAAGTCCTGCAGGGTGAAATTCTGTAGTGCACCTCTGTGTGTATGTGCCTATGTGGGGATGAGTGTAATTTTAGGTTCTGTGGAGGTGGGTTTCTAGCACATCAGGCTCTCTTGTCCGTGGAGGTGGCTGTTGTCATGCGTGCATGAAGCCCTGGGAACTGTAACTTTACCTGGGGGCTGACAGTAAATCTGCAGAATTGCTTTCTCTGCTGAGTCCTGCAGCAATTAGCTTGTTTTTTGCTGTCCCTCAAACCCAGCCACCATCTCCTGGACCTGCCAGTTCATGATAAAGAGCCTGATGTATAATTTTCCCCAGTAGTTTTTTTGTTGTTTGGTATTATTCTGGTTTTGGCTGGCATAGAGATAGTTTCTTTTCAGTAGCTGGCACTGTGCTGTGTTTTGAATTCAGTGTGAGAATAATGCTGTAACACACTGATGTTGTTGCTAAATTGTGTTTATCCTGAGTCAAGGACGTTTTTGTGCCTCATGCTCTGCCAGTGAGGAGGTAAACACAAAAATCTGGGAGGGAATATGACCAGGACAGGTGAACTAAACTAACCAAAGGGATATTCCACACCATAGAACACAATCAATTATTAAACTGTTCTTATCTCAGTCTACATGTTTTACTTTTGATTCTTCTCCACAACCCTCCAGAATTCAGGGAAGAGAGTGGGTTGATGCTTATTTGTCAGCTGGGGTTAAATCACAGCAGTCCTTTTGGGGAACTTCACTCTGGTTTTGCTCTGTTTTGGTTTGGTTTTGTTAGTTTTGGGGTGTGGGTTTTTCAAAGTGTGCCTGCGTAGAATAAAATATTTCTTAAAATCCAATTGATGTCCAGTTGTACTCACAGAGTGCTCAAAAAAAGTAAAGTAAGCAGGCTACCAGCTTGTCATGTTTTTATGAACATAACCTGCTGATACCAAACCTTTTGGTTATGCCAAGAACACAGAAAACAATCCTTAAGCTGATTTTAAGGTTTCTGATGAGCAACATGATCTGTTGTTTAAATAATTTGAAGGAAAAGCCTTGACTGCAGGGTTTTCCAATGGCATCCTGAATATTACATATTGATGTTATATATATTTTTACATATATATCTACATATTCAGATATATACATGTATTTTAGCCGAACATATCCTATAAAACAAGTTCTTGGAAAACCTACACATCAAATTTGGTGGAGTATTATTGGGTAAGGAAATTGGTCTGTGGGAAATCAGACAGGAACTCATAGCAGAAAGGACGTTTTGGAGTCCATTTTCATTGCATGCAAACACATAATCCATATAGCTGGAGCAGGAAAACTGAAGGTTTTGAATGGTTGTAGATATAGCTGGAGCAGGAAAACTGAAGGTTTTGAATGGTTGTAGACTGTATTTCCTATTCAAAATTCCATCTGTATTCATTGGATTTTTTTACACTTGTTGGATGCATGCTGGTGCTGCTGAAGTCAATGCAAGTTTTGCTATTAGCTCCAACAGAGCTGGGATTTTTTTTAGCTGGTCCTTTGCTTGGTTTAAAATCAGATTCATGAAGAAAACGTGTATCTGTAAAACCAGAATCTGGCCCTTTTCTTCTAGCAACATGTACAGGATAAGCCATTTCCACAGATTAAACTGCATCTTGTCCATGAATATTTATAAACACAAAGAATGAAAATAATGAATCTCAAGACAGTAAGGCTGAACAACATCTAGTTAAGAAAACCTTTTGCTTAGACTATATGTCTGCTAAAGCATTTTTCTAATCTTCTCTGAAGCTGCTTGTCCAAGTGGAGATAAACCCTGTTTCTTCCTTTTGAAAACAAACAAACAAAAAGACCTTTTGTTCGAAGAGAAACTTAAAATATGTGAATCAAAATTTTGAACTCAACTGTTTACAAGCTGTCTGTTAATAGAAAGGCATCATTTCTGTTGCTTACATGTTTTTCCAATATTCAGCTGTATTTCTTGTTTATGTCCCTAGTTTTCGTGTTCATGTGGAATACCTCACTCAAAAACTATGATGCTGGATGGAAACTACAGTGAATCTGATGCAAACAGCCTGGCAGGATACACAAGAAACCAGATGGTACCAGAAGAAGAAAAACAAGAAAAGATGGTTGTGCATTTAGCTATGAGCAATGAATCTAATTCATCAAGGAAGAGAGGCCTGAAGGGCCATGTGGGCTTGCGCATCATCCAGAACACTCATGCAATTGATAAATATTCAAGACTAATATTCCCAGGCACCTATATATTTTTTAATTTGATATATTGGTCTGTCTTTAGCTAAGCATGCTGGCACAGCTGTGACTGAATCAGAAGACATCTACAAAACATTCTTTTGTTGCTACTTTTTTTGTCTAATCTGGACACAAAGCCAGAAATCTGATTGTTTTATTGCTTCTTTGAAGGGTAAGGGGGAGGACACATCCTCCAGGAGGCAATTCCATGTGCAGGCTTCATGGAGGAACTTGCTGTGCTGGTTGGTTTCCAGCCCACCCCCCTGCTCCTGTTTGCTTTATGACACATGCCATTTCTCATACTTGAAAATACGTGTCCGCCGTACACCCAAAAGGTGCTGGATGCTCGTTTGGGGCTGGCCTCGCTGGTGGTGCCTGCTGTGCAATGGACAACCAAAGACAGTGCTCATGAGAGCTGTAAGGAATTGAATAAATGCAACTTGCATGGGGGGGTCTGGACAGTGTATCTCCTGTAAGGAAACTGAATGAGCACTTTCCTTTACAAAATCTCTGCTTTTGAGCAAATTATTTTGTTTTTTCTTTGGCATATGAACATAACTTTTTTCCATTGTTTTGTGAAGAACACCTCCTTTAAGGGTACAGATTCTGCTTTCTCTCTGGATAGGACCTTCATCAATGCCATTAGGACAGCTGTCTGACCAGGATCAGCTGGGCTGGTTACAGAGCACAGGTGGTATGTTTGAGTTGGCAGGGTTTTTGCCAGATTACAAAGTGCAGCCCACAGACAAACTGTATATCCCAATGTACCTCTCCCAGTCAGCACAATGCCCTTCTGTTCAGGCATTTGGGATCAAAAGGGATACATGTCTGCCAGAACCTCTCTGCAGAAACAGAGGCATGTCAGAGATTAAATGGCCAAGAATAATACTGTGGGCCCAAGGTCGATGTAAGTCCTTTGAAGCTGCTGCACAGCATTGTAGCAGGCTTATGTGCTTGGCAGCTCTTTTCCTACCCCGTGGTATCTTCCTTTCCTTTGCTAACAACAGTGACAGCAAAACCCAAATGTAGAAACATGATAGCAACAAGACAGCGATGCTCAGGTTTTTGTGCTCCTTAGTTTAAGAAAACACCATGACTTTTGGGCTGTCGTGGAGATTATGCACATCAAAACACTTGTTTACCAAGCTGAAGCTGAGCAGTGGGGGCATAGCTTGAAGTGTGAAGAGCCAGGACTGAGGTTAGAATAAAGAAAAAGCAAACAAAAATACTGATGTAACCATAACTATTTGTCAGCACATGAAATTTTCTGCTTACCACAGCAGGAATTCTTACGCCCTAAATCTCAGGGGTTGTAGAAGGTGGCAGAGAAATGTCAACTCTTGGCTGTCAACAATACCCAGGTTTCCCCTTGTGCCTCAAATATTACTGCCTGAGTCAAGCTGATGATGGCACCAATTTAGTGGAAACAAAATTGATGAGAGAAGCTAAAATTAACAACTCTGTTCCCCTTTAATCAGCCATGTTAATAACTGACATGAATGGAGTTCTGTCTCATCCTAAAAGTAAGAAACCACAGCCCTGAAATTGCTGGCAAGAAGAGGAGGGACAGTGTTTGAGGGGCAGGATTGCCCAGGCTGCCACTTGCCTCCTAAGCCACCAGGTCAGTGCATTTACCCCTCATTGCTCATGGAGCTGACACCTGGATATTTCTCACATTGACAGGTGGAGATCACTACAAGAAAGACACAA
Source organism: Eopsaltria australis (assembly GCA_034509425.1). Taxonomy (NCBI): domain Eukaryota; kingdom Metazoa; phylum Chordata; class Aves; order Passeriformes; family Petroicidae; genus Eopsaltria; species Eopsaltria australis. The sequence continues at coordinate 4,314,289 of JAVTVJ010000177.1, read as the reverse complement.
AAAATATTAAAGAAATAGACCGCTCATTTTTTGAGAGGTTAAAGCCTGGGCATAACAGTGCATTCTTCAGCATGAGCAGTTTTGAGTATAAAACAGGAGCCAGTGTCCCAGCTGGCAGCAGGACAGTGCAGCAAAGGGACCTTTGCAGGGGAAAGGCAGCAGAACTGCACCATGAAGTCATCAGACAGTTCAGGGAGTGAGAAGCTTGGTTCCTGTGCCCCCCTGTTTTGCCTGTCTTTTGGCATTACCCATGGCACATGCCATTTACCCTCTCAGTGCCTCAGCTCCTCCATCTGGAAACAGAGGAGCACTAGGATTTACCTACCTCATAAGGTGCCGAGGGGCTTAACAGGCTTAGATAATGCATGTGTGGGGCATGCCTATGATTTCTGAGCAGCTCACCCAGTGGGAATCCAATTCTGTATTAGTTACCGGTGGGTTCTTCAAATGCATCCTCTGAACCAGTCCAGCTGGAGGAAAGCAGGTATCTCTCCTGCCTTATGATGCTATTACAACTCCCCTGCATTACAGTGATATTAAACCAGGGGTAAATGTAGACAAACAGCCAAAAAGTGAGTGCTGTCAGTGAATAATGCCTCCTGGCATGCAAAACCCAGGAAGTCCTAGTGTTTTACTTTGCCTTTTCTTTTTATTACGCCTCCTGTTCCCTTAGAAGTTATGTGATGGCATAGATGTCCTTTAGGTCCTATCATCCTTGTACTAGCATCCTCAGTAGTTTTGATGCCTAATAGGCATCTTTTGGAGAGGATACCTTACTATTATTTTATTTGCATGTGTACATAACTGATAGAGATTGATGTCTGCTATTGTCAGCCTATAAAACCATCAAGGGGGTATTTTTCCACGAAAGCAAAAAAAAAAAAAAATCCCTCCTCTATATTAGGCACTACTCAAACTCATTATTAATTAAAACAGCAAATTAAAAGTATAGATGCAAATAAAGCCAAGACTTCTCCTTCAGTCAGCATTATGAATTGTATTTTTCTGTTTATTCAGAAGGGAGTGGCTAGGCATGAAGCTAGAACAAGTATTGAAATGTGGTATCGGCAATGTATTTCACCTTTGATTTCCCCTGGACTACAAGGGACTAACTTCCAGTTGCCAGATCCAACCAATATTTTGAGAGAGAGTGCCTGAAGCTCGGCTCTGAATACTGTTTGATGGATACAACCCAATTCTGTGAGTCACTGAGCAGATGGACAATGAACCTACCAAAGGACAGGATTTTCAGAAGTGCACAGGAGATTTGGGCAAATTGAGGTCACTGATGAAAATGCCTTCTCTGGACAACATGGTCCAATTGCAAAGAGAGAAAACATCGGCTCTGCTCATTCTAGATCTGGCTCCATTGCAATTTTACTTCTAACCAGATCATGTCTTTGAGAAAAAGTAACTATATAAATATGTGTACATATGTATAACGTGTATGCAGGCATTATGTATAACAAAGGAAGACACTGGGATGTGTACCTATGTTAAATAGTGTCCATATGTGAAATTGTAATATATTATATGTAAATTACCATTTATTATGCCCGGAAAGCTTACTATATTGGATGGAAAAAAGGCTCTTATTGCTAGTAAAGGGCCAAGAAAAGAAGTATTGGCAAAAATATGGGTTCTCTTACATTTTTTTCTGGAAAAGGAGGTGTTGAGCAGGATGCAAGCAATGCTGATGCTAAACTTGTGCAACGGGTACAATCCACTGTGCTGATTGCTGTAATCAAACCTGGTAATAAAATAACAGATGGAAAGAGTGGAAAAGAGTAGATTTCATGGTGTGAACTTTAAAATCTGATTTTAATTATGTTTGGAAATCTGTTACCTATAAGCTGATGTCCAGGGGCAAAGGATTTGAATAAACACCTCATTTGTAATTGATTTCAAGTAAAAAAAAAACATTTCAAAAGGTGGAAGAAATGTAGTGGAAGCATGTGAGTACTTTGAAGTATGCAAAGCTCTTTGGTAAAAGGGAGCTGTTAATTACAGTTAGAAGCTATGGAGACCTTTTGTGAAAATTGCAACCCACAACTGAAGAAAGTTTAATAATTGCTTTACAGTTAATGGCACATTTTCAAAAGATCAAGTAGCAGGTATAAATCTCAATCTCCGTCTGACTACAAATGAGAACTTGTAATTTAATTCCTGCTTTGTGCCTTTGAAAACATAGTCTCCACACTTCCCAATGGAAAATAAAACTGCTCTGAGATCCCAGCTGCCTGATCTCAGCTATTATCCCTAATGCAGACTTATGGAACTAAAATAAATGTGCTTGGGTGAGGCTGATGCCCGAACCACTGAATAATGGTTATTGTCTGTCAGGTTTCCACAGTGGAGAGATTACAGCAAGGTACAGCCTAACTAAGTGAGATACTGCCCTGCTGAAATGTAAAGAGCAGGAAAATTTATTTTAAAAACAGCATGAATTTAGCACTATTAAAATTAAAATGTAATCCAGTCTCACATTAAGCTGATTAATTTCTTTGCACAAATGACATTTGAAATGATGTATCAGGGTCATTGCTTTCCTGGTCAGAGGAATTATCATTTCAGATGAAGAGAGAAGGGAAATTGCGCACAAGCACGGAAAAGGTGCCGCTCTTGGCATCCAGCTCTTGTGGAAAGACAGGAGTGACCACCAGGCTGGGCAGGGCCTGCTGTGGAGGCAAGGGTGAGAGGGGAACCAACTTCCCCAAGGCACTCGGTGCCTGGGAATCACACAGCACCACGTGGCACTCCTTGATTTAGGCACAAAAAGGTTATCCTCTGCCAGCAGGGGTGGGTTCCCCACCAGCCACAGGGTAGTCATGAGAGGTGGTGCAGTGCAGGTGGTGTAGTCATTTTAATCAGGGGTTTGGGCTCAGTTCTGGCCATGTGTGTCAGCAGCTGGTCCTTGGTCAGGGTGTCACATAGAAGCCTCGTGCCTGTGGCAGCCACGGGCAGAGTGCCCTCCATACCAACAGAGAGAGGCGGGCACAGCTCCCAGATATGCCCCCACCTCTCAGCTCATCCTGCAGCACTGGTGAGATGGGGGCTACACCATGGGCATGGTATGGAATGTGTGCCCCAGCCCTGCCTTTGCAAGGCAGCCAAGAATCAGAACAGTCCTGCATTGCCCACTCCCCAGAGCAAGCAGCAAAGCCATTCACAGATAATTTGACACCTGATTTTTAATATTTCCTCCCTTTGAGAAAATGCTGAAGACTCCTTTTGGCCAGTTGTCCAAATTGGACTTCTTCCACTAGTCTTTTAGGGGTCTCTGAGTGTGGAAATGTGCACTTACAACCATAGAAATTAGCTTAGGAGAAATGTCTGGCAACTCAACCCGTGCAAAATGCATATAAATGATGTGGAAAAAAAGAAGGAAAGATTTTACTGCTCTACTTGTCACGCAGATTTATAGAAGAAAATTGTGTGTTTAGCTTAGAGGGAATTCAGAGAGGGAAATGAAAGGACAAGTTAATTGTAACGACAGTTTGAATTACTTGAACAAATATATTTTGGGAAGCGGGACAGAACATTAGAGCTGTAAAACTCTCTAGCCTCCTGGCTCTTTCCATTTTATCTGGATTTTTATTAGGGTCCAAATTCATTTCAGCCATGAAATTTTAAACCTTTCTTATTAAGGTGCATAATGACCACATTTTTGTAGGTACAGGTGGGAGGAGACCTTCAGTGCTCTGCACAGATTGTAATTGCAGCAACCTTCAAGTAAAAATACTGCTCATTTTGCATCTAGAGTTTCAGGAGAGCTGCCGTTCGACAAAACAGGAAAGGCAGAGTTATTCACCTGTTGGGCAGGGACACAAGATGTTCTCCAAGGAGCTGCATAGGAGAAAGATCCAATCATTTGCACCAGCTAGAGGCCTTGACATCTAACACATATTGCTGGGTGCTCAGGCGTGGTGCTGGGGGGGACTTTGTAATACTCTCTGAAGAGGAAAGGAAAGGAAACTCCTGCTTGGCCAGATCTGGAGACACCAAGCACCTAGGTGGTCATCACCCTAACCACAGCCCCCATCCACGATGGCACCATGGATGCAAACTGCCACCCTGGGGAAGGTGACAAAGGATGTTTCCTCAGGGCTTGGTTCACGTTCTGTGTCTCTGTGAGGTACTTTCTTTATGGGGTCAGTGTCCCCCTGCCCCAAAGGTCTCTGAGGTGCTCCCAGGGTGGCACACTGAAAGATGTGTTTCTCTTATTCTGAGACTGACATGGGAGCTCTCCCTTTGTGTTCCATCCATGAGGGAGGTTGGTGCTGCGTCTGAAAAGGTGGTGTCTGTTTGCAGGACCTTCCTGTCAGATTTCTGCCACAGCAGATCCTCCTTTCATCCCAGTAGTGACCTAGGAGAGGAAGAGGAGCTCTTGCTTCAAAGGGCTCCTTTGTTTGGAGAAGGGTGTATGACACAGAAAGCAAATGAAAGGACTGAAATGGGAGGCCCTGATGATTTCTTGGGGTCAAATGATCTGTCCTTGGCTCTTGGGCACTCTGTGCCCTAAATGATGGCGGAGGTGCAATTCAGTTCTGAACTGAGCTGTTAAATGGAAATGGCACTTGCTGAGCTGCCAAAAGCCTTCCCTGCCACTCACAGGGTAAGGCTGGAGCTCTGTATGTGTGGTTGTGTACCTCATTAACCTGTACAGGAATGCATGGAGCTGTCTGGTGGTGATGGCAGCCAGCAGTGATGCTGCCCAGGAACAATGCTACCCATCAGCTTCCCGCAGAAGGGCTCTCCCCTTCTCTTACCCACCCCCTGCAGATGCAGCTATGCAGTGCTAAGCAGGACATGGCTTCCTTTAAAAAGAGGAAAAAGTAGAGAAAGAGGCAAGAAAAGGAAAAAAGTCCTTCCCCCTAAATGGAAGTATTTTTGTGACTGTGCCAAAGGCAGTATTTTGCCAAGCCATGAGCTGCTCCTTGGTTTTCCAGCTTTCCTTTAATCACAGCTGCAATGTTTGTGCTTTCTCCTCCTCAGTTCTCTGGCAGCTGACGTAAATATTACAGAATGTCAGTATTCTTCCCACGTCTCTGCTGGTGACAAAAGCCATGACAATAAGTGACTAATAGCTCCAGTGCAAAACACCTTTGTGCTGGTGCTCTGCCAAGGGAAGGGACCATTGAGGCTGCTTCACAACTACAAATTCTGTAAGCTTTCCTTACTATGTGAATCCAATTAGTAGAAGTGATTTAATTGGGAAGAGGTAAAAAAGCCTTGTAAAAATAATGAAAATTTAAACTTGTTTGGTTTCACAGAGGAAGAAGCAGCCTCAGAAAGAAGTCCTAGGCTTACCCTCACTTCAGGTCTCAATCAAGGCTGTGTGGATGCACAACACACAGTAGTGAGAAGTGTCATGGTCCAGTTGGATGGTGGGTACAGGTGCAAGAGGCTGCCCACAGGAGGACCACCAGTGCATCCAGGACTGGAGCAGACACACAGGTGGAACCTTAGACCCAGAGTTTCATTCCTCAGTCTCTCCATCCCATGCTGCTAAGCTGCCACCTAAGCTAAAAATCGATCACAGGTGCTTCCAGGCACATCCATTTCCAGTATGGAGGCTGTCCCAAAGCTTCATGGACACTCCAAGGCATGTCCCTGGGCCCTGACACAGCCTGTATGTATGCCTTGATGTTCATTTCTCATGTGCCTCCAGGCTCAGCTGCCTGTCCAGGCTCAGCACTGTGGTGTTAAACTGCCCTGGTGCCATTTCCCAGCTGCCTCCCTGAACCCAGAGGTCCCTCGACACCTCAAGCACCTCACCCATCACCCATCCCAGCCTCCCCACCTTCTGTTGTCAGTAAAGCAGCTCGTGGAGTCAAAGGCTTCACATGTACTTCTGCCAAACAAACACTGCTCCAGCTGTCTCCTGGTGTCTAGCCTGATCCTTGTTTCTGCTCCTCATAAGGCTGTGACAGGAGATCAGGAATCACCCAGAAACAAATTGCAGACTGCTCTTAAAAACCTGCAATGCCACAGCCTCCTCAGGGAGCTTCTACCTGTGATTAATCAGCCTTAAAATTAGGAAATGTCCACTGGTAGCCCAACTGAATCTCCCTTGCTGGGTCTGTTATGCCCTGTGGGTATGAAGGAAAGTTTATGTACCTAAATTTGTGCAGATATATCTCGTGTTTCTTCTGCTCTTCACTTCCCTGGGCTACGCGACCTCCACTTTGTCTGAGATCCTCCTCAGAGTTTCTCAGTTTATTTACAGAAAAATCTCACAACAGCCTTACTTCAATCACAGAATGGTTTGGGTAAGGGACCTTAAAGATCATCTCATTCCAATTCCCCTGCCATGGGCAGGAACACCTTCCTCTAGAACAGGTCACTGAAAGCCCCACCCAACCTGGCCTTGAACATCTACAGGATTGGGGCATCCACGACTTCTCTGGGCAACCTGCTCCAGTGCCTCACCAGTAAAGAATTTCTTTCTAATGTCTAATCTAAACCTACTGTCTCTTTGATTAAAACTGTCCTATCATTATCAAGCCATACAAGCCCTGCTTGCATCCACTATTTCCTTCTGCAGAAGAAGTGGCATGATTTGAGATTGGGATTTGATTTTTTTCTTGGTTGGTTTTTTGGTTTGGGGTTTTTTTTTGGTGTACATGTTTTTCATCTATTTCATTAAATGTTTCATTATACTGCAGAGAGGTGGTAACTCTTTCATGAACAACAGCCCTGACTTTTCCGTAACACCTGTTAAGATTACCTGGTAGCCCAGAAGTGACTCATTTTGCACATTTAAAAAACTCCCACCAAGCAGAATAAACTAATGACTTAACCATCAATGAACTCATGCGTTCCATAAATGCATAGAAGGGCTTTTCCATTGCTGTTTCAAACTTCGGTTCCTGCCATGGAGGCAAATAACACCCCCAGTATAATGCAAAGCAGGGCTTTTCACAGACAGGTCTGTTTTATCAGCTCAACTGCTGGTGAGCTGAGGTGACACCCTGCAGCCAGGCAGCGGGGAGCAGGAGGAGGGCTGAGAGCCTGCCCTGCCCGGCTGCCCTCGCTCCCCTGCACCAGCACACGCCTGGGCAGACAGGCGGGCAGCTGGGCCACGTGAATGCCTGGGATATGGATAAGTGCATTTTCATTTTACATCTAATGTAATAAGTCAGTTAAATGCCCCTAGTCCGGGGAGGGCAGCATGTTAATAAACGGTCGTTACCAGCAGCTGACAGTTGGTTAGCACAGATTAATTCCTAATGAAGAAAAAAACTCTTTATGTAATGTAATGCTTCTGGCTGGGGATCAAGGGTTGCAATCATCCACCCACAGCAGACCTTTAAATCCGGCTTTGTTCCACTGTGGGAAAAACAGACAAAAAACCCTCAAACCCTGCTATTTTTTAAAGGTTATGATTCAGCCAGCGTCACTCAGATTCTAATTCCAGGAGCGCTGAGCTTGTTTCCTAAAGAGTGCAATATGTTACACCACGGCCTGGTGATGCAGATGTGGCAGAGGAGGTGGTGTGAGGCAGGAGAAGGGCACTGTGTGGATCCCGTGTCCCAGGGATGCAGAAGATGGCCTTGAGGGGGCACACCAGGGCTCTCACAGCTGGAGGCATGACGCCGACTCCCTGACCTCAGCCTCAGGTGTTTGAGTCTGTCCGATGGGTGTTTGTGTTAAAGGAGTCACCCTGGGAAGGTGCAAGGAGCAGGGGTGCAGCTGTTCCAGGCTGAGATGGGCTGTGAAAAGCAGGAGGTCAAAGGCAGCTTAAGCAGCAGGGGTTTTGGCAGGAGGACTGTGCAGCTGCCCAGATCCAGGCAGCCGATGCTGTAGTGGATGCACACACAGAGACTTTCACCCTCACAGCCATCAGGAGGCTCTCGGGACCTTTATTTCCACTTGCAAGGAAGCAAGGCACTCCACTGACTCACTGCTTTTCCTCTCCCTCCCTGATATTTCCTGAGATGGTGCCTTGGGTGCTGGGTCCTGGGCTCCTCTGAGGTGTCATCTTCTCTCCAGTCTGTACCAGCATCATCCTTGCAGGGGGAACTTGCAGAGATGCTTGCACCCACCCCAGCAGAGGGTCTGAGATATTCTCCCAAAGTCATGGGACCAAAAGCTAAACTCACTGAAAAGCTAAATCCCCTGGAATACCAATAAATAGAGTCAACAATTACCAGTTTAAAAGAGAAATCATTATAGTTACCCTGTGACCTAGGAATATGGATACAACAAAACTGCTACACATTCAAGAGGTTATTTGTACTTGTGAGGTCTGCTTTTTTTACTACATCTAGTTTTATTCATTATCTTATAAGAATCTTTCTACTAATTTACTGATGATCTGAGGAATCTTACAGTAATATCTTAAAGCAAGAATTATTCCATTTCACTTGAGCATCTTATCTTTTACACTGACTTGCACAAAATAAATGTACATAAAGCAGGAGAAGCTCCACGGCTTGTGACACATGAATAAGAGAAGGCAAAGGAGACCTGTATCTCCTGAGCAGCAGGGATGCTCAGCAGGTAAAATGGAATCTCTCACATCCTGGGGTTTTCTTTCATCTCTTTTCCGTTTCACCTTGTGTTTCTGCACTGATGCCAAGCTGCAGAAAGCAGATTAAATCTGTAAGAAGTGTGAGAACAAAGTAAGTTCTGTGCAGACAAAGCACTTCAAACAGGGAGAAAGGCTGGTGGCAGAGATACCGTCACAGGCAGAGACTTCAAAAGAGGCACAGCAGGTGACTGAATTTGCAGCTGATCAGCGTGGCCAGAGCGAGGTACGCATGAGCGAGGCTGAACTCTGCAGATTTCTGTTTAAATGGCTGCTTAGAGTCTTTGTCATTTATGTACACTCCTGTCAAGGGAACCTGGAAGAGCTGTGTTCTCATCTCTGGGAGCATGATGTTGCCCCTGAAGCTTCCCATCTCCCCAGCTCCTGAGGATGGAGGGCAGCAGCACCACTGAGGGACTGCACTTCTATCTCAACAGCCCAGCCAGAGCACCCCCAAACTGCTCTGCAGCTTAAACTGCACACTGTGGCAGGTGAGAGGGGTGGAGAGAAACACCACAGGGCTGCTGCCCAGGGAACACATGTCCAGAAGTGTGTGACAACCAAAGGTCTGCCAGCTGATAGTACCCAGGTGTGCAAAGGAGGCTTCCCAGCAGGCTGCTATGCAAGTAGTATGGATTGGCTACTAATGTGAGCAGAGAAAATGCTCAACAGCCCCTCTCTGAGCCTTTTTCACATGCTGTTTCTTACCAGTAAAGTCCCTGAGCAGCTTCATGCTTCTCAGCACAAAGCAAAATCCAACTACATTTACTCATGGGCAGCTCTGCAGGTGCTGCAGTGGAAATTACAGGCCACATTTATAGCCAAAAGAAAATTTGTGACACCAATACAATGTGAGCAACGAGATGAAAACATCCAATTATTGACATCAGAGATGAAGCAGCCCCATTAAATCATCTTAATCATCTCTCAAAAATGCTGAATATTTTCTAAGACTTTGTCTGGGCTATGAAAGAAGTTACTATTAAAGAGATGCCAGTCTGAAGATAGTTAATGGCTTTTTTGGCTCTGGAACACTGGACAATGTCTTTAATGTCAAATGGAGAGATAAGCTCTTATTAGGAGTTACAGAAATGATGTGCAAAACGCATATAGAGATTAATAACAACCCCCAGCACTAGAAAAAGACAAAAAAAACCAGACAAACTTTTTAAGAAATCTCAAAATAATCTTGAGGTTTGCCATTTTAAAAGAAAAAAGTCTTAAAGAAAAGTTCACCAACATTTTCTGTCTCAAAACATGCTGCTTTAGATATGTCTGCTCTGTATTTTTCTGGGTTTATTTACTTTCTTTGCTCAGCCTTTGCTCAGAAGCTGGGGAAATGAAGGAAGTCAACAGAAGGGGAAAAGTTTGAAAAGAAATATTTTATTGTAGAGGGGAAGACAGTTTCTCTCTCTTTTTTTTTCAAGTTGGAGAAGCAGCATTCTCAGAGCTCAACTCTGGGTGGTAGCATAGGACACCCTGCACTGACCACTGATGAGAGTCATGGAAATGGCATGATGTATTCCCATACACGTTATGCTTTATGTACTCAGCACAAACCTCATCCACTGTGTTCCTCCATACCACAGACTGAATTTCTAGAGAAGATTTCTGATTTTCCTGGGCTATTTCTGGGCTGAAATCAGTACTGTGCTGCAAAACCATAAACTTGCTACTACACACACTAATAGCCTGCTTTTTGGGTCCTTGCCCAGAGCATCTCAAACCACTATCTCCCCTTCTATTAGCTCTGGATTTCTCTCTGAAATAATGACATTATTTTCCTTTAAACATAAACCATTCACATGCTATCAAACCTCTGACAACAAATTCACTGTTGCCAGAGAAGGAGTGGGAAGGATTTAGCCTAAGAAATCAGAGCCTGTTTTCTGGTGCCTGAAATTTCAATGAAGGAAAAATTGTCATTCGTATCAAAGCCATAAACAAACCTACTAATGCTAGGCAGCTTTCCATAGCTAGAGAGTGATGCCTTTTGAAGAGGGAGTGAGGAAGAAGGGATAGATATATTTCATTTTGTGTTTTTTTGCACCTTTGGGTGAGTTTTACCCACCATGGGAACTGCTTAGCTGGCTCTCCTGAAGCCTCCAGTTACCCACACTGGAGGAGTGTGGACTGTGGCAATCTGGAATTTTTTTCACACTTCCCCCGCCCTGGGCAGTGAGCATGTTCAATCCTCTGTCTTCCCCGGAGGCTATCAGGAAGGTGTAATTTCCTTCCAGATACAAACACACATGGGTTTATTGTCTCTTTCATCCCGGGGTAAACTCCCCTGATACACCAAACTGCATGACAAAGACCTCCTCGCTGACCCACCCCGGGCCCCTGGGCCGTGATGCTGAGGATACACAGTGTGGTCATTCCTGCGAGGCCCCCATCTGCTGGGAACCGTGCGCCAAGCAGCTCGGAAAAGCAGCTGTGGAACTGCTTGTGGCCAGCAGGTGGAAGCCTGCCTGCACTGATGCTGCCTGCACCGATGCTGCTTGCACCGATGCTGCCTGCACCGATGCTGCCTGCACCGATGCTGCCTGCACTGATGCTGCCTGCACTGCTGCTGCCTGCCTGCACTGCTGCCTGTTTGTACCGCTGCCTGCCTGCCTGGCTGCCTCCACCTCTCAGCACCACAATCTCAATCCCTGCTGCCTGACTGTCGCCCTGTCCCCACTGCTTCCCATGTCCCTGCCAGTTCCACCTCGTGCTCCAAGAGGCAGAGACCCAGCCTTGCTCGGTGCTGCTTCCTAACGCAGCTGCCTGTTGCAATGTTTGAGTCTCTGGCAAAGAAAAAATATCAAGTTGGTATTCCAGGTGGAAAAGAACGTGAAAAAAAATAGCGTGAATGACAGCAAAATTTCCTCCTGCCTTTTCTTTAACCTCCATGTCTCTGTACTCCAATGGAAAGAAAAATTGCAGGTGGTTCTGTTCCCCTTACTGCCATCACAGTACTTGATCTGTTTGTGCAGTGCTGGGTGTAAGGCCAACTCCCATCCTGTTCCATCCCGAGATCAGTTCCCACGTGGGACACAAGCAAATGGCACTGCTGGCAGAAGTGGGGCAGCCCTGATGTGGACACACGTCCTGGGGACAGGCAGCTGCTCAGAGCTGGGCTGTCCTGCCCCTGCTGCAGCTTGTTCACTTCTGCTCACCCTGGCTTGGATGTTCCATGGAATGAGAGAAAGAGATTGAACTAGAAAGGGAATGTGCTGGCTATGAAAAGCTAAAGAGAATAAATACATTGAAGAAGAAATATGTGCAGAAATCAATTATGTGAGAAACCAAAATGATCATAGCAAAAACTGTATTAATTATGTTTGTGTTTTTGCCAAGGCTTTCCTCTTCTATGGTCTACCTAATACTTTTTAAAGTCTGCCATCTGCTAGTGTGCTTGCAATGAAGTGTACATCCTATTTTATCTGGAAATAAAACCATGTAAGTTAAAGACTGCCTCTTCTATCTATTCCACCTCAGTGAGCTGCTGAGACCTTTCTGAAAGATCTTTTGTGCCCTCATCCCCCCGGTGATGTGCCTTATGCTTGCTCACATACTTCAGTGGCTCTTTTCAATGGCCTCCACACATGATGGCTTTAGTGGTACATGCATGGATTTATATAATTGGCATTGACCTGGTTTGGAATGGAGAAAGAAGAAACAATGGTGAAATGACATGGAAAAGGTTAAAAAAATAAAAGGGCTGGCTTTTTCTGTAACACAGCTCAACTAACACCTTACAAGCCCAACACTGCACACCTTCATTTTCAATGTCTGGCACTCTGCTTTTCCTATGCAACTTCTGCTTCATAGCAGGTCAATTCATCTCTGACCCTGCTGAGTTAGCTTGTTCATCAATGACTTGGATGGAGGTGCTGAGGCCTCCTCAGCAAGTTCACTGATGACACAAAGCTGGAGGAGTGGCTGATGCCCCAGAGGGCTGTGCAGCCCTTCAGAAGGACCTCGATAGTTTAGAGTGATGAGCAGAGAGGAACCTTCTGAAATTCATCAAGGGCAAATGCAGGGTCCTGCACCTGGGGAAGGATAACTCTGAGCACAGAGTTCATACTGAACTGAACAGTAAATACTAAATTCAAATATTCTTGCAAACCGAAAGGAAAAATTAAACCCATTGCATGGGATAAATATATCACCTCCAGACAGTGGTTGTGTTAATAATAAGTCTGGATCCCAGACAATTTCTTGGTATAGCAAGAAACCAGATACCAAGGCTGATGGTCTCACATCCAATGAAGGAAAATTGCTTTATGACTTTGATGTGAAAAGAGTCTATCAAACCCTTTAATTACATCTCAAGAGATCAGTGATAATTTGTGCTGCAAAAGGAACATCAAAATTATGCAAAGAAAAGACTGTAAATTATATGAAGACCAAAATTAAAAAACCTTCTATTCCAACCACAAATCTGTTATGCCACTAACACATGACAAGTAATAGTTGTTACTGACCATGCAGTCTGGGAAATTACAGGATTAAAAGTCATGAACTCCCTCATTCTGCAGGATGCTTTGACACTAAAGAATCTTTACATACTAAGCTTGGTCATTTGCCAATGGCAGTGATTTCTATGCTACGCAATTATCTGTTGATTCCTGTACACTTGCAGTCAATGTCTGCAGAACAAGACCTCTCATTAGCATTTTATTTCTGTTAAATATTGCAATCACACTAATGGTCTACTAATTACAGTATTTTCTCTTCCCGTATTACACCATATGGTATCTGCAGACAAGAGGCAGAAGCTAATCTGGTGGAGAAACACAAAACGTTTCACTGTGTTCAGCCCACTATTTCTGTAAAGACACTGACAACACCAGTAAGACAAACCCAGCAAATCAGTACTTTGCTAAATTCAGAACCTGGGAGACAATAAAGAAGTCAATTGTTTCAATTATAATAAAATTTTAAAAACATGTTCAAGTCCTAGCTGTATCCTGTACAAAAATTTTTGACAGGGAATTCACTGGTTGAGAAAATGGTCTAAAATAACTCTGTAAATCTGGAGGACAGAGCAACTGAGCACCAGTTGGGTTACATTTCTGGGCAACAGGCTAAAGGGAGACACCATGAGAAGTGTCTGCTGAGGCATTTCTGTTTCATCACATGTCTGAAGACCTGGAAGGACTGCAGGACTTTGAGATCCAGAGGCAGTGAACAGCACCAGCCATGCTGGTGAAGCTATGTCAGATAGGTTTATTTGTGATCACCACCTAGCAGCTTACAGGGGTTGCCACTGAAACCAGAATTTCATGTCACAGATTTGTGTCACCTGTTTGTTGTTCTTTTCCTGGTGCATTTCAGTGGAGTTCATAATAACTGTTCACTTTGGTTTTTACTGCTACTTTGAGGCATCATTTTTACAGTGATGAAGATCAGCAGCAGAGGAAAAGGACTCAATCAGTAATTTTCCAAATGACCATGTATAATTCAGAGCTTCTGTATATCCAAATGCCAGCTAATATTTTTTGGACACAGAAATTAAAGGAATATTGCTGTTAGAGTTGCCCCAATCTGCAGTCATGATCTAATGCTAGTGCAAAACTGAAATATCTCAGAACTGACAGAGCTGGAGATGCTGCACCATACTCACAAAGGAAAACAAAAGCTACTGGATTTCTTTGTGCCAAAGCTAAAAGGCTGCAGTGACTCCAGTGAGGGGAAATATGTAGGAAGCCATTGGGACAAGCTGCCCATGGGCATTCCACATATGAGGGTCCATCAGACTGAAACAAGAGCAGAAAGGTGAGACCTGCTGACATTGATCACATCATTGACTCTGCAGCCATGTATGAACTGTGTGAGTCCTGTGTGCAATGGCCAGACTCCATTTGGGACTGGCAGCTGTGTCCATCACATGGACACCCATGGAAAGGGGTGTCTCCCAGAAGGAGATAAAAGACAACCACTGTGTGACTCAGAATACGTCTATCAAGGAAGAATACTTGACTTTTTTTCTTTATTTTAAAAAATACAAACTGTTAGAGCCTATTATCTGTTTAGGAAACTCTTTATGGCCAATAATTTTGTAAAAATTAACTGCTGTAATATCCTGCCCTCTGAAGTTAATTTACTGCCAAATTCAGCAAAGGTTGTCACATTCAAACAAATTTGTCTTTCAAAAGTACTATTCAAATTAATCATTTATATGGTGCTAATAATTGATGGTTCTCAGCCTGGCTCGCTGAGTATTTGATCATCTAATCATCTCTTTGTTATGGCCCTACTAATGGACTTGCCCAGATTCATCCCTGTCCAAGAACTAGTCCAAATCCTCCAGAAAATCATACTATCCAGTTAATAAGTACATCTGTAGTGAAACAAACTTCATTGCTATTGTAAATTTAAAAAAATCTATTTCAAATTCATGTTCTGTGGTCTTCCAGGCATTGGATCTTGTAACAAAATTAATAAAGCTACTTTAATAAATCTTTAGCTTGAGAGAACTCTCACTTTCAAAACTTGCCCAGTTTGCATCAACAAACAAAGAGGAAATATAACCTTCATACCTCATACTCTTACAATATTCCTATTTTAAACACAAAAGCTAGCAAATTTTGTCTATGCTTTTTTGGTTTTTGTTTGTTTATTTGTTGTTTTGGTTTTTTAGGTTTTGTTTTTTTTTTTTTTTATGGGAAGGTACTGGTCAGCTAGTTTTCCAAGAAAACTGTCCATTGGTGTCCAGAATTTCTCCTCCTTATCCTAAAACTATGAGGCACATTCTTGACTGTTAGATACAGTCTAGTATCTACAAAGAGGACAGTTTTGTAGTAAGCTGTGGTCAAATGACACTGGCAGGTTCTGGGCCTTCGCCTGAGATATTTCATTTACTCCTTGTCAGTGATCTTTCAGTTTTACTGGTCTGCTTTGTACCATTGTATGCTTATTCAGGAAGCAGTCTGTGTTTTATTCCTGCTTTTTGTCAAGAACAGCATAGGATAAAGAACTGTTTTATTGGGGAGATAATTGCATTACCTGATGAAGATTTACCATTTATAGTCATATTCAATATGGGGGAGTTTATCTGGTTTTAAAATATTTTCCTTATTTTATCTTGGTACTGTATTGTAGCAGTTCCTTAATAAAAATGCCATGAGCTGCAACATTAAATGCCTTACAGAAGCACATCACATAGCTCCATTTCCTCTGGCAACCACATTTTAAATTAATCAAAAAAGGATTAACTTGGAAAGATCTATTTTTCTTTAAAGCCATGCTAATTGACATTAATCAAATTACTCACTAACTCTTCATTTATTGAGTGCCATATCAGCCTTTCCAATATTTTGTCAGGCTGAGGGCTGTAATTAGTCCAGTTGTTCCTTTAATCCCCTCTGAATATTGGCAGGACAACTCTCTTATTAAGCACTGTTGCTTTCTCTGAATTGCTATTGACAGTTCTGTAGATGTTACCCATACCCATGTCAGCTTTTGCCTTGAGATGGCCCTGCTGGAATCTCAAGGTTTGTGTGTAAGGATTTCAGGCTCATCACCTTTCTTTTTTCTTCCTTTTTGTTGCTGTTTTTTGAAAAATATTTGGAACAATTTTTTTGTCAGCAGGCAGAGGCCCTTAGCATATTGTTGATGAAATTCCCCATGGGGTGCTGCAGATGAGCTGTGAGAACAGTAGAGAAAACTGGGAACCCCTGTTTGGCTAGACTTGTACATGTAAGAAATGTAATTATTGCAAAAGAAGTGTAATGGCATGGGCTGCAAAGGGAGACTAAGGAACAGAATCTAGTATCTGGAGTGAAATTAGTCCCTGTCTACAGTGTCCACAGTATAACTTCGATCCAGTCTGAATGCTTTCAAATCTTTTAGTTCTGGATCTTCCAACAGAACTCCCTTTAAGGGAACAGTCCCTCCAAGTGGGTGCTGTGTGCTGTGGGGATTAGGACATACTGGGGAGCATCAGGGGAATCCTTGACATCCGTAGCATCCCATGTCTGCCTCCCCTGGTACGTCTGCTAGTAGCAGACAAAAATCCTTTCCACCAGCTGCACTAGGCACTGGTATGTAGTTTCAATATTTTAATTCAACCCTGTTAAACTGCTAACAGCAAAGTACACTTCTGAAAGTGTCTTTTTATGTCTCATTTATCTTTTACTCATTTTTTTGTATCTTTTCCTCAGTTTCAGTAGCAGAACCTCCGCGCAAAAGGTCAGGTGTCCCACAGCCAAGTACACACAAAGCTGCCTAATCCAGCTAAGGCAGCTCCAGGGAATTGCAGAAGGGGCTGAAACAAAAGGACACAGCTCAGCACGCAACGCACATAATCTCTCAGGCAGAGTGCAGGGCCATGGAGAGGCACTTGCAAACTCAAACATGCCTCCATGGGCACAGGGACATTTCTTGTGGAGAGAAAAGACACATTTGGTGGAGAAAGGCATCCCTGAGGGAAGAGCTCTAGTGAAAGGAGAGTGGTATCAAAGACGTGCCTCGTCGGGGTGCTGTGGCATTGTTACTCATTTCGGCAGTGAGGAGCAGCAGCTCCATGCATTAGTCCCCAAGCAGCGCAATTCACTCAGGCACATTGTTTGCTGTAGCCATTCAGGTTTCTGCTCAGCTCAGGCTTGGCCTATTTCCCTTTTCTTTCATGCAGTGCACAATCCATTTAGAGATTTATAGCGGCTTAGAGGCCCATGTACACTGCCTTGTCTCTATCTGATTTTTATTCTGTGATAAGAAGGCTTGGGGTCATGAGTTCATTGGCACTTGCTCCTCCTTGCCATTCAAGTTGCATGGAAATCTAATGATTCATTAGTGTTTATGATTTCTTGAGGTCCACCAATGTCCTCATCACTACTTGGGGAAGTTCCAGGGTTTTCCACAAAAAGCATGTGAATCTGCTCTGATGTGATGTTGTAAGCAAGGGGGGCAAGAGACACCAGAGAGGAGCAGGGGCATGAAGACAAATGTGATAACAAAGTGCAAAGGCTATTTGTGGTGTACAGCTTGGCCAGTGTAAAGTGACGTGATTCCCATCCTGGTGCACACTTATGCCAGATCATATCACGATCTTTAACACTGAAAATTAAAATCTTCCTGTTTGGACATTTTCTCTGCCCTACTCTGGCCAGCAGCTCCCAACCTCTGCTCTCCACAATCACAGCACACCTAGCTACATCCTGGAAGAGTGTATTTGCCTCTCATGCAGAGACAATTCTGTCTTCTTTCACTTTCTTTGTGTGGGCTTCTTCAGTTTTAATCATTCTGGTGTAAATACCTATCTTCACATTTCTCGTCCTCTCAACTTCCTGGAGAGTTTGATTTCAAGTGATACAAAGAACAGAGCTATGACAGCTAGAAATGCTAGGAACAGACACCAGCTCTGGTGACACCACCATGGTGAAACTCAGTGGAAATGCCACTTATCACCAGGTTGATCAAATTCTATTCCTCATCTGTACTAACATCCTCCTTGTGTATGGTCCTACAATCCAACAAACATGAGGGATCCAGCTGACATATTTCACCTTACACAGAGCGAGCATGGATCTCCTGTGAACGTCCCAAAGAATGGAAGTATGCTTCTTAAAAAGGACACAAGCAATGGATGCAGAAACCCCACTAACTTCATATTAAGCCAGATTTTTAAAATCTCTGACAACACCCATGATAGAAGACACTAAAGAAGTGAAAAGCTGTTCTCTGACCATTGTGTCCTGGAGCACAGAGTACCATTTCTGAAAGAAACAGAGCTGCAGAGGAGAAATAACTTTCCAGAAGTCAAGCAGCACCTGATCTCTTACACCAGAACTCTTGTGCTCGAACAGGTTATAAATAGAACTGGATAAATAGCTTACTCTTCTGGAATCAAATGGGAGAAGTGTATATTTAACCCATTATAATAATTTGTCCGGGCCAAATTGAATGAAAAGTTTATTTTTGTGACATTTCTTATCATGCTTTGTTAATGAAAATCCAGGAAATCCAGGATTAAAGTCCTAAACAGTCTGGGAAACCCGCATTTCTATGCCTCAGTAACTAAGTAAAAGCCCAAGACCCCACTGAACTCCTCTGAGGAACATAGTGATCAAAGTGATAAAATCCTGGAGCCAGGTAAGCATCATCAGCCGTCAGGTGCTGAGCAGGTCCTGAGGTTAGCAGGAACTGGGGGTGGCATGCCTGGGGGGAGATCAAGCTGCTGTGAGAGCAGCTGCTGGAGACTGCCCTCCAACACAACTTCAAACCTTATTCATTGCTACTTATTCAAGAACTCTGATTTCTTTTACCTTTCCTGTTCAAGATCATTTGTTTCATCTGTCTGAGATGCTTTTATATTTTTCTTGTGGATTATCAATTGCATTCAGCTCCTACTGTAACCCAAACAAGCCTGGTATCTGGCTTCAAGCACAAAAGCATTCCAGGGAAGATGGCTTCTGCTATAAAAAGGAAATAGCTGGCCTTTTCCTACTGCAAAACTCAACATGGCTCAGTTGACTTCATGGCTACAGTCCATCCCCACTTCTTGGTCTATTCCTGGATCAGCTGCTGGCTGGCTTTGAGGGATTTGATGCAATCATTTCACATTTGAATGGCTGTCTCCTATCCATAGAACTGGTGTTAAAGTTAGAAAAGCCAACAATATTGTAGCTTTTCCATTTTAAAATTTGCTCCGAGATCTGATGAGCGTCAGATGTGGATGGAAAGTTAGCACTTATGTCATTATTAGTTGGGTATCTGGAAAGCAGAGTATATGTTAAATTTTATATTTGTGAACACTCATTTGATGGATCAGCAAGAAAAAAAAATGTCAAGGGATTACCAAATCAAATAAAACTAAATAATAAATCAAAATGCAAATATTTTGACACATATCTCTGGGATCTTCCGCCAAATCTAACAGCTGATAAGATAAATAGTAAAGTCATTTGAGGAGACTGCAGTCAGCTCACAGCTAGCCCACAATATGTGGAAACAGATGAACTTGTTAAAAATACTGTTCACTGCAAATTATTCATTCTTTTCATATTTGGTATCCGGGGGTTTTACCTACTGAATGAAAATAGTGCTATATCTTTAATCTCTAGACATTCTCATGGAGAAAGCAGGCAAAATTAATTCTCCATCTGCTCAAGATCACTGGAGGATAAACTTTTAAAAAGTTGTTTTGTTCAAATTTTCTGTTTTATTTTTCATATGTAAGGCACCTGGCCATCTCTTTTCTTGTTCCTGGATGTTTGAATTTTTGCATTTCTTCTATTTCTGATATGCAAACTTTCCATCATTTTTCCTCTGGGAAAACCAGAAAGAAATAGTGCTGGAGGTGACCTTGGGAAGTAACGTAGTCTAACCTTTGATCCTAAGACAAGATCTGCTATAGCTGTCTTAATTATTTCTAATGATTGCAAATGCAAACCCTTTCCTTGTAATCTGCTGCAATGCTCCCATATCTTATCATTAGGAAATATTACTAGTGTCTAATCTAGTATCTAACCTCATTTTTACATCACTTTTCCCCAACTAATCCCTCACCTACTTTTTGTTTTGTAGCTCATGGCCGTTTGGAGCAGTCTTTTTCTGTTTGAAGTGACTTTTACATACCTGGAGACACTCACTGTGCCATTCCTACCCTTCCCAGCCCTCCCTTGGGGTCACCACCCAGGTGATTTGCAGCTTCCTCGCAGTTTATTTGCAATACGTGTTACACCTAGGAGTGAGTCATGGACGGCTGCTCTTGAGGTACAGCAAGATAAGCTGAGCTAAAGCTTGCAATGTTTTGCATCAGTCCTACAGATATCTCAGCAAGACCATGCTCCTCTGTCTTGCCAATGAGAATGCTGTGAGAGGTGGTGTTGAAAGCTTATGTGAACCTACTGCTTCTCCCCCAGCTCTGAAGCCTGTTGGCCTGTCAGGGAAAGAAGTTTCTTCTACATGTTTATTCTTCTTGACCCCATGTCTATTCTTCATCTAGACATTTTCTTTAGGGAATTTAGAAGTTGTCTGATGATTAGTTCCAGGATTTTTCTATTAATTGCTCATATTTGAACTTTTCTGTGAACAGCAATCCCAAAAATGAAATTTGAACACTTTCTTTTTTTGCCATCTTGATATATTCCTTTAGCAAATTCCCTCTGTTAGTGAGAGAATTATTGTTTCCCTCCTCTCATGTGTACCAAGGCACCTCCAGCTGTTCTAGGGCAGCCAAATGAATTCATAGTTATCCATTGCTTGCCAATCCCTATTGCTCCTCTGGTGCATAAGAAAGGGACTAGTATTTTTAAAATATGTCTAAGTCAAAAATATATTTATATAGATTGTTGAGACTGAGAAGAGTATATCTAATATCCCCACAGGTGGAAATGACAGTTATTAAGGTGCTTTTTATTCTCCCTGACAAGGATATGTGAATCAGTGTAAATGGAATGCAGGTGATTTTCAAAGTTAAATGAGTACAACTTCTTGGAGCAGCAGCACTGATCAGTCCTTGCAACAGACTGCTGGTGACTGATTGCTCATCTCTTGAAGCCTGTGTGAGTTTGTGTAGGAAATGTTTTACCCCCTCCAAATCATGAAGCTGAGTCTTTGTTGATTGAATGAAATGTTAGTGCCTTTCAGCGTGTCGTTCCCGTGGATCCCGAGGCAGTGTCAATAAAGCCCACAGCAGCTCAGAGTAGGCAGAGATCTGCTGGCCAGGGCTTGGAGAAAGAGATGGGTGATCTGACAAACGGCTCTGAAGTAGAAATCCATGGGTAACAGGCAGAGGAAGAAGAGCCTTGTCAGCAAAGGGACGAGACAAGGCTGGTGGCGTCAGCAGGGCAGAGGCGAGGTCTCCATGAGAAGGCACAAGTAGGAACCGGAGCTGTGAGACCTTGGGGGGAGGCACAGAGGAGGAGGAGGGTAAGCACAGAGCTGTGGGTTATGCAGGGAGGGTATGAGCTCCAAACTGATGGGCAGTGTGGCTGACTCCACCACTCCTAATTCTGCCCATGTTGTTTTAGTTTCTTTACCATAAATGAGGATTTTGTTGGCCACATGAGACCTGACACACCAGACCCCCAAGTTCTCCTGCAGCTCTGGTGGGTGTTTGCTGCTCGATTTTGGCAGGATCTCTCCAAACATCCCTGTGCAGAGGGCAGAGCCATCTCCCCCATTCTGTCCTTCCCTGTTCCTCTGGACACTGGGTACTTTCCAGACATGGTGCTCAGCAGAGCACAAGTTGTGAAAGCACCGACCACTCTGCCCATAGCACCACTGGACACTAAAGTAATTTAGAAGAACATACAGGATCAAATGCTGCTTGTAGAACTAGATAATTTTTTTTTTTCTGGAAACTGATATATGTTTATTAATACTTTTCAATTTATTGAAATGCTTGTAACAAACATTCCTACTACACAGATAAGTTTTGTGATTACAGAATTACCAGTGACACCTACCTGACCAAATGCATTACTTCACTTAACAAGGCAGAAATATATATATATATATGTGCCACAGGTATTTGAATAGGGTTCAATTTAAACCAATTAATAAAATAGCCTGTTTGGACTAAAAGTAATTGTTGTCTGAGAATACGTGAATTCAACACTGCTAGAAAATCCCTGCCATCTGACGTAGAAGGATTTATAGGTTTAGTGGAAATTGCTTTCCCCACTGTCCAGATTAAATACTGCAGGATGATTTTTTGTATGAGTAAACATCCTTCCAATAACGATCAGACCGATAATGTCTTAAAAAGAGAAACAAGATCTACATTTAGGTTTTCTTTTTCTTGTATGGACTATTTCTGGCTACAGGACCTTCAGATAACATGTTGACTGTCCATAAAATGCATTTTAGCATCTTCCTCCTGCTGTGGGGATGGATTTTATCCACTGAATGCAGAACCCACCGGCAAGGAAAAGAAATACATGAGGTATACAAAAAAGGCAGGTAAGTCTCATTTTTTTACATTCAAGTAGCTACAGTTTGGACAAATGTAATGTTTTAGGTGATGATAAAATGACTAACAGATAATTTGAACTTGCATTTGCCGACAGTGATCTCTCAGGCAAAAATATTTTCTGTTGTTTCTTTTGCCAATGAGTAAGTTTTAATGCATTTTCTACAGTGAAAATCACTGCTTCTTTCAAAAAAGAGGTTTCTGAAGTGTCTCAAAGTTTGAAAAGGTACAAAAAAAGATGTATATTTATGGTGGTTAAAATGTGATAGAATATTTACATGGAAGTGAAGATGAAATTTAAGTCCATGAGAATTGTTACATTCACTGAAGATTAGATGGACTTGAGATCTCAGAGGAAAACATTCAGAATTTGTTTTATTGCTCCCATGTAATTTGTTTTATAAAGCTCTTGAGAGGAAAAAATTAAGGACTCTCAGCAAGGCTATGGTCAGTTATCAGAAGAAACAGAAAGAGCATTTAGTGCATTGAATTAAGATACTAAAATTATTTAAAATGTTGTCTATTCTTCTCTTCGTCTCTCTATCTCACTCTTACGAAAAGACTATGTGATATTTTGCTCTCACTGTCTTGTAGACAGCCATTTTAGGAGGATTTGAGTTGAGGAAGGGTTTTTGCTACAACTGAGTTCTGATTATTTATATTCAATTTGGGAAATATTTGGAATTCTGTGAGGATTTTTATGCTCAGGCACAAAACAAGGTACACCTGGAGGAAACACCTGGAGGAAAAATACTTTTTTTTTTTTTTTTTGTAAGAATATAGTTGACACATTCGATTTTGTTTAAAGGCTGTGTACTTCTGCTTGTGACAGACTGAAGCTGTGTTGTCTCTGCTTTGCTATAGCATCTGTTCTGTAAAGATTCCATATCATCATCAGTACTGTAAAGTGTATAGGGATGGAAATACAGGAATGTCACAGTCCTGAGGAATTCAAACCACTCCTATTAGCCTTCAGAAAAAAATAACTAAAAGGTGGAAGGGATGGAAAGTGTTGTGCTTTTTTATTTTCCTACGGCCCCTTGTAGCAGGTGAGGGGTGCATTACAGAGTGACTACAGTGTCCTGGTTGGCACTTGGGGATCCATGAACCATTTTACGTGGAGGAAGTGGCTTTAGCAGTGACACCACCTCCATGGAGGTATAACTGGCAAGATGGATGCAGCGCTCTCTTCATGACCAGCCCCCAGGGGATGCACTGCCAGAGGCAGAATGGGTACAAAACAGGCACAAAATCCCTTTTTTTGTTGAGGTTTCATGACACTGACAGCAGAGGTGATGTGCTGGCTGTAGCAAATTAAAGGGGTGAGAAGCAAGGTACCACTGTGTGAGCTGGGAAGCATCCAGATGAGAGGAATGTGCACACACAGCCATGTTCTTGTCTGTCATCTTTAGGGAAAGCTCTACACTGCACTAAATCCTTAACAGTGTCAGTGCAATGACGTGACAATATAACAAATCAAAGCAGAAAAGTGTTAAAAATGTGTGAAAATGGAAAATAAATACCTATTCGGTCAATGCAGGAACTGCCTCTTCACCCATACTTTGTATATAAGGTGTAATTGTTCCAGGGTAAGCCTGTCAGAAAGCCCTGGGGTGCTGTGGCTGTGGCTCCACTGCCCTCCCAGCATGCCCACTCTGGCCTGAGAGGTCATTTCTGGCCTATTTCTTCCTCAGTAGGGCACAGTGATGGTGAGCAGAGCTGATGGGGAGAGAGGAGCAAAGCTGGCCTGTGGCTGTGGGGCTGTCCCTCAGCAGCATGGTGCCCAGTACAGTGCCCACTTTGCCCTGTGATGGGACACCCATGTGAGATAAAAAAATATGATTATGGCCATCCACAGGATGACCACAGGACCTTTGGATTTCCTCCTAAGCATAAATTACAAACCCTTCTCTATCAAACACCTAACCTTCAATGTCAGAATGGGATTGCAAGTGTTTTTTAACTCTGGCTTCCATCCATTTGGTCCTGTTCTGTGCTATCTTGTCTCCTCTCCATCGAGGTATTTGCAGGTGGATCAAGCCCCCATTCATCTCTGCTTACATACATTCAGGACATTAAGCTTCTTACATTTCTCAGTGCGGGATGTTTCCTAAGCTTTGACTCAGCCATTTGCTTATTTTCCTCTGTCCCTTCACTGCTTTTTCAGGATTGACATCAGGACTAGGTGCAGTATTTGTACAGCCCTCCTGCAGGTGCTGTATGCTGAGGTAAACCCCCCAACCTTCTGGGACTGCACTCAGGATCTCCCTGTGGGTGATCATGCCTGCTCAACACTACCAGGCATCTGTGTGTGGCAGGACACCTCATCTCAGAGGTACAGCCAAGCCTCTTTGCTCTCATGGGGAGGTCCCTTAGATGTTGAGATGCTGGTTATATAAAACAATTTTGAAGTAGACATGATTCCTTAGCACTTCAATCAAAGTCCATGCCTTTTTCCATCACAGAGTTAGATCCTGGATTGAAAACAGAGCAATGGGGAGTGCTATATAATATCAGAAAAACTTGCAGAGAACATTGCTCCTGAACATTTTGGGTTTGACTCTGTTTCCCCTCCCTTCAACACCCAGCTCTGAGCAGCCTTTATACAGAAGGAAAAGTTAGAGTAATTGATCTCTTTACTCCTCTCTGAACACTCATCTCTAGCTCCATAAGGCTTGTAGTAAGGGCCAGGATGGAAATCCATCCCTTCCCTGTAGCCTTTTCCTTCTGAAGAAAGACACAGGCCACAGTGGAGATTGATGGGAAAATCTATTTGAAGTGGAAAAGGCAGACTCCACACCATCACAGGATGCTCAGGATGGCTTGATTTGCACCCATGCCCTCCCTAGCCCCCAGAATCCCTTCGGGACAAGATCATCCTCTTGCCCTACTGCCAGGGCTCAGCGCCAGCCACCGGTGTTGGCACAGGGCAGAAGCACCTGCTGTAAAGACCTGCCACACTGGGTGAGCTGCCAGCATCCTGCTGTCCCTGACAGACGTGCTCAGTCTTGCTTCTGATTTTCATGGTGCAGCTGATGGAGGAATATATAGGCTTTTAGCTTGTTTCTTTGGATGGTGTGTTAGTTTCTTCCAGGGAGACTCACTTTGCTCTGAACTCTGCTTTCAAATTGAAACTCACCACTGGATCTGCAGTTTTCAGCTTCAGGACCTGTCTTTTCACCTGCTCAGAGCCAGCTGAGCTCACATCCACAGCCTTTACATTCTAGAGATATAGTGGATGGAGTACATGGGGAGCTGCAGGGTCAGACACCTTCTCTGTCACAATTTTTGTCACCACAGGTACCCCATTCCAGCATGAGACATAAGAGCTGTGAAGAAGAGTGAGCAGACAGGCGAGCTTTTCCCCATGAGAGCTCATGCATGCACCACAGTCTTACAAGGACAGGATTTGCATGAAAGGAATTTTGAAAAAGGTCCCAAATAATAGCTGAAATAAAGCTGCTGAGGCTTTAGAACCTAGTGTGACAAGAAAATGGCAAATCAGCCTAGGTCAAAGCATGCAGACAGTCACAGTGAAAGCAGAATAGTAGATAGCTTTATTGCATGGGACTTACTACAGAGCCCTCCAATATTGTAATTCACTGTAAAAATGTCTGTGTGCCAGTCAAAGACTCAACTACTTATTTTGCTAATCTCCAGGACAAATCACCTCAAAGGAATTTCACTTCAAAGAGCAGCAATATAAAAATAAAAGCTTTCTCACCTTGCAGATCTGTTCACAGCTTGCAGTCAGCTATGTGCAAAACCTGCAGGGATTGCAAGGCTTTTTATGCCTGTTGGATTCAGAGTGCCAAAACTCCTACAGGAAGGATCTGAGTTCCGGAGCACTGGCAAGAGAGCTGTCTGCTGTTTTCCCAACTGCTCAGGCTCTTGGAAAGCCACCAGGCTGCAGGGGGGAGTCACTAGAATGGTGCAAAGGCTCACTAAAAGTCACAACATCGTTGTGCCAACAAAAGGGCCAAAGCCTGTGTTGCTAATTAGACTTGCAGAATCTGTTAGAGGGGATGAGCTATAGGAAAAGAACTGTCCTGGAGCTGAGCCCTGTTGTTCTGCCAGAGCTAGCTGCTGGGGGAAAAAAAAATCTCTTTTAACACAAAAATCTCCCTGGACAGCAATAAAACCACCTTTCAGATGAACAGCTCTCAACAGAAGAGATTTCACTGTAAAAGATCTACAGATCATGTTTATTTAATCCTACCTAAGGTACTCACTTCATGTTGTTAGTCATTTCTCTACCATTCCCTGACCGTGTTGTAATAATTTTGCCTCACTCCCATCTCCAAATAGTAACCCATTTGCATAAACAAATCTTGCTAATGCAAGCTGTCTTTAGATCAGACTTCTGGAGTGCGGGGTGAGCCTGTAAAATGCCTGTTGAAGGCATTGCCCCATTATCAGTGGTGAGCCAGATCCAGTGAGCCCACTCCCAAGACATTCCTTTCCAGATCAGTTTGAATTGTGTCTGGACACAAATCTGCTCCAGCAGCCTCAGGAGAGCAAGAGGTCCAGTGTGGGCTTCTGGCCATTGCAACTGGTATCTCTCCATCTCCTCAGTTGGTAACTCACCTTTCCCTTTCCCCCTTTTATCTTAATCTCTTTCACTTCTTTTCTTTCCCTCATTCAAGGTTTCTCCTTTACTTCAGTAAGCTTTTTCTCTCTTTTTTTTCATCTCTTTCTCTGCCCTCTGATTCACCTTCCTCGTTTTTTTTTTTTGTTCCTAGCCACATCCCTTGCCTGTGTCACAGATCTGCCAAGATTTGCCCTGCTGCTTTTAACTTCATATTACTTTGTGGCTTACTTCAAATCCTTTTCTTCCCTCCAACATGCTCCTCTTCTTTATCTTGTTATACATTAGCTCATTTTTTGTTATTGCTTTGCTATTTCTCTCATTTCTCTTTTCACCCCTGTCATTCTTTCAAGAAATTTCAATCGTGCATGGCACCTTTTCTTGGACCAGCCAGAAGTGTGCCCCCTCTGCTACTCACAGCAAGAGATAATGCTCTGAAAACTGTTTCCTACTTTCATCATTATCACCAGCCTCCTTTCATCCCTTCTACAACTTACTTTGGGTCTGTGCACCACACAGCTTCCTAACTTCATTCATGTCATTTGTAGCAGAACAGTCTCTACTGGCACTTCTGTAGCTATGTTCATACACCCAAGTACTCTGCAACTTTACTTGGCCCCTAGTGACAGAACCTCCAGGCAACATTGCAACTTGCTCAGGATCAGCAGCTTCATGTTTTCTTCTGGCCTACCATTACTGCAACGTGTTTTATGAGCTGGTGAGGGGAGCAGCCTAGCAAAAAAAAAGCCAACCCCAAACCAATTCAAAGATGCAGCAAGGTAATTTCTTCCCTCCTGAGTGCACATAAGTTGATTTTCTCATTCCAGGGTTGAGTTCACATCTGAAATGGTGATGGTTTTTCTTCTAAACTTTATTAATGGTAAAAACTCCCCGTTATTCCTCTGTTTCTTATTTTGTAACCATTCACATGCGGGGAGCTCCTTTCTGACTGATTGATTTCTTTATGAAGAACCTGTCAACATTCTTTTGGAATTTGAGATACAATGTGTCATCTCGATCACTTTTGTTGACACGGTTACTAACATTTTAGGGAAGTCCATTACATTTACAACACCTGCCTGAAAGGAGGTTGCAGTGAGGTGGGCAACAGCCTCTTCTCTTAGGTAACAAGAGAAGACAAGAGGAACTGACCTCAAGTTTTACCAGAAAAGGTTTAGAACAGATATTAGGAAAAATATTTTCATGGGAAGAGTTGTAAAGCATTGAAACAGGCTTCTCAGGGAAGTGGTGGAGTCACCGTCCCTGGAAATGTTCAAAAAACGTTGGCATGGCATTTGAGGACATGGTTTAATGGTGAACATGGTGGTGGTCCCAGATTGATGGTTGGATTTGATGATTTTAAAGGTCTTTTCCAAGCTTAATGATTCCATAATTCTAAAGGGCATAATATCCTTCAAGAAAAGTCAAACAGCCTCTTGCTCTTCTTCAATATATACTATTTTTATCTGGTGTCTACATTTGGTGGTTTTTACTCTCTTTGTAACTAATTAGTCCAC
This sequence comes from Eopsaltria australis, assembly GCA_034509425.1. Taxonomy (NCBI): domain Eukaryota; kingdom Metazoa; phylum Chordata; class Aves; order Passeriformes; family Petroicidae; genus Eopsaltria; species Eopsaltria australis. The sequence goes on along the minus strand of JAVTVJ010000177.1, from coordinate 4,285,742 downwards.
TGGAACAGTCGGTGGCTTTTTAGAGCTCCAAAGAGGTGAAAAGCTCTCGCCTTCCACTCCTGTGATAACAATGATAATTCAAATGCTGGTTCAAGAGTTTCTTACTTGGCTTTCTTCTGGCTAAAAGCCTGTTGACTTGTTACTGTTCAATCCATTTACATTAAATCTATCTCTGGTCCTGTGTCAATATGAATATTTCTTAATGTTGTCCCAATCGCAGAATTGTTACAATTCTGCTTTTTCCGTTCTATTCTATTACAATTCTAATTTTTTAGCTAGTTATTCCCCATTCATCATTTATACAATTATTTCTCCATATTCCACACAGTTCTCAGTATTATCTTTTATTGCAATCCATCGTCTTGACATCAGACCTTTTCTCCAACACGTTGTGGCTGCTTTGAATTCTGATCCTAGATCCCCAAATGCCCGTTTCTCTTTCAAGCATGCCCTCATGCTTGAGTTTTATAGTTCTGTCATCTGTCTTATTATTGAAAATATTGACCAGCTATTTCCAGGATGAAATCTGTGAATTGTTGTTTAATGTCTCTCAGCAGCAGATTAACAGCATTACATTAACCATGGTCCTTCAACCATGTTCAGTCACAGTTTCATCTCAACCCTATTTCTGTTGTTTAGTAATGAAATATTAAAAACCTCACTCAAATCTACTTTTCCTCCTGCTTACACTAAGGCAGCCAGTTATACAGTCAGACAGGACATTAGACTGGTTTGACGTCAATTATTACAAAGATTCACATTGACTGATCTTTATAATCTCGTTATTCCCTGGGGGAGGGGCAAACCACTGGATCACTTGAGTTTGTCGCAATTTATTTTCACATTTCAAAACTCCAACTTCCTTCTTTTGTACCCTTTTTAAAACCAGGTATTGTTTTCACCCTCAGGCTCTCCCAGGGGCGTCACCCCTCTCTGCTGAGTCCTTGGAGGTGATGGCTTACAGCTCAGAGTCTGTAGCAGCTGGTACTCCCAGTGCTCCTGGGGAAGTGCCATCAGCCTCTGTTGACTTAAATACCTCCACCTATCTAAATACTCTTTAAAATGCCCTTCCCTGCTCAATTCTGTGCTGGTGTCTGCTTGCAAGTCAACTTTGCTTCTGAGATTGGGTCAGACATTAAACCTTCCAGCACGTTCTGCATTGCCCCATTAGTTCTCCCTACCCTTCATCTGTTTCTCTTTTTAACTTGGCTGAGCCCTGGCACGATGCCTGCTTCCTCCTAGATGGCAGGATGGACCTTCTGCTTCCTCCAACTCTTCCTTTCAACATATGTAACACAAAACTCAACAAATGCCCATGCACTGGGTGCAATTCCTGCAACATAGGGCCACTTCCATTTCTGCAATGTCAGCTACAGCATCAAGACCTCAGGTGGCACAACTTCTCTGTGAATAATCAATATGTGTATGTATGTTCCCTTTTTTAGTTTAGTCAGTGTTTATGTCCAGACAAGGAACAAAAAAAGGGCAACTTTTAAAGGGTGTATATAGGTCTCCTGCCTCTGCGTATTTTGGATTCTGAGATTGACCTGTATTCAAGTAATAATGGATTAAAATGGGGTTCTCATTGAATGTTCTGTATCACTCAAATAAAAAAGATGGTAGAAGAGCTCTGAATTCCACTGTTTCTCAGACTTCATGATATAAACATCAAAAATAGTGCAATTTTCCCCTTTCTTTTCATATATTTAACAATATATATTATAATAGCAGTGTATCACCTTTCTTCACAATCTTTAAACCTACTAATCATAAGGACACATGGCCCAACATAATTACAAACAAAAAGGGCTTGACAAATGCCAAAAACCCCCTCATTTCATGATAAATTTTCCTCCGTTCTCAGAGTCTTGTTTACAGCTCATGGCTTTGCAAGTCTCTCAATTGAGTACAAATTAGTGGGTTTCTATCCTACATTATCCCTGGGGAATTAATGTGTTACGCAGTGGATAGTGTCTGGTGAAGCGCATGTCACCAGGAAAGAGCAGCTTCCTCCCATTTCAGGTTTGCTCTTTCCTCCCCCAGGTGCTGGGTGGGTTTTCTTCCCATTTAGCTACCTCACTTTTCTCCCCCCTGCAAAGCTCTTCTATGGGCTCTGGGCGACTTCTCAGTCTTCATCAGGAGCTGCTGCACCACCTATCCACCAGCACCTCCTGCTTGCTGAGAAAGCCTTCCCAAATTTTTTGCAAGGCAAAGGCATACTGTGGAGGAACTTTCTGCAAACTCCCTGCTCCAAGCACTCTTTCCTTCCTTTGGGACACAAGCTGGGAAGTTCTTTAGTCCAGCAAGGCTCATACATCTCCAGGAGCTGGACATTATCTCTGTCCAGCACCACTCTGTGGTGAGGGGACACCACTACTCATGAAGGACTGTCCAGGCTCTCTGTGCACCAGGAGTCATCCCACAAAATGATGAGGCAGTGTTTGAGTCTGATGTCTCTTTTCTGCTCCTTCTGATATCTTCCCTTCTGGCATTACCAAATGTTTCCCTTCCCTCCCCACCTCTGCCTATCCTGTCTCTTTTCTCCTCACTCTCACCCAATGCAGAGGTGCTGTTGCAGATCCCACCTCCCTTTGTCTCTGCCCTACTTTTTCTCTGCAGAAACTTCCTGTGTATTTGTGCATACAATCCCCAGCTCCTTTTTGCTTCTCCCCCATTCTGTAACCCAGCATTCCCCTGTCTGGTTTTGGCCTTTAATAGGATGCTGATGTGATATGGACCCCAGTCACTAACTGGTCATAAAACAGGGACAAGCAAAGCCTAATCAAAGATGTAGGCATTTAACAGGTGTGAAGATGTTTACACTTCTCACAGTTCTCTATAGCACCAATACACCTTTGCCCATCCCATGTCCATCCTGCCAAGACTTTGTTCCCTGCAGGGACTTGCGCTGCCTCCGCTGCCCTCTCCTGCTTAATTTTGTCAGATACGAGCTCTGCAGCACATGCTGAGCTGCAGTGCAGCTGATCCACAGACTCCTTACCACTGATGCAAGGCAAGGGGGGATATGGAGCTTGTTGAGCCAGTTTTCAGCAGGACTTATACCTGGAAAGTAAAGAAAACTATGGAAGTCCCTCATCCCTGCCAGCTGTGCCGTGGCACTCAGCTTTCGGTCCCCCATCCCTGCCTGGGCAGGGGTGCACAACTTGTGCTGTGCCTCCCATCCTGCACCTGCTGAGCTGCACAGACCTCATGCCATGATGAGCAGGGGAACGCCAACACCCCCGTCCTCCTTGGTCTTCCCATCAAATTACATCTGGGCAAGGCAGGCGAGGGCAGCGGAGGCAGCACAAGTCCCTGCAGGGAACTAAGTCTTGGCAGGATGGACATGGGATTGGCAAAGGGGTATTGGGAATATAAAGGTCTGTGAGATTACGGGTGGGAAATATATGTTGCAGAAGTAATTGCAAACTAAAATGCTACGATGGGTAATGACCTCTCGCATATTTGTTTTGGTTGCTTCCAAAAGCTCTTATTTCAAAGATGAAGAGTACTGTGGGGTTTCTGGTGCACATTGCAAGTGTGGACCTGACATTCCTCTGGCACATGTCCTGTGAAGCTGGGCATTTGGAAATGCCTGCTGGGACCTTCAGATGTCATGGTTGGATTGTTTCTTCTGAAAATCAACACTGTTAACCCTAACTTTGCAACCCTTTTTGCTGTATTGGAGTGACTATAAGAGCCATAGGAAATATCACGCTTTAAAATACAAAAAGAGTAACTTTTTTGCCTTGTGTCTGTAGCAGTAGTGATCAAAATCTGGGCTGGCTGATTTTCTTTCCCAGCTATCCTAAGCTTCAGCCACCTCATTGCCTCCCAGCCCCAGCAAGCCTTTGTAGCAGAGGCATCTCAAGATCCCTTGAAGCAGTGGGTACATCTGGGGCAATAACAATGACTTCAAAGAGGTTGCATCACCCCATCTGCCATCAGGGGTCCAAGAGGTACTCTAGCAATCACAGGGATCTCTGTGAATAGATGTCACTCTGCTCCATTTGTTGCTTTTTTACAAAGCATCTCTGTGAGCTTCATGAGACATGAAATGCCTTTTGGCATTGTAACTGCTAGGAGATAAATATTGACATTGTGCAGGGGGGGGAAAGGTTGTTCATTATTCAGAATATTTTACCTCAGGAATGATGGTTGAGTTTTGAAGACAGCTTGTCACCCCAGTGAAGGCAAGAGGGACACTCACAGCCAGTCGTGCTGAGCGATCTGTGAGTGGTGTCTGGGCTGGATCTCCTGGGTGCGGCTGCCGACCGCAATCACCCAGGGACAGCCACAGCAGCTTTGCATCAATTCACAGCCCAGACAGGCAGGGTAATGGGGCCCTGTGATGGAGCTGCCATTGATCACTGAGCCAGCAGAGGACTCCCCAGGAACCAGAGCAGAAAAGATATTTATTGAGTAGAAAGAAATGGGGCTTCAAATTGAAGTAACTGGGTAACAGGTAAAAATGTTTTGCTGCCACAGAGCTGTGACAAGGGGAACAGGACTGGCAAAAAGAAGCGAAATACCTGAACCAAAGCTCAAATGAATACAGTACCCTGCAGTGGATGGAGCATGGGGGACATTTTACTCTTGTTTGTGACAAGGAAATAAAGTTAATTTTAGAGGAGATGAAGAAACACCTGGAGGAAATAAAAGGAAGCACCCAGGGTTGCAGAGAGCAGAGGATGGGGATGATTTGGCCACAGTTCCTTGATGATCATGCCTGGAAGTCTCCCTTGACAAGCAGAATAGGGACAGAGCCACCATGAAGCATTAGATAATACCGACAAAGGAAATGAAAATTAGAAATTGCAAGAACATGGCCTGGTTCATCCCTGTTTGAATACCAGCATTATTCCTGAACAGCCAAGAGTTTACTAGGACACTTTAAAGTCATATAAATCGGTCAGCTTGTTGCCAGAATCTGCTTATCCTCAAAACACAAGAAATTACTTCCTGGCAGCCAGCAGATGAGAAGCAGGCAGCAGTGAGACATATCAGCAAGGGTATAGAACAAGGCAGAAGACTCCAGAAAGTGCATTTTGTATTTGCAAGTGTTTTGCTGTGTGATGCCTAGCTCCAAGCAGTGCCACAGAAGCTGCTTCTTGTAATGGCAATGGTGCTACATGGCCCAAAGACTCCCCCAAATACTGGTCTGCCTGTGTGCTTATTCCTCGAATTCCTCTGGGAAGCACAGAGCAGATTCTGGAAAAAAAAGCTCCTACTCGTCCAATGCTTCACTTCAGGGTGAGCCAATGCTACAGCCCCACATGCCCATTCCTGGCCTGGTGTCTGCTTCTGTTTGGCAGCAGCAAGATGAATTTTCCTCCGACATGACTGGCTTTTGGAATGTTCCCAGCCCAGAAAGGAACTGTCCCACAAGGCCTGGGGTTCCTCCACCACACACCAAAGGAACGATGGCGCTCAGGTGCTCACAACCATTACTTCAAAAGGAGTTTTGCCACTGTAAATCTCTACAGAGGGATTTGAAATGTATGCTAATGGGCAAAAACCCTCATTAGTGGAGTTAACTTGAATTAGTGTTTATTACAGAGAGAAGCTAATTTTTTTACTTTTAGTTAAAGATGACTTAGAGCTGTTAAATGTTTAAAATGCTCAAGCTAGCACTAACATCACCAAAAGCAATATTCTTGCCTTTAATGATTAAATAAAATATTGATGGAAGACTTGAGAAGACATTTCTTGACAGCCAGCTGGGAGATGGTATGAAGCCAGAAACAATTTTCACCATTTTTTTCCTTTTTTTTCCCCCTGAAATACTTTGAAAATATTCTCTTCTCATGAGCATACCTGGCTGACTCTGGTCAGTGGGTGTAATGGGTGTGCGCCCCCCACCAGAGGCCCCATGGCAGCTCCTGTCTCCAAAGCCCCTGGTGTTGCCAGCCAAAGCTGGGCAGGTGGGACCTGAGCTGCCTGCCTGAGCACTTTGCCAGACAGTCAAAAACAGGAGCATCCCACCCTACAAAAGTCATGGTTCTCCTCCTTTTGCCCTGTCCCCATTGTAAGCCTGAGCATCCCCCCGTCCCCACCCTCTGCCATGCCCAGCCTGACAGCCTTTGATGAAAGGGAAAAAAAAAAGGTAAGCACCATTTCTCACATGTGACAGAAGGTGATGCTGCAGGGATCTGCTGCTTCCTTCCTGACATCCTCACTCACCTGCCCATATCCACCTGTCTCAGCTGTCCCTTTTCCCATTGTTCCCATGCAGCCGGCCGCAGCGGCAGAGACGGGAACTCCACGGCGAGGTGCACAAGCAAGGCAGGTAAGCAGAACCCTCGGGAGGCTGCTGCTGGCCCAGGCCTGTCAGCCACATACCCCTGGGCAGGGGAAGGGGAAGGGGTAGGGGAAGGGGCACCACTTGGACAAGCCAGGAGTCTTTAGGGTACCAGCCATGCCATTAATGGGATCCAGCAGGGCCCAGCTTTCAACAAGTCTGTGAGAAGCACAGCATGGCTAAGCAGCCTTATTTATGAGAAACTTTATCTCAAGAACATATTCCTCATCAAGTTTCTTTGTCAACCTGTTTTCCTTTACTCTGTTCCTTACTTGTCTTGTGTATATTCAGACGAGAGCCTCTCTGAGTGTGCTACCTTTTCTAAAATCAAGAACCAGCAAAACCTTTCCTCCTTTTTCTGAGCCCTCCTGCCACCCAAGTGGCTGGCATGCAGCTGGCTCTGAGGGCAGCAAAGGCTTCCCCTACACGAGGGAGTAACCAATGTCATCACCATCCCAGCCAAAGCACTGGGGCACTGAACAGCAATTTGTATTTTGGATGTGGAAGGGGATCAGAGCCCCCTCTGTCCAGCATTCAGTGCAACTCCAACAGCTTCTGGAATTACCCTCCCAGGCTCTTTAATGCGCAGAGACCTCCCAGGTCTGTAATGCTCCTTTTTATCCTTGATGGAAATCTGGGGCAGAAGCTAATCATTTCATCCCAAGTTAGGGAATGGCCTGCCTCCTGGCCTGGTTCCCAGACTGTCTCCATTTTGTTCCTGGGCAACAGCCAGTAGCTTATTTGATATATTGTTTCCCTAATTCCTGGCCTCACACTCCATCATAACTCAATGTCAGGAATGCCTCCCCCTCTCCACTTACCCACACATACTCTTCCTCCAGCCCACACTTTTTAATGACTGTCTCCGAACTGCTGGATGCAGTTTTCTGTATGCAGAGAGAATTCTACAGGGACAAAAAGTCACCAAACAAATGTTTTCTGAGTGCCAAAATTATCACAGGTGCCTAAGCTGTATGCTGAGTGCAGGAAACAGTTTTTAATGACATGCCGCCAACCACTGCCACAATCACAGGGTCATGGTCTAAGGGGTGGATGTTCTGAGGAGTCAAAGGAGTGAAACAAGCATGTACTCCTGGCAGGCACTGCTCAGGGCTCACAGCTGTGCTTCTCTCCTCCTGGTAGCCCAATCTTAAAACGAAGCCCTGACATCACCAAATCTCCCCTGACGAAGTCAGAGCAGCTGCTGCGAATAGATGACCATGACTTCAGCATGAGACCAGGTTTTGGAGGTATGAAACATGCACATTTGTCACTGCTCCTGTTTTACACTGTCAGTTCTTTATACTGTAGCGTGTACAGCAGTGAAGAAGCAGATTGGCTTTTCTGTCTCTAATTTCTGTTCTTTTGAGTCATGAGTTCATGGCATACATGGGGGAACAGAGGTTCAGTGAAATAGCCTTCTGGATGAGCAAAAAGCATAGTCATGTGATTAACAGGCAATATAATATTCCTGGTGCTCAGTGACACTTTCCTCTTTTAAAAATCTTCAAATACACCTTATGTTTATTCCTGGATGATGGAGGAAATTCTAAGTTTTTGTCTTGCTATGGCCATGCATGTGCATAATCAAATGATGTACCACACTTACTTCGTTTATAACCCAAAAGAAAATACTTTGACTGCCTGTGTTAATGCTTGCTCACAGTTTTGTGGCTGTGTGCTAGAGTAACCTAAGGTTTCAGGGAAATGGATAAAGGAGAACACGTTTCCTTTCAGCCCATCGGATTAGAGAATGTTGTAATTTATCTACCCTTTCTGGCTGACAGATGGTCATTCAAATCCAGGATACCATTATATACTCTGATGAAAGAAGATTTCATCGCTAAATGCTCAATATACCAAATACCAGCATGTTCAATTAATTTAAAAACATTTTAGTTTCACAGCAGTTCACTAATGTGAGCATTATTTTGCTTGACATCTCTCCTGGACTGTAATTGCCAGAGGTATGTGAGGGACTAGTCAAAGCCTGGGGAAGGGAAAAAGGTTTAGAATCCCTATTACACAGGGTCACAGTTGGATCCTTCCCCTCAGGAGCCTCAGGCTCAGTGGTACATGCCTGTGTCCTGCAATACATCCCCTCCTGTCACCCTTTCTGTTCCACAGCTGAGCACTGAGTCTTGTGAAGGTCAAATACACATAGTAGCTCTCATGGATGTTATTAGCCTGCAAGGGGAGCAGAAGTGAGGGAAAATCTCCCACATCACCTTAGTTGTGCCAGCACTGCTCTCCCTGTGAATGGATCTTCTTCCAGTAATCTGTCTCGCCAGTCCTGGACCCAAGCACTAGAGCTAAAAACAATTAAAGTTGCTTTTAAATTATGGAGGGACACATGTAGGATGACACAATAAAAAGAGAAAGTTATTAGTGGGTCAGTCTTACTACTTAGTTGTTATTAAGAGATTTTTGTTGTGAATTCCAGTCATTTATACTTTCTATTGGTTTAGTGTTGTTTCTATTTCAGACTGAGCATCTATTTCTATCTGTAAGACAGTAAAGCCAAAGGATTACTTTGTCTCACTAGGTTTGTACTTTGTCAACTCCTAATTATTTTTTCCCCTAGGCCCTGCAATTCCTGTTGGGGTGGATGTCCAAGTTGAAAGTCTGGACAGCATTTCTGAGGTGGACATGGTAAGAGTCACAGATGGGACCCCTGGAGACCAGAACTCTGCAGGCTACCTGAGCTTGTGTCCGTGAGGTTTGAATACTGACAAGGACAAACACTCCACAGCCTCCAAAGGCAGATTCAGATCAAATCTGAATCCAACCATTACTTCTGTTGACCTCATGTTGCCATTTCATGTCCCTTGAAGCAGAAGAAAGAAATCTAACATTTTCTTTTCTCTAGGACAAAACGATAAAACATTGCCAAGACTGTCTCAAAGGATTTGGGTTTCTATATTTTCTTAAATAGTGATTAACACACTTAAAAGTTCTGAGGAGACCAATGAATGTGTTTGTTTTAAGGCACTTAGATGCTGCAGACATAGTGTCACTTCGGACAAGTTCTGAGGTGGTCTGTGGCAGACAGCTCCCAAGGAAAAGGGGGAATGGCTTCAAACTGAAAGAGGGTAGGTTTTGATTAGATGTAAAGAAGAAATTCTTTACTCAGAATGTGGTGAGGCACTGGATCAGACTGCCCAGAGAAGTTGTGGATGCCCCATCCCACTCAAGGTCAGGCTGGAGAGGGCTTTGAGCAACTTGGTTTAGTGGAAGGTGTCCCTGCCAATTTTGGGGGGTTGGAACAAGATGGTCTTTAAGAGCTCTTTTCCAATCCAAACATTCTATGATTCTATGGTCCACAGAGTCTCTCAGTAACTCAGGTTTTGCTTTGGAAGAGAAAAAATTCACTCCCAATCCAGAATATTTTCCAAAATGTTTTGACTTTTAAACAAAATTATCAAATAGCTCTGAAGGTTTCACAGGAAGCCCCAAATTCTCTGTGCTCCTAATTAACAGACAGAGGATTAAAGAGCCTGCACTGGACTTCCTCCCATGCCTGAGCCAGGAACAGGGCTGTGTGGCAGCACAGCTGGTGGCTGGCAGGCACACTGGTGGCATCTCAGGCTCCTCTCACTGCAGCTATTTCAGCTCTTGATGGGCTGGGATATTTGCAGTCATCTGTGCTCAGGGGTGAGCATTTTCCCCAGAATTGGGGACCCCTCCAGCTGACTCCCTGACTCCAGTGCTCCTAGTACCCCGACAGCTAGCCATGGGTATTCTGGGCTTTCACCTGTCTTGGCTGAGGAGAAAGCTTGTGAAGGTGGCCAGAGGGCCCCTAAAAAGCTTTGGGGCTTGAAAGCAAAGTAGAAGAACTAACATCATGGACTTAAAAGTTACAGAAAAAACCCAAAACCCCAAAACAAACTCCAAATCAAACAAAACCCAAACAACAAACCCATTCTTTTTTTTTTTTTTTTTGAGCAAACATTATGATTTTGAATTAGTTCCCAAGGCTTTTGAATACTGTCCCTGTTCCTCCTCTAATATCAAGTTACAACACTCATCAACATGGGAAAACCACTAGATGGCCTTGGGTTAAAAAAAAATTCAGGGTCGATTTTGGCTGCTAGCAAAATAATAATGGGGAAGATTTTTTATTTTCAGAATCAATTCTTTTTAACTTGTGCAGCTTTATGGAAAAAAACCCACGATGCTTATAAAGATCATTACTTGCTTTTTAAATGTAGACACATCAGTGACAGAGTTATTCATTCTGCACTAAGTTTAAGTAGAGAAGTGAGTTGTGTCTGAACCCAGTAAATGTCTCACCTGATGACTAAGCAAGCTGCAGCTGGTGATGCCCCTTGCCGCCCCCGTGGGGAGTGGATGTGCCCTCGGGGGAGGTGCTTTACAGTTCATGGTTTGTCCCAGAGAGGAGCAATCGCTATCGTGCTGCAAAGGTGTAAGTTGTGACAGAAGCCTGTTTGCTGCAGGACTTCACCATGACGCTTTACCTGAGGCACTACTGGAAAGATGAGAGGCTGTCCTTCCCCAGCACCAACAACCAAAGCATGACCTTTGATGGCAGGCTGGTGAAGAAGATCTGGGTCCCCGACATGTTCTTCGTGCACTCCAAGCGTTCCTTCATCCATGACACCACCACAGACAATGTCATGCTGCGGGTCCAGCCAGATGGGAAGGTACTTTATAGCCTCAGGTAAAACTGCATTCAGTCAATGCAAGCTATTAGTGGAAAGAGAAAGTGGTTTAATTGATTCCTGTATTGTGTTTTTGCATGACTTCATACAAAAGAAAAGCATAAAAAAGAATGAATGTGCTGACTATCCACAGACATCTGAGTGCCTTTGTGAGTACATTTAAGTGCCTCTTGCGGAAAGCCGCTTCCTGTGCCAGTTTTGTTGGTTCCACCAGTGTCCCTTCACCTCGTGAGCAGGGCTAGCCCCTGTTCCTGTTGGGAAGCTGCAGTCAGACCTGGCAGAGCAGCTCAGCAGGGGCCAGTGGGCTGCAATCTCCACGGGGCTCTGCTGGAGAGGCAAGGCACATTCTAAGTAAAAGGGCAGTGTCTGATAATAAAGAGAAGTTCAGGGCAGCTACAGTTATCCACTTCACTACACAGCAAAGTCTCTGGGCTTTGCAAAATGTGCAGTTTCTAGTCTTGAAAGCAATAATGAAGAAGTATAAATTATACAGAGTGCCACTTTATGATATGCAAAAAAAATGTGGAACATCTTCAGCACATGAAGGGACAAACTTCAGAGCAAGGGTATATAGCTCCTGGTGACTCCCGTGTATGGCTAGAGCAACCCAAACACATGGTTTGGCTCTTCATGCTTTTTGCTCACTTTTCATGTGAAATCCATGAAAGCTACTTGCAGGAGACATTTTGTTTTGTCCTCTGGCTTGAGGGGTGGTCCCAGCCCTGGCTTTCTCCCTTATTTTCCAAACAGTTCATCAGTTGACCTAAGTCTGCATGTTATTAAACTGGGATTTTTAAAATTTCCTATAAGTAACACTTTCATGCTTGGAGATGCAAAGTGAGGAGCATCTGTGTCATGATTTAACCCCATGTGGCAACTTAGCCCCATATAGCTGCTGGCTCACTCCCTCCTGGTGAGAGGGAAAAGAGAATTCGAATGGTAAAAGGCAAAAAACCTCATGGTTTGAGATAAAGGCAGATAATTAGGTAAAGCAAAAGCTCCATGCACAGGGAAAGCAAACAAGAAATTCATTCACCACTTGCCAAGGGCAGGCAGGTGTTCAGCCACCCCAGAAAAGCAGGGCTCCATCACACAGAACTGTAACTTGGGAACATGAATGCCTTTATTCCAGACTTCCACCCATTCCTTCTTCTTCCCCCACTTTATATGCTAAGCATGATGCCGTGTGCTGTGGCATGTCCTTTTGGTCAGTTGGGATCAGTTGTCCCCTCCAAACTCCCTGTATGCCCTCAGCCTCCTCGTTTTTGGGGTGGGGTGAGAAGCAGAAAAGGCCTTGATGCCACACAAGCCCTGCTCAGCATTGATGAAAGTATCCCTGTGTTATTAACACTGTTTTCTGGACAAATCCAAGACATATTCCCACACCAGCTACTGCGAAAAAAAAATTAACTCTGTCCCAGACAATCAAGCACGATTTGTCAATCTCCAAAAGAAAATAAAATCTGTGCTTCTGTTTTACTTGGCTGCAGCTCTATCCAGTTAGAAAACAAGTATTGCCAAAGGACCTATAAAAGCCTATTAGAGAGGAATTTTCTGTACAATTTCTGATGCAAGAATGTCAACATCATGTCCACAGCAATGAAATAAAAAATACCTGATAAATACACAATGCATCAGATAATAGATAATATGTTCTGACAGACAAAAAGAAGGAAAACCTGGCTGATAGGAGGTCAGTATCAGCAGGACTCACAGATTTAACTAGTGAGAAAGTTGCAGAATACACTGCTTGTGAAGGCTGTGGATGTCTTTAAGGAATGTTGATAGTGTGATGCCTTTTTCTGGTCTTAGGAAATAAAGGCTCAGACACAGTTAGAGGGTTGGGGGTCGTTTACCTCAGTATTTTAATAGGATTCCATTCCATGACTTCTGCTGTCCAGGTAGAACACGCCGCAAAAGCCCCATCCCCCCAGTCGAGTATACAATTAAAGACTCTACACATTAACATATCTAACCAGAGGGCCCAATAAGGGGCTTGGGTGGGCTAACTTCTAGTTTACAAAATCTGTCCTACTAGGAGACCTTGAGGGCCCACGAAAACAGGGTGTTTGGTCTTCTAACTCTACGTGGTTTCAGGGGTGTTTAGTCTACTGGCCTGCTAAACACCATGAAACCAGGCTAAACTATCACCTAAAGCATCACAAGTATGCATGCTAATATTTGTGAATATAGGGAACAGTGTAAGAAATATTCAGGAGAAAAGCAGAAAAAATCCTTCAGGCATCAGTGGCAGAGCAGAAGCTGAGCCTGCCACAAGGTGAGGGGGTAGTTTCTCAGCTGCCAAGGTATTTTATGATTCTACAAAAAAGAGTCAAGCAAAGAAATTCTTGATGCCCTAGGAAGCATCAGTTGGACAAGAATTCTTTGGTTCTTTGATATTTTTATCTTTCAGTTCATTTGAAGTCATAGCCTGAACAGTGTCTACCTTCTCATTATCAAAGCCTTTTCTTCACTCAGCAGATTACACAAGGTTCAGGTATTCTTTAGGCCTTTGCAAAGTTTGGTCAGGTCGTGAGTACAATAAAAAAGGACAATAGTATGACATAATGTTCAGCTATAGCGTGCATGCCTACACACTCATTTAGCTGCCAATCATCTGCATTGAAAGCACTTATGGTTATCTAAAGAAGATGGGAACAGGAGAACACCAAACTACTCAGATCCTGCACAGCCCTGTGCTTAAACAATTGCCTGATACAAAATGGGGCAAATGCCTTCGATAGCAAATTGGCAGAGTTTCAGTATTGCATTCAGTGGCGAGTGCAGGTTGCAATGCTTTGTGGGTGCTGGGGAAGGACAAAGGCTCCCTGTAAGAGTGAGCAGGTCATTGCTGCCTCTCTGCCTTGTTGAATGCCTTTGCCTGCAGATCACATTCTTCCTTGGCGTCTGCCTTTTTAGGATTCTTTGCCAGACATTGTTTTCTCATCTTGGAAACCACTGTAGACCTCACTGGCACCTAAACGTCTATCTGAGCCAAGCACTTGCACTCGAAGGCTAAATCCAGACAGGAAAGCAACATCAGACAGAACCCACCTGTGCAGAAGGATTAGCAACATAAGGGATTGCATCATGCTTTTATCACTGTGTGACATGTCTCTCTACTGCTAACCCTTCTATAACTTATTAATTCTTTCCCCATTATGATTTATAGTTTTATTTTCACTTACTTCTCTACAGTCCAAACCAGTCAAGTCAAGATTTATGGTTGCTTCCGGTTCAAACACCAATTTATGCTATCAAAAATGTGATAATCAGACTATAGCAAGGCCAGAGATTTTGCCTGATGGGCCAGAACATTTTGGTGGTCACTGTTGCATTCCAGCTCCAGCCCTGTGCCCTCTGGTGGCTGATACCCATGTGTGATCACCGGGTTCTCACTGAGCAGCTGGAAATTCAGTGTGCAAAGACATTACCTGCATCTGTCATGGCACTACGATGGCTTTGATAAATGGAAATTATTCTATCATTTAAAGGGCAGGAGTCTGCACAGATATGTTTGCTGATTGTCAGGGGGAAAAGTGTCCTTTTTGTCTTTTCCCATTTTCTTCTCCAATACTTTTGTCATCTAGTAGCAATTTGTAATGGCCTAACATTCTAGTCACCTTTTTTAACAGTAGTTTGCTGAGAGGAGGAAACAGCTTTAACTAAAGTGGATGGCTTTAGCTGAATGGAAAGAATTTATTTCCAGTTGACTGGTGCTGGCTGTAGTTGTTTAATAAAATACCAAGCTCACAACTTTACTATTTTTCAGGCATATAAGGAGAAAGTTTTTAATGTAGTGATTTTTATTGTTCCTAGAGTTACAGTAACAGCAATGTGCAACATGGATTTTAGTCGCTTTCCCCTGGACACACAGACGTGTTCCCTGGAGATTGAAAGCTGTAAGTAAAGTGGAGGTGTAGGGGAGCCAAGGGCACCCCATGAGCACCCAAACTGTGTTATACCAATAATTAATTACATCAATAACTAATTACACCAAAAATTAAACTGCTGCTACATTCATGGGAGCTCTAACCAAAGTCACCGGACTTCAACACTAAGAAAAACTCCCTGCCTGTGTTTTTTCACAAGAATGAGATGGTGTTTGCAACAAGGGTTTTTAAAAACCAGCTGTGAGCACTGTCTTGCCAGTGGCCCTGAATGCCAGCCAGGCTGCCCCACTGCCAGCCCACTCCTTGAGGCCCTGGGCCACTTGCCTGCAGGTCAGCAGTCTCCAACAGCACCTGTTTGCCCAGGTGTCCTCAAACACATGGATAAATGGCCCTTCATGGGCACCAGCTGCTCCTCTGTGGGGTAGAAACCATGTTGGGGTAGTGACATCAATTGCCTTCCTCTTATGCTTCTTAGTCCTATTTGAAATAAACCCAGCTTATGCCCTTTGTCCCAAGTATGATGCACATATGAATTGGCCAGATTTCATATAGCAACCTTTTAGAATTTTGGCTTTTTCAAGTTATTTTCTTCTCCTTCTTAAATCTGTTTTAATACGTTTATATGTGATTTTTTTCTCCCTGTCTGAAAAGAGCTGCTACTAAACCCATCTGAAAGGATTAACATTACTGTTACTTCCACAAGTATTAAAAAACCAAGTAATGTTCTTGTGTGTATCAAAGGCAAAATGTTTAAGAGTTTAAGAGTTTGTCCTCCTGCCTGCCTCAGACCTCAGGAGAGATTGTTCCTCTCATCACCCCAAGCAGGTTCTTTCTGCTAAGGCTCCCTTTCTTTGCTTCTGATTTTAGGAGGTTTGCAAGAAAGAATTTTTAAAGTTCTGATGCAATGTGTTACTTGACACACATATTATGTGTGTGAAACTATGATTAGAGAAACAGGAGGGGTAACAAAATGTACCAGGTGTCAGACCTGAGGGCTGTGACAATGAGCTGGTCCACTCCTTGCCACAGCCATACCCACCACTTAGGTGGGTGGCATTTGGGAATTTGACCTTTTCAGCTGGGAGCTCTGAGGTAGCCAGGAGGGCTGTGGGGGTGGTGGCTATCTTAGTGCACTATCCTGAGTTTGCTCTGCTTCCCTAGATGCCTACACTGAAGATGATCTTATGCTCTACTGGAAGAATGGGAATGATTCCCTAAAAACAGATGAGAGGATATCATTGTCCCAGTTCCTGATTCAGGAGTTTCACACCACCACAAAGCTTGCCTTTTACAGCAGCACAGGTGGGCAACCGCAGCACCTGCCAGAGAGTGGGATGGGAGAACAAGGGGTGAAAACTCTCTTTTGACCTTGGCCGTGGAGGATTTATTCACTAGGGGTTCTCTTTGTGTCCTGCCAGACATGTCACTCTTCTATACCAAGCTGGCTGTTCCTGCCACAAACTTCCATCTTAATGGTCATGTACTCTGGAAAGATAATCCCTCTTCAAGGTCACACCAAGTCTACTTGAATTAAACTCTCTGATTGCACAGGTTATATTTTCTGGAAGATATCAACTTGAGAGATTCTTTGACTTTGTTAGTTGGTTCAGTGAGGAGTTTTTCTGTAAATTGCAATGATCTGCAGCCATTAATTGCGTTTTCATAAAAGAAAATTAGTCACTTTTCCCCTGATGAAGCATCTGGGAAGCAGTCTGATGTTGGCGTAACTTCTCTTTTTCATTCTCTCTGTTTCCCAGGGTGGTACAATCGCCTCTATATAAACTTCACTTTACGCAGACACATCTTCTTCTTCCTGCTCCAAACCTACTTCCCTGCCACTCTCATGGTCATGCTGTCCTGGGTGTCCTTCTGGATCGACCGACGGGCAGTTCCTGCCAGAGTCCCATTAGGTAAAAACAATCTTGTAGTCAGCAAACCTAAGAGACAAAGGCTGCAACTACAAGATGAAAGCCCCGGTGCCATGCACTGACCCTATGTTGCCCTGAGGCATGGAAATCAGCTGTGCCCTAGGGACAGGGCACGTGTCCCCTCATTGTGCAAACCCTCCACGTGCCCTGCAGTGCCCAGTGAGTTGCTTTCCCTGTTTGCACAAGATGCACCTGGAATTAATCAGAGACCACGTGTCCCACTCTGCTTTTATTGCTGTAAACAGAGATATGGCACAGGTACCGCCAAGGTGTCAGTATCCTTCAGAGACTTCAGTGAGCAAGAAGGTGAAAATCAGTATCAGCAGCCCTGACAAAATTTCAGTTTATTGAGTTTTGCTAGAGAAGGGAGGATGGAGGTAACACGGCTGAACTGTGCCAGACAGTTTAACTTGTTAAATGAGTTTGCACTGCAGTGTGAGGCATTCAACTTCCCCTTTTGCTGCATCTTTCAGAGAGATGAAGCCATACGTCACAGGAGTCACCATAGGAGCAGAACCGTGATATGGACATAAATATTCTTCTAAAGTGGATGCTTTGCCCTCAAGAAAGTGCTGTTTAGTTTCTTTGCAAATTCTGAGCTCAAGCTTTCTTCCTCTTGTTCCAGGCAACACGCCTCAGGATTTTATTTATTCTTAAAATCATGTTCCTCAGTGGAGAAAATGTAGAGAGACATAATAGAGATGGCAATAGAGCAGGTTTTCGTGTCTGAATTTAGAAATAGCACCCATTGCCTCGAGACGTCATTAAAAGAAGCATAAGGGTTTGGGCCATGGCTTTTGGAAGATGTAGGCACTCCCTTAGCAGTATTTTCAGCACCTAGACACTCCTGTGAATTCAGTCCTTTGTGCTTATATACATAATTTCAACTTCCAAAGTAATCACTGATACGATGTAATTAGCCCCTGAAATGAGAGGGCCATGAAGAGGATCTCTCAGACTCAGGATAACACTGAACTACAGGGGCTCCTGCCCTTGCTCATCATGTGCTCGTTGTGCTTGCCCAGGGTGTAATGTGGGGCTGCACTGCCTTGTGGGGCACCCTTATTCCCTGCTTTTGCTTCAGTGAAGGCACAGACCAGGTGTGAGAGTCAGCTGGGACTTCTGTGGCTTCTCATGAAGCAGGACTTCCCAGGAGAAGTCCAGAATACAGAAAACACAGGGGAAACAGGTAAAAGCAGCAGATTCACTTGTGTCCATGCCGTGGAGGGGTTGAACTAGAAGCTGAGATGCTCAGAATCGTAGAATCATGGAATATCTTGAGTTGGAAGGGATCCATAAGGATCATTGAGTTCAGATCCATGTAATTGTACCCCTCCAGGGACTGTCCTGAGCCTGGAATGGGGTGCAGCCAGCATAGGGTCAAAGTGCTGCTACCTGGCTATGGGATGGGAGGCTGATGGTGTGGTGAGGAGCCAGATTAGCAACACCCTGAGACCAGAATTAGTGCTCACCAAATAGACAGAAAAACCCCAGTTACAAATCAGGGCTGCCTGGACCCTCCTCACGCAGTGAACCCCATTACCCAAAAGTGAAAAAAAAAATTGCAAGGTAAATTCAGATGTCAGGAAATTGTAACCACTGCTGTATTTGTGATGAAGAGTCTGGTTTGAAAGCTTCTTATGGTCTCTTCTGCTGCTGTATTCCCAGGGATAACCACCGTGCTGACCATGTCCACGATCATCACTGGGGTGAATGCCTCCATGCCTCGTGTTTCCTACATCAAAGCAGTGGACATTTACCTGTGGGTCAGTTTTGTGTTTGTCTTCCTCTCGGTGCTGGAATACGCGGCTGTGAATTACCTGACAACGGTGCAAGAGCGCAAGGAGAGGAAACTCCGGGAGAGGGTGAGGTTTTCTATCTCCAATGTCATTTTATTGCCCCTGGGAAAAGGTGTGGTAAAAGTCTGGATATGTTCAAAGCTTTGGAACTGCGGTGTGCTGCTCTCAGCTGCCTGCGGAAAATGCACTGTGTGCAAAAAGAGACATTTTTCAGTGAAGCATTGCGGGTTATAAACATTTGCCACGTACAACTCATGCCCAAGTTCGCTGCTTTTTCTTTGGAGTCTGAGTGGGCTAGCTCCCTCTAGGTATAGTCCTCCACTGTCTGTATAGATGGGATGAGTCTTAGAATGTTACCTTTAAATAATTTTTTTATACTGTAGATTAAAACCTGTGGATAGAATCAGTTGGATTCTGCGTTTTGGTGTCTGGTGACATGACAGACATCCCCCACTTTTGTCTATGCACACTCTAAACTTACACAATGGTCCCAGTTTTCCCATTCTGCCCTTATTACATTAAATTTTAACTAAAATTTCAGCCTAAGATCTCTCCAAATGGGGCAGGCTTCATACATTACTTCTTGAGGTTTCCCTCTGTCTTCCTCTCTGATTTTCTCAGCTGCAAGGCACAGATCCAGCCTTTATTTGCACCCTGATACCTGTGCCTGAGCCAAAGGAGCTTTTCCACAGACAGCCCTGCTCTCCCCCTGACTGCACCTGTGCCTTGCAGACATGGAAGTGGAGATGGGAAAAGCTGCTGCCCAGCTCCACTGTTTCATTTTCCCCTTTGCATCCCAGCAGCCTGAATCCCCCCTGCTTCTGCGGGACGGGAGGAGGAAAGGGATGTCTGTGACTGTGCGGACACAGCTCAAACCCCTGTCTGTGCCCACAGCCCGCCTGTGCGTGCAGCCTGCCGCAGCCCCGGCCCATGATGGTGGATGGCAGCTACAACGACGGGGACGTGAACGAGCTGGGGCACTTCATGTCCGAGAACGGGGACAAGCAGGACCGGATGATGGTGCAGCTGGCGCTGGGCTCGGAGAGGGGCTCGGCCAGGAGGAAAAACCAGAGATACGTCAGCATGCGCATCGACACCCACGCCATCGACAAGTACTCCAGGATAATATTCCCTGGGGCATACATTCTGTTTAATTTGATATACTGGTCCATTTTTTCATAAAGATTCGTAACTTCTGTAGTCACAGAGCGTTGTGACGTTAGATGAAAGTACGGTCTCATAGGCTAACAGAAAGAAAATAGAGAATTGTTTTAATTGGAAGGAAGATTGATTTTTTTTTTCCAGGATTTAATTTTTTAAATTAGAGGCAACTCATCCGTGGCATAAATACTTGTGGAAGTTTCACATGTCAGCAAAATATAGGATATACAATCTAAAATTTTATACTTATTTAAAGATGTGCTATGTTCCTTCTTGTGCCTCACAGGCCACTGTAAACTATTTTAACAAGTGACTATAATTGCCAGTTGTTTATATATGGTGCATCCTCCATTTTGTGCCCCTGAAATCGTAATTCTCTGAGTACCTGAGTGCATGCATACATCTCTCAGCTCAGCAGACTGACCACATTCAAGACCAATAAATACAAGAATAGACAAATACTTGCATGTTTGCAGGATGAGCTCAGAAATGGAAATTACAAACAGAATTTCAGTACTGGGGAATGCTTTGGCAAGGTGATTGATGGCCACATCTCACTTTCACAACTTATTGCATGACTCATTAGCAGTACTGCACTGACAGGTCCATGTAGCAATACTTCCAGACTTGTGCTTTGTCTTAAAAAGTATTTAAAACACACAAATATTTCCAAATGGTCCTGACTAAGTTTTTAAAATACAAGTTGCAATGTACATTTAATAAGGAATGAACAAAAGCCAGACTTCTGTAATGCTAACCAAGTCCGCTGGGATACACAGGATCTCCTTGGATCTGCTTATTTGGGTCACTGATAGTTTTGCTCTTGAGTTTCCTGGGAAGGGTTTCTCTGCAAACTGATCCAGTGAAGACAATCTATTGTCTACAAAAGAAACCCCAAACTACTTCAGGAGCAGCCTCTTTCCTCTGGTATTGTCTGGGCATTACCAGGCTGTAGAAGCCTGAAAACCTGTTGCAGCCTGCAATGCCAGCAGTAGTTGTACTTGCTGCCAGGAAAATCCAGGTTCAACTCTTTGTAGTAAAAGCATAATAGAAAGGTGCTCAACAGCTGACAAAGCAGTAGGAAGGACTTTACGAGAGACACCATGCCAAAAACTTTGGAATTAAGTAAGAGAACAGCTTCCACCATAAGACAGCAGCTCCATTGCAGACACAAGTACAACTAACAGAATCTGCTTTCATGCTGCATCATCCCCCAGTATCCTACAGCCCACCATGCCCTCAGAGAAGGCTCAGCACCTTCCAAGGCAGAGCAAGGGGACACAGCTGGAGCTGGGGGCAGCTGGCACTGACTCAATTCCCTACTCTCCAACACAGTGTCTGCAGAGCAGCCAGTCAGTGTGAATACTCCATATGGAAAAGGCAGAATCTGTAGTACAGAAGTGATAAAACAGTTCAGAGAAACAAGAATCATTTGAATGGAATCGAGGCCTTTACAACACCAGCAGCACCAAAGGTGTCTCAGAATTGTGATCATTCAGTTGTTCTGCTGCTACATGATATACACCTGTGCTCACAACGCTGCCTGAGGGTTTGCATCCCCAGGACTTTAAATACACACGTACTTTTGCACACAATTTCAGAATTCATTACTGCCTGCACAGCAGATATTGTGTGTTACAGGTGGAGTTGCTCTGAGCAGCAGACCAAAGCAGTTGTGACTCCAAAAGGAGACTGGATCTCCTTGCATGACACCTGCCCTGGCCTGCCTGTTCTGCCACTCTACCATTAGGTGTGTGACACAGTCATTGCAGTTTGAACACTGCTGGTTGTTGTTTTTATCTCCTATGTAAATAAATGTTACATAAACATACTCAGCATTTCTTACAACTGCTAAAATTGTGACCTGAAAATCTACCTACACTCATCTCACACTTACAGCCTACACTCCATAGGTGAGGCAGTTAAATCACAAAAAAACCTAAAAATCATTGAGAGGCACACGCACCCATAAGATAGTTCTGCTACTTATTTCTACAGGTTTTTTTCCACATGCACATATACTATCATACCTTTGTTTTATCGAGCCCCCGTCACAGCATATTATTCTCCTGTAAGTTTTTTCAAGAGATTAAAAAAATGCCTTTTTTTTTTTTCTTAAAACCTGTAAACATTTCAGTCAAATGAAAATAGAAAGATCACTCTGGCTAAAGCAGATAGAAGGTTGACTACCAGGTTTGCTCACCCTACCTTGTTCCTTATTCTGATGGCACCTTCCCCCATAAATAGCTCCAAGATTTCTTGGGCAAACCTACACAGGAATGTATTTAGATTCTCAGTATTGCAAGAATCCATTCATTTCTACAATTTAAGAATAGCACGAACAGGAGTGCCAGATTTTATAGTAAGCTCTTCAGCTCCATAAGAAGCTTAATGTTCTGTAGTTTGCTGCAGTACAGTACATTCCTTCATAGACTGATTAATCTCATACTGCATACATTATTCGGCATCTGATCAGCATATTAAAGGAGATTTTGAAGATACAAATGGGAGCCGGACTTTTGAATTCCCTAGCTTTCAGTGGGAACCTGGTCTGTAACTTCCCATGTGATTTTTCAAAATTTCCCTTCCAGCACAACTCCCTAAACT
The DNA here is from genome assembly GCA_034509425.1 of Eopsaltria australis. Taxonomy (NCBI): domain Eukaryota; kingdom Metazoa; phylum Chordata; class Aves; order Passeriformes; family Petroicidae; genus Eopsaltria; species Eopsaltria australis. Next base: position 4,263,371 of record JAVTVJ010000177.1, on the reverse strand, counting down.
GATTCCCCAACCTCAGTGTTTGGATTTACACTGTTAATTTACTTGTGTTTTATTTGGGAAACTCTAGTGCCTTTTCAGTCTTATATAAATGTGTATATACATGTATTCTATAAGTACAGGGTATGTCATATACAGTCAGTGTTTGCTATCAGCAACTGTACTCATTAAACATATTTACATACATACTTTTTTGGCTTTTAACCTTTCACTGTACGGGTTTTGTATCCAATCATAAACACTCTGCTCCCTTCCACTTCCACAATAAATCAGAGAGGTTCGTTTGCTTGCTTTTGTTTATTTCTAGAAACACTCAAAATCACAATAAAACTCCACATTTGTACAGCATTGTGTGTTTTCTACCTTCAAAAGCATGATCTCCGTGAGTTTATCCATGGAGAGCTCAGGACCTGATCCAGATGAATGCCAAATGCATCCCTAAATCTGGTTGTGCTGGTTGGGCTGGAGAGTCCCAAGGTTCCACAGGCAGGGCTCTGGTAAGGAGCCTGCATGCAAACTCCAGATCACCATGATGATGACCCTCAGCTTTCCATCTCAGACTGTGTGTGTTACAGTCCTCGTTCTTCTTTTGGTGATAATCTGCAATTTCTTTGAGGTCAACCCAAAACCCAGCCTGAAATGAGGCTATTGACAGAAGGCAGGTCTGTGTGTGTTGTGGATAGACACAGGCTCTGCCTGTGAGCACATCTAGCTCGGTTCTAGCTTTGGAGGCTGAAGCCTTGGGTAGTCTTTAAGGATGATGATAATTACTGATAGGGTGAAGCAGCGAGGAGGCAAACTTCAATCTGCAACTGAGAAGCTGCTGATACCCCATCCCTTGGAGTGTTCAAGGCCAGCCTGGAGTAGGAAAAGAAATTGCATGATTCTAGGAGTAGTGAGAAGACATTAAGAACTAGATGGTTTTTTAAGCTGTCTTCCAACCCAAACCATTCTGTGATTATCTGAAACTAGAGCTCACATAAACATTAGCACCATATTTTTGCACTATCCTCAGCCACGTGGGCTTCATTAGGACTGAAGCATTTGGCTTCTCACTTTTTTTAAAATAAGGACATTAGATGCAGTTGTAGCTCGAGAAAAATCCTCAGTGAGTTTGTCAGATACTTTTGGCTTCCAGTAGTGCCTAGAAGAATCTAAACCAGCAGCAATCTTATCCAGCTTTGGTTTAATAGAGTTTGGGTAAGAACACTTATGCAGGATGTACTATTGCTCCCTAGTAAGAACAAAACATGGGTGGCAGCAGCACTCAACAAAACAATCTGTTGGACAGAGGCTCTGTGGAGGGCTGCTACCTGCAGGACAAGGAAATTGCAAACCCCAGGGGTTAAAAGGAAATAATGTAGACTGACTTTTTCTTTGCTACTTCAAAATTATTTATTCCTAAACATTTTGCTCTAAATAAGTCTGTTTTAAGGAATGCTGCTAGCAAGTTATGAGATCACTCAGTGATACTAGAGAGACATCAATAGCTGATGTGTTGTGACTCTTCCTCAGAGGAGCAGTCCTGCTCCTTGTGACTGCAATGGGAGCAGGTACAGAGCACTCACAGTGGGGGGAAACAATTACTGATACAGGATTCACAGGAACATTAAACTGCTTCCCATTTCTGGCTTGAAGAAAGGCTGCTGGGCTTTTCTACAGCAGGAACACAGCAGGTTGCAAGTTCTTTCAAATCTTTTCATAAAAAATAAATCCATCACATTTTATGTTTTATTTTTTGTTTCTAAGACAGATATTAAATAAGGAAATACAGTAGTTTGGTAGGCTGGCAGAGGCTTTAAGTTCTTCACAACATCTGGACATCATCACCTCATCCTTTCACAGCTGTGATTTGCCATCAGCTGTTCAGAGTAATTTCAGCCATCACAGTTCATTACCTACACATTTTGATTCATTACTGAGAACACTGTTCCTGACAAATATTCCAATATTCTTAAATTACAAACAGCTTAGGGAAGACTGCAGTTAGGGCAACTTAAAAAGCATGCCAGGTATTTTCATATACACATGATTTATGAGCGTAAATGATTAAAAATCAAAGTTTTGTTCCCGCAGGAACTAAATTTCTCCCATATATAGTGTCATTGTGATTGTAAAATTGCAAGGTTAAAACCCAAATTGCTTCAGTTCTGGACTTCAAGAATGAACATTCTGAGACAAACTGGAATGAGCTCTCATGGGGAGTTGAGAAAGGAGGCTGAACGAGGATTCAAGGATTTGGCAAATGAAGCCAAAATCACCTGAACCAGTGTCGGTGATAATCCCACTCCAAACTGCAGGCTAGACCAGCTTTAGCCTAACAGAGAACCTTCAGTGATCACTCACAAGCTCACATTGCTACTATTCTATCAATTCCAGCATGTTTTAACAGTTAAAACAGACCTAAGATTATAAAGACTAACATTAAATATGGTATTTCAAAAGCATTAACCCTGATAAACACAGGCCAAAATGGAAAGCTTAAAACATCCTCAATCTTACATAATCATAACAAGCTAGGGGTAAAAAGAAAAAATCATGCAGCATTCCAGTATTAAGCAAAGGACAAGAAAATTCAATCACAATTAAATTCCTTTATTAATATCAACTCATATTTAATCAGCACTTCAATTCCATTTTAATTCCAGCAATGATTGCAACCAAATGAAGACATGCTTTTAATTCAGAGAAGTTTAATTAACTGATCTTGGATATGATGCGGCCAAGAAGTCTGGACAAAGAGAACTGAGAAGGCTTTAATGCACATCAGCTTGCAGGAAACACAACAACACACCATGTGCTATCTATGTGGGATCCAAACACTCCATCTTAAAAACAGCAAAGCAATGAGTTAAGCAGCTCTTGCAGGAGGAAATAAAAAGTCAGGTGTGCTAAGGAAATCAATGCACTAGCCTGTTAACCCAGTAGATCTTATAGAATTTCAATTGTGTCCAAGAACTGCCAAGGCAGACTGTAAATTAAAAGTTAAGGACACACCTTACAACAAATTTCAGATGGATTTAGTATTCAACTTACTATCCTGGACACACCTACAGCTCAGAGTCCCACCTTCATCTGTTTCACACATCCATCTGTGAAAACTGTTTGCTAATGAAAGCCAGGATACTGCTGTAAAATTGAAGTGAATACAGAAATCAATAAACTATAAATTCTGAACAGAATTTTAGAGTTTACGATTTAGAGACTGTTAAAAAAAATATTTCTGAAAGTCAGTTATTCTGACTTCCTGAGGAATACAGCTTGCCTGCCCCTTCCTTTCTGAAGCTTGCAGTAATACCTGTGCCTAGGAAAAGGTTAATCTGTAAGTTGCTTTCTCACTCCATCTGTCCACTGACTTCTTTTCTGTGTACTCACAAGGTCCTTAAACCAGTGAACTGAAAGACATCCTAACATGTCTGGGCACACAGAACACGACCTAAATAACAGTATTAATGTCTCTGGGAAGCAAAATAAAGATTAAATGGACTGATCATGCAACACAGAGAAAGGACAACTGGCAAGACTTAACAGACCTGCTGCTCAGGACACGGGAACAAACAGGTTAAGGAAGCCAGTTACTGCACCAGCAGTCCTCACTGCAAGCTCCTCTGAGCTTATTAGAGGGGCTTGCACACAACCATTTGTTGCTTCATGGTACCACACTCTGTGACAAAGATTTCCACAGGTTTAACTAAATTTATACACCTCCTACAGATCAGTTAAGCTAATGCAACACCTCGTGTGGACACCTGTATTGCCTCAGAGCAGAGTTTTTCCTGCAGTAGTTTAAATGCATTAATCTAATCAAATAAACATTTAGTTGCTTTCCAATTCTGTGATCCATTACTTCCCCACACCACCTACAAAATTTATTAGGAGGACAATCAATGTTTTAGGACAATCAAGCTTTACAGATTGCATTTCCACACAAGCAGTTCTCTTCCATTGCCAGAAGCTACTATTATCAAAACCAGGTATATTTTCAAACATAGTCCACGTTTTACGTCTCCATCTTGTCCCAAGAAAAGTGACTGACCAGAAATTTTATAAAAGTTTCACAGATCAGATTCAGCATATGATCACTCAGTGGAAAGTGCTTATTTTAGAACAGAAAACTGCCATACTTCCTTTATAAGGAATATTACTATAGCACAACATAGGAAATCACTGACAAGGGATCTAAACACTATAATTTATTCAACACTGCAAATTAAAGAGAACATATTTGAGGTCTCTGTATGAAATTCATCACCATAGGGAACACAAACATTACAGCTAGATGAAATGTCACATTTTTGAAGGCAGTGATGCTATTTACTTCTCCTAAAGTCCAAATAAAATAAAATTATCATTTCTTCAGCTATGTATTTATCCAGCCCCTACTGGGATTTAAATACAGCATCTCCATTAAGTCAATCCTACTGAGAATGTTTTAATCAAGTTTAGTGTGATGCACACGCTCCTACACCAACATCAGATTCTTTTTTAGGTTCTACTGGGTTTATTTGCTCCTCTTCTTTCAGCTTCACTTCTCTAAAGTCTTCCCTGACTTCTTCTAACAGACCTGGCTTGAAAATGACATCCAGTGCTGTCATTGCCAAAGCTTTTGCTGTGCGCAAGGCATAGAACTGAGCAGTCTGTGACCCTGCAGGAAAAAAAGTAAGAGGAATTTCAGGTTAGATTATCAATATTAAACTTGCTTACTGCATAAGGCATATTTTATGAAATTAGATCATAAGTTTCAGCTGCAAGAACATGTCCTTTAAAATCTACTTGCATGAAGTATATCTATTTTCCCATGCCTCAAAACATTTTTTCCTTTGCAAGTACTTAATTTTCTGCTAGTCATATGAACAACTGAGAACAGGAATGTGAGTGTTCACATTACACTCTTTAGTAAATGTGGAGTTTTATAAGCTAGCACGGTTATGATTCCTAAGTATTGTATTTTAGGAGTAAAAATTACTTTTATCTTTCAGCTCATGCTTGGAAATTCTTCTGAATATGCTGTTATGGATAATCCTCCTAATTTCTTTTGTCTAGATGCTATTATCAAATCAGGCTTTTAGTATGAGGAGTGGCCATCCTAGCCATGTACATGTAATCTTAAATACAAACTCAGAAATTCTACATCTCTCAGCTTTTTCTGCAACTCTACTATTAATGTTGACTGTTTCAGGGTCCTTATTCAGCCCAGACCACATCATGCTTGACAAAAAACCCCTGTTTCTACAAGATATTCACATGCAGCCTGTTTCAGATCTAGTACTTACACTGTTAAACATTTACTGCACCGTAGCTTTGAATACCAGTGAAACATTGGAAAGTTTTAATTCTCTGTAATGTGAAATATTTCTAATTTCTAGATTTGCTGGAGTGAGCAGTCAGCAAGCAGCCTATACAATGCTTAAGGATTCCTAATATAAACCTGTAACACTCTTCACTTCCACTCACCTGCAGCTTCTGTGTACTGCTCAGTATGATTCAATGCATCAGAGCCAATATAAAAATAAGGATGAATCCCAGGGACTATAAATGTAACATTTCCAAAGTCCGTGGAACCTAGAAACAGCACAGAGATTTTCTTAATGAAAAAACGTTGGGCAGTTTTGAATGCTGAAAGAAAATGTTATGATAGACATTCTGTCCAGCCCACATCTAAAATGGAATATGCCCCAAATACTAAAACATTCCTAATGAGTAATTATCCATACAAAGATCTCCTGTCACCAAGGTGTTTTCCCTAACTACCCATCTTCAGGTGGTGCTCTCCAGTGCACTTCTGATCAATGATCAATTACTGGACTGCAAGGAAGATGTATCAGCACATTCCTATTCCTTTTACTGCTTATTTTTATCAAGCGTCTCCTGATAGCAAGCTGATAATTCAGAAACAGGAAAACTGCAAACCTTGGGAGTTTCAGGCAGTTCAGCTATCTCCCTGCTAGAATCCTTTAGAACTAGGCCCAATAATTCCTGCTTCTCACCAATATGCAAATATCCAGCATACAGTAGGGGACTAAAGCAGAAACTCTTTAAACAAAAACAGATTGAGGGTAACTGTTTTTTCCCTCATGGGTTTTGATTATTCTCAGTTATGGAAATCTCAATGGCACAAGCACCCTTGAAATAAAATCAGAACTAAACTTGAGACAAAATGCTAGGGCTTTGTAGACTAACACACCTGATAGCAATGCTTGCAGATTTTAATGATGATTGTTTCATGCCTATCACTTTCAGTATGTTATCTAGAACTCAGTATGTTATCTAGAACCTATCTCACAGTCTTATCTACTGAATGACATCATCCCGAAGTAGAAGATTCTTCATAGTAAGTCATCCAAGAGTCTACAACTACATCCCAAGTGTTTTGTGTTGTTTTTGTTACCCAAACAAGCAATCCACTCATTATTTGTTAAAATGACATTTCAAAGCTGGAGAAATCAACATACCAGTTATTGTGAAATCCAGACACCAGAGGAAGCACTGTTTTGCAGCACGGAAAAATAAGGATGACCCACTAAGATCTCAATTAACTTTTTGGGGCCAGAGATGCAAGAATTTGTTTCTTTCGCAATGGTATACAAAATTTATTTTTAACACATCAGGTAGCCTCTATAGTGTGATACTTTATGAAGAGAAGAAATTGCTAATGCCTTAAGATTTAGTAATTAAATTATTGAAGAATACAGATTTTACTTGGAAGCCTATAGTTACTGAAAGTGAGTCGACAGAGCCTACATTATGAGGACAAGAGTTTGCTATTTACTCTGCTTACAGATAATGGAAACAGCAAAGCTTGTTTAAAAACATCTCTTCCCATAAATGCAAGATGCATTTGAAGAAAATCCAACTCTTGGTACAGCAACAAGTTATTTTAATTTCCAGTAGTCTGCACTATTGATTCATTCTTTGATCAACCTGGACAGACAAACCAGAAGTTCTGTATACTCCAGACTAAACCAAGGGTTCCAGACCTGCCTTACTAAGTCCTAATACACAAACTGCTGCAAAGACTGTGCTGCTCTTTTCTCTACTCTCGCTTAGAGAATGAAACATTGGAAATTTCACTGCATCATAGCTCTCAGTCATGTCATTCCTCCTAAATTTATATCCATATTTAATGTACTACCAGTTGACATGCTATTTTTGCTGAATAGAAGAGATTTAAATTGGGCATTTTATAGTAATATGGAGAGGCAAAATCCAGAGGCAGCTTTTAATAAAAATGTGACAGCTAAATCTTCCCCTCTATCAGAAAAAAATGTTACACCCTTTATGGGAATAAAATAGAGGTTTGTTTAGAACACCAGGTGTTCCAACAGTTTTCATACAAACATCTGAAATTGTATGCTTGCTAGACACATACAGATTGGGATTCCTTCTGAAAGCATAAGTAATTGCAGTTATCAATGCAATATATGTAATCCTGCACTATCTTCAACAGAGAGACACAGGAGTTCTATCCTCTCAAAAATACAGCCTGAAGCTTCTTCAAGTCAGTGAATAATTAATGGAGTCAGTATTACCACAAACATGAACAGACGGGAAAATACAAAAGATTCCAGGAAACATTTATATACAAGCTTCAGAAGTGGAATTTTCAAATATACTAGACCTTTTAAAGATTTATCAGTCTTGTGCACAGGAAGCCAATGAACCCCATGAATACTACATTTTGACCAGATTAAGTTATCACAGGTATGAGTGCCTCAACTAAGGCAAGTTTAACTAAGCCATCTGCTTTAGGAGGTTATGGATATCCTGTAGTAAAGCTACCCTATGACCAGAAGGAGAAACAGATCGTGCCACCTGGTCCAAGCTAGCTGAGTTTCCCATTATGTCACATCCCCCTGGCTATGTGCCCAGTGAGCAGAGGCTGTGATTTGAGGCACTCAAGGAAGCCTTGGTGGTGCTTATCTGCCTAGAGCGATACCTGGGAGCAGAGCGACACTAATGCCCATGCAGAGGTGGCAGCGAGTACGCTCAGCTCTTAACGACTGTCCTGCTGCACAGACATGGAGAAGCAACTGAGCTATCTTCCTTCCCTTTCAACAGAAGGAACTGATATCCTAAAAGAAAACATTGAAAACCACATGAAAACTAAACCGAAATAGAGGTCTTGAAAAAGACGACACAAAATACTCAACCCCCCCAGAAAAGGGTAGCATACAAAGTTCCGCTCCTATGGCTCTGGAGACTGTGCTTTGTTATCTCTCCTGAATTCCCACTGCAAAAATACAGAGGAGAAGCTGTGGAAAGAAAATTCAGTAAAACCTACAGCAGTGTGAGATAAAAAAACAATTGCTCAAGCACATTTTGATATTTGACACACAGTTCAAGGACAGGACAGCCATACAGGGAGTTCTGGTTTAAGCAATTAATAGTAAACATCTAGCATATCATGTAACTTACATATGAAAGCCCTACTGCACCTGGGTGTTTGTGCAAAGTTCACTTCAAGACCTCTGAACAAAAGCAAGATCACTGATATTCATGATCATCCTTACTGCAATGGTTTGGAGGAACCAACTAGCAGAGCTATGGAAAGTTGCACTACAGTAAACATTTTAAGGGTCATCAGCCCCTTTCTTTGCCTAAACAAGCAAAGTAGTAAATCTTATTTGTAGTACACTGAAGAAAGAAGGAAGAAATCTGCCTTAAATTATAATTTGTTTTTAAACACAAGACAATGAACCAGTGTTTAATTTGGAAGGGAAGTAAGAAACAGAAAAAATCCCATTGCCATTAGATACCAAGAATAACATAAGATACGTCTCCCCTACACACAAAAAAGAAGTGTGTTCCTAAACACCAAATTTGTCCAAACTCCAAAGATAATCTGCATTTAATATAGAGAAGATAAGTACCACAACCAAACTAATTAAAATAACATTTTAATGAGAACAGTATTTTCCTTTTAAGAGAAAAACCTTTAGCATGACTGGAGTAAAAATGTTTATAAATGCAGTTAGTATCAGTAGTGAAGGCTAAAAGTATGAGCAGAAATTGAGACCTGAACAGAGCTCCTGTAGGAAGATTCTGAAAAAAAAAGAAGTGTTAAGGATAACAAGAAACCCACCTAAGCATTTAAGAACTCCCATTTCTGTTATAGCTCTGAGATCAAAAAAGTTAAATCATTTGAGACATAGTCAAGACCCAAAAGTGAACACCTACTTGAAGAGCACCCTTTGGAAAACTAATCTGTTGAACTCATGAACTAAAATTAGAGGCATGTAATTAATTACCTGTTAATGAAAAGATTAAATTAGGGTTAGTGAGATGCTTAAACTTCCATTTATTAATCTGTCCAAAAACTCCCTGTAAAATAATTGTTACATTCTAGTAGATACGCTTACATGTAAGCTTGGAAAATATTATTAAACAAGGTTCCTATAAACGAAGTCTTGTCCCCATTCATAGCAAACCAGGATTCTGTATTTTAAAGCCACAGAAAGAGACACAATTCATTACACATCTTCATGTTCTCAGAAAGATTGCTCTTAGCTTCCCATCCTTTCCCCCAACCAAACTGTTTATTACTTCAAATATTTTCAGAACTATTACCAGAAGGTGTTTACTGCTTTTCTTACCTGTTCTTAGCTTCTACAACAAATACAGAAACACAGGTCAGAGGTATAAACCTTTAACAGAGCTTCAGCTTTGTAATTTGGCTTTTTCTTCTGATCAAACTGTATTTAACTTAGTTCTATTTTGTTATTTTATACACTTGAGGGTTGATCAACCTAAGCTTAAGTCACAATGAAAAATGCAGGTGGAGTTACCTGACAAACCATTCAAGATAGCATCTTCTGATATAAAATCTATTCCAAGCTTCTTTCCATTCTCCTTGTAAATTTTCTGCAGGCTCTTATTTGGAAGCACATTGTAGTAATCATTTTCACCACCTTTTATTTCCACCTAGACAAAAACCCCAAATTATTATAAGGTTTTCTCCAGTGTAAGCCAGTTCAATGCAAACAATCTGAAGGCCAAAAAAAATCCCTACATATCCAGACTTCAAGCCCAAGGCAAAACAGACTTAAGTGCTAAGTTTCTTTCAAAAATACAACATTCTGCCAAATATTACCTTTGAACAAAACACAGATGGTGTTCTGTTCAGTTTGCACTAGACAGCCAAATTCCAGAAGCAAGGATTTCAAAATTTTCTCCAAAAACAGGAAACAAGTATTTCCTGTAACAGTGTCTAATGATTTCGCCTGCAGGTACTACTAAACTACATCGAAATGAATGTAGGCTTTTATCAAATTTTGTTTTACCTTTTCTTAGAATGCTTCCATTCTAAACTTACAGCCCCATTCATGAAATTGCTTCACACAGGTAAGAAATTTGAAAACAAGTGGAAAACACCTACCAATGTCAAATTTCAAAAGAGATTGTAACTTTCATTCTGCAAAAAGTGCATTTTCTGAAACCCTTTTCTAGATACAGTGAAGAGGACACAGTAGGAAAATAACATCTAATGCCTCAAATACACTGTAAAAGTGACATGCTAACATTCACATAGCCCCTACCTACTTGTTTTGATGATCACATACATTCTTTTTACGGCTGAATTAGTCATAAGCCTGTAATTAACAGAGCAAGTAGAACCATCTATCTTAGCAGCACAACACAAGGTAATCATATTGCTTGAACCACCTAGATAAGACACACTTCCATTTAGAAAAAGCAAAATAAATAAGAATGCTAATTGAAAAATCACTCAGTTTTTCACATTTGGTTGCTACATGAGCCTGCTGTTTAATGGGGCAATGGACATAATGACCAAGAATATGGAAAAAAAACAGACAGAAGACCCAATACCTGTTTTGCTTGTTTCTACAGGTGAGGTTTGCCATCAAGCCTCCCAGGTCTCTGAGCCTAGCAGCACTATCTGTAGGACAGAAGCATCATCCACAGCAAAACAAAAAGAAATTACAGGGCACTTGAAGAAATTGTATGTACATGGGATCAGGCAGGATGCATCCAAGGATGCAGAGTAAGAGAAGTAGAAATGCAGTCTGGGAGCTATCATTTTTTAAGTGTCACTGAAACAGAGGATGTTCCAGCTCACTGAACAAGAGCTAAAGGTCACATCCTCTTGAAGGGCCAAGAGGAGATCCTCGAAAACTACACATGCCTCAGACTGTCCGATCCTCAAATTCACAGAGGGATTACAGAGCAAATAAATCCTCCTAGGACTCATGCCCAGTCTCATGAATCACAAGGTGATTGTGAACATCCAGCATATAAAATGGAACTCATTTAAGAGCAGACAGTGCATAACCAAGCCTAGCTTTACATGACATAGCTGGCTCAGATGACACAAGACATGCAAACTCCAAGTATTTTATAATCAGTGGCACAAAATACCACACTGCTGCCTTTTACTTGTAGCACTCATCTGCAACTGAGACTGGTGCCATTAGTGTTTTAGTATTTTTATTACTGATGTAGACAACACTTGTGAGACCATATCTGGTGCTGTGTTTGTTTTGTTTCTCCTCAAATCAAGACTGGAGCTAGGCCATGGGAAGGCCACCAAGATGATTAAGTGGAGGACAGGATGGAAGAACTTGATCTGCTGAGCCTTCACAGAACAGAAGGTTAGTGGGGCATCTTACTGCTGTCTAGAGTTACCAGATGGGAAGGGTACAGAGAAGGCAGAACCAGACTTCTCAGATGCCAAAGTGACGCAACAAGAAGCAACAAAGGAAATTCCCACTGGATACAACAGAATCAAAGAGGGTTGATGTGGCAAAGTACCTATGGAGGTCATCTTGTCCAGTTCCCCTGCTCAATGAAGGTTACCTAGAGTTGGTTGCCCAAAACCACACTGAGGCAGTTTTTGAATATCTCCAAAGATGGAAACACTGCAATTTCTGCAGGAAACCTGTTCCAGTTCTCAAGTCATTGCAGCATAAACACTAGGAAAACCCTTGCTCACCATGAGGTGGGTAGAGCACTTCTTGAGAGAGGTGGTAGAATTTAATCCTTAGAAATACTCAGAAGTCCACATGGCACTTAGCAACTTGCTCTAACTGGTCCTGCTCTGAACAGAGAATTAGACCAAACAACCTCCAGAGGTCTCTCCCAACACAGATTCTTCTAGGATTCTGTGGCATTCTATTTATAAACCAAAGCTTTCTTTCAGGACACAAAGCAACAGAAGAGCAAAAAGTATCACAGTAATTTAGATTTACTTTGGCTAAACACTATGCAGACAAATAAAATAAACTTTGATTTCCTGTTCTGGTCTATGTAACAGAAACACATGACAATGAATATATTCTTACCTTGCATCCTGTGGCCAGTGCTGCAGATTTGAAGCAGTTCTCAACCTTCTCTGTCAGAATGGAAAGCTCTCTCCTTGAAGGAGCACGCAAGTAAAACTCTAGTTCAGTGTAAGAAGGAATGATGTTAGGTTTCACACCACCATTTTTTATTACACCTGCAGAATGAGAAAAGTCGTGCTGTCAGTGTTAAATGCAATTGCTTCATCTTCAGCCCTGTCATGAAATTCCTTGGTCAAGAACTATAAATATATAAACAAAACCAACAAAACATCAGCTGAGCATGAAATACAAAGAACGTAAAAAATGCAGCATGTGGACAAAGTTTCTTCATTATGTCAGATTAAGTGGAACATGTACATGTCTTTCAGCACAATTTCACAGCATTCTTTGGTTAGACATCTGTTTTACGTCCCAGAGTCAAGCCAAACTAGCATTTCTAATTAATCCCCTAAAACTCAATGCATTGGAGTCACAAAGCCATCTTTCTGCCAACAAAAAAGAATTGCTAAAAGGACTAACTTGGATTCCAACTTTTAAACACTTCCTCAATTAGCATGTTTCCAACTTACTTTGCTTGAAGAAAAACTGAGTAAGCTGCATTTCACAGCAATACTGGAATAATGTTTGTATTGCAGTGCACAGAAAGTTCATTAGATTGCTCATATTAATTCTTCAGAAATATTGGAATGTATAATACATGTAGCTTTATTCACAAGTGCAGTTTGAGTTGAAAGTGCTCCCTGGAGGAAATGTGTGATTAACTACATCTTCTACCACTATGGCATCAAAGGCATTACCATAAAAGACAGCAATATTTAGATATTTTGACAAGAACATATTGTAGATCCCAGTTCCACATTAGATTTCACTGCAGTAACAGATAGTTGCTTCCAACAGGCTGTTTCCCTCGCCTCCTACCTTTAATTTCTTGTATGTGGAAGTTCATTTTTTGTCTGTAGAACCTGAGAAACTTATACCTTAAATGGAAATATTGCAGAAGTTACTGATGTGTGTCACTTAGGCCTGAAGAGACAGCACTATTGGGGTGCAAATAGGCAACAAAACCTTTCTTTTGGTGCAGAAAACCTATTAAAATTATGAACTTCACCTCCAGTCTCAAGTACAGTCAAAATAATACACAAAGTGTTGAATTAATCCAGTAGCAGTATTTGCCCATAACAGGAACAGCTCAGATGAGAGGGACAGACATCCAAGGAAAGGAAGCAGTTAAGTATTCATGCTAATTTGCATGACATACCCATAACAAACTTTCTTAGAACAAGTAGCTTCATGAGTAAACAGCTTTCACTTGTCTTGTCCAGCACAGTTGTAAACAGAACTGGAGAGAGTCTGAGTAGGTCTACAGTTAAATTTCAATACAATTGCAATATGGACTCAACAGCAGACCTGAATTAAAAGTAGGCTGCCTGCACAGTATTAATAGCACCCAGTTTGCCCTTCTGGATGGAAACTTTTTTTACAACCTGTTTAATGTAACTTCTTAAGCAGGAAAATAAAAATCTACATTCCTGTTTTTCAAGGGGGCAGCATATACTTTTGTAAGCAGGGAAGAATAATAACATCAAAATCTCAGATTAACTCAAGACAACAATATTTCAGTACATGAAACATTGGTTAGAAATTCTAGACTTCAAGCCATGGAAATTATTTCAGCTTTTGTTAGTGGGTTAACACTACTATTTTTAGGATCACTTAATTCAGCCAATGATTATACTGCAAGTCTAAGACATGACATCTCCTACACAATGTTGTAAAGAAAGCATTCCTAAAATTAAATCTCATTCTGGCTGCTTGTCCTTTCCCAGAAATAATATAAATATTTCCACTTTGAAAAACCAGGTTTATGACAGCAGTTGTATCAACACAGTAATTTCAGTTTTGCTGCTGTTCAGGAAGCATTACCACTAGAATGATTGTTAAGATACTTAGATTTTTTGCCAACATTACCCATGTAGCCTTTAGAAACTACAAAGAAAGGAGTATTTAGGGGGTTAGGCTTAGATTCAACAGAAGACTTAGGCTTCTTTAGCCTTAAACCTGCAACACATGGGTTGTAGATAACAAAACTCATAATTATGTGCCTTGTTTTCTACAGAGAAATAGGATAGAGAGGCTGTGCCTGCTGTCTGAAATTCATTTGGGCATGCTGCACAGCAGAACTGCAAACAGCTTCATCTACAGTCAAAAGGATTAGGACTCCATCCAGATATCCTGGAGAAAAACACACACTTGTATTATACACAGCACAAGCAGCCAAGACATAATGATTAGCTGAGAACTTCTGGAAGGTTTTCTAGCACATAACAAGTATTCCAAATAAGCAGCTCTACATTCAAGTCCTGTAAAATTGGCAAAGTTTCTTAATTTCAACTTGGAAACCTTTCTCACTTTACAGACAGAAAGGTACAATGTTGAAGGAGGATGAATCAAGCTCAATGGTTAACATATCTTACTGCAAAAGGCCTTTTTAATCCAAAACCCACTAGATACTGAATATTAGTATCCAGTGAACATCTAGTTGATTGGGCTACTAACCAGAACTATAATCTTCTGCCATCACTTGTTTTTTGTACTTCACCAAATAAATTTAATTCCAGACCACTAGACCTTTCCAATAAATGCCATCTAATAAATGGAATGTCTACTAAAAAAGTGATGCAGTAAGTAATACTTCACCTTTTGGAAGCAGTTAATCTTACACCTTTGCAAATCCACATATATTAAGGAGTTCAAGCCCATGTACCAAAATAAACTTAGAACTTTTTTCTTTCTTTCTGAACTGCAACTTAAAGACTTAAAATTTGTCTAGCTTTACCTGGGCATCAGAGTCCCCTTTTAAATGTGACCTCTCAGCCTATTTTGAGCAGTTAGTTCTGGACACTGACATGGTTTTAAAGATTGCAGACACACTATTTAAATGAAATGGTGTTGTTTTATAATATTTGAAGTGACTGTACTAATTTAGTGCTTTAGTGCAATACTTTGGAATGTGTGATATTCTATGTTAGTACTTCAACAGCCTAAACTCTTACTTGCTGGACATTAGGTTTAATGAAGATCTCACCATGAACTCTCCAGGTCGGTTTCATTTGCTGTCTTAAAACAGACAGATTGTTGTACGCAAGAACAGCAGCATCTAATGCATTAACTCCTTCCCAAGGATAAGCAGCAGCATGAGAAGCTTTTCCATAGTATTTCACAGTCACACTAGGAAATAAAAGGCATTGCTTATTTGTTTCTCATTCACTGAAAAAAAAATCTTTGAAATAAAAAAGTTCCTTTTGTTCCCACATATACGTTTTGTAAATTTTGTGCAGCATAACACCAAACGATTTACCTGGCACAAGACTGTTGCATAGTTGAACTATCTTTGAGTTCAACTATGCAGAAAAACACAGAAAGATTTCTAGAAAACCAATAAAATGGAATGATACCAAGAGCCAGTCAGGCAGGGGAGTTACTGGTAACATACCATTATATACCCTTTTCCTGAAGAGTACAAGTTTCACATATTAACTTCTCTAACACTTTTTAATGCTACCTGACTGTTCTGAGACTTAAAGTTACAAACACTTTTCTCAGAGGGTAACAAACCCTTTTCTCAAATTCAAAACTGAAAGTTGAGTGTCCTGTTTCTTGTCAAATAAAATGTGTACAGTATGTAAGATAGCAAAAGCACATAAGATCAGATACAACCCATGTCTAAATAACAGAAGTTTTACAAGTATAGTAAAGCACAGTCTACTGTAAAATACATATTATTATGCTATAGTAAGGATGTTCTTTCCTTGCACCCTTCAAGAAGGTGGTAGAAAGGCTTGCAACAAGGAGGAAATCTAATGCAAAGGCTATTCTCCAACTTCACAGAAGTCATAAAATATTGCACCTTAACATATTCAGTAAAAATTCGTGCTTTGCTTCATCTGGGAGCCATTAGTATTAGCCTTACAAAATAACTTAGAATTTCAGACTGTATGAAAACTCTTTACACAAGAGGAAAATATTCAATACTGATATCTACATATAAGGTCTCGCTATTTATAAAATACACAAAACTAAATCTGTTTGTACTCCATACCCACTCCCTTACAGAAAAAAACTCAATCTTCAATCTTAAAGAGTTCCTCCCACCCCAAGATACACAACCTGCCAGGACCAGCCTAACTTGCTTGTTCCTCTGTCTTGCACAAATGCCAACTTAACCAGTTATCCTGAAGTGACCCCTTCTGCTCAGAACCATGCCACAGCTGCAAGTTAACACCAACACTTAAATTCTGGATCGAAAAGAGGGACACAATGCAGTGTACTGTTGCAACAGGAAACATCTCTTACTACTGCTGCAATCCAAATTAAACATGCCTTTTTCTATCCCCACTAATCCTCCAAGACAATCATAGAATGCATGCCTTTAAGAAATATAAGAAACTTGCCCATTAATATCCCAAGTATTAGACTGCAACCCCTCAAATCAACTCACAAAGATCCCAGGACACTCTCAAAAAACAGGAAGAAGGCAAAGTATGTCAAAAAGTCATGCTGCAGTATTTTTTTCCACAAGAAACATGTGTTTCTTATTAAGAAAATGTTCTTTCAGCATTCCTTTGGACATTTCCTTGTACTTCTTTTGCTACACAAATGTCACAGACGCTCAGAAGAACCCAACAGATTTTGCAGAATAATAACACCCTAAGCCAGTTTAAGAGTATCAGAAGAATGTGGATCCTGTTTGACCAACAATAAATAGACTGATTAAGTGAAGGGTAAGCAAATAAGAATCAGCACTTTGGCACGTATTCACCAGTTATCCCAATATGTTAATCTTAGAGCAGGCACAAGCCAGCTTTCAGAATTGCAGACACAGCAATACCAGCAACTTAGTGATCACCAGACCTTAAACTCCCTGCAAACAACCAAAGATCAATTACAAATTAGAAAAACTGTCTTTCTACCTTTGAAACCTTATAATTACATAAAACATGTCAAACAGTATTTCAGGCTTTTGGAGGTAAGAAGTTGTTTCCCTCAGCACTTCAATTCCATGCCTCCTCCATGTTCAAAGGTATAAAGGCTATCTAGGACTTGAATCCTGCTGCAGACCTTGACCTCTGAAGAGATTGCCAAATCTCACTGTATCAAACTCAAAAGGTTATTGCAAGCAGAAAGACAAACGTACCAATGAAAACTACATCTTGAAGATTATAAATGTAGTCCTAAGGTAAAGCAAAGGCAAGTTGGGCTAAGTCTTGAAGAAAGTTACAATAACCAGTTACGACTCTTTAGAAACACGATAAAGGAATACAGCAGAGAACTAGCCAGGTAATGAAGACTAACCCCCTGTCTGTTTTATCATGAAACTTGGCAGTAACAGAAGCAAATTATCCACTGGAAACAGCCTTGGTGAAAGAAAAATGGTCAGTAAAATCAAGCATTTCAGAGCTGGACGGTAGCACAACCAAGCTGAAAACAGTTCCCAGTACATCAAGTCATAAAAGATTGGAAAATTAGTTATTTAAATAATTCAGAAGTTAGGCTGAGACAGTCAAATGTAATACTTGAAACAACTGTTGCACTGGAGGGAGTTTACTAGTGGGATCTCTGCAAGGTAAGACCCTGGGATCAGGAATCACGTAACACATAAAACATGACATAAACTGTAGGAACAAAACCTGCTTCTAGATTACTGCTGGGATACTGTGGAAACAGACATTTGTAACACCAAAAGAAGAACAGCATGGCCTTGCAACCTGGCAAGAAAAGAATGAAGCTCTGAAGTATTTTTTAAAAAATCTTGTACTTAAAGACCAAGCATTTGCCTAAGAGCTGGTTGCTAGAAAATGACTGAAGAGGAAGCCCCAAACATGCCAGCTGTCTCCAAAATTATAAGGAAACCCTATGGTCCCTGCATCAGCTGAGTAAGATCTCAGGAAATTGTACCTCATGTACTGTGTACAATTCCGGGGGTGCACATCAAGACAAGTCAAGTGACTCAAAGTACAAGTGAGCCAATGCTGCCTCTGAACATCAGGGCTAACCAGAAGAAGATGAGGTACAATTGTCAAAGAATTATATGGCTGGCAAAAAAGGCAGCTGTGTGAGCGTTAGGACTGTTGTCCATCCTTACACTGGGGGCAAACATGAAGTAAAGACAGGAACTACTTTGGATCAAAAACAAAAAGTTGATCTGAGAGTTAATACACACAACATGGTCATGACTAAATTTAGTACGGAAGTTAGTACAGATCCAAACTTCAGTCAGGCTTAGCTGGCCAGTTCTTTTCAAAAGGAGGAAGGCAAACCTGAAGCACCTTCCAAACTGATTAAAATACACAGAGAACCACATGACTGACACCCAGGAACGCATGGTACTATGATCCTTGAGACCTTGCAGTTGCATTTTTAAATTCTACTTTAACAGATGGAATAATCACATGCATGTTTAAAAGAAACGCCTAGAAACATTTAGAACAAAGAATGGATTTTTGGGATACATGTAAGATTATCTCAGAGCAGTCAGGGATTCGAACACTAGGCTGAACACAGCACTTTGGGAGAATGGCTGAGTGCCGTTCCCTGACATAACCTGGCTTCTTAGCTGACAGCCAATACCTTTGTCTGAAGGGCATCTGCAAGGTTCCGGGTTCAGCCACTGCTAAGGCAGGTCCCCTCCTCAGGAAAGGGAAAAATGGCTAATAACAAACCGCCTCTCTCCACCTGAACCCACCCACTCACTCATGCTCGGCCACGTCGGGCAGGTAAGCAGCGTTTTCTTGCGAGGGGTGCGCCATGAAAACCACATCCAGGCCATCGAACGCTCCAGCCTTGATCAGGTCTATTTTGCCTCCTCCCTGCTCTTCCGCGGGCGTCCCCAGCACCGTGATCTGCAGCACAAACGCACAGAGAGAGAGTCAGGGGCTGTCAGGGAGCGCTCACCACCGCTCCCCCGGGAGGGCTCCCACCTGCACGGCCACGGGCTCCGCCAGGCTCTCCAGGGCGGCCTTCAGCGCCAGCGCGGCGCCGGCTCCCACCTCGGCGATGAGGTTGTGGCCGCAGGCGTGCCCGAGCCCGGGCAGCGCGTCGTACTCGCAGAGGAAGGCGAGGCGGAGCGGGTCGTGCGGGGCCGCCGTACCCCAGTCGGCGCGGAAGGCTGTGCCCAGCTTGTAGCGCGGCTGCACGGCCCAGGCGGCGCCGGGCAGGTCCCCGCCCGAGAAGAAGCGGGTCAGGGCGTCGTGCGCCTGGTGCTCCGCGTACGCCAGCTCGGGACGGCTCCAGATGTCGCGGCTCAGCGCGCCCAGACGCGCAGCGTTCAGATCCACGCTCTCGCACGCCCGCTGCTTCAGCGCCTCCAGCACAGCGGTGGCGGGGCCGCTCTCCGGCGGCTCCTGCGGCTTCATGAGGCCTCGGGAGCACCGATCCCCAGCACACGCGAACCTCCCGCCCGCACCTGCCCTCCGGCGTGACACCTGCGCTGCCACCCCCTTTTATCGCCTCTGTCACGCCGCGGGGCACGCTGGGAAATGTAGTTCATTATCATATCTTGGCCTACAGGAGGTGCCCAGCCGGAACTTCCCGCCCCAGCGTGCCTGGCGCGGTGTCTCCGGCCAGCCGGCGGAGTTTGGCCCGCAGCCCGTGTCGGCCGTGCTGCCGCTCGCTCGCTCCCCCACCAGCAGCATCGCGGAGAGAATTGGAAGGGTAAAGGTAGAAAACTCACAAGTTGAGATAAAGACAGTTCCATAAGGAAAGCAGAAGCCGCGCACACAAGCAAAGAAAGGAATGAATTCACTGCTTCCCATGGGCAGGCGAGTGTTCAGCCATTCCCAGGAGAGCAGGGCCCCATCACACCTAACGGCGACTTGGGAAGACAAATGCCAACACTGCAAACGTTTCCCCCCTTCCTCCTTCTTCCGCCATGCTATGCACTGAGTTTTCCATGGTCTGGAATGTCCCTTTGGTCAGTTTGGGTCACCTGTCCTGGCTGTGTCTCCTCCCAGGCACCCCCAGCCCCCTCCCCAGCATGGCAGCACAAAAATCAGGAAAGGCCTTGGCTCTGTGTAAGCCCTGTTCAGCAATAACAAAAACATCTCTATGTTATCAACCCTGTGTTCAGCACAAATCCAAAACACAGTCCCATGCCAGCCATTGTGAAGAAAATTAACGCCACGCCAGCCAAAGCCAGCATAAAATACTAGAAAGATAAATTCGTGTTGGAAGAATTGCCTTGTTAAACTTTAGGGCGTGGTGTGCTTCAGTGATCTCAGGCCTGGGGGGAGAGGGTGGTGTTAAAAAAGCTTGGGAAGAAGGATGTCCCACTGATAGTGGGTAAAAAGAATGCAGGATTTACAGGCCACAAGGACATTTGGCAGAACTCCCACGATAGGGAGGAAACTAACAAAGCCAACTCAGCAACTGTGCTGAAATCAGCTCCAACTGGGTGAAAGGTAGTTCTGGCAGAGAGAGATCGTAACCACCAACTCATGGCCCCCTGACTCAAAAGAAGAGAAAGACTGAGCGTGGACTAATTAGCACAAGAAGAGAGGGACTCGCTTAACCAACAGAAAATAGAACACTAAGTAGTAGGAAAACTATGTAACTTGTAGCCACGGAACAATAATGCCTTTGCTAAAATGTATAAGTAGTGAAATGTTTTGATAGTCTATTTGCCACCCAGCACCCCTTTCTGTGCAGAGCTGTAAATAAATCAAATGCCTGACTCTGTTTGTGAGTTGGCCTCTTGCACACTGGGTGAAAGAACCTAATTTGGCACAACATGCTAATGGAACACGTGCCTTTTTACATACCTGTGTTACCATCACGATGCCAGGAGACCGCATTCAAGTGCAAGGTGTGCTGTGGCTCTCCTGGGCTTGGAAACACCCTGTCTTCTTTGACATCTTCATTTTTTTTCAACCAGGAGCCCTGTCTGACTGCATTTAGGTTTCATCTTTACATTTCTGTGGGATTTCTGCAGTCCAGGCCTGTGAGAGCCAGATGATTGGGAGTTTTTAGATACAAGACACATAGCAAGGAACCTGCCTATTGAACAAACCCATACCTGTCAAAAAATGAAGTCAACAGGAATAAAATGACAAATTCTGGGGGTTTTTTCCCCTTTATCCATTCAATTACTAGACATTCCCTTTTTATTCATTCATCTACTGTATTCTCTCTCCACAACTTTTCTGTCACCTGGAAAGGTGCTTTGGTGTGCTGAACTGCAGGTTTCCCCTCTCCACAGGAGATGGGGAGGTTCTTTTCTTCATGACACCCGTACCCTGCAGGATTCTCAGTTGCTCCAAGAAGAGCTCAGGCTCCCATTCCTTACATTTGTCATGAGCTATTTTTACCCTTGCAATGTACTATGACAAGTATTGTGGTCGGTTCTTTCCCTGCAGCCCTAAATTCTTCCAAGTGGAATAAAGCCATCCACCCAGAATGTGCTGAACTTACTTTGAACTCTGGATCCATGTTGAACTATCCTTATGGATACATAGAGTATTTGCCAACAGCTGAGGGGGCACATGCTCAGCTAAGGGTCACATAATTCAGATCTGTTTGCCAAGGGATTTTTAAGTCTGTAAGCCCTTCGGAGCAGGCAGAATGTTCCTGAGGATAGTGCCAGGCCAGCATTCTTTAGGATCACTCTAGGCATCCATCAAAATCAATCACTTTTGCATTCATGGAAAAAGCTGGCTCGTACTTTAAGTTTTAGTGAGGAGGGGGAAAAAAACCTCATGTAGTTTTTCTTCCCAAGTCCCTGATTCCTTGAGGCACTACTTTTCACTATACAGTTTTGTATTTCTTCAATAAAAGCACAGGGTCCTGTTGAACCTGCACAGATTCATCCTGACACTCTATAGCTTTACATACGTGATCAGTAATATGGCATTACAGCTGAGGATGCCGAGCCTCAGAGCCACAGCTAACAGGAATGGTGGGGCTTGGCCACGGGGAAATTGCACTGTGGTAGCTGCCTCCAAAAAAACTGGCTGCTTGTTTGGAGGGCTGAAGAAGGAGTAGAGTGCACAAGATTGCCAGCATCTGAAAGTGGGACAAAGTTAGCTCTGGCTCATCCAGGAAAATTTACCACTCATGGGGAACGACTAAATTACTTTTAGGGATTATGTATTCTGCTCACAGCTTGCGGTTTCCTTTTCCAACTGAGATATCTCAGATAATCAGAGGGTTGAATTACTAATGTGACCACTGTCTCATTTGCTTGAAATTAACCTTTAGGATATAGTTGAAATCCTCTTTGTCTGCTGTGAGGATTTGTGAAGCATGCAGAACTAAGATATCAAATAATTTTATAAATTTAAGCATTACAGAGCTTATGCCAGCTTGAGAGTTCCAATTTGCATGTTTGAAAACTGGTAATATGTATCATAATTAGTGCTAACCTCCATTAACATAATAATGGGTATGTTATTTTGGTACACTCCACAATCCCAGATAATTTGCACACTCTGCAAGTGTGGTTCCTTGAGGGGGACTTGCTGATCAGGAGAGTTTCCCTCCATACCTTCTGGAATGTATTCCTGCTGCTGCTTCTCTTGTGTGGGTCCAGCAACCATGTTGTCTTCGATGAGCTAGTTCAGTCAGTAAAAATCAGCTTAAAAAACAAAAATGGATATTTTTCAGCTGGAAATGGTTTTGCAAAACACACAATAGTTCTCTACTTCTAAAAGTTCACAGTTCCAACATGATTTTCCCTCATCCAGACAAGAATTTGTGCCACTTGCTAGGCTGCCTTTGGTATTTGTGGGACCTTTACCTGAGCTGACACAATTCACTAAAATGGCACAAAAATAGCTTATTCAAAAAGTTGGGTAATTTCCTGTGGGTTTAGTGAGTTAAACTGGGCAAAAATCCACAAAAAGCCAGGACAAAGAAGCTGTAGTAAGACTCGATGTGTGCAAGCATGAGCTGTTCAGCCAGCTCAGCCACTCTGATAAATCCTACCCTGATAGAGCTGCTGGGAGCATCACTGTCGAGGACAGCCCATAGAACTAAAAATAAACACAGCTGCAGCACGTATTAAAGCAAAGTGGGGGGCTTGGTTGTGAGCAAAGCAACGAAACATCTTCACATAAGATGAAGATTAGGCAAGGCCATGAGAATTTTTAATCTGGTACAATAAAAACAGTGCTGTGACTCCTGAAATCAGACCAATTCAGGAAAGACAAAGGAAAAGGTGTAAAGTACTTTTATTCATAAGCAAGAGATGCACACTAATGAGGCTTCCATTTCTTTAATAAAGAGCCCCTGCACTCCTATTCTTGTTCCTATTCTGTCTTCTCGTCAGTGTGTGTTATTTGTGTGGAAGAACCACTGGATATTTACCCCAGAGATGGGATGGTACCTTTCAAATTAGCAATAATTTTCTTGCTCCTTATATTAGAAAACTTCACTTCTCAGTTATTACACTATCATGTTTTTTGTTCTAATTTAGGAGAAGGCACCAGTCCTTTAACCTTTTATGCTGATTTGAAAATCCATTGAATATCTTCAGGAGGAAGAAAACATTTATATTCAGTACCTTCATTTTCTATAGGTTGTGCCTTGGGTCATGATTGCGAGAATGTTATATTATAGTCAATATAAATTATAAGTCTACAAAATGAAAAACATATAACCATAACATGCTGTTTTCTAAGACAGAGGAAAAATATTGGTCCATTTTTAAAGAACAAAGTAAAAAATGCTATGATGATATTTTGATTGTGGTAAACAAATTATAATGGAGCATTAGATGGTTTAAAATACTGTTACTATATAGAGGAAATAAAACCCAGGCAACATTTCTTCGGGAAAAGCAAGAATCGTGCATGTATTTGTTCATAAATAAACAAGAACAAACCTCACAGCTGCTAATTCAATTCATATTCCAGGAATCAGGCTGTAAACAAATGCTTGTATTTTTGTTTTGGAGGGTGGATGAGGTTCAGTAGCTTTCCATTGGTCTAGAAGAAGGAACATCTGTTGTGGCCATAAAAAACTGGATGATCAAGTTTACCACATCCCACATTAGCAATATCAGGCATTGAGGCTGAAATTCAGATCAGACTGGACTCGGTAAAAATTTTGCTATTAAATTCTCGGTGGCCTGGATTTCAAGCCAAAATCCAAAACTTTAAAAACAATAGCACAGTGAGTATTAAAAACAAAAGTAGGCTGTTGCTGTGTGTAGGAGCTAGACACTGGCTTGCCTAAGATAACATTCCAGCCTGGTTTACAAATAGCTTTGTATTAGGAAGTAAATAGCAAGACATACAATGCTACAACAGTGAATCCTATGTTTAAAAAGAAAGCATGATAAGGGCTTCTTTAATCAGATCACAATATCAATATCAACACAGAGCAGAAGAATTTTAAGGAATTCAGGAAGAGAAATGGTTTAAGTCACTGAAGCATACTGCCTCTTTCAATCATTACTGGATCAAGGATGCCACTATATGTCTTATACATTTCTTACTAAGGGAAAAAATGTAGGATAGGTGGGTTCAGAAAAGTGAAATTTTCTCCCTGTAGACATATCATTCCCATCACTTAAGAGTTAATCACAGTGAGGTCAAAAATTCAGAGCAGACTGAGACAGAAAACATGAACTTATTATTCCCCCCTTAATGTCTGTTTGCATCATGCACAATACTCAGGATTAAATCTGAAATTCCTCACACAGCATGTTTTATTAGCTATTTGACTTAGTGGTTAAGGCCTCACCATTTGCCCAAATGCTGTGAACCTGTATCAAAAAGGTGAGAGGCATGCTTAGAGCTCAGACACCCTGACTGAGAAGGCGGCTGTGGCTATTTGCTCCTGCCCCCAGCTCTTTGTGCCTGCCAAAGATGCCTGCCCCAGCTCTGATGGCAGAATGAGACACAGTTGCCTCTGGGCTGATTCAGTGCAAAGTCCAAAAGCTTGATTCAAGCTGCCCCCACCCCCCTTGGCATGTTATGCTTTAAACACTGGATTTTATCCTGAAGCAGCTTAGAGTTATCTGTGTTCTCAGTCTGCTGTCTCCACTATGTGGGTGGTATCCTCTGGGAGACAGGCAATAATATTTTAAACTGACACAGTTATTTTCAAAACAATCTCTTTCATGCACCATTAGCCACAGAGGCTGGTATTTGCTTTGCCAGCTTTAGACTGGTTTAGCAAACAGTACTTCTCTATCTGATGCAGATTTTCATTTCCACTCTGAAAGCTGCATGAATGCAGCAAGGGCTTAGCTGTAGCTATTTTTTGCCTTTTTTTCCAGCTGAGGTGAGCTTGTTTTCAGAAGGAACATCAGGTAACTCCAATAAAAGTGCAAAAATTGCCTAACTGAAACATTGCCAATTAGAGCAGATAGCTCTAGTAGAAAAGACAGAGCTAGATAAACTTAGATTTCTTTCTGTGGTTTGTCTCTCTGAAGACTTACATAAAACATATCAGCTACTATGGGGCTCTTAGAAGTATGCACAGCAGAATATAAACAGAGAATTAAATTACTGATATCCAAGACACTTAACACACAAAACTTACTGACTGCTTGCTCTCTCTTTCATACTCAAATTTTAGTTTTGTAACAGCAAGGAATGCATCAAATATCAGAGATCTTACCTCAGCAGAAAATGCCTTTAAATCCCTTGCACTCCTCCAATAAAAAATCCTGCCTCAACTATGCTCTTGTGTTTCTTACACTTACATTTTCATATGTATTTTAATCTGTGATATGGTAACTTTTCAGATTATACTATAGGTCAATTTTTATGTTTGTATAATTTCTGTAGGAGCAGCATCATTACAGTCACATTGCTATCCCAGTTTGAAAATATTTGTGACGAAAGCAGCCTGATCACATACGTGTCTCTTCAAGACACTTGATGCTAAAACAGCTCCATTACTGATAATATGAGCCCTTTTTTGTTTTATTTATTTAAGTATTATATTATTTGTTATATTATCTTTGGTTGTAGCTTAGATGCTTAGTTCCTTTCTCCCTCTAAGAAGCAGATTTTTCTTATTTAATGTCAGATAAATTCAACAGTTCATTTCATAGCACTGATGCCTTAAAGACCTGGAAATAACACATTCTCAAGACAGTATTAGCATAGGAGCTAATATAAAGGCTGGCCTCCAAGGGGCAGATACGGAAAAATGCCCACCCTGCAAAGGGTGAATACAGTTTTATAAGTTTAGCAAATTAGCATAATTGACAGGAATCCCAAGTTAGAAGCACAAGTGATGAAGTAATTCCCCCCTTTTGTTTCCACCTCTTCTCTAGCCCCCCTTTAGATAGGAACTAAACTATGTTTATGAAAATCTGTTTTGAAGAGCTGGTTTCAACCTTGGCTCCCAGGAAGAACCAAGATAGGCTAGGGGCCTTGGACCCCCTGGGGTTTGGAGCCTCTGGAATGTGTTTTGTCTTTCTGCTATCAGGGTAGGGAAAAGGTAGGGAAAAGTACTGGAGCTAGCTAGGAACTATATAACTATACCATATAACAATAGCCTATAGAGCTACAAATATATATATGAAGGAAATACAAAAGCAAAAATCATTCTGGCATCAGCATGACTTACTAACTGGGCAACAAACAAAAACAGCCCAGAGTAGAAGGAAAAACTGATGATGAGATGTGAAAGGCTTAAGGCTCTCTGGCTGCCAACTCCTCTTGAAAGCCTGAGCAACAAGGTACCTCACCTTTGGGCAGGAGAGGAGCACAGCAATGAGCAGGGAGTGCAGCTTTCCCACTGTACCGGCACTGGCTGACTCATAGACAACAGCAGGGAACACAGAAAGCAGGTGGGTGTGTAATGGCCACAGACTGCAGCCACTCTGTCCATGGGGGTGTTAGCTGCCCCCTCACTGCCTCTAAAAGAGCGTTAATCCATCTCTGTACACACAAGGCCAAGTGTTTTCCCTGTTAAATCCTGATAGAGCTGAAACAAAGTCAAAAACTTTTACACAAATCTCCACACATTTAATTACTTCTCTCATCTCCCAGTTTAAAAATGGTTGATAACATTTTTCACATTTATGATAATGCAGATGTAACTGAAAAATGAAATCTAGACTGTGTTCAACTTTTCAAAGTAATGAAAAAAATCTTACCTTTCCTGAGTCATTTTAAAATGACTCTTTACTCTCATATATATGCCACTATTTACATCCTATGCTGCTAGAAATAGTTCAATTTTGCTATTGATTCAAACAGAACCACAGTTAGGCCCCAGCTCTTTTATTCCCTTGGAGGAAAAAAGTACTTTGCAGCTCTTACATTTCTTTATTTTTAGTACATTGAGCCTTTGAAGTATTACAGCTGTTTGTTCACAGACAGTATCTATTTCTGGGTTAAATAGACAGAGGATGACCACTGAAATCAAACAATTCAATATACAATTTTCTATTTTTAAATTTATATTTAAATATAAATGGACATTTTCTTCTCACAAAATTTATGTGAAAGCCTCTAGTTTGTTTCATATGAGTATACTATTTTGCAGATAGACAGAAAATTTATTATATATTTGCAATCCAGAGGAATCTTAAATGGATTACATCTGTTAGACGTCATAAATTACTATTACATACTTTGTTCTGGATTTAGTGGTACTGAGGAGCTATTAAGACAGAAAACCAGCAGCTTACTGCATCTAATTGAGAATCTCTTTACCCTCAAAGCTTTTTTGTTACTATTTTTTAAAAATCAGAAGTATGATATATTGCATGATAATAAAACACTTGTATTAGGTGTTGACATTTTCCATAATTCCCTGGGAAATTACATTAAAAAGAGTAATTATTTTCATTCTTGATTTGTACCAATTATGCAAATACAAACACAACAAGCCTTAAGGGAGTTCATTACTAATTATTTGCTAAAAATATTAATTAAAAAAAAGTACTTTCAAAACCATGCTTTATCTAGTCACAGTGGGAATATACAAAACAATAATACAGTGGTTATAACTATTACAGCACAACATTATTTTTTCAGTCTTTTTAAAAATTTAATTTGTATTATCACAAGTATAAGTAAACACAGAGTATGTTTACACTCACCATGTATACTTCTGGGTTTACTGCTGACAAAAAGAGGTTTATGGGTTTGTTGGAATTGATACCAGTTTTCTGGGAAAAAAATAAGCGGATAAGTGAAAAAGCAGAAAAATATATTTGTCTACAGGGCTACCCTAAAGAATCATATTTCTATTTTACAACACTATTAACTTTGCTAATTTTGTATGTATAACTCATGAGAGTGCAGTTACACATGTGCAGAACTTTGCCAGAATTTCAGGGTCATTTTGAACTTGTGCAGTCATTACTATGAAATGAAACAAGTATGTTTTTGTATTTTTAAAATTCAAGGAAACTAGGGCATCCAGCATATCCAGAGACCTGTGAACAAGTACTGACAATTGCAAACAGGGGAGGTCAAACTGTATTACTGAACAAGCTGGTCCAATGCACTTTGGTTTCCACTAATGGTTAAGATGATTTCGAGGTGAAGTCATACATTGCCCAATGATCTCTGGCAAACTTAGGCGATGTGTTCTAGTTGTTTCTAGCCCAAGAGGGCTTGATCTTTAGTTACCTCAGCCTGTTTACTGTTGCCTAGAGTTAAGCTGGTTTTTATAACACATTTTAGAGACCCTGAGCTGCAGTTTGTTGGGGTTCTTTAAACTTTGTTACTAACATCCATTTTGTAGCAAGGTGGTCAGGGCCAGTTCCTTTAATTAAAAATTCACCTCCTACATTCCCAGGCACACTGTTCATGTACCACTGTCTGTGTGCTCTGTACTATGTATGTTTTATGTCACATTTTGTGAGCTCGCCTCTCCTTACCAATGCTGCTTACTTTATCACATACCAAGCACACTTGTGTGCAATGCCAGTGTTGCACCTGTGAGGACATGTGCCTTTCCAGAAATCTTCCTGTGGATAGTTTGAATGTTGTTACTTAAAATCAGGAGCACTAGTTTTGGTTTTTTTTAGAATCATCCTCACAGAGTGTGGGTAATTCACAATGAACAGGCACGTGGCAGAGAGCTGAGGATGCTGTTCAAGGAACTTAAAGACAACTGTGAATGTGAAACACTCTTCACATGCTCACCGTTAGAGAACAAGAGAAGCAAATTTAACTGCAGCCTGAAAAGACCCACTAGGTACCTATCTGAAACTGATTGCTTTCCTGAGCTTTCAACAACGCTGCTGAAGAAGCAGGAAGCAGGTGGACATGAGCACCTCTTTGCTGAAAGGACTGTTGCCCAGGATTCACCATCAGCAAAAAAATCAGGCCCTTCTCGTTGTGTTGCCTCTCCTCTCAGCCATACTCACCTCTAGTATATTGCTTCAAGGCCTGCACTCAGTTGCATTCTGTGATTGAACGAGCTGTTGTGATCAGTAGTCTCAGTACATACAGCAGCTAGGCAGAGCAACAGAGTATTAAAAATACATGTTAAACTGCAGGAGACCACAGGGAGTCTGGAAACCTCTGTGGGTTTTAAGTGTCAACAGATGGCATGGCATGACCTACTTTGGAATCAATAAATTTAAAAAGCAAAGGTAAAATTGCTCTGTCAAGAAGTGTCTGTGCTGGTACTGGGAAGCTGCAGAGCTCAGGGGACCAACAATGGGGTGTCTCGAGGCTGCCAGCTGACTTTGCAGCCCAGGCATCATTAGTATGTGTTGGCTGTTCAGTAGCCTACTCAATATGTGCTGGTAATATTAATCTGGGTTTCCTAGCAGCAGGTGCCTCTATCATAAGATTTTCTAGCCTGATTACTTCGCAGATTGGCAGAAAGTCCAAGGTTTGAGTGACTCAAAATAGCAAAATTAAATTTCCAGCCCTAGCAATAACTTTTCTGAAGTCAGGCTGGATATTGATTCTATGGTATCACCTTTTACTTTTAATGGATACTTAAGAAAAAACTACTTTATTCTCCAAAGAAAAGAATACAGTCCAGTACTTTCAATCAGCACCACAGACATAAAAACAATTGTCAAATTTTTCAACTCTCCTCTTATATTTGCTTTAAGGTATACACCATCTATTAGTACTACTGCTAATTTCAATGGCAAAATCTCTGAATCGTGTTATTTCTATAGCATCACTCTCCTCATCAGCTATTTTGTAAATTTCACCTATCTTCATTATTGTATCCAGCCTTTTTCAGAATGTCGCTTAAAAAAACGAGCATATAAATCCTTCTAAAAGTATAAACTAAAAATAAACTGGATAACATTGTCTGTTGTGAGACACAATGTGCAGACAGGTCAGATGCTTTACTGAGCTCTGCTTATGGCGTAACATGGATCTGAAGCTCATGGTTCCAGCATGTATTCACTTGATTTTATGGACAGTTAATGTAAAACTGCTTTTTGCTACCTGGCAAAGAGAACGAGCTATCTTAAGCCTGCTGAGCATCCTGTGTGTAGAACAATGTAACCAATTAATTATGCAGTATGGATAATTTAGGTTTTTTCATCTGTTCAAATTTTCACAATTTAAATATGTATAAACAGTTATAAATACAGTGTGTGTACTTGGCATCCTGGGTGTAACATAAGGATATGCTTTCCCACCAATCTGGGACACATCCTCTCAAGGGACACTAGACTAAACAAACCATTTGTTTTTAGATGACAGTTGAAGAATCAAAACACTTTACACAAGACCCATTGTGATTTTTTTTAATCTGCTTATTCTTTTAATCCTTTTCATTCTTAAACATTTTATATCTTTCAGCCCTTTTAACTCAACGTACAGGTAACAGGGACAGATTGATTTTAAAGCTTTCCCAACCTGTTAGCATTATGGAGCTATATTTGTACTCTCTGACAGGGAGAATCCTGTACAACAGGGAAAGGCTGAAGGCATTCAGCCATCCAGCCCTCTGCCAGGCTCCATTTCAGATGATCAGAATTGACTCTGGGTAACCTGGCCTGACCTTTCAGCCACCCCTGCTGTGAGCAGAAGGCAGGACTGGAAAATTCCTGAGGTCCCTTCCAGCCTGAATTACCTTATGGTCAGGTATTGGGAACTACTGTCTGCATTAGACTTTAATTTGGTGAGCCTTAGCAAAGCAATTTTTCTGGAGTGCCAAAGGCACTTTCCAAACCCCCAAATGTGCAGATAGACCTGCAGCTCTCTCTGTGGTGTAGGTATTCAGCTTACATGAGAAACATCTCAGATATCCCACTTTGGAGCCTCATGCCTTCCTTGAAGGAGAAGAAGAAATTATTATAACTCATCGATATCTTCAAAATATACATCTCACTTCCTACAACAGCTGTGACACCTTTTACTGCTCCTTCACTTAATACAAACCATGAGCCATGGTCACTGGAGGTCCCAGGGAGGAACACTGGCACTGAAGCCATGTCATGCTGTGCACAGACCTTCCCATCAAGCAGGCACAAATCCTTCCTGCCCTCCCATGGCAGCAGATCTGATGTCATCTCCTTGGCTGGGGAGGGTTAATACCATGAAGAGTTCTCAAATTGATGGCCAGCAGCACACAACATGTTTCTTCCTGCCTCAAAAGGATGCACAAACAGCCCCTTGGATGAGTGCATCATTCAGCTGATGGTGGAGGAGCAACACACCTTTCTCACAAGGCAAGTCTCAGCCTAGTCCATGGGGTGACCATCATCTCTCACATTTGCCTTCTTGGTGCCCTTTGTGGGATGCACATTATGTAAGGGGAATGAACATGATGAAGGTGTATACAGAGTTTGTGGAGAAATTATTAGTAACTTCATGGTTAGCGGGCAAACATGGACCTTTGGTAAGGCCCTGAGCAGGAACAAAGGTTCAGTACCTGCTCAATTTTGTTCTGAATTGTCACATCACTAAGTCCACTCACTAACAGAAAAAATAAGCATGTGTGTGTCTGTAGAGTCAGGCCTTAAACCCGTGGTGACATTTTCTGTGACTGATTTCATATGGTACGCATGTTTGTACTTGCTTTCTCTCAGAAATTTCTCCCCCAGGACTTTGCATGTCCTCTCCTTAGTAATGCAGAAGTCCTGCTATCTGGACAGGAGACCTATGCTTAGTTAAAAGGACAAAGAATGAGAACTGTCTGGACATGTGGTAAATGAGAGGGGCTCTTTATCCCATTATTATGAAGGACTAAATCACTAATGAAGCTTTATTTAGCTTACTGGCCAGAATGTCCCTAATTTTTCATCTGTTACATATCTAATTTGCTTTTATCTCCTCCAGATTCTGTACTTAGACAGTAATACTCAGTTTACATTCAGAAGATAGAAAAATTCTTATGCAACTACTTTAAACAAAGCCCTAGATTCACAAAAATCTGTCAGCACCATTTTTTTTTGACAACATGGTATGAATAATGCTGTCTTTTAGATGTTTTCTTATATTTATTCTGCTGATAATACCATTCCATTTACAGCAATATTTTTTATTCTTCACATGACTGATTTTGTAGCACAAATCCAGAGTTGTCAGAAATCTGAATGCAAAGAAACTATTCTTAAATTTGAAAAAGTGTTGTGAGGTATCTAGATATAAGACCAAGCAATATATATGAACACTGCTTACGGAATTGACAAGACAGTTCAGGGATGCATGACTAGGATGTAATATCTGCTATAAAAAATACTTCAGTTTTCCTGAGGAAGTGCTGTAATAATGCTGTGTTGGGTTTGCCTGTCAGAGTATAGGTGGCACTTCCACAGCTGAGATTTGAGAACTGAGAGGACAGTCTCAGTTCCACTCCAGATAATTTCCAAGATTCTGTAGATTAATGGGGTAATCAAGGAAAATGTCACAGTCTGAGTCATTACAGGAAAGGTCAAAGGATGTAGAAAAATCAGTGTCAAGCTCCCAACAAAGGTCCTCAGGTTCAGGAACTGATCTTTCCACTGTCGATAGAAAATCTGTCCTGACACAGTGACACTCCAAGACTTCGATTAAATCAGAGTGACTGTTCATGTGAGCAAGCAGAGTAGGAGAACTTCAGTTTCTGATGTTCTGGACATAGGTGCTGTTTCAGAGCCTGTAACATTGAAGTGATGTCATGAGCACCTCCAGAACACACCTGAGGCTAAACTGTCAAGTCTTGCAAAACCTGTCAAAAGCTTTGCTGATAAAAAAAAAAATTAAAACCCAAAAAAACAACAAACAAACAAACAAACAAAAAAACCAAAAAAAAACCCTAACTCAACAAAAGGCTGAGTGAGTATGAAATAGGATCCATGCTCTGAAGTTCAATTAGCTCCTTTAGATCAGGTGAACAGCTGGATATTTCATAGTTTCACCCCTAGTTTCATAGGGTATTGTTAAAAAGCTTAAGTTAATCACAGTGAAAGGTGATGCACAGGTAAATTAGACAGTAATCATCAGGTATCTCATACAGAAATTCTATTTTAAAAGTCAAAATTTGTATCTTCAGTTAAAAGTATTCGGGATATTTTAACAAGCAGTAATATTTTTTGTTTTATTCTGTGTAGAGGAGGATTTTCATTTGTGATAACATATGGCTTTTACGCTTTTAACTGAAATGTTAAACATTTTAACTGGTGTTAGTTATAAAGTCTGAGCACAGTCCAAGCATACAGTTTGATTGGTTCTAACTTCATATTACAAATAACTTTTTGTTTTCAAAAATTAGGATGCTTTTAATAACAAAAGAACTTTAAAAGGCCTTCCTTTTTCTTAAATATTTTTGCCAATTGACTAATAGCTCCCATAACCATAGAGGTTGCCTGTATATTCATGTAGCAGTGTACCTTTAATTTGTCTCCTAATGGGCATCTAGTCTACAAAGTACTGCTGAAAAATACTGCTGAAGTTAAAATCCATCAGGCCTGAAAAGTATTGTGACTTATTTACATTTATGAATACCATAATTAACCAAAATAATTACAAATATTTTAAAAAACAAAAGGTTGAAAAAGCATTGTATTTTATACTACTCTGTAAGAGCTTACAGGAGATTTCTTCGGAAATATATTACTTGATACCTATTTCTTCTATGCTCTGACTAGGTTAGTACTGACAATATGTACCAGACTAGATAAACTAGTGAAGTTCTGAGAAACTGAATTATTTATAATCTCCTCCAAACCTGCAAAAATAGTTGTCAGAAATATATATATCCCTTTCTGTTTGCTGACTGTTAAGTTGAAGCCAGGGTTAGACATTGGTGTCTAACTTTTAGGCCCTTGATTTATGACATATTCTACACTGTTTATCCTGTGATAAAAGCACAGGATAGAGAGTGACAGGATACAGTTTTATTTATTGAAATTTCCCCCAAAGTTCATAAGGTTGCAGTAGGAAATGTGATTTTTCTGTACTTGTAAAACTCCAGTGATGCAGTCGTTAATATGTCATGAGTTTGTGTTTTACAAAAGACACAATTTTTAGTGTATTTTGTACATGGTGCCAAAAGTGCACTGAATGTTTTCTTTTAGGAATGACGGTTTCCTGCTTAATCCACTTATTCTAATCTCCAGCTGCCTTTTTGGTAAAACATGAGCTGAAGAAAAACAAAAACACTAACTTTTTTGTTTGTTTTCTTCTATTCCTTTTTGCTTGCTATTCTTTCATTGTTCTGACACACCAGTACAACTATAATTCAAAAATATTTTTGTCTAATCAATTACTGCCTGATATTCTCTACAAATAAATACATTACACTGAGCCACAAATACAGATTGAGCTGCTGCTGGCTGTGTTTTCTATCTGCAGAGCCTTTCCCCAAATTGCCTGATGACATCACATAGATTATTCTGACTCATTGGGATCTCACAAAGCCTCTGCCTAACGCAGGTATTAGCAGCAGCAAATATTAGCAGTGGACATCAACTCAATGAAGCAGCAGGGTAAAGCAGATAGAGAATTTTTAAGAGTGGTTGAGTCTGCATGTGATGAAAAATAAATATAGGGAAGGATTGCTTTAATCTGTTTACATAACTGACTTAAAATTAACTTGCAATTAGGCCCTCACCAAGAATTACTCAGTGATTATACCCTCCAGCTGCCTAATACAAGCATGGGTTCTGGGCAAGGCTGTAATGAGGAGGGATGAGCTGCTGCTCCCCAAATGGGTCCTTTGGGGGCCACCCCTGTGGAACCAAAGCAGGCCACTAGAGGGAACTCAGCCTGTGCCCTAGGAGGCCTTGACGCTGGATTTTCCCTAATACTCACTTCCTTGGACCCATAGGGTGCATAAAGCTATATGCATGTGCTTTAAAGACACCTGCGGCAGTAACTCCATCTGCTGAAGCAAATGTACTGGTGCTCTTTGCATCGCATATGCACACGGCGCGTTTCATCTTTTCTATCAGTACTAACCTGCTTTTTCAACCTTTTTCTGTAATTCTTTGTTTCCTCGTCATCTCTGAGTCTACCTGGTGTCAATGCTCGCTGGAAGTGAACCAAAAAGTTACTGAATGTGCCCGTGGTTATTTTGTGGGTTCCTTACGTTTCTGGCAAGAAAACAAATTGGTAGTAGGAAATTAAGGAAGGGTGGAGGCATGCTAGAGGTCCTTAAAAAGCAATGTCAGAGAGGCTGGCTGTAGCTGAGGAAGACAATATGGAGAAAGGTTTCTATGTCAGCAGAGCTCCTTCCTCTGGTCATCAGGCATCGGCTTCCAGCTCCTTCATCTTCTTCAGCTTCACTGAAGCCCAGAGAAAGGCACGTCCTTCCTAGTCCCAACAGTGCCACCCACATCACCGTTTCAGCAGTGTTAAAAGTAAGCAAAGCCCTTCCTAAGAAAATTGTGACTAAGATGGCATTTGCATCAAGGCTGAAAGACTTGATCAAATTACTTTTACCCTTCCCCCACATCTTCACATTGTATTCCCATAGTATTTGAAAAGTAGGGCATGTATGTGTTAAAAATCATACAAACATGCAACAGTTTGGAAGACTGGAAATAATCAGTTATAACAGCACTGCAGGTTAACTCTTCAGTGTTGCTGCAGGGGAGAGGATAAAATCAGGCTGTGCTACCTGTTCAGAAGTTTCTGTTTCATTTCAAGGTTATTTAGGGGTGTGGGCTGCCCTCTGACTGGGTGCTACTTTTGGGGATGTGAAGGGAAAACCGGAAAACCTGGGTTTTTTTTTTGGAAGGCTGCCTTCTTTAAACACTCTGAAATACACTGATATTGCCATCAAAGCTGGCACATTTCAGAACATTATTGAGGCTGGCGACTGTAATCCAGATGAGGGCTCACCAGAACTGGGGGTCCTGACCTGACACCTCCTTTCACCCAAACACTTCCTAAAGACAGAAATTTCAATGAGTATGTTGCTTGTTAATTTTTGTATACCCAGCTATGGCTCTCCAGAGCTTCAGCATATATTCACAACAGCACTGTAGTCAGAAAAATAAAAGAAATAAAAATTCATAACAGAAAAATAAAGAATGAAAAGTGAAAGTCTTGAAAATAGGAGTTCAGTTCTGCACAGGCACAGTTAGTTGATCAGAGTTACCCGTGTGGACAAAGTAATGGCACTTGTGTTCCCAGTTTCTCTTTATTAAGTTAACTTACATGCAGCAGGAAGTCCAAGGGCAGCTCTTGAATTCAGTCTCGATGGTTATAAATTTGAAAGACTACCCTTGACCAAAATGAGAGAAAACACAAAGTTTTGGACACATGCAGCAAGCAGGCTGTATGTGTGACTGGCTCTAAACAGCAGATCCAGCCTAGAAAATTAGATAAAAAGCCTTGGTTCACGAGTGTCAGAACTGCAGACTGCATTTTCACCTTCCTGGCAGGTCCTCCTGCCAGTGACCAGTCCAGGTCAGACCTCTCAGATCCCTGAGGAAACAATTCTTAAACTCTAATTGTTTGGCGTTTTGAGTTGTATTTGACAGATTAATTCTGTGATATCTGTGTGGACCAGTACATCAGTTGTCTCTAGTCTTTCAGGATATCAAGTGAGGTATGTTATGGTTATCAAGGCTTGACAGGTCAATTCATATCAGGTTGACAGGAGAAATCTCAAGAGAATTATTGCCTCTTCTAAAAATCTAACTGTCCTCTAGGAAAAAATACATCCTGTCTTGGAAGAATTGCACCTTGAACACAGCAGAATAAATATGGCATACTCAATTTGATTTTTCAGGTGAAAAAACCTACACATATGAACATTTGCCCAGAAGTGAGGGAAACCGAGAACAATGAAATGCATTTAGGAGGAAATACAAGAAAAAAAGATACAACTGCAGTGAAAAGTAAAGAAAACAACTGGGGAAGGTGATGGGAAGGCTTGAGGTGTTAAGAAGAACTGGCTGGTGGTAGAGAGAAACTGGATCACTAGCAAACTGCACCTCCCATCCTCCTGGGGGAAGATCCTCTTTCTTGGGAAAGACTGGGCCTCTCTCTTTCTTCCAGAATCTAATGAAAGGTTAAAGATAAAGCAAATGTAAACTGAAGGAACTGTGAGGATACTGCACATGTCCATGGCCCTCTCAGCCAGCTGCTGGCTGCAGCATGTTTGCACAGCAGCGGAGAGCAGCAGCTAATGAGCAGGAACTGTTGACTTATCATCAGCATCCCTGCTGCTGGTCATGGGGAGAGGACAGTGGTGTGTACACATTATATATTGTATCAAAGGGTGCAAAAAAAGGGTGGAGAAAAGTATAATAGTCATCCTTAATGTGCAAATTACTAAAACTATTGTGTAATAAACACAACACAAAACCTGGTGCATCCTGATTTATCTCACCAGTCCTATCAAACTACAAACATTTCTAAGCAGAACCTTGTATTAATTACACAGTGAGACAAGGAAGACTTGCAGATCACACATAGCAACCGTGTGTACTGGGAAAGCCAAAACCTTGCTGTACCTCCAGACACTATGGCTCACTTTCTGGGTGAATGAACAGCCTACTGAGGGATCTCAGGCCAGCTCATTCTCTTCTGTGTGTCTGTTTTCCCAGCTGTAAAACATGAAGGCTTCTAACATACAGTAATGTACATACTTTATGTGGCTACTTCTACAAAACTGTGAAAACCTGAGAGCAGTAAGCACTCGTGCAGCATTTTGTGACACTTGAAGCAGTGCTAACCATTAAGAATGCTGCACCAAGGTGCAATTTCTAGTAATGAACTGTAGGTACTGTCCAGTCAGAGAAAAAGTCAGTTACAAGATCTCTCATCTCACAT
The DNA here is from genome assembly GCA_034509425.1 of Eopsaltria australis. Lineage (NCBI taxonomy): Eukaryota > Metazoa > Chordata > Aves > Passeriformes > Petroicidae > Eopsaltria > Eopsaltria australis. Next base: position 4,224,913 of record JAVTVJ010000177.1, on the reverse strand, counting down.
TGTCATTCTCCAGATGGTCCCAGTCAAGGAGTAGAAGCAAACTGAGTTTCATCTAGCCATTATAATTCCTTAAAATCGCTTAAATTTGCAGTAACATCAGCTACATAAGGAGATAATTTTTTCTTCCAACATTAAACAATGGTGACATCCACACTGCTTCTTTCATCTGTTAGTTGACCTTATTTTTCAGGATATTTTTTCTGCCTCACCATTTTTTCCCCTTTTCACTCCTAGTACACAGGAGAAGTGGCACAAAAACACATCATCCCCTTTTTATTACTTGCATACAAAGAATGTCTAAAATTTGGACAAGGCCTATCAATTTGCTACTCCATTAATTCTTACAATGACCCATTGCTAGTCTAAATATGATAACAGGCAATTTCTGAATATCCTGATGCTGGGAATGAAACTTAAAAAAGCTTCAGGCTATGTACACATAAAAGCAAATTACAGATCTCAAATTATGTATAATTTTAAGTAAGGGCACACCTTATTCTTTCTTGTGCAGCTGTGTCACAAGGCAGTAAAGAACACAAGAATCAGGTGATGAGAGAAACTAGAGAAAAGCCTAACTCTCTATATTAAGCCATTTATTAAATGTAGCTCTAGGTCTTGTTTCAGGAAATTAAAAACAAAGTAAATTTTATTTTGATGGCCATTGCAATCACCACTTATAAGGACACTGGCAAATTAAAGGGTTCAAAGGCCTACTTGATGAAAGCACACTGCTTCATTAAAGGAGCAAATGGCATCTTTAATACAAACAACAATCTCCTCAAAACCTTCTGCTTTATGACCGTAAGAATGGCACAACAGCCATGATGATTACGCCACTTCTTGAAATACATACAGCCACTTACTGAACTACAACAGAAGAGTCAGCAAAGTCTGACTATGTAAGTACAAGGAAAGTCCTTGATCCCCAAACACTTCCTCTTTCAGGTATAATTTAGTGAAATCGCACCAGTTTACTCACCACTGGCAACCTACCCTGTAAGTACGCGTAACCAGTGTAGTGCTCAAACTGAAGACAAGGGTTTATGAACACTCAGACTAAATGATGCATCTGCCACACACTTCTAGTAATGTCACTAGGCTAAGGTTAAATATAAGTAACCAATGCAGCCTTCCAAGAGAGTCAGGGCTTTGCAAAATCTAAAGGCCTGTTCTCTGGGAGTTGAACAGATGAGATTTTATTACCTCATGGGAAAAAAAGTCAGAGAGGAATGCTGACTTCAACACAGGGGGACTCTGCTAGGAGATGTTTGTTGTGCAAATTAATTCCTCAGGAAACTTTTTCAAATTCAGCTGAATTCTTGACCTTCCTGCCTTAGCTCTGATAACATTCTCCTACATTCTCAAAGCAAGCCAGAAAGTTCACAGCCTCAAAATTGCTGATAACATTCTATTGCTCAACTTCAGCACTTAGGTCCTTTCATTGGATAATGTATTTTTCCTTAATTCTCCTTCATCAATCTTTTCTAGTGAAACAGCAACTAAATATTTATTTCTTGCTATCAAAAATATTTAACACTGTGGTTCCTCTTCAACAAGGTAGCATCAGTTTTTCACAGTAAATGTTTACATTTTACAATCTTCACCTCTTATTTACATCATAGCATCTTTCCGGTAAGAACCAGCCTATTCCTAAAAGAAAAAGATCTTAGAAATTACAACAGAAAATAAATATCCTTAGAAAGTTCAGTCAAGCATATAATATGAAAAAAAATACTTAAAGAACACATTGTAAAATCAAAATTCGAAGAGCACAAGAAGTCGTAGAAGAAAATAAGGAATGTGTTTAACTGCATGATGGAAGTGTCAAGACTTTGCTTCCAGGACTGGAAGGGAACCTGCAAGAAAGATGGAGAGGGACTTCTTGCACGAGCATGTTGGGAACAGGACAAGGAGGAATGGCTTCAAACTGAAGAGAGTAGGTTTAGATTAGATGCTAGGATGAACTTCTTTGCTATAAGGGTGGTGAGGCACTGGAATACATTATCCAGAGGAAGTTGGGGATGCCCCATTCCTGGAGGTGTTCCAGGCCAGGCTGGATGGGGCCTTGAGCAACCTGGTGTAGAGGAGTATCCATGCCCATAGCAAGAGGGTTGGAACTAGATGATCTTTAAGGCTCCTTCCAACCCAAGCCATTCTATGATTCTTTGACTCTATAGAGCTTTGTACTTGATTTTAAAACTGGGTGAAGAAAAAAATCCTCAAGTGTGATGGTTATCAAATGTTTAATAATGCAAAAGCTTAAAAAAACCCCTGAAAATAATGAAAGTACTGCTTAAAATGGCATGCCTTGGATAAAATATTAATCAGATGAAATAAAATTAAATTTACAGTCTCATATGCAGATTGCTTAAGAATTCAGCATAATCTCTGAAGAGATCCTGGTGTAAGAGAGTTCAAATGCACATAGGATTTCTAGCTCCTGTTGCAGTAGGAGGTAGAAGCATTTTAACTTTAGTAGAGCATCAAGCCAGCCATTATTAATGAAGCTGTTTAATGGGCTGAGCTTTAGCCATGCATGAAAACCCAACAACAGATACTTCTGTCCTCCATGAGAGCTGATTTTTCAGGACCATCAGCGCATAACATTTTAATGTTTAAAAGTAAGGTGGTAGTTAACTCTCAGTTGATTCCCCTGCAGTTCTGCACAGCATTGCACTAGACTTTTAAACAGAAAGGATTTCCATTATCTAACAGAAGTGCAACTGTTCAGTTTCCTTAATGACCTCAGAAGATTTAATAAGCAATTTACTTAATTCCTGTACAGCAGACACATGACTAGCTGATAACACATCCACTAGTTTTGTTCATTTTCTTCCTTAAAGGCTGTTCACTCTTTAAGTCTCTGAATTACACTGCAAACAAGCCCTCCAAATATGACATGAGTTTTGCTGGCTCTGAACTCAAAATAGAGTGTGTTCATGTAATACAATGGCTTCTCTTCAGGGAACTGGGGTAAGGAATCTGTCAGAGAAAGACATCTTTAGAGTGAAAATCCCTGCAAGATGATATTGTAGAAATATAAACGAAAAGAAGCAGGAAAGTGACAAATTAAATGCAGAGTATGGTCGTAAAAGATTATCACGTTCTGATTCTCAGGTGATCATGTTGAAGTGTATGTTGCACTTAGGCCTAATATACAAACCAATCCCTTGTGCAGGGGATCTCAGGAAGGCAGAAACATGAAGTGCCCCAACACTTCTGCTGATCATTGACACACATAAGTGCTAAGTAAGTTTTGGGCTTTTTCCTATTGTTTAGAAAGACCAGATTGCCATCTTACCCTTTACCGTATAACAAGGTATAGGAAATTAAGTTTTCAACATTTCAGAAGTCTCAACCACCAGCTCTCAAAGAATGGACTGATGAGCTGAGAACTACGGGCAATTGGCATCTGATGAATTCTTTAACCCTGAGGGATGTGTTGGCAAATCAGGGCAGGAACAAAGAGGTATGTGACTGATAAATTTTATCCAGGATCAGAGCTAGCATTCACACCCTCAGCTCTGAAGGGTAAGGAAGAGGCTGATGGTAATGAGACAATCAGGGGGAATAGGGGCACCTCCTTCTAAATAATGCCACCCCACAGGACTGATGGAAACTCCCTCTTGTCAAGTCAGTTAGCAAGATTCACGGTGACCAAACAAAATTAGCCACTGCCTGAAGCTGTGGACAATTGTTAAGGCATTCTGCTTTGCACTTGGGTGACACTCAGGCAAAAGGAAAAAAAAAAAGGAAAAAAAAAAAAAAAAAGCACAACGGCAGATCAATACAGCATTTACCAAATATAGCAAACTGGGAACTTACAGTCTCCTTGAGTCATCCTCAGCGAGATTCCACTGGAATTTTTCTTTGCCCTAATACTGTTCATTAAGAAAAAAAAAACCCACAAAAAAAAAAGCAGGAAGAGTTTTGTTCATTTTTAGAAGAGAAGATGGAAGGACTCTAAATTATGGAGTATTTAGACTAGGCAGGAAACTGGGCTGTTGAAGCCACACAGTGACCTCGACTACATCAGTTTCACTCTCTTTTTCAAGACAGTAAACCTCTTAACTCTTTGGGGTAAACCAGAAGTTTTGTACCAACCGTTAGGCCAGAACATCTGTAGTTAAACAGCTTAATTTTGCAACTACATGACCGATATCTCTAAGCAAGCCAAAAAATCCTTAGTTTTTGAGCTGTAGCCCAACCTCCTGTCAGGGCTGTACTAACGCTGCCAATTGTCCCAATTGCCCCGTGTGGAATGCAGCGATGCTCCGGCCCACAGCTGCAGCCCGTGCAGCATGAACACCCCTAATGCTGCTTCATCTGTGCCTGCAAACGCTGCTCACACTACGGAGCCAACTCAGTTGAACACAAGCAGGCGTTTTCTTCCTAGTACCTCTCTCCTAGGACACCACAGCACAGAGAGTGTATTTTTTTCAGTGGATCCAATATCTTAAAAATGCTTTTTCCATCTTATGTAAATTTCTTCCACTTCCTAGTCTATTAATCTTATTTAAACACTAGATTAGGAAAATAACTGCAAATCTGCTACCTCCTCAACATGCCTGTCAAACTAATCCACAGCCCGATTCCTTAAGAATTTTAAGTCAGGGGAATGTATTGACCAGCACAGCTATAAGCAAGCAACGAATCTGGTAAAAAATAAAAAATTCAACTTGCTCCACTCGTTTTCTGTCACAGCTACTTTTCACTATTGACTCGTTTAACAGCCACTTACTTTGAAGACATTTAAGGAGCATTACTGCATGAATTTGAATGTCTAACTGCCCAACTTGCTTGAAATCTCAGTTTTCAACAAACGAATCCTAAAACGACTTGTGCCGATTTTTTCTTTTTAAGTACAAGGAATTCTAGGCGAGCTATTTAATCTTAATTTTGCCTGAGACAGTTAAAAGACGAAGTATTTCTACTAATGCACTAAAAGGCCATCAAGTGATTTAAATTCACATACTTGAATTAACAGACACACACTCAAAGAAAAACAGAGACATGTATAAGGGGAGGCCAAATTGTTTTATTTAATTTTTTAGTGACCAATTGGATTTTTGGCAGAAAGCTCTGCTCTTTCCTTATTTTTTTTCTTGGTTTTTTTTTTGGTTTTTTTTTTTTAAGTTCTTTAAAGAAATCAGCAGTGCTCAAATTGGTGGATTGGAATTTTAGTCAAATTCCAGTTAATTTTAAAAACAAACAGATAACAGGAATTCCAGATAGTTTCCAGAGCAGAGGGCAAAACTTCACATTTGTATGAAAATTCCATGTTTATACTTGATTGGGAGACAGAATGTAGAACTATTGTCAGTAGTGCACGAATAGAACATTCACATTTGATCTGGAACCTTAATCAGAAAGCTGTACTCTCCTTCCAAAATTTTCATTACCTTGTGCAAAGCAAGTCAAGTCTTCATGTGTCAAGCACACACGTAAAATTGTCCATATTTTATATACAAGACATCTACCAATCAGGCAGTGCAAAATACATCCTTTCATAACAAAACTAAAATGTACCTCTCAAAGTATGAACAAGAATATACACATAATACAAGATGTACACTATTTACACAACCATAAAAAATATAATACAAGGATTTTTTTTATGTGATTGTAAGACTTGACAGTCTTTTGCAATTTTTGTTGCAACAAGGCATGTTTTAAGTTTCCTGGATGGTGTTTTCTTTGCCAATTACTCAAGAGATATTGGAAACTACGCTTGAACTTTTAGGAGAGTTTTCAAATGGACTGCCATCAACTCCCTGTTTTGGTCAGACAGTTCAGCTGTGCCACCCACCCAGTGGCTGGGAGGCTTTGGAAGGACACTGGGAGATGGTGGGTCACTAAACTTTGCCCCAGCGTAATTTTCTTTTTGGCTCACTTCATTTAGGGCGACAGGTTTCTTGGACTTGGCATTTCTGAAGTTCTCTGTGTTTTTAAGTGGCTTTTTCTCCTGCTTCTGAACTGTTTCCGGCGACACAGAATCCTGCCAAAAGTTCTCTATCTTTTTCGCCGAAGCGATCTTCGTCACTGGCGTGTTACACTTACTCTTCTGCCTGTTAATCTTTGGTTGTTCACACAGGTGTAAGCTGTGAACGGGCTGGCCGTAGGGGACGGCCGCCTTCTCTGTCTTTCCCATCTTGTTTTTTAAAAACTGCGGAGACAAAGAAGAATCACGTCAACCACGACCCCTCTCCTCCGCGTTCCCTCACCGCCCCCGAAACTTAGTGAGGCGTCGGGAGCCAGCTCGGGCAGGCGGAGGGGGGTACCGAGAAGCGTTCTCCCCGCTATTCCTCGCTTATCCCACAGCCCGTCCCACGGCTCGGCGGGCGCGGGCGGCCTGAGGGAGCGCAGCCCCCCCGGCCGCCATGGGGCGCTGCGCACCGCGCACGTCCCGCCCTCGGGAGCGCGGGCCGGGGGGCGGGGCTGGCGCGCGGCCAGCGGCAGGGCTAAATCCGGCTTGTTGCTGGGGCGCAGAGCCGCGCGCCCATTGGTGGGCGCGGGCAGCCAATCGCCGCCCGCGGTTCGCCCCTCAGCCCCGCCCCGCCCCAGCGTAACGGAAACTCTGCCGCCCCCCCGCGCGCTCCCCCCTCACCGCTCTAGAGGGGCGCGGGGAGGGGGCGCCCCGCTCGGTGCTCTCCCGCCCCCCACCAACCGCCCCGAGGGCAAGGGAAAGCGGGCGCCTGGCTCGCCGGGCACCGGGAGAGGGCTGAAGTGAGGGAAAGTAGCACAGCCTTGTCTTTACCTCCTTCCTGAGGGGTTTGCCGGGCGCGGGTCTCGAGGGGGCAGGCGCGGGGGGCTCCTCCGGGGGGGCGTCCGTCACCAGGTCAGTTCCCAGCGGGGTCCTTCTCCCCAGCCCGGCGCGGTGCTGCTGGTACTGCTGGTAGCGGCTGGGCAGGAGCCCCGCGGGTCCGGGCCGGATCTTTCCCTTCCTCCGCCGCACCCTCTTCAGCGCGGGGCGGGCGCTGCCCCCGGGGCCCGCCAGGCAGCAGCTGGGCTGGTTCTCGCAGTTGCTGTCCCCGCGCCGAAGGCGCTGGAGCAGGGCGGAGGGCGGCAGCCGCCGCGGGTCTTCGGTGCCCGCCGAGATCCGAGCCAGGAAGGGCGGCGGCGCCGTGGTGGTAACCATGGTGGGACGTGGGTACCCAGAGTTGAGCCGGGGAGAGGGGTCGAGCCCAGGCGGGGATGAGCGGGTCGGGTTGCTGGGGAGGGTCTGCCCGGGCTTTGTGACGGGCTGAGGAAGTGGTGGCGCAACCGGAGCCGCCGCTAGGAGAACATGGCGGGGGAGTGAGGAGAGCCGCCAGCAGCGCCCCGGTGTTGTTACCCGGGCGCGACCCGCCCACTTCCGTCCCCGGCCCAACCGCCGAACACTGACGGCGCCAGTACCGCCCCTCCCCGCCGCGTCCCGCCAATCGCGGCGGAGCGGCGGCCTCTTTGCCCTCGCTCCAGCCAGTCGGAAGCGACACAAACAGTCGGGGCCACGCCTCCCTTGGGGGCCGCCCAATCCGGGCGGGCACGCCTCCGGTCTCCGAGTCACGGGCTCGCAAGTGCGCTGCGGGCGGGCGGCGCTCCGCCGGCCAATCGTGATCCGCACCAACAGCCGAGGCCACACCCCCGCGGGCCCCGCAGCCAATCGCAGGAGACGTAAACAGGCGTCGGCGCGCCCCCGGTGGGCGGTGGCGGCGGGCGGGCACGCGTCGCTCGCCATGGAGGAGCCGGGCCCGGCCGCTGCGCCGCCGGAGGGGCGGGGGCGGGACGAGCGGAGCCTGGAGGCGCTCAGCCTGGCTGGCGGCGGAGGGGCGGCGGCGGCGGGGCGGCAGCTGCCGGAGGGGCGGCGGGCGACGCTGGCGAGCGCTCTGGAACTGGAGGGCACGGTGCTGCGCGAGGGGCGCCTCACCCAGTTCGTAGCCAACAACCTGGAGCGGCGGATCCGACTGAGCGGCGCCCCGCGGGGCGAGCCTGCGGCGGGGGGCGGCGGCTCCTCCATCCCCGCCATCGACCCCGGCGCGCTGCAGGACGTGGTGGCCCTGGCCGGGCAGGTGGCGGCGCAGGTGGACGAGCTGCTGCGGAACGTGCACTGCGGGCTGCAGGCGCTGACGGCGCTCAGCGTCGGCTGCATCCAGACCTACCGCGACGGCGTGGAGAGCCTGGGCGAGGCGGCCGACCTCAGCATCCGCGCCATGTACGCTCTGGTGGCGCGCTGCGAGGAGCTGGACCGCGCCATGCAGCCCGTGCCCGCCCTGGCCAAGCGCATCCGTGACATGAAGGGCACGCTGGAGCGGTTGGAGGGGCTCTGCAAGTAGCTGCTCCCGCCGCCCCTCCCGTGCCGGCAGCGGGGCCTGGGACTGCTGCACTCTCGCTCCGGTCGCCCCACGGCTCACCGCGTCCGCAGCTCCCACCTGCACATCCTCGCTCGCTCTCCCCCGTGCCTGACTTGCCGGCATCAGTGGCCAGATCGCCTGTGTTGGTCTGGAGGAAGGGAAATTTTTGCGATCGATGAAGGAAAAGGTCCCGGTTGAAAACTGCTGGGTAAATGGCTGATGGTGCTTTTTAGCTTCAGCTCCATTAAAGAATTTGGATTCCACATGCCTTACGCTTTCTATTTATTGAGGGCTAAGAGAAACAAACGAGTCTTAATTAAAGGTAGCTGTTAATTTTTTAAAATCAAATTCAAAATTCTTGTGAGTACCTGCTTGATGTGTACAGGCATATGTGCTTATTTGTAGTTGATTTGGTGCCTGAAGAGTAATTCTCACCTGTGCTGTTACAGCAAATAAACTCACACAACAGTGCTGTTTCTTACAGGACACAGTTTTAAGATAAGAGTAAATTTAATACATATAGCAGAGACACTTGTTTTCTGAGAAGAATATAAAGTCCATGGAAGATGAATTGAGATTCAGATAAGAACAAATCCATAAGTTCTAAATAAAAGCCTTCAGATGAAATGTGCTTTGCCTCTATTAATCTTTACAATTTTCACGGTGTAAAAGTTTAAATGGCATCACTGTGGAATGATCCTGTTATTTTGTAGTTTGCTTTTTTGTTGGTTTTTTTTCTTTCCAGTTGGAAAAATACCTAATTACATGAGGAATATGAGTACATGATGACATGTGGGTGTATGACTGACATAAAATGACTGCTTTGGAATAATTTATTTGTATAACTTGAAGATTTTGTATACACATCACTGTGTGCAGAAGTGATTTTGCTGTATCAGTGAGTTTCCTCTGAGACCTGCGAGTACCTGAATTCTCAACTCACTAATGTTCCTATGCAACAAGCCTCATAGGTGATGCTCCTAGCAATCCATTTAGGTCACAAATGTCCCTGTAACAAGATCTCAGCAGAAAAATGATCACTGTGATCTTACAAGTGTAAGTGATTTTATAAGTGTAATAGTGCTTTTGGTGACCAGCGGCTCCTAAAAACCTTGGAATGGGTAGCCAGAAGTACTACTGAAGTCCTGTACACGTGGTTGAAGAGCAGACAGATTTACGATGGGCAGAGCTGTTACCCCACTGTAATCTCACTAAAAACACTGAGTGAGGGATGGACACTGTGACACCCCATGCTTCTGCATGCAGACAGTCTTGAACTGTAACAAAATAATTCATGTTAATGTCACCCTGGTTTGCATGATGCCTGTCTCTGACCTGTTTTGAGCCCCTCGGCATGGCCATGTCTTTTCCTCAGCACGGGGGTGTGTTTCACTTGTGGCCTTGTAGCCCGAGCAGGGGGAGAAGTCTGGGAGTGGGCTGTGCCAAGGTAGGGCTCTCGGTACTGACTGCTGGGGAGTCACTGTGGCTCCAGAAGGGGACCAGAGGCCTGACAGAAGTTAGGAGGGAGGAAAAGAACTTAACTGCTGCTGCATCCTATGGGCCCAGAAGACACAAACGATTGCTTAACACCGCAGCAACAGCTGTACTTTTAATAGTTTTGTTACTTCTGGGAAAGTTTGAACTTGTCTATTATGCAGATGCAGTAGTTTTGCTAAGTGTGTTTAGTGTACGCCAAGAGTGAACACCAAAGGTTGATCTTGCGCAATTTGCAAGTACTGTTGAAATGTACAGGAAAGACCTGCAAGCTTATTTGTGTAGCCACATATGTACAGCTACTCTTCACTCACACAAGCTAAGGTGAAGCCTTTAAAGTGTTTCAGTAGGCTGTTGGGTTTTGATAGTGTTTCATTTGCAGTCATCTTCATTCAATGCTAATTCCGTATTAAAATTGTTGAGTCTGTAGAATAAAGTTATTACTTTTATGTTTTTAATTGTTAGTGATTAGTTGTTGTTGAAGTGTTTCACTTATTGTGTGTCTTATTTGGAAAAATAATTTGAAAGCTAATTTAAACCCTGCTCCTGCATCTGCACAGAGACCTTTTAATGTGATTGCAGAGCTGGTTTCAGTCTAGGTCCTCAGGCAATAATTTCTGACAGTCATGTCATTCATGTGATGAAAAAGGAATGACTGAGTAGTGAATTGCAAGCATGAAGAAAGCAGTAATTATGCTGTTTGGGTTTGGTTTTTTTAATATTTGGCTGAACACATCAGCTTTTTTGAAGGGCAGATGTAACTGAACTTGTCGACGTGGCTCCTGTTCCCTGGTGTCTGCCTTATGTGTTTGCCATCCCTGTGGCAGGCACAGCTGAAATGATGTCAGCCTGTTCTATGCCCCCATGATCGATATTGATTTGTAACTGCATGGCTGCTGTGGTTTCCAGCCCCCCTGTCCATTCCGGCCTCCATTGCTGCAGGAATGGTGACACTTGCCAGCGTCTGTGTCAGTGCAGCTCGGGTGCCAGCCCTGCCCTTGAAATCCCGTGTGAACAGCCTGTGAGCTACGTGCAGCTCTGTAGCTTCTGGTGAAGCTGGTCCTTCTGCAGCCATGTGCTTCTGTACTGCCCTTTTGATCCTAGTCCAGGCTTGTGCATATCCTGTATTAATTCTAGCACTTTCCAGCTTTTGGATGTTGAGAGTGAAGACTTTCAAGTTCTTTCAGACTTTTTTGCTTAATTTGTGGATGAGCAGTGTAAAACCATGTTTGGGTTTTCCAAGACCTTCAAATGGCTTGCATATATTTTCTTGTTTAGAAAAGTCGCTCAGCTTTACAATTGGTTGCTCTCCTTATCAGCTGCCAAGTGAACTTTCATTGTAACAAGATGGACAAGGTCAGGGAAGAAAATTAACAAAATATAATGATGTGCATCGCACTAAGCAAAGCCAGAATTAGGTGTGGACTAGACTTATACTCTGAGAAGCACCAGTGACTCCATTAGGAATTAGCTTAGTCTGATCTTTTTTTTTTTTCAAGTGTAAGGTCTGATTGTGGAGATACTTTTTCTGATTAAGGTAAGGTTGGTTCTGCTTCATTCAGTGCATTTTTAGTCTTCCCTCCTTTGTGAGGTTTTATATTCCCTGACTCTGATCCAGTTCCATATCTGTGCTATTTAAAGAAGCTTTACCAGATAAAACCAACCTTACTACAGCTTAGAAAAAATCTGGTCACACAAAGCAAGAATGAACTTCACCAACATTTCACCTTTAAGACTTTTTTCCGGTGTTGCTTAACTGCATCAAATACATCAACTCTGTGTGTGTCTTGTCTCTAAAATGCACAAAATTTTTGGCTGCAATGTGCAGCTTTTTGGTGGTACTTACTCCCATGAATAAGGTCGTGACTGAGTTACCAGTGTGAGGAACAGCATGTGAGTTGAATCCAAGAGCAAACCTCTTAGCATTACAGAGGCAACTATTTTGAAGTGGTTTCAAACAGCATGGTTGTACCACCAGAAGACAAAAAATTGCAAAGCTTCCGGATTATCAACAGCTCTCCAGAAGAGTAAGAGCTATTCTTCTAGTTAGCCAAAACTGAAAGGTGGGTTAAGACAGATACCTCTTGCAATAGGTGTCATCCAACATAAGACAGGTTCTGGCTGTCAGATATCACTGTACCTTGTTGTGATCAACCCTAGTGTGTACTCATAGAAAAAAACAACTTTCAAAGAAAAGCAGATCATTTTTATGATGCCATCACAACCTGCTTTTATTGCCCAAAAATTACTTTAAGAAAAGAACAGTCCTATAAAAATTATAAAATAGTCCAGTTAGTACATTTTTGTGAGCGTTGTCTGTACTTCTGGCATTGTCCCCACCCTGGCCCCATCCTGGAACTTCCTGCCATGCATGTAAGAGCACACATGGAAACTTCATGACACTTCTCTTTCAGAAAGCTTAACACAGTAATTGCATCAGATGCAGGAATTGAAACATCATTGAATTTCACATTTGCTCCTTCAGCTTGGTGCCTCGGGAAGGCTTTCATCATTGTTCTCTGTTGTTTGAAGCTCCAAAATTAGAGATGTGATCAATGGACTTGAGCCCTGAGCTTCCACCTTAGCAGTCAAGATCCTTGTGTCCCCTGTTGCGACAGCGGTAACCCTTATCTTGTAACAGGAAAAATTATAGAGAATCAACATTTGAAACCATCCTACAGTTCTGGTTCCCTTCTGCTATTTATACATGTTAGAAGTTGTACAAGCGAACAAACAAAAACCTGTTCGCCCGAAGACTCATAATTAATCCTCTTCCCAAGTCTGACAGAATGTGAATAGGTTTGCTAGCAGGGTTGGACTGTCAAGTGCATTGGCCAGGATGCAGCAGCACTCATTAAGTGGGGGAGCAGAAAAGCAGAGGTAAAACTATCTTGATTATTTTCCTAGATTACAGCTACAAAGTGGTGTCACTGTAATTGTTACCAGAATTTGAGTTAACTGTTGCTGTGATTAATTACTATGAAGCACCTACCAGAGAAGGGTAATAATTTATGTCAGTATTTTTATTTTTATGAATGCTAGTTAGAGAGGTAAGAATCCTAGAATTTTATCCAACACAGTATTTCTTATCTCAGTGTCACCAAGGATGTTTTTCCCTTGTTTTCTTTATAGATAAGCTGGAAAAATTCTCACCACCCAATTTACTTGCAAGACAAAGAGCCATGCCCAGTGAGTTGTTAGGAAGGGTTTCATTAAGGACAGCTTCTTTGTCTAGAAATACATGTAAATTAAGGGGAAAAAATCCACAAACTTGCTCAAACCTGGGTATCTAGTTTGTCAGTGGGATCATTTTACTACACTCAGTAGCAGAAAATTCAAAAATTCCCAGGTTGAAATCTTAGATTTTTAGTAAGTAAGCTTTTTTTTTTCCAATGGCCTAATATCAGCAGTGAAGTTTACCAGCCATTTTCACTCTAATAAGATTTTTCTTGTCTGAACTTGAGCTAATGCCACTCAAGGAAATGCTAACCTGAAAATAAACTCCTTTAAAGTCAAAGTATCATTTGACTTTGTTCCACTTTCTGTTTTCACTGCTTGTGCAATTTGTTTACTCAGTGGATTTTTTTTTTCCAGGCTGGGACTTTTCCAGTGACGTGTCCTCAGCTGGAAGGGGCGGGGAGTTTCTCACCACTGAGCAACAATGTGATTTTCCATTTTCCAAAACTCTTCCTGCATGCCATTTATAGTCGATGATACCGATCTAGTTTGGTTTTGTTTCCCTCTTTAAAGAAAGGGATGTGCAACTACAAGCCTTTCGTCTCTCCTGCTCCGCTGCCATCAGCTTTCTTTTGTCTGCTGAGAGGAACTGGAAAGTTACAACTGTGTCCCCACCCCCTCCTCCCCCGCCCCGTTCACCATTTTCGACAGCCACCAGCTGTACCCCATTTCCCTTGGCAAAACCTTGTTCTGGACCCCATCAGTTCTCGGTGCTATTCTTTGATCCCACTTATCTTCTGCAATTGCATGACTTACTGTATCTATGTTATCGTACTGGCAAGGCACCAGCCTTCTTATTAGCTCAGTTACAACCTCTTTTAGCTGCCCTTGTTTTTCATTCCTGTTTGTCTCAAATTCCAAATGGCTATCTGCAGGTTCTGGCCAAGGCTTCAGCTGCCTACTTGACCTACTCTCTTTTGATGTCATCCATTCCTTTATCCTTTAAAATGTCACAGTAAATTACCTTACACTTTCTGTAATTCCTTGCTGCTGTCTTCTGCAATGCTTCTTGTATCCAGAATAGCCACCACCAATTGTCTTGCTTTAAAATCAAACCTCAGGCACTGGCAAGTCAGAAACTACATATATAGCAGATAATGATACTAAACAGGAGGCATTATAGAAAAGTTAAACATCTGTAATTGGAGAGCGCTAGGTCTTATTAATTGGTTCTGATCTATTTTAATAATATGCCAACAAATGCAAATAAAAATTACAGACTACCTGAAAAATAATACTAGTTTAACTGTGAATGCTGTGATGTATCTGGTAAGAGAGGTGCAAATCAATTGCCTGCTGCTTACGTAGGCTCCTGAGGATGGGGTTATAGAATACCAAATAGCATGTGATATGGTGAGGTGATGCAATATGTGCAAGCCCCCAAAGCAAACTATATTGTTTTTCTTTTTAATCATAGATTAAGTAAACACTGTAGTAAGGCTACTGCTAAATGAAATTCTGGTCTCCCTGCCTTCATTTTGGCATGCATTCACACAGGGCTCTTGCTGACTTTACGAAGAGCTGGATATATTTTTGTGGAAGTTACAAAACTCAATGGGATGTGTTATATTTATTACTTGCAACAAATTTTGGAAAGAAAAAGCGGTAAAAAAGGATGGGGTGGAATGTTTGGAGTAAAGGATATGCCAAAGCAGTTCCTTTCTTTTGTTGACCAAGATGTATGTGTACATACGTTAGTATGGCAAATCAGTTCCTTTTTAACAAGATTATTCATATTTTCTGTGTTGCACAGACAATGGAAAAATGCAAGTCATGATCAAAACACTAATTCTACATAAGTGATAAAACATCTGTTTCAAAACAAAAATTAATGTTGGGCTGTACTGGGTTGAATAGCTGTAAAAAGTCAAGCTTAAAAGTTGTTAAAATTTAATAACAGTTTTAAAAATGGTCAGCTGTGCAGATCTTAATAAGTATGTCCAATCTTTTTATTAAAATACCTATCAGCAATGATTGCAAAGACTTCAGTCCAATCAAATGCTAGGATCTGTTTCTTACACTTTAACTGAACAGTGAGGTAACTGATTGGGACATTCAGCAAAGTAGGAGTCATGGAACATGTTTCCCTTATGTGTTAATATAAACCAGAAAAATTGTGTAACTTGTTGATGACTACTGGAATTTACGTAGCACTGTAGGAATTTTTGGTTGCGGCATTCATTCATCAGCACTTATGGTTGTGAAATCACTTGTGCATGCTCTTTGTCCTTGATTATTTATAAGCTATGCCTCAAGATAAGGGTCAACGCTTTGTCTCAGAAATAGTTCAGCTTGGCTAACAGACAAAACAAGACTGGGACAAAACTGTATTTGTTTCTCTACCGATCTGTAAACCAGACTTTGAATTAAGTATCCTGCTGATATCCATTTGCACAATACCTGGGAAAGAAAAGTCTCCTGGGTTTACCATAACATCGTGTTACACATGCATGATACCCATATGGCAGCATGACCTGTCACTGCTGCCTGCTAGATAAACTATCTTTAACACTATGTATTACTTCTATGAAAAGGCAGCTGGATGATGCAAACAATGGGGAGTCGTATCAAAAAGTTTCTCCGTTACACTGTTTTAAGTGCTAGGCTTTTTTTTTTTCTCTCATCCCTGTTCAGTTCTTAACAGTTCCCTCAGGGAATGCTACTACTGAGCCCTTTTTCCCATTCCCAGCTTTCCTTCCTGGTTAGTGGATTCTTTTTTGTAGGTTGCACTGTTTTTCTAAACAACCTCTAAGAAAGTAAATTAAGAAATGTACTTTGTGTATACATCGTGTTGGCTCAGCCAGTGTGCTATTAGGCTGAAATACTTGTATTTTGACAATCCATTCAATTGCAGGTGTGATTGAAATTGAGGTCTCACTGCAGAAGAGTTTTTGTGAGTTGCTGCAGAAGTGGCATGCCGTTAGGGCAGAAAGAGATCAGTGATCCCACAGGGAGCTCTGCAAACCTGGCTTCAGGTTGCTTCTCTGGAAGGCAGAATACAGAATAAATAGGCCAGATGGTAAATTGCCTGTACCACCATACATCGGCTGGGGTGGATCTGCGGGGCTGGCAAGTACTCACTGCAGGCCACCCTCTCCTTCAAGGGCAGAAATTACTGTATCTTCAAGGTGACTAATGCTGTTGAGACTGGATACACGTTTACTTATCAGGGTTTTGGATGTTATTCTTCGTGTAGAAGAAAATAATATTTGACATTAAAGAGAAGATGAATGTAATGGAATCATTCTTAGTGGCCCTCACCCCATGAAAAAAGAGAAAGCAATTGCCAATTTTTTGCCACTTAGAGGTAAAAAAAACTTGTTTATGGTGACAGTGGGTGTCAGTAACAGACGGAACTAAACACAGCTAGATCAGGAACAAAAGGGGATATAACCATAGTTTACTGACTGTGATTATGTGAGAACTGTCCTGGGTTGTCTTTTCTATATTGCAAATCTGAAGAGACACAACAATAAAATTCCCTTCACATTCTTCTGTCAAAGTATAAATGACATGTTTGTTTCAAGATCTGGATTAATAATATTAGTTCAGGTTTACACATAAAGCTGACCCAGATTTCCTTGGTAGATCACAAACCTAAGAAAATCTGAGGTTCTGTTTTTATATTTGGCTGCAATGGCAGGTGTGTGTTAAAGCAGCCTGAACAGCTCCTTTCCTGCCCAAGACATGCCCACTTGTTCCTTTTCATCCACTGCATTTCCCTCTGAGTTTATCCAGACTCCTTGTGCAGCCACAAAACAAAACAGAGTGAGGAACTCCACCCAGCTGAGCCAAGCAAGGAGGGAGTGGAAGACTCGTTTGTTTTTTGGCTGCATTGATTCCCAGGCTTGTCCCACTGCACAGACAGTTGCTCAGCAGAGGGGAGGAATCCTTGTGGAGAAGAAAGGGTGTTCCAGCCAGATGCACACAGCTGAGATAAGGGAAATGCTTAGGGAGGGTTTGCAGCTGCTACCACTTAAGTCATGTTGACCTGCAGCCTACGAAAGTGCGTTGCTTGTGCTGGTGGTTGGGTTGGCCCCAGGAAAGAGGCCCACAGCTAGAAGCAGGGTTGCACTGAAAACAGTTATTAATGCCTTAGAATTTAATTTTATGCTGTTAGAGATAGAAAAACTCTTTTCAGCCTGGCTGAAATTTCAGCTACCAAGTGGATAAAGAAGATCACCTAGCAACAGCTCTACCCGTTTCAAAGCTGATACAACTGCAGTACAGAGAAGAATAGAAAATAATTAAGTGGGCTGTTTTTCAGGACAACATGTCTTGTCTTTTCGTTCTCCCTGTTCCCTCTGTGGTAATCAAACTTTGCATCTGAGACAAATAATCAAAACAGGCTTCCTATTTTAAAACAGCATAACCTTGTGTATGACCAGCATTGCGTACATGCTGTTTATACCAATTTGGGCATCTTTATCTCTGTGTCATTGTTCAATAATTTACATTTAATAAATAATTTTTAGTTCTATTCACAACTCTTTGCTGTTGTGTAGAACACATGCTGGCATGTTTTTCTAATTCTGTGTGCTAGAAAACATGTATAGGTCAGGCCTGAACTCACCGAGACTGACAAGTCTTTCACTGAGGTTTTAGAAAGCCTAGAATGTGTGACATAGTGGGTCTCTGACAAAACATCCAATTATATTAAGAAAATGCAATATTAAAATCATTTTAGTAGATCTATCTCCCAGAAAGTAGAAGGACATGTAAAGATTTTTCTCCCAAAGGGGATTTTTGAGAAGCTGTTTCTCTGCAGGGCTGAGCTAGATACAGGACTTCACAAAGTGACTTTTCTGAAGAAGTGTTAACATTTTCCAGTAATAGCCTGTGCTCTTTCAGAGTATACAGATTGCAAACCCAAAACTTTAAACTACTCAGAGATCTTGGAAATTCATTTCAGGCAAGTACTGAGTAATTTTCTTACCTCTTTCCCTTTCTGAGGAACTTAATCTCTCTGAGTAATTCCCTAAAAGTCCATCTGGACAAGGACATTTTCATACCCACACTGAGTGAAGGTTTGACTATAAGGATGATACGGGGTTTTTACATTAGTCTTAACCTAGTTGCAGTAGTTGAAACCAGCAGTGGAAAGATGTGGCATTGACTCCAACTGTAGCTGTATGAACAGCAATGGATCACAGGCACTACATTCTCTGAGGCCAAGTCTGTTCCATCATGTCCATCATAAAATATCATTGTTCTGTGAAACCTAAAGTGGTGAGAACATGAAAGGAGCATAGGAAGTCATAAACATATTCCAAACAAAAATTATTTTTTTCTCCTTTCTCTAAGGAAGGCTTGGATGACAAGAATTTACAACCTATTCAACATCATTATTTAAAATGACTTTTGCCAGTTTATTCTTAAAGTTCTCTAGATCAGTGGTGCTGCAGATGTAGGATACGCCTCCCTCTCTACTTTGGAGTGAGGCTTTTTTGGGAAAGAGTAGCATGTGTTCTTGTACAGCTTGTTCCACAATGCATACCAACAGAAAGAAAACTAACCTCACAAGAGCAACGTTTGAGCATCTGATTATATATATAACCATATATATATATATATATTACCGTAACTTAATTTGTATAGAATATATATATTCAGATTTGATTTTTAAAAAGCCTGTGGGGCTGTCAGGCTGATCTCTCTTCTTTAGTCTGTATTCCCTTCCTTTGCCCTTGGCCAGTTTCTTGGGGTATTTTCAGGACTGCAAGCACCTCAAAAGAGAGACTGTGGTCTTAATTTACTTTTGTACAGTATGTTACACATATTTTGTATAAAGAGGCCTTATAAATAAAATCAGGTCTGTATGTATTTTCTCAGGTACTGTATAATAGCTCCTACATGTATTATTCTTCACAGGCTATACATTCCCATACAAAATCATAGCATATGTTTCTATAGGTACAAAATTATGATGCAGAAAGTCTGAGAGAGTGCCTATGGGTAATAATCTTTTCTTTGTGTGACCGATCACAGGAGAAAGATTTCTGCCATTATAGTAAGCCAGATCTTAATCAGCATGCATACAGGTTTACAGGCTGAAACACTGACACTCTCTTTGCTATTTCAGGCTGTAGAGAAGTGACAACTCTCTAACACCTACTGACTGCCCCAGTCTGCCTCCTGCACTAACCGGTACCTCAGTTACTCCATTAGTTTTAACCACAGCCTCCAGCCAGGGCAAGCTTTTTACTAAGGTGTCCATATTCAGACAGTAGAGAAACTAGAAAGTGTAGCATCAGAACACTGCTCTACTTTGTGGAATCCAGTCACTCCCCAGCGCAGCTCCAAAGACTGAGTCATACTTTCCACTTAATTAAATTAGACGAGTTTCTCATGTATCATGTCATACTTTGCCCTACTGCTAGTCATCTCCCATCATGACATTTTAATTGATTACTTCATCCGTACTCAAAGCACACTACTATCACGATTCATTTTATGCAGTAGAACATATGCTCTTCAATGTTACATGTGGATGTTTTTTACAGTGTAGATTGCCATTGAAAATCATCCTTCAGAGCTGATGCAAGTAAGGCCTCAGTTGTCTAGGTCAAACTGTAAGAACACTAGGGAGACCAGTGTCAGTCTCCCAGGAATGACAGGCATCTCACTTATAAGCTTGTTGTCCAGCTTCTTATCTCTGATATATCAAACACACCATCATTTCAGCTGTAGAGGATCAATAGCAAGGCATCTTGTTTTTCAAGCCTGCAAATCAGTGCTTGAGGTCACAGCTGTTGTCCCTCTTCAAGCACACCAACCCTCTGGACACCTTCTTCCCACACAGATCTGCTCAGTGAATCACCTACTAAGTAAATCATCTGCCATGCCTGCATGTCTTCATCTAAGCCTGGTAATGTGCCCCCTTGCAGTGTGAGATTTACACGTCATCAGTGCAGCACACACGTGTTTGGTGGTGCAGACTGATAGCTGTGGTGATTACCCCGAGCATGATACCCAGTCCAGGGACCTGGATTTAAAGCAGCTCTGTCCCAAGCTCATGCTGTGCTCCCTGCCCATACAGAGATTCACTGCACTGATTGAACTAACACTGAGACACCTTAGAGGCTTGAGCTGAAAGGAAACTTCAAGATTTAAATAGACTTGAAAGGAGGCTGTATACATAGCATCCATTAGTCTGTTAATTTTATTACTCTTAGAACAAGGAGGGTGTAGTCTACAGTCTACCGAATGTCTTCTGTTTGAAATTTTACTAAGAACTGTATCATAACCTTGCACTAGGGAATGATTCCAGGAGTTGATTTTGCTGTTTTATGCTGTTCCCTATTTACTTTGGACAGGAAAAGTAACTGTACTTTAACTGACACTTAAATTCCAAGTCTGTGAGGTCGTGGTGCCCCCTAATGTCCCGAAGGCTAAAGACTGGTAATTTTGTTGCTGACTTTCTCTCAAACCTCTCTGTAAGAACAACACTGTAAATGGCATTTTATTTTCTCAAATATATTGTGGCACTCAAAACTTTGTTTCAAAATCCCTTTTTCATATTGTATACACATAAGGAATAAAATAACTTTCTTTTTAAATCTTATTTTCATTTTCAAATCTGAAAACATAATTTGTCTCAGGTTCTTAAATACTTGTTGACACCAAACAAATAGGAATTAATTAAAAATGTTGAATTCCTAGAATTTTCTTTTGATTTTTAAGAGTCAGTGCATACTCATACATTTTTAAATGTAGAAGCCTACATATGTATTAGAGAACATAACCATAAACAACCATAATATTAACTTCCACTGAAATCTGAAACTGTGCTTTAATTTTACTTTTTTTAGTTTTTTTTTTTTTTCTTATGATACCATTAGAATGTAAGTACTACTGGAATAAAACACAACTAAAGTAACAAAGTTAAAATATTTATTCACCAGTACTCACCCGTCCCCACAAAAGATTCATGCATGCTGCAATCAGGCACAAAGGAACATTGTACTCCTAAGTCATTGTACTCCTTTGCCATGAACATTAAACTCAATAAGCAAGAAATAAATGAACTGAATCAGTAAATAAAAACCATATTTTTCTATGGTCCATGTACTTACAAGCTTATGGCATCAAGTCTCTTTCCAGGTGAACCACACCATAAAGTGTATCAATATTATTATTAATAATATCATGTGAATCATGTTTGCATATAGCTAGCTTCTTTCACAGTTACTTTCCTTAACTAAACCCTTTTGCAATCTCAGTTTATCAAATAATCTGTTTGTTGGGGGGTTTTTGCTTGTTTTTTTAAAGAAATGTATTTATTAGATAGAGTCAGAAATGTCTGTTTCATAGAGCATCCCAAGGGATGTTTTTCATATTACATTCATTATTACTTTATGACCACATGGAAAATAATGCTATACTGAAGCAGAACAGTAATAGGGTCATTGACCCTATAAAAGAGGGCAACACCATGAGTTCTTCTGTCAGGAGAAGTACCTAATTTATCCATTTTCTGTAGAACGGGTAACTAACATACTAACATTAATATTATAAGTAGCTACATAATTTATGACCTGAAAAGTGTAAGATTATTCATCAGCAACAATTTGGGTAAATGTTCAGTATGTAATTAGGAAAGAGAGTTAAAACGTGTGTGTGTGGTATTTTTTAATGTTTTAAAGTCAAGGAAGAACAAAAACTCAGCTCCCCACTACCTAAACCAACATGGCTGAGCTGAAACCAAAACAGTGATACCCATGGCACAGAGGATGACCTGCATACTGGGAAAATGACTTCTTGATTGTAGTGTCTGCTCTGCCAGGAAAAGGATTAAAATTGATAAGCAGAAACCAGAGGAAATGCACAAACATCTGAGTACCTCTAAGATAAAGGAAAATTGATATACAGTAAAGAGGAAATGTTATATCATAGACTATTAACACCTTGCAGTTGTTTTCTCAAAGCAATCCTTGAAATGACCACTACAGCTACCCTCACACTCCTTGTTCAGACTCAGCCATGTCAGCTTTGGAAGGTCACAGGAATACATGAGGGACTTGGATTCCTCTGCTGGTATACTAGAAGAGTCAGATTAACTGTTGGTATAAAGGCAAGCAGGACATGCCTGTTCACAAAGAGTGTTTGATGTCACATGCAAACATCACCTAATGCCTGTGTAAATAGTTTCAAACTGTCTAATATGGCAAAGCCCATATATATGCATATAACACGTAACATCAGCTGTAAACAATTACCTGCCCTGTGCATTGCTAAATAAAATATACCCTCTTATTTTAACTATATGTTATATATATAAAACATGATATTTCTGATCTGCAGCTCTTACACTTGTTTAAAAGTATATCAGAATCTTAAATCTAGATGATGAGAACAGATTACTGTTCATTCAGGATATCTTTTTGTACTAATCTTCCCCTCTGCAAATGGTTTAGTTCCTAGTTTTGTCATACTGCTGACGTTGTTGCTCCCAATTTCCTGAAACCAGATACTGAGTACCTTGCAGTTGCTTCTTGCTCTTTCTGAACACGCCTTGCACTGGTTTCCCTTTCTTTTCTGGCTGGTCTTCGGCACCACCTGGTGTCTGTTGCTTGTTTGCTCTGTAAAGGAAAAATCAGTATCTTATTTCAAACATCATAAAGTAACATTATAATGGAAGTGCATTTAGCAGTTAGGGAAAATAATATGCTTAGTCTTTTGCTGTAGCAAGATCTTCAGTTTTAGCTAGGATGAGAAGATTAATGTATGATGATGACAAAAGTCTTAGAAGACAAAATTCAGAAACTTCTAACGTTGTATGAGAACCTAATGACTCAGCTATGCAAACTACCTAACTGAATACCTCAATTACTATGAGAGGATATTCTAAGGAAGAAACTATGTCTAATAAAATCCAGTTATAAAATGCAGGAGGAAAATGTGTAATGAAGTTTGCAATAAATTCTAGATGGATGAAATTATTTTCATTGTTGTAATGTATTCACAGAACCTAAGGGCTTCCTATTATGTCTGTACACACAACTCTGATTAGTTCTGCAAGCTGTGGCACCTACTGACTTGTAAAGGCAGCACACCTGGCTTATGGCAAAACAGAAAGTCCAGACAGAACAGTACCGAAATGTAAGTAACTGGAAAATTAGGTACAAAAATAATCTATTGCTGTTGTTTCCTAATGCTTCACTGAAGCCACCTGTACTGGTTTTGGCTGATACAGTTAATTTTCACAGTAGTAGCTCGTAGGGTGCTACATTTTGCATTTATGACTAAAACAGTATTGGGAACATTGGGATGCTTTAGCTAATGCTGAATAGGTCTTCCACAGCATCAATACCTTATCTGCTTCCCATGCTGCCCTGACAGTGAGCAGGCTGAGGGATGCACAGGAATTTGTCAGGGGACACAGCTGGAACAGCAGACATTTGGAGTTATGGTGTTTTTCTTCCCAAGTCACTGCTGTGAATAATGAAGCCCAGCTTTCCTGGAAATGGCTAAACACCTGCCTGCCAATGGAAAATAGTAAATCAATTCTTTATTTTTCCTTATATTTATCTCAATCCCTGATCTTCCTCACTTTTACCCTCCTGATTCTCTCCCCAATCCTGCTATAGGAAGGACAGAGTAAGTGGCTGTGTGGGCTTAGTTGTTACAGGAGTTAAACCAGGCCAAACCTTAAATATTCCTTTCACATGGACAAACACTGCTGGCCTACAACTCTTCAACTGAGTCCATGTAATAGACCTCCTAAAGTCCATGGAGCATTTTCACTGGCATTCTGCATGGAAACAAAGTTTTTGTTAAGCATACCTGCATGACATCTTTCTGGGCATTCTTTTTCACAAAAGAAACAGAAGGCCCAGGACAGAGCTATCTCAGCTACACTAGCAAGCCTGTTACATCCTGATTAGAATAAACTGCACTACTAGAAGGATCCACCTATTTCCACCTCCACTTCTGGCTGTAAGACAGGAACATCTGGCAAAAAGTAAAAGCTGAGGAACTATGTCTCTCCGAGCCTCCAGCTATTTTCAGCCCAGGCCGTTTCCCACATCTGATGCAGCCTGACACTTCGGTAGCCATGATTACATTCTCTTTGAAGCACCTGCTCAGTCTCCCCCGAGACCTGCGTAAATTCTGCATTTACAGCAGCCTTTACCGACTGCTCCTGGGGCTGGACAAATGATCCCCACAGCTGCTGCCAAGCAAGGTCCTGCTACTTTCCTGTAGTGGCTCGGAGGTGCTCGCTCAGAACCACAGAATCAATTAGGTTGTAAAATCCTTTGAGATCGAGTCCAACCTATGACAAACTTTAACGAGACCATGGCACCAAGTGCCACGTCCAGTCTCTCCTTAAACACCTCCAGGGATGGTGACTCCACCACCTTCCTGGGCAGCCCACTCCAATGCCTAATTATCCTTGTGAAGAAATTCCTTCTAATGTCCAGCCTAAACCTCTCCTGGTGCAGCTTATGACTATGTTCTTTCTCCTGTTCTGTTGCTGGTTGCCTGAGAGAGGAGGCTGAACCCCAGCTGGCTGCAGGTTCCTTTTCTCAAGGATAAACGCCCCCAGCTCCCTCATGCGCTTCTTATCGCACTTGCGCTCCAGTCCCTTCAGCAGCTTCGTGGCCCCTCTCTGCACAAAGAGGAGGAGCCTGTAACAGTTCGTGCCTATCTCCGTTCCCAGCCCACCCCGCTTCCTAGGCTGAGGAGCCCGGCTCTGCGCTGCCCTGGTCCCGGCCGGGCACCACCCCTGGTCCCGGAGCCCCGGAAGCGGAAGCGGCTCCCGGCGCTCCGTGTGCGGCGGCGGCCGAGGCGGAGCCGGGTCTGAATGGAGGCGCCGCGGGCGAGGGGCCGCTGAGCGCCCCGGGGCCGCCCCGCTCCCCGCGCCCCCTCCCCGCCTCCCTCCCTCCCTCCCCCCGGGGCCGCCCGGGCCCCGCCATGTCTTACAACAAGATCCCGCCGCGCTGGCTCCACTGCCCCAGGAGGGGACAGCCCGTGGCAGGTGAGCGCCCGGCCCTGCCCGGCCCCGGGGCGGCCGTGGGGCGGCAGCGGGCGCGGCCCCCTCCTCTGCGGCGCTCCGCTGCCCGCCGGTCCCGCTCCTCCTCAGCGCCGCGGCCTCTCGCCCTCTGTCCCGGCCGGAGCTCTTTGTCCCGGGGCTACGGCTGTGCCGTGTTCCCCCCCGAGCTCCTGGCCGGTGTTTGTCCCGGACCTGACTCCCCTTGGGCGGCTGTTCTTAAAACCCGGCCCGCAGCAGCGCTTTGCCTTCAGCGCCGGGCTCGCCCTCCTTTCGGCCGGTGCCCCCCTGTGACACGGACTCGCCCCGGCTTCTCTGCAGGGGTACGGGCCCTCTCCTGTCCCCCGGAGCTTTAGTGCTGGGCTCTCGCTTCGCACCGGTTCAGTTTCGGCCTAAAACTTTTCCTATCTGTCACATCTGATGAGAGAGGCGACAGCCAGGCATGCAGAAGAAGCTATACTGGAGCTGTTAAGTTGATCAGAGGCTTGGGGCATTTCTCTTTCGAGAAAAGGCTAACGGAGCTGGGCTTGTTCAGCTTCGAGAAGAGGTGACAGAGGGGGGACCTCATTAATGTGTATAAATATCGAAAAGGGGGGTGTCATGAAGGTGGAACAAGGCTCTTCTCCGTGATACCAAGCTATAGGACAAGAGGCAGTGGGTAGAAACTGATGCAAAGAAGTTCTACCTGAACATAAGGAAGAATTTCTTTACTGTGCAGGTGACTGAGCACTGGAACAGATTGCCCAGAGAGATTGTGGAGCCTCCCTTACTGGAGTTATTTAAGAGCCATCTGGATGCAGTCCTGTGCAATGTGCTATAGGATGACCCTGCTTAAGCAGGGACGTTGGACCAGATGACCAACCCTCTGTGGTCCTTTCCACAGACCAATTCTGTGATACTAGTCCTCCATGCAGCATGTTTGGTTCTCTTTTTCCTGAATGTTCTGAAGCCTTATCTGTGTCAATGTGTTAGTCTGCCGGCTGACTGTAACCTTCCAGTCACCGGTGTGTTCCTGAGTTCTTTAGCTGGAAAATGAGTTTAAGTGTTGTACTCCAGTGTTACACTTTCATTTCAGGGTTTGTCAGTGGTTGCTGTCTTTTTGGATATTCTTGCCATAACGCACTGTCTCAGTTGTTACTTGGTATCTAGTCTCGTGGCATCTAGTGGTGGTGAATTCAGTATCATCTAGACACACATTTTTGATTGTGTGTTAACTATCACACTGACTTCAGATGAATGTTTCCTCTGCTGCCTGGTGTGAGACAGAGTAAACAAACATCTCTCTTTTAAGTTTTCTCAAGTTCTTTTCTTTATAATGCAGGCAATTCCACCCCCATTTGTTTTTCTCCAATATTTTCTAGTGTTCACTCCTTTCATATCCCTCTCTGTGATGATGTAAAGGTATGTTTTCAAAACACAACATATGCTACTCAGTGTGTTATTTAAACTGGCACTGTGCCATGATTTGCTTAATGGTTACAACTCCTGTTTTCTATCCCACATTTCCATATCATTTTACGATTTTTGATGGCAGTTGGTTGTGGAATGGAAGACACTAATGACTGTATTTAGAACCTGGTGAGAGATCTCAGTTGGTTTAATCTTCAGTAATCATCAATATGCATTATTTGGCATTTAGCAGTATTTAACATCAGTTGTTAATTTTGTGGGTTACTGGTTTCTCTCAAGTTCCTTATACTTCTGTGAACGTAGCTTAGTCAAATAGCACTGCTGTTGGATTGCTCATGTCCATTATCTCTTTCTCCTGATCATGGCCACATGCATTACTTTGTATCTAATGAGAGAGATTTGATAGCCCCAGCCTTTGACCATGACAAAAACAGACTAATGATTCTTTATTCCGTGTTTTTCTTCTCAGCAAGTTCTTGATCTCTGTTAGTTGTGGCTTTTGTTTGTCTGTCTTTAGAGCCATGGTTTCTCAGAAATAGCAACCTAGAGTAAGCACGAATTAGGGTCATCAGTGTGTCATCTGCTGTGCCATCACTGCTTGTGTGTTTGTTTATTCAGGAACTGCAAGGTAATTCTTTTCCATTCCATGTGATCATGCACAGGAAGTTAATGCACACTAAAAAAACTGAAAGTGCTTGGCTTATTTCTTTGGGTGCTTTATCAGGATGTGTTCTCATTCACCTGATCTTTACTTTTTTAGTGTGAACAACTCACCAGAAGTAATGGTATGCCATTGGTCTTCTTCCCTTTTTTGTTGTTTTACATTCAAAGACATCTAGCAGTTTTATGGGAGATGATTTTTAGGGGTTTAATTGATGTTGGTACTGTCTCCCAGATATGTTACATTCTAGTTTTAATTAGTGTTTTAATCAGAATTCTAAGCACCTGTATGTGACTGTATTTCCATCTGATAGTGTATTAGTAATAGTGTTGCTAAGCAAGGCTTGTATGGCTTCTGTGGACTAATATTCATCGAGTATTTGATCATGATTCTTTTGTCTTATGGTTGTGGCATCTAGAATTTCTAGATGACCTCAATACAAGTAAGTACTAAAGAGGCCTGAAACTCTTCTGTTGGTGAGATTGGGTTCATTCAGGTTAGCAGGACTCCTTATCCCAGACAAGGTGAATTCATCTATGTCCCCCATTATTTCCCAGTTCACTTCTTTAAATATTGATAGTTTTGTGCCACTTTCTGGTTTTATAGTACAGCAATTCCTCGGAACTGTACATTTTAAAATCTATTGCACTGTAGTAGAACTTCAGTCATTTAGATGAAAAGAGCTTTCTCTGAATGCTTAGATCTGAAGTGTTCAGGTGGCTTCAGCCTTGGCGTCACCATCTCTGCAGGTTCCTGCTTTTCATGACCCCTGAAAACCCATTCTCTTGTGATTTTGCCATGGAAAGTGCTAGCAAGGTACTGAAGAAAAGGCACAAGAAGTTTCTGAGCAGTCTTTTCCAGCCTCCTTCTATTGATGCATCTTAATTAGTCGTGTTCTAGACATACATGTAGCATGCAGAACTGTGGGATATTATGGAAAACATCCATATTGCATATGAGAAAGGACCTTAAATAAGAGTAATGCTTCTGGTTCAGGAAGTTTCTGAGCTCTAGCTTGTTGTAGTTGGGGAGAGTAATCTGATGATGGATTGTCATTGTCATTGTTTTGCTCCCTTTCCTAGTTGTCTGTTATTGGCCTGTGTTGGTGATGACGTCCTAGGTGAAATGGATGCTTTGATCCAGCATAGTTCTCTTGAATCAGAAAACTTACTTTTTAGAGGTGTTGGGGTTTTTTTTAATTCTGAATTTTACCATTTCATGTTATTCCCTTAACCTCAGTCACTTTACCCAGTTTAGCCTTCCTAATCAATGCTCAATCTAAACATACCACGGTCATACATAATTATGTATGTCATGTTTTGAATTGATAGTTTCGTGTCACAGAAGATTAGGCTAAATTAAGAGTATTTTTTCACTGATGTGGTCTAGAATTTAAATTTGAAGATAAAAAATGTGACAAAGTTAGAGCATGTGCATGTAGAAAATGTGATGTCTAACACTGTTCACTTCGATTTCCCTCAGATTTATTCACTTGATGTCTGTGCTCTGATATATTGGGCTCTTATATTTAGAATTGTTACCTATTTTTCAGCCTAAAGAAATACCATCTGTTAGACAGGTAACTAATTTGGAAAATGGTTTTTAATAGCCACTTTTCAAAACTATTTGACAAATTTCAACTTAATTGTGGAAGTTGGTAATCATCAATTGTCAGGGTTCCAGTAACCTTTTGAAGTTAATTTGGAAATTCTATTGAGGCGTTACAATTAGTGTCATAGTTTAGTTTAGATACTCAAATGACTTGGGATGCTTTGATATTCATGTTACTGTTGGATCACCTTATTCAACATATGATTTTTTAATCTTCAAAAGCTTATGAATGGAGGCTTGAGTTATTACTGCATCACTTCTTTAGCATAAGATGTAAAGCAAAACTGTAGAAGAGACAGTAGCTACTGCCTCATTTATACTTGTCCATATTACTCAAAAAATTTAGAAATCTTTTTAGAATTAAAGCTTAGATTTTCAGTAGCTTAATGACACTTAATGGGAGGTTTGTATGCACACAGGGAAGGAGGGTTTTCAACCTTCTGTACAAAAACCAAATTGCAAATTTTCCAGGTAGAGAAGAAGAAACTGGAATTTATAGAAGCTGAGCACCTAAATACTTCCAAAGATCTGTGTTTGAGCTTTTAAAGTCATAGTAAATGGGCTCTATATGAAATATTCATAATTTCAACAGCTGTCTGTAGGTATTCAAATGCTGCAGGAGATGCTGACTACTTTGTCTGTCTTTTCCTGTCAATGAACAGGAATGTATTTTGGTTGCTCAAAAAGAAATCTGAGACTTAAGTCAAGGTTTGCTGCTAGGAAGAGAATTAACATGTTCATTCTCAGTTTCAGAAGATGCAGAACAGGAGAGTATTCTGTGTGACTGTGCAGTCTCTAATCAGATGCTACAGGAAACAATTGAAACCTCTTGGCACTTTTCCAACTCTTTTCTCTTCCCATCATCTTGTAAAGGATGGTGGTTTTCTTATTTAGCCGTTGACTCTTGTCAGTGCAGCTCCTTTTCTTGAGTGCCTTGCCTAAAAAAGTTCAGTTACATTCTTCATGTTCCATAGTGAATGAATAGATGTGTTAATGTGGGTGTGACAAGTAGCAAAGTCAAAAAACTTTTAAGCACAATGTTGTTTCGCAAAAATCAGGGTGATGATAGATTTTTGTGTTGAGATCATGTAAATTTAGGATTTGCATGATCAGTCTGTACAGAGGAATGTTACAAGTTAAAGTGGAAGGGCTAATAGAGAGAGAGATTGAATGATAATGTTGAAGGTGACAACGAACACAAAGAAGCAAGAAAATTAGATAGTTGAAGAAATGAGGAAATGGAGGGGAGGTATCCAACTCAACAGCCTTTACCAGAGTGGATGGAGGGTGTGTAACTGTTGGGATGAAAAGGCAAAGGGCAGTAAAGTGAATTTTTTCTAACAGTCAGACAAGCTGAAGTGACTATCATTTAGTACCATTTAATGTGACCATTGATTGTATGATAGAGTAACTCTCCTTTTAGCTGTAAATTTTGGAATGGTCTCAGACAGGTGAACAGTGAACAGGTTTCTCATGTTGCTCACTAACATCTAACCTGAGTTAACCAGTTGCATAAAGTGTTATAGTTCCACATCTGTCTGTCTTCTGCAGTTTCTAATGACTATTTCATGGAAGGTAAACACTTATTTGGGACTATATAGAGTGTTGATAATTTTTTTTGCAGGGATCTATGTTACATTTGCAGGTAATCAAAGCTGATGTTTACATGATTGGATGGCACTGTCATTTTAAAATGGTATTTTCATGTTTTCAACTGTACTGAGTTTAAATTTTCTGTATTTTGTTGTGCTGTAGCTCACCAGCTTAAGTCGCACCAAAAGTTAGCTGAAGGTGTTAGAATACTCTGTTTTAGATGAACTGACCTGCATTTCATTTAAACTTTTAAACTTACTTGTGAATTCTGAGAACTTATAACTAAAAAATATTCCAGTTTACTGTAGATAGTACTGTTTCTGCAATTATTTATTATTGAAGGTGAATGTCTAAGTCTGCTCAGCATGTTGCTTTGAAATGCTAAGTTGTAACTCTACATATGCATAAAATATTGCAAAATTTGGTTATCTTTCACAGGGAAGTTTTTGCCTTTGAAGACAATGTTAGGACCAAGATATGATGAACAGGTTGCTGAAGAAAATCGTTTTCACCCGAGTATGTTATCCAACTACTTAAAGAGTCTGAAGGTAAAGTTATATTTTCTAATAATTGGAACATTGCTTTCATTATTAATGTTTACTCAAGTGTTGCTTTCCAGATTTAAGGAAAAAGTGGTTCATGGATTTGTTTGGGACATCTGCACAGAATTTTTTTTGTTTACATTTCCAGGTCTTCTCTGCAATTAATAGATTTCTGAAAGTATTTGCTTACAGGTTAGAATTCTTGGGACTAAACAAACCCAGCTCCCTCAGCTGTTCCTCATAAGAGATCCCTCATGAGCCTTTTTACCCTTCTCTGTTCACCCTCCAGCACCTCAATGTCCTTTCTAAAGTGAGGAGTCCAGAACCAAACGCACACTCTAGGTGTTGCCTCACCAGTGCCGAGTTGTTGTGGTTTGAAGGACAGGTGTCTGTTAAGGAAGGCAGGAGCCTCCCTTGGAATGGGAAACTGTAATCCCTCTCCCTCCGAACTATTATAAATTTGAAATCAAGAGGCTCTCAGGCAAAGATATGGGAATAGGAATAACAGCTCTTTACTAATATCTAAAACAAAGCTAACAAATAACAACTGCTATGGTGTTAACCAACAACCAGAACCAGAAACCCAGTGGCAGCCTGCTCGGCTTCAGGCACCTTTTCCCTTCGGTGCAGTTCCAGTCACAGCCTGCAGGGGCGCTCTGGGTGCGGTGATTCCCCGGTGCCTGCAGGGGGCGCTCCGGCGTGAGCTCAGGTAGCACACGGCAATGGCGGCTGCCCGAAGCACGGAGGGATGGAGGAGAGCCCTTGCTCCACAGACCCTCGGGAGGGGCAGCTGGTGTCGGTGCCACAGCAGGATCCCCGGACACAGGGAGCTGGGACGGCAAGAGGTCCTGAGGTGCAGGGGGAAACCCCGCCACAATGTAGCGAAGAAACTCGGAGTGGCGTGGAGGAGCGGGGCAGAGACAGGCTGGTGGCAGGCAGCTCCCGATGGGCAGAGAGGAAAAAGACTCACAGCAGACAGACCGGCAGCTCCGCGCTGGCTTCTCAGGGGCCGTGGGTTCAGCAGACAGCAGCTCCGACCTCCCGCTCCGAGGGTCCTGAGCAAGAGAGCGTGACCTCCCCCCTGCCCTTGCTTTTCAGTCTCTCCCAAATCTCGAGTTGTCAGGCTCTGCTTCCATGAGGGGCAATTCTACCCCACCCTGCCAAGGAGAAAGGCTCTAGCCTTGTGCTTTGTTTCTCTTAAGTACTCAGCCATTTGTGTCTTAGCAGCCCATGGGAGAAAAATTCCTGAGGAAAAGAACTAAATCTAACCTTCAACACGAGTACAGGGGGACAATCCTTGCTCTGGTCCAGCTGGCCACACTATTGCTGATACAAGCCAGGTGCCACTGGCCTTCTTGGCCACCTGGGCAGTGCTGTGTTGGCTGATATGGAGCCAGCTGCCAACCAGCACCCCCATGCCCCTTTCTGCTGATCAGCTCTCAAGCCTCTCCTCCCGTCTCTAGTAGCATTGCCTGGGCCTGCTGTGACCCAAGCACAGGACCGAGCACTTTGCCTTATTTAACCTCATGGCAGACTTGTGGTTCTGGCTCACTTCTTTTTCCTCTGTTTTGCCCATTTCTATCTGTGTGCTTCAGTTTACATGTTGTTCTGCATTGTAGCACAACTGTGACAATAAAAGTGGGGAACAGGACCTTTCTAGCCTTTCATGTAGGTCTCTGAAGTGTTGTGCCCAGTCCAGTGCATATGGAGACATGGGAAATGGGATTTTGGGCCTGCCAGGCAAAGAGGGGCTTACCACCTAATTGGTAGTTTAACTTTGCATAGGAGTTTAGTGCCATTTATTTTGATTGTGTCTATGAGATGAATCATGCAAGTGATGTTTTTTCTGTGTTTTTTTTTATTATTTTTTGCTGTTGATCTAGGTGAAATTAATTCTGAATTTGTTTAACAGTATCAGACCTGAAACATCTGAAGAATTACGTGACTAAAAGATGGGAATCCTCATTTTATTGATCTTATTTAGGCTTAGGTATGAAGTAGATGGTGAACTACTCAGTGTAGCAGTGGTAGAAGTACCTGTGCAGTAACGCGATAAGTATGATCAGTGAAGCCTATGTGCCTGTTCTCAGGTGCTTGAACTGGTAAGATTTTTCATGTTGGATTTCTTGCATCTGTGCTTTTATGACCTGCTCATAAGTTGGGAGGGGCACAGAAAGAGTGACAGGAACAGATTAAATAGAAATATACCAGCCCTCTGTTGGTCCTAATGACATCTTGCTGCTCCCCCACCTGGTCTTCTTGGTGCCTCCCCCAAGCGGGGAGGGGCAGGTTTGTCCCTTGCAAGGCTCTGGCTCAGTTGCTTCGTTTTCCATCGTGCAGGCTCTGGGGAACTGTTTGGGGGCCTTTGATGGATCATGACACCCCCTCTGCTGTCCCTCACGTGAATGTCCTGTAGATGTGGCTGTCCTGGGGTGGGGAGCCCTACAGCTGAGCTAGTCTGTGCAGGGCGTTCACTGCCTCTGCCCAGAGGCTACACACCATAAACCTCTCCTCCTCCCAGGGTCTAGGGGAGAGACTGTGCAGACCTGGCAGCAGATAAGCCTGGGGCTATGGCTTCACCTCAAAGCTGCTGGGCTTAATTCTCCCTGTGGAACTATTCTTCTCCCCCAGCCCAGACTTGAGAATAATGTCACTTTTATCTTATCTCAGGTCAACTTACAGTCCACAGCCTCAGTTAGGGGGCCTATTCAGGGTGGGCTTTGGTGGTGCAGCTTCATCATACAGTTTTAATGGACAAAAGTCCTTCATAAAAATGTTTAAACCATAAAGTAAAATATTTTAGTCGCTGACATCTGCATCTAAATTCTACTTGAGTTCCTCTTTCATGTATTTTTTACTCTGATTGGGTTTGATAGGCATACCTGGAAATTTTTCCAAACCAATCTTATTCATGGTTTAAAGTTATTTAAATTTCTCTGTATATTTTGAAGTTACAGAGAACTTCACAGCCTTACTCAGAATTTCTAAATGCTTGCCTCTTTAATGATTTGCCACCAAAAAAAATCATGGTGATACTTTGTAGCATTTCCAGTCATCACATCTATCAGTTCTGTGGTAATGCTACAAATGCATTGTGTCTTGGGTGACATCAGATCATTAGAATTTGATAGTAAAATTAGTAGCATGAGGATCCCCACTTATATTTGATAATTTTGGTTAACAAGCAGAACACTTACAAGACAGGAAACCAGAAATACTTTCTTTGCACAGGTGTGTTAGTGAGCTGTTTTTGCACAGTAAAACCGTTAGGTTTGTGGTTGGAAATTTTGTTTGGTACAAGGATCAGTAGGATACAGTTTGATACTCTGTGTGTTTTATGCCACCCAGTGGAATTTCTGCTTTCCATCCTTCTTCTTAAAAATGTAGT
Source organism: Eopsaltria australis (assembly GCA_034509425.1). Lineage (NCBI taxonomy): Eukaryota > Metazoa > Chordata > Aves > Passeriformes > Petroicidae > Eopsaltria > Eopsaltria australis. Next base: position 4,190,655 of record JAVTVJ010000177.1, on the reverse strand, counting down.
AACTTCCACAAGACTCTTTAAAAGACTTGTCTTACAGCTATGAAAACAAACACTAAAAAAGTAAGTTGATGCACAAAGGGACACATTAGGGTAGAGGTGGGCAAGGCATCCTGGATTCAGGTATGCCCTAACATCTGACTGGTTGACACTGCCACCTCAGCTGCTGACAGCATCTTTCAATATCTAAAGTTATTTTGTATTTTAGCTTTAAATAAGATGTTTCTAAGAATATAATTAATTTGATTAATTTTAAACTTGAAAATGTGTTCATTCTTTTGCATTGTTTTGCACTTTAATAGATACGTAAATTAAAATGAATTTTTTTTTCGGAGAGTGTACTTATATGTAAGTCTCAGTAGTTAATTTTTCTTACTGTACTTTCACTGTGCCAGTGTTTAGTATTGTTCATCTTTGCATAAGAACACTTGATTTTGTCTTGTTTGTCTTTTTAGCATGTTAAAGTAATTCTTTACCAGACTTTCCTACTGTTAGCAGATATTTCTTATTTAGAATCATTAGTTGGAGCAAACTGAAATTTTTGAATTGATGACTAGTGCTAATTTAGACACCAGCTTTCACAAAGAAATACAGATGTCTATAATGGTGGTAAAACACAAATTTTACAAACAAATGAAATATTTAATAATTTTTAATCTTTTAAATGTAGCCTGTGGTTGCTTTTAATTGTTATGTTTTTAGCCATTTAGTATTTATGCACTGGTATTTGAACCACATGTATGTTAATTTTTTTTGTTTGTTTTTTAGGTTAAAATGGGTTTGCTGGTAGACTTGACCAACACCACTAGATTCTATGACAGAAATGATATAGAGAAAGAGGGAATTAAATACATAAAGCTCCAATGTAAAGGGTAAGTGATGTGCACTTTAATTATTTCTTTGGCTTTTTATTTGAAAGGTCACACTGAAGAAATTAATTATTTTTTCTTTTTCCCTTTCCCCCCGGTGTCTCCTGATCCTTGTGTTCTTGTGTTTTTCAGGCATGGTGAGTGCCCTACACCTGAGAACACAGAGACATTTATCCGTGTATGTGAACACTTCAGTGATAAGAATCCTTCAGAGCTTATAGGTGCGTCTTATACTCATTTTTAGTTTTTACTCTTACTTTATTTCGTATTTGCTCATATTTTCTCATGTATTCTTAGAAGTCTGAGCAAAGGAATTTCCACAGTACAGTGTTTATGCATATATAATTTTGATTGCTTTTACTGCAAAACTAATATGTTTCTCTTTTTTACAGAAAGTAGTATGTTTCTGCATCCATCAGTTTGACTTAATGTAGAAAATGATACAGGCCAAAGATCTGTCTAAAAGTACATGATACTTGCACTGTGGTTTTGTAACTTCTGCTGATACAAATGCAAGTTATGTATTGTGTTGACATTTGGTGATCTGGTTTACTTGAAGTATTTGGTAACTGAATTATCAGAGATTCTTTAGCAAGTCTCACAAAACTGGTAGTAGATACTAGGCTAAGTTTTTCTTCTGTGATATATTGTCTTGCAGTGAATATTTAAATATTCTAAGCATACTTTCTTTTCACTCAGAGAGAAATAAGTTCTGAGTTAAATTTACGTCCCTTCTAGCTTTAGTTAAAACTATTCTACTCTGATTTTTGTTAATCATATTAGTGTTCATCTCTATCTGCAAACTGTCAGAGACAAGAAATTACTCTGCAGGTGAGGTTCCAGAGTCAGAATGGGTGCCCTCCTCAATCCCCTTGGAAGTTCATTTTGCAACCTTCTTGAATCCGAGCGACTTAGGAGTGCATGGAACAGTTGTTTGTGCAGGTGTCATTGGTAAGGGCTTGGTAAACTAAGCTGTTATGTTCATGCAGTTTAGGATTCATCCAGATACATGGTAGGATAGCTGAAGTTATTGGAAGGGAAATCAGCTACTGAGTTGCCCTTCTGTAGAACAGGGTCAGCTAAAGCAGCTTCCTCAGGACTATGCTCCTTTGGCTTTTGACCAGCCTCTAAGCTTGGATACTTCACAACTTTTTCTGGTAGCCTCTTCCAGTGTTTGCTAAGTCTTACAATATACAGGTGTTTTTTTTCTCATGTTGCAGCAGAATTTATTGTATTTTGATTTGTAGCCATTGCTTCTTGTTCTGTTGCAGGATACGATACCACTGAGAATTTTTTTTTTCTGAGTGCTTGAGAGATTTAATTAAGTCACACATTTTTTCACCTAGTTTTCTTTTAGATGCTTTCTTAGTTCTGTATTGCACACAGAATACAGTTTAATTTGAGACTTTGTGGTTTAACTCCAGCCAGCAGCCAAGCTCCACACAGCTGCTCCCTCACTCCCCCACCAGTGGGGCTGGGGAGAGAATAGGAAGGGTAAAGGTAGAAAACTCACGAGATGAGTTAAAGACAGTTCCATAGGGAAAGCAAAAGCCATGCACACAAGCAAAGCAAGTAATGAACTCACTGCTTCCCATGGGCAGGCGGGTGTTCAGCCATCCCCAGGAGAGCAGGGCCCCATCACACCTAACGGTGACTTGGGAAGACAAATGCCATCACTTTGAATGTCCCCCCATTCTTCTTTCTTTTTCCCACTCTATGCACTGAGTGTTCTATGGTCTGGAGAATCCCTTTGGTCAGTTTGGGTCACCTGTTCCACCTGTGTCTCCTTCCAATCCCAGGCACCCCTAACTTCCTCACCAGCATGGCAGCATGAAAAGCAGAGAAGGCCTTGGCTCTGTGTAAGTGCTGCTCAGCAATAACAAATAATATCTCTATACCATCAACCCTGTGTTCAGCACGAATCCAAAACACAGCCTCATACCAGCCACTGTGAAGAAAACTAACTCTGCTTCAGTTGAAACCAGGACAGAGACCTATGTGTTCTTTTCTAAACAGTAACACAACTACATGGTTTAAAAAAATGAGGAACTGCTGAATGAGAGTGAGTGGGACTAGCCACCAACAGCATTTCAAAACTTAAACCAGAAGCAAGATATTGTTAGTGACTGATCCCACTCACTTTTCATTTACAATTTCCTCGTTTCCGTTCTCCTTTTGCAGTTTTTCCACTTGGTCCTCCAATAATATAATTTTAGACTTTGAAACAGAGGTTATGATCAGCAATTTGTATAGTGCATCGATAGTGCAGAGATATGCTATATGTTGCAGACCCACTTAGTTAATATTTCAACTTGTAGAATGCCATTTTTAGTGTTGAGTCTCTCACTTTTTGGCTTTGATGAATTTTGGAATATTTTTCCATTATTTAGATTTTTCACTTCTATAGGGGAACAAAGTCAATTAGAAAGAGCCAAGGAGAAAATAGTACGTTGACTAAACTGTTGAGGAACATGTTGTTTAGGCTTTCACATCAAAAGAGAAATATTGGAATTTTCCATTTCCCTTCTATGAATTACTGAAATTTGTCATTTTAGGCACTTGTTTCTTCTGACAGAGCATCAGAGAACTGGTGTGGAGGATGTTTTATCAAAAGTGAAAGCAGTCTACAGCAGTGACAGTACTGCACCCTGTGTGATCTTTCTCTACCAAGTCATTTGGTCTCATGCTGAGATGCTTCTTATCTTTGTCATGTGTATAAAATTACTGACTTAACCTTCTTGGCAGCAGTAACAGCTGCAGGGCTTAGTGATGGCAATTGTGTGCAATTTCATTCTCAGTGTCAAGATTAGATATGAAAAGAGATTGAAATGTCAATGATAAGTGATCAAAATTTTCAATTCATCTAGAACAATATAGGAAGGAAACTGTATTTTTGCAGCATGAAGGACAGGAGTATGCCTGCCAACCTTAAGGAAGTGACATGCAAAAATTTTGCTTCAGCAGAAAACAAAGGAGAAATGATTGCTAGGAAAAAATTATATAAGGAAGCTAAAATTTATTTCATATGATGCAAGTTATACAGTTTTTATTATTTTTAAATGGTTAGAAATGATGAATCCAAATAATTAATGGTAATTTTTACTGTGCTTTATCAAGAAGGGAAGCTTGGTGGGGCAGGCACAAAACCTGATCCTGTTGCAGTTAATATATACTTCTTTTTACCCACTTAAAGTTGGTCTGTTTTTTTTTTTTCATCACTCTGCTTTTTGTAGGTACTTTTTTGGTTCTCCAGTTGAAAAAAAATTATACTACAGTGTAGAGAAGAGTAAAGAAAAAAGATAGATATTCACATTTTGTTTGAATACACATCAAGCAAATGATTGCTAAACTTACTTTATTAGCCATGGTAAAGAAATGAGGAAATGAATTAAAGCTTTAGTGGCTTGCTTTACGGTGTTCTGTTCCAGGTCTTGCACTTTGGGTCACAGCAACCCCAGCTAATGCTACAGGCTTGGGGAAGAGCAGCTGGAAAACTGCCTGGCAGAGGAGGACCTGGAAGTGCTGGTCTACTGACCATGAGGCATCAGTGTGCCCAGGTGGCCAAGAAGGCCGATGTCCAGCAGGATTAGGAAGTGATTGTACCCCAGTACTTGCACTGGTGCTCAGGCATTGACATGCTAGAGTGTGTCCAGAGTACATCAATGGAGCTGGTGAAGGGTCTGGAGCACAAGTCTTACTAAGAGTGGCTGAGGGAGCTGGGATTGCTTAGTTTGGAGAAAAGGAGACTCAGGGGTGACCTTATCACTCTCTACAACTGCCTGAAAGGAGGTTGTAGCCAGGTGGGGATCAGTCTGTCTCCCCAGGCAACTAGCAACAGGAGAAGAGGGAATGACATTAAGTTACACCAGGGAGGTTTAGGAGATTAGGAAAAGTTTTTTCACCAAAAGGTGAAGTTGTCAAGCACAGGAACAGACCACACAGGGTTGGGTCCCCATCCCTGAAGGTATTTAAAAGCTGTGTAGATGTGGCAGTTAGGGACAAGGCTTAGTGGTGGACTTGGCAGTGCTGGGTTAATGGTTGGATTCAATGTACTTAAGAGACTTTTCCAACCTAAACAATTCTGTGATTCTATGATAGCAACCAAAAAATGTTAAGAATTATTGCTCTTGCTGTTAGTGGAAACTTTAATGATATTTATAATTTAAAATTGAGTAGGAGGAAGAGGCAACATCTTGCCTGAATTCTTCCTGACATTTTTAATAGCACAAATTTTGAGGCTGATCTGCTTATCACTAGATGGTGCTGTTGCCTTGAGAGAAGAAAAACGCAATTCATTAGACATTGAATCCCTCCTTTCACTGGGGGATGAGTTCAGTAAAATAAAGGCTGAAGACTTAATTCTTTTATTCTCACATTGAAAAGATAAGTAATTCAAGGTGATTATACTGTTGTATATTTTTCTTTTTGTCGATTCCTTTTTTTCAAAATTAGTAAGTCTGGTCTTAGCATGGTAATAGCAAATTTGAGGTAGAATTGTGGTCTATTTGCACCCCTTTCAATTTTGAGGTAAGGTAATCTGAATATGCTTTTTTGCCTGATGGTATGAAATGAATGTCATGCTTATTGAATCCACTAAAAGCACAATTAATGGATTTGAGTATATTGCATTCTGACAAGCATTTGAGCAGATTTTGAATCTCATCTATATTAGCCATATTTCAGTTGCATTAAGTTAGTGCTCTTGATTGGGATGAACTGAAGTATCCTATATCCTTGCTGCTGCTGATTTGCAGAAAGAATATAATAAATTGCCTTTTAGGCTTATGTGCCTTACATGGCCTGTGCTGCTGTGATAGGGAGATAACCATAACCCTTTAATGTTACAGATGAAGGTGGAAGGATCCAAACCCACACTTTTGATACTAAATATGTTAGTTAAAACCCCTTGCAAGTGATGATTCCCTTTTCTTGTCTTTTCTAGGTGTCCATTGTACACATGGCTTCAATAGAACTGGATTTTTGATCTGTGCCTTTTTGGTCGAGAAGTTGGACTGGAGGTAAACTTTGAATGTTAGTTCCTGGGGATTTGTGGAATGTGGCCCAAGGGTTCTTCAGTATGTTTCACTTACTGTCCTGACAGCTATGCTAATGTATTCATTATTAGTTGTTTCACAGCTGCCTAATAATCTTGAGTAAACAGCCCATATTAACATTTTTCATATTATCCCTTGGTAGCTTAGCCTGTTGCAGTCAAGAATTCCAGGCCAGGTATGTCTAAAGTCAGCTGTACCTGCTCTGTGTGGGCCTTTAGCAATGTATATATTATATTGTGTCTCTTCCCTATGACATGTTCCACATTTTAAGTAAGAATGTACAGTTCAGAGATTCCTGAAAGATTTTTTCCTGTACTTTTTCGTCTTTTTAATGTAGGTGTGCATGTAGGTTTTTGGGTTTTTTTTGAGATCTAAGGAGATTAGCTAGAGCAACAGCAGAGTAACATACATACTTCTGAAGGATTGGGGGCAGACAAAGTCCTTGTTTTCAGCTTGTTTTATGACTAAAGACTACAGCATGCTTCTATACAGACTCACCCGTTTTTTCTGTCTTTTAAGAATGTTGGTGCCTTCATATAAAGTAATTATCTTTTTCAGATAATGTTAGCTTTAAAAGAAACCCCAAACCCTAACAATGCATTTGTCATCCTGGTGGACATAACTTTTGCGTAACTTTTGTTTGGTAGTATTTACAAAACGCTACGTCCTTATTGACATAGTCTTGTGAAAGCCATGTTTCTTGACAAGCCCGTTAAGCATTCTGATGATATTTCTTATGTGTGGTCCTTTAAGTGAAGAAAATTCTGCTCCTGTTGCAGGAGTTTCTTGTGACTGGACATACAGTTATTATGCTTAGCACACGTGTGCAAAGTGTTTGTAAAGGACTAGGTCATTGCTGCCTGCTAGTAAACTTGGAATAAAGACATTGGAGTAATGGAGATGGAACACCGTTAGTAATGGGTGGCTGAATCTTTGCAGGATCCCAGCTGTGTATAGGAAGTAGATACAGACACAAATATCTGTATGTATGATTCTGGTTGCTCCTATGAATTAGAAAATTTGCATGCTTTTAATCAAACAATTTAAAAGTAGTGTGCAATAATTACATTTAGAATTGACCCTTTGTTCTGAAGAGGAAAGGCACTTGAATCTCTTCGGATCTCCTGTTTTTATGCTCTGTTTTCAAAGCTTGGTGGGAAAAGCCTTAAAACTCAACAGCCATGTCTTATTTTTTTTTGCTTTGTGTAGTTAATTGTATCAAGTTTGTTAATCTCTGGCAGATTATTTTAATAGAGCATCCAGATATCCCCTGGTAGGGAAGAATGTCCACAGTAAAAGAAACAATTTTGGCAAGATGTTAGTTAATGCTGAGCATTGTATCAAGAAAAATCTAATTTGCTGTATCATTCTTTAAAACAAGGCACTGTTTCTTGCTAATGAGGAAATAATATCTTCCTGATGGAAAAATCCATCTGTATTCATTCCTTAAGCATATGAGTAGGAGTTTTGCTGATGTATTGTGTACACTGGGATGTATTTTGTAGTTAGGTTAGAGAAAGGCCTGAAATGAAAGCCTGAAAGCTCTCCAGCTTTCTGACCAGTAAGGTCAGAAACCTTACTTGATTCTCTTTTCAACAACTCATTTTTTCCAAAGATTGCTGTGTTTCTAGAAACTGAAAAATTGTTTTCTTTCAGCTAGAGTTCTGTACTTGAATCTGTGCCACCTCTTTTGGCTTTCACTGCTATCTGTTCCAGAAGATTATAGAGTTCCTCTAGTATCATCAGAGAAAAATTTGAGCATTTTTCATACCCCATCACTTTTGGTTTCTTTTGTCCTTTCAGTGGCATTCATTACAGAAGATGTGAAACAATTTAAGAAAGATAGCAAAGTAAAAAATGTCTTATAAAAAAGACATTAGGAGTCTTCGAAAACAGAATGGGGAAGAAAGGTCCTTCTAAGTAACTCAGACTCTTAAACTGCCATTTTTGAAATGAGATCATGTGATAGTCTCACTCTGGAGAATGTCTTGTTTTCTTCTCTTACAAAGATCAGAAGGGTGAATCAGCCTTACTGGTTGTAGACACTGTTTCTATTTATTCTAGAAATTTTACCCCTTAAAATTCTCAGGCTCCATTCTGTACTATATAGGTCAGACAAAAGAATAAAAGCATTTTGAATTAGGTATCTGAAAAAAAAAGTCACAAGGTGTAGTATGTGCTTTTGTTTCAGTTTTAAGATACGTGCTTGTCAAGAAGCCTAACAGGGACATCTCTATCTTTTGTGGTTTCTCCTCTCCTCTATATAGTAAGATTTTAAAATGATGATCCTTGAAGCATTACTGCTCTTCACAGCTATGATAAATGGAAGAGAGAATTACATCCAATGTTTTTAGTTTAAAAATGATGAAAATGACAACAATAAAACCCTCATGCTCTGTTCACTGTTGTATATTTTGGAGAGTTTTCCAGTTGGCTAGTAAAGATGCATGACTCCTAGTTTTGGTTTCTGTTTTTTTTTGTGGTCCAGGGTCCAATTTATTTGAGCAGATTAAGTGTTAGGTGCATAGTAAAAGGCTTCTGAACCACAGTGCTTTTTTTGAGAAACTTCTGGAAAGAGAAGTAATTAAAATAGATTAGGGTGATTTTTCCCAGTATGATGGCAAAACCTCTAATGAAAGGAAAGACAGTTCTTAGGGGAGAACAGTGTAACCAATGTAAAATATTTGCATTTTTCTTCATTAAGTTTCTTGATAAGTTTCTTTGGTCTTTTTTTGTGTTCATACAGTCCTCAGGTATTTACTTGCATGTCACCCATTGCTTCTCTGTAGCAAGAAAAAAAGTTCTATCTGGGTGATAAACAGGCCACTATGAGCTACAATAAGGACTCAAAGCAGCCCGAGCTGCAGTTACTTGAGCTACTTTGCAGAGTTATACAGAATCTTGGGCAAGAGCAACTGCTACCAGACTGATCTAAGCATGGACTATCAAGTATAAGGAATGTTTTTGCAATTACTACTTCAGAATTTGTATTGATTCTCAGTCTAAATAATTCTAATGTTTGGTAGAGCGTGACATGACTAAGACGTGTAAATTAAGCATCCAGAGTGATTCTCAATTTTTTTTTTTGACAGTATTGAGGCTGCTGTGGCTACTTTTGCTCAGGCCAGACCTCCAGGTATTTATAAAGGTGACTATTTGAAGGAATTATTTCGTCGTTATGGCGATGAAGATGATGCACCAGCACCACCAGAGCTTCCAGAATGGTGCTTTGATGAAGATGAAGAGGAGGATGATGACAATGGTAAAACTGGAGGCCCAGAATCAGAACCTGGATCATCAAGCTCTTCCTTTGGCAAGAGGAGAAAAGAACGCCTAAAACTGGTAATTTTGATTTGGAACTTAGTATTCTAATTGCTAAACATAATTTCACAACTTCATACCCATCAGTTACCTCATTGTACATGCTATACAAGTGCCACGCTCTTGCAAATGGGGACTGGAAACATTGTCTCTAACTGGAAAAAATCCTAGATGCATTGTAAACTTTTTTGTATTTCCTATGTGAGCCTTGAACTTTAACATTCAACACCTCAAATATTCCAGCTGTAAAAATGACATTAAACATTTCTAATATAACAATTTTTTGAGATAGTAAAGTGCTTTTTAATTATTCAGTCTGTCTTCAGAGATGAAATGTTATCAGAGTTGGGTGGAAACAGCTCTTTTTTTCTGTAGTCATGTGGATGAAATTCAGAATTTTTAAAATTCAGTGGTCATTTTGGTAAATAGTTTTACTTTGGGAAATTTTGTATGATTGAAAATTGGATTAGCTAAAAGGAATATGAGCTTAAAAACCCTAGGCAGCTTTCAAATCATATTGTGTTCAAAGCTGTTTTAGCTGTGTAAGAAATATGGCTGATCACTTAATGTGATTTTTGACATACATCTGCATAATTCTGAAGAAATAAGTTACTGTAGTTACCATAGTATGGAACTAATACTCAAGTACAAGGAGTATATTTGTATCATATGAAGACTAATGACTCAGTTCTCTTCAAATTTCTGACTTGGTTTTTTATTTGCAAACAAAGTAGACTAGAATATTGCTGATTGCAAAAATAGATTTTTTTTTTCCTTGCATAATACTGAATTATTTTACTTGTGTGCTGAGTTGTGTTTGTTTGCAAACACTTGGAAATCCTCACATTGAAATATGCTGCAGAAAAGCATTTTGTTGTTACTGCAGCTGGTTAATAAGGTTTACAGGTGGAGTATGGAAAATACTAGCCTGAAAGGAATACAGAATCCAGTCTAAAGAAGCAAGATGAACTTTGAAAACTTTTAAATTATCCCCTGTCTGGAATAAAAAATTTCCCACACTGTAAAAACATAGTAAAAGTATATTCAGGGGTATGGCCACTTCCTCCATTAGCCTTGCAGTAAAACATTGACATCTAAATATTTTTTGGGGGACTGGAACCTTAAAGTTGTTTTTTTAATGTTCTTTTTGATGCATTAGGAGCTGAGGTGTTATGATGAATTACAATGACAGCCTCTTTTCACCAAGTATAAAACTCGACTGGTCTATTTAGCCGGAATGATACTGGCTTCCCAGGTTTTTCCTTATCTGCCACCATAGCTCTGTTGAAAGCTGGAAGCTAAATTATACGAATAAGCATATTAATAACTAAAAGTTAATTATGAGTTAGATAATTTGTGAAAGAAAGAATCATCTAGTTAATATGCATATTCGTATAATTCAGTTTTGCAGCTCTGAAGGAACATTCTTTGACATGAAGAGGAGGAACGGGCAGAATTCTTTACCATGGTTCTTGGCTGGCAGATGGGACTGCTTCTTAACTCAGTAGAGATGGATACAGTCTATTTGTGATTCCTTGTAAATATGCTGTCTGCAGGGGGAGTGAGTATCAGGTAAATACCTCTTGCTCAGATATTCTTATTTTACTGTCTAAAGGGCTAAATTTTCAGCATTATGTTGGTTTCCTGCAGCAGATGTTTTAATCTAATTAGTCTCTTTCCTAAAAGCCTGGGGGTAGGCAGTGTAAAACTAGAGGTAGCTGTAGTGATAGCAGTGTTCTGAATATTTCTCATTTTTACCCAAATCTTTGTGGAGAAAGAAGAAAAGTTTAATAGTAGAGGAGGAGACAGCTCCCAGGCATCTTGCTAGGATAATGAATAGTCAGAAACAACTGCTAGCTAGCCTGTGAAATGAAGTTAGTATGCTGTCCATTTCAGAAACTCTGATGTGAGGAACTTTACTGCAACATTTTTCATTAAAATTTTCATATTTTGATGTCAAAAAAATCTTGACAGCCTTTCTTTCCTACACTACAGAAAGTGTAAGAATCATTTGAACATAAAGCCATTACAGTTTCCTCTGTCATCACCTGAAGGAAGTTGACAGGTACCAGGAAATCTGCTTGTTGTAGTGTGAGGTGCCACACAGGAAATTCAAACAAGTTTTGACTTGGTTAATGGGTATGGTATTGAAACAACTTTATTAACTTACACTTAGAATCTCACATCAGGAAAAAAATGCTTAATTTTGCAAATCGGACAAAAAGTTGTAATTTTAAGCCAGAGCCTACAAACCTTTTATGGATCAAGTGGAACTTTTACTGTTTGCTGTCTCTTCTGGTCCCGTGTAAATTGCGTACTACAGGGTGTGAGATGCAGTGCTTCTGAAGTGAGTGGTGCTATCTTAAACAATCTGGAAGAGATGGTGGCTGTTAATGATTTTGTTCATGATTTGAATGCACGTGTCTTGTGGTCATCTGTGAGACAGAGGGAAGCAATTAAATGGTTTTGACGTAATGAGGATAATATTTATTGGTTAACTACCAAAGTACATTGATTCTAGATACTAGTGACTTGGGGTTTTTCTGCCTAACCAACTCTCTTTTGCAAAGTTTAACCCTTGTACTTATTGTTCTGCCTGTGGGCATCTTGATGGATATGGGAAACATACAATTTTTTGATTTGGCAGCAACATTTTATGTGCTTGAATATGGGTATAATTTCCTTCTCCATGTTAAATGCTTATTTGTTCACTTTTTCCTTATAGTCCATATTTTTTGTACTACTGACCTTTCTTGTTATTCCTTGTATTCTGTCATGTTGACTCATGTTTTCCTGGCGCTGTGGTGCCTGTAATTGAATGCAAGCCTCTAGTTGAGGCTATCCTAGTAAGGCTTAATAGGGAGAAATTAATTTCACATGTCTTAAGGCTAATACTTCTGTTTATATATCTCAACATAATTGCCTTTCACAAGGCAGAACAATACTAATTCAGCTTTTGGTCTCTTGCTGCTTCCATGTCTTTTTCTCTAATTATCTACCAGTGTGTGTTTGTGTAATTTCTTATCCATTATTAAGTGTAGAACTTTGTTTATACTGAATTGCACAGTGTTGTTTCCAGCCCATTTTTAAAATTAGGGATAGCACTGAATCTTAAACTACCATCTCAGTCTATATCCTTGTTACTAAAGTCACAGGTGTCACAAAAATAAGAATGCTAATAGGAAGTTTAGTGGAAATAAATTAATTATCATATGCCTAAACCAGACTCCACAGATTCTTCTGTTTTGTTAGTGAAACGCTAACTCCTCTGAACCTGGTTTTGAAACAGGTTGCTCTTCTGTTTTATGGAAGTTACATCTACCCCATGTTTTCTGAGTTCCTCTATGAAGACAAGATAAGCAAACAAAAGACAAACCAAAGCAAATGCATGCAATTCCAATTCTGTAAAGTCTGTTTCATTGTGAAAACCAAATGTTTAGTGGAACACCTTTGATACTGAGTGACTGTCAGTATGATTTTGTTGTTTCTTTTTTGCTTGTACATGCCAAGAGGAAGTTACTGTGATTTGGTCCTGTGTTTCTGAGTATTGAATCTAAGCTGAGCAGTGTAACTCCCTGTCTCTCACTTCCTTCATTTTAGAAGATGTCTCTTCCTGACATGTTTTGGAATGTTTCTTGTCTTCTGGGAGGCAGTCTCTGAGCATGTTGGCACTCAGTCAAGTCTGAGTAGCTGAAGACAGCTCTCACCCAGGCCTGGTGTTAGCCTCTAGGGTCAGGAAGGTGTGTGTTTGGGGCTGTTCCCATTCACCCACTCCTCCAGATGGTGTTTAGGATCTGAACTAACACAGGATGATACACATTGCCACTTCTCCTTCAGCTGAAGTGATGGGTGGAGAAATTCATGGCAAGTGGGGCAAGCTTTGTTAGTACGGATGGTGGGAAGGTTGTGCAGAGTGTAGATACTAAGTGTATATAGTTTCCTTGGATCCTTTAGGCCTTATAACTCTTGGTTTATTATCAGTGCTGAGGACTTGATGTGCTCCTGGTGATCTGTGTTCTGTGGAGTCTCTGCACCATGTTCTCCAGTGTCCTGTTTCCACAAGCATTGTTAGCAGAACAGAAGGGTAGAAACTGCACAGGTCTGGCTCAGTTTTAACACCTTATCCAAGGAATGTCCTCATGAAACCTGGAGTGCTAAGTTAGCTAAGCATGAATACCCAAGTGACTCACCTTGTTTTCATAGTGCTGTGCCTTAGCTAGTGATTATACTTGAAGCACATAATCTGCAAGAAAACCTTTCAACCACAAATTTTGTGTTTATTACTTTTTCTTTTCTGGAACATCTTTCCCGTTCCCTGCCTGTTACTTCAATCTTAGCAGTTGTACTGCCACTCCACTCTGCCATTATTCACAGAAGCAAGGCAAAACCATCTTCCTTGTTTCCTGGTGCTCTTCACCACTGATCAGAACGCAGACAATATGCTGGCCAGGCATGAGTAGCTGTCTGTCTCCCTTGCCCACTCACCTGCATGCTGTTGCACTGGCTGGTGCCCACGTAAAATGTGTGGGGTGAGTGACACACAGAAAGTCTGTGGAGCTCAAGGTAATTAGGGTTGTGAACCAGTATATTTCTTTAGGATGTTCTGTTCATAGAACATGATTTGGTGATATGACTGAGCCAATCTTAACTAACTGCAGGCTGTACTGAGAACTATGGTCCTGCTTTCCCTGCACTCCTTGTATTCCACCTGCTTCCCTTGTGCTGGCACTAGTGCTGAGTTATCCTATGGTGAGCTAGTTTAGGATACTATTTTGGCAGAAAATTACCAGTTCATGATGTTATTTTTGCCAAATTAGTTCCTAGATTTGCTCAAGCGTAGAGGAGATGAGTGCCATGGTGTGTGGAAATGCAGAGGAGAAAAATACTCCTCCTTTCATCAGTAGTATGCAGCTGGGTTTGTTGAAGCTAGTTTTGTGTTTTAGAGAACAGATGTGAAATACTTGTATCTTCACTTGCAAGATTCAACAGGTAAATAGTCATGGTTTGATCATCTTAGTGTGCATTGAAAATTTATTTGAGATTCTGTTGAATTAAGTCTGACTGATTTGAGATCTCCATAGAAATCTTTATTCTGTAGTTTTGTACACCTTATGGCTTTCATGTGTTCTGTTATGCAGGATTTGTTTTTATTCCTCTTGGCATCAAATTTTTTCTAGAATGTACCACTTACTTTAGAGTTTTATTTTCAGGTTGTTTTTTTTTGATCTCTACATAGGCTTTTCTGGGGCATTCAGGATAGCAGCTCCACTTCAATAACCTGGTTTAGATAGAGTAAAATTATTAAAAAAATACTTATGCAAATATTTTGTTATAAATCTGTTTCTCTTTTCTGTTAAGTTTGTCCTTGATCAGCATTCTTGAGAGTATTAGCTAAGTAGTGTAAGCATCTAAGTACTAGCTATCCCTTCCTTTTCCTTATCCCTGTTGCCTTTTTTTTTTTAAATTATATTTTTTCCTCATAAATAACTCATTTCAATTCCTGGGTTTATGATGGCTCACCTGTGAGTTTCCTGGCAATGCTCAGCTAATGTGTATTGGCATTTGGGGGTAAATCTTTAGGGAATGTTTAAGCTAGTATTGCTCTAGAAGGTTGTGTAATCAGACTTAATCTTGTATTAACATATTCTGATTTGATTTTATGAAGGTTTTAATGCTAATTTTTCTTAAATTTTTTTAAATTTAGGGTGCAATTTTCTTGGAAGGAATAACAGTTAAATGTGTGACCCAGGTGACAACGCAACCAAAGTTAGGAGGAATACAGCAAAAATGTCAGCAGTTCTGTGGATGGGAAGGGTATGACTTACTTATTTGTAATATCTAAAATAAGTGTTATATTTTGCAGAAGGAAACAGCTCATTGTAAAAATGAGAAAAAAGGTGACCATTTTTGGATGGATTGTTTATAAAAAAATGCCTCAAACACACTTGGCACTGAAAGTCTTGTACTGTGCTATGAAACTGTGCTATGTGATCAATTTTTGATGTTAAGAAACAAAATTCTAGAATTAATTTTCCATTGAGATAACAAAATATTGCTGTTCAAATTCCAGATGTAGCCTAGTCCAGGTATTTGTGTAAAATTTAGTTCTTTCTAAAGAGGTAGATTTATTTATACAACTGCTATTACACTTCAGTATAGAGGTATAATACTCATTTTTATAGCCAACTTGGATTTGTGTCCGATGTTAATGAAAATGATGGTTTTAGTGTCTATGATTCAGAACTTTTCCATTTCAAAGCTGGTGATCCATCTACTTCCTAACTTTTTGATGCTTATCATGCCTGCAACTTTTAATTTAAGTATCTCTTTTCTACAAAATTAAAACTTTGGAGTTCCACATAATTTAGTGTTTTGTCATAAGCAAATAACCTCGTTCTTATGAGATAGAACATCTTCTCCAAAAAAATATTTTGCACTAGAAGTCAAAAGCCTAACTCAGAGTTAACCTTGCAGCAAGTCTGGTACAAGGCGTGACTTGAGTCTGATGTAAAAAGTGTATTTTCTTGTGGGACTATTTATTGCAGAACCAATAATAAACATGGTTCATTTTTTTAGGACTGGATTCCCTGGAGCACAGCCTGTTTCCATGGACAAGCAAAATATTAAATTTTTGGAGCAGAAGCCATACAAAGTTAGCTGGAAAGCAGACGGCACCCGGTAAGTTCTTTTTAAATGAAAAAGCAACACGCAGTAAATTCGGTAGACAGTTTGTATTTATTCAGGAAAGTGAATTTGCTTGTACAAAGGACAAAGCACAGCAACAAAACTGGCTCCAGAGATTAATTTTTATTCTGTCTTGGTACCCAGTATTTGCTGAAGTTTGTGGCCAAGTTTCTTTCTAGCAGCTGTTCTACTCGCTGACTGTTAAAGGTAGGTACCTTTACTCTTCTCCATGACCCATGCCTGTCTGTAAGCCACTACTTGCCACCAAGGTCTTAGAATAATCCTACATAACAGTGAGAGTTTACTAAGCTGAAGACTTTATTTATAAAAGCGAAATTAAAACTTCTATTTGATCCTGGATAGTATTAGAAATTGTCAGGTTTTTTTTTAAATTCATACTGTGATACTTTGTTCAAACACACAGTTCATGTTGGCTGAAGAGTTAATAATTTTATCTTCCCTCACCAGTTCTCTTACATTCATTGCAGGGTTGCCTTTTGTATAATAACACACTGCAACCTAATTGGACTGATTGGACATAAAGTTTTTCTGAATTCTTTATTTTGCTCGGTTTGTTATCTTTAATAATAAAGTATCCTAGATAATGAAAATCCTGGAGAATATGGGGAATTGGATGTCTTATGAGAATTGCCAAGTGGCTCCACATGGAGTCAGTCAGGATTCAGCACAATTCAGCTAGAACTAAGCTGTCTTGTATAAAAAAACCCAGACCCTTCATGTGTCTCTCCTCTGTGGAGTTTGTGCTTCAAGGGTTTATTAGCTTGGGCTGAGCATGGTGTGAAAGTCAGAGTAAGCTTGCAGTCAGTATGGCATCCAAGCATTAAGAAATGTGTGGGAATAATTGGTTTACTAACACTGGCTGTATGCACAAGCACTTGGGTAGTGCAGTGCAGGCGTTCTCAGGGTGGGAACTTACAGCAATGGGGTGTTGGGAGATCAAGGCATATTCTGAGAGCAGTACAGGGCATAGGGCATTCCAAAGCTGCTGACCCTTAACAAATGAAGTCAGCCAGCTTAAATTGACCTGAAGAGTCTTTGTCATATCCTATGTTATTAATTTGGAAAATTGATGTCTTATGTAATATTTTCTTACTCAAATGTGTGAATGGGATGCCCACGTTCTGAGTACTAAAGCAATTACGCAGAACATAGTAGTGTACTTGGAAGACTGCCTTTTGTAAAAGAAATTAAAGTGTATATGTAATTTCTTGTAGAAATTTTCAGTATTTTGAGCATTCTATCCTGTGTTTTTAGTTTTAGAATGGCGGCAAAACAGAGTGGATGAAGAACAAAACTGAAGGAATTAAATAGCTCTTTTAAATTTTTCAAAACTTAATAACTTGTAATAGATTATGGAGATACATAGGCTGATAGGTGTATTCAGAGAAGAAAATGAAGCTACAGAGATGTAGTGTTAATGAAATTCACCTTAAGTAATATGAAAGAGAGATTAAAGATGAAAACCTGAGCTATTATTTGGACATTTAGACACTTTGCATGATATGTATACTAATCAACAATGAAAAATTATTATGATCATTTTTACATTGGACATGCTTCTAATTATTTAGTAGTTCTCCAGTGATCCAGACTCTGTATGCAATTAAACAGATTTTCATTAGTTATTCTGAATGCTTGTGTTGACAGGCGTGACCTTCTTGAATTTTATATTAAGACATCAGTTAGTGGAGACTCATTTATGGATCCCCTGCTTACATTAACTGGAGATGGAACCCCCGTCATCAAATGTCTGAAGCTATTCTGTTAAAAGTGGTTTAGATGCAGCAGTCTAGACCTTGCCTATTAGAATATTATTAGGCTTGCATGCATTTCTTTTTGTTGTTTTGTTCTCTCCCTTTGCTTAAAAAGCACTGCTGTTTTGTTGACCTTATTGGACTTAGAGAAAAGCAGATGCATAACTAATAACTTTCTGTTATACTTTCTCACTGAAGTAAAACACTTTTATTTTAGTTAATAGCAGTATTTGCTAAACTTAGCCAAACTTCTTAAATTTCACTATTTGTTAAATACCTGTATTTTATTTCTGCAGCAGCAGTTTTTCCTAGAGGTTTCATGACTGAAGCATTTTTTTATACATTCTCTTCACTGATATGCAGTGTCAGTAACTTGAGTAAGGACTTCTGCTTTTCTTCAAAAGCATTTGCTAATCCTAGATTCCGACTGGAGCTGAACCTTTCATCCTCTGTTTTAAGAGCTATGTTGGTTTTTTTGTTGTGGTGGTGGGTTTTTTGATTGGTTTTTTTCTGTGTTTTTTTTTTCTTTTTTGGTTTGATTTTGTTGTTGTTTGTTTTGTTTTTTTTTTCTTTCCCTGTAGTTTGCGGTTTTTTTTTCAGTGGTAGAACTGTGCATGTTTTCTTGGATTCTTAGCATTGTTGTATTTTTCTACCCGTAATTTTAGAAAAAAAGAATTTCCCTAAATAAAAGGGCATTATTTCTCATATAATGTTGACTGACAATGTGAAATTGATTAGTTAAATTATTTAATGGTGATTCTTTAAAATATCTTGGGGAGATTTACTGGAGTAGTATCTTACACATTTTTGAAGTATATGAGTTCTGAGTCTGGTTTGGGTCAAAACTCATCCTCCTCCATTCTCTTGGAGCTCTCAGTTCAAAATCTTTTGTCTGTTGTGATTTGAAGAGTTTGTGCCTTCACTGTGGTCTTGCCTGTTCTGTCCGTGGTTTCCAGGGCCCTTGTTCCATAAGTATCAGCAGGGCACCTCCTTGTTCTTGCACCAGCATTCCTTCTGGAGCATGTGTGTCCCAAAAGGAAAAATGCAGTGTGAACAAACTCTTCTCCCCTCCTGTTTGTAAATGCCAGTGTAAAAAATGGGTATATTTGTATCTTAGGTTTAGAGAAATGGACTTTATTTAAAAGATCTGTGAAACTCATTTAGCATTGGCACTCTTTGGTAAAATATTTCTTTTGTACCAGCTACTTGGTTGTATGTAAATATTGTATGCAAACTCATGCTGTTTTATGGAAAACCACCTCTAAAATTATATTGCTTTAAATTATTGTTATTTAAATAAAAGTCACTGAGTTCTGCAGCTATTCTGACTGGTTGGGTGAAAATTCTCTATATTTATTGGAACAGTAGTCAAACTACTGGTGTCTTATAAATAATTTTAATGCTAATCTATTCATAGGCCAAAGGGCAAATTTCCCACTAGTAAAATCATGCCTTGTGGCTTTGTTGCGATGAAATATACGTTGTATGTTAACAGTAGCTGCAAGGTAGATACATCTTTACAAATGTATCCAATTTTGCAGTGCTGTGTTTCTGAAATAGTAGTTACTGTGTGAATAAGGTAATTGTAGCAGTGTGTTCGAGGCATTGCTCTGACTCTGCCTTATCAGCTTTGTACTGTAAAATGATTAGCCCAGGTGGGTAATGGCTTTTTGTATCCCTTCATATGGATCTCATTAATACTGTTTGTAGCAGATGCTTGTTCTAATGAGTGGAGCTGAATGTTCAGGCAGAGTAAAGTAATGAGACACCAGTGCTGAAGAAAAGGCTGTTACCACTAAGGATAATAAAAAGCTTAAAAATGTCTGTGGAATAACTCAAATCAATACAATCAAACAGGACTAGGTTTTACAATGGTAAAATGTGACCTGCACTAAATGGAACCTATTAAAAGGAGTAAGTTATTTTCCTGCATGTGTATGAGCACCTTCTTTATTTTTCACATCTGTACATCAGCAGTTTTAGTGAAAAATAAATATGATCATAATACTATGGCTGTTCAATTATGTTACGGCAGCTCTTTAAAAAATTGCAGAACAGGTAGTTCTTGCCAAAGTCTATTAAATTTGAAAAATATTCATACAAATTTGATTAGTTGCAGGTATCTAGATGTGAATAAGTAGATGCAGAATCAAACAGCTCTTTGAAAATTGCTGCTAGTTGTCTAATGTGTTTGTAACAAAATAGTTAGGTACATCTGTGAAGTAGGTTTTTTCTTTCATGGTTAGCAAATTACATTTACATTAGAAGAAAGTCCTGTTGCCCAAGTAATTATCTTTTTGTTGTTATCATAATACAAAATAAAAATACTAAATGTACACTTAATTGTATGATAAAACTAATGGACATTTTTTGGATTGTTTATTAATCAAGTAAGTTTGATTTATCTCTAATGTATCAATAAATAAATTAATATATCTATATATATAGAGTATTGATTTATGTTGAATATAATTATTTTGATTAAGTTGCTATATTATCAAACTTGTGATAACTTCCTAGGTGTTTTTTAATTCAGCTTTTTGTAAAAATTGAAGACATTTTCTTTTTTTTTTTTAAGAACTTTAAAATTATTGGCAGTTGCAACCTCTTCAGAAACATATTCCCCTTACTTGGCCCTTACTTGAAGGAAATCTACACAGTGTATTTTAAGATAACTTGTCTATAAATGTAACAAAAACAAGGTTGAAGTTTCTCTCTGATTTCCATGGCTCAGTACTTTTTCTTTCCCTACTCTTTGATCCTTTACATCATGAGATGAAGCTTACATGAATAACTGAGAAATTGCAAATTCCTAATATGAGAACTTATCAGAAGTCATTTGATCTGGAGTAAATTGTGAAAAAATTATCACTGCTAGAGAACAACTCTTAAAAAAATTAAAAAAAGGAGAAAACAGAAACAGATGTTAGTTTGTTTTAGAAATTCGGAGGTAAAAGGTACTAGCCCAAAATTAGGTTGCAAGGAAGCAAAATGGTTGCCTGTCTGTAAAGGCTTAAAGAAAAAGTTCATGGAAAAACTACTATCCGTGCAAGAGAGGAGAAAAAGTTGAGATAATAATGAGAATGAAGGGGGACAAAGAAGATTGGAGAGTAGTACTAATCCAATTAAATCCCAAATCTATACACTTGAAAACTCATTATTAAGAACAAGAGACCAGATTGTCATGAAAGAAGATCTGGAGAATGGAAAGCTTGTCTCCTGGGAGCAAAGATATTAATGTGGAGTTGAACTTGAGGGAGACTATTGGGAATGAGAAAGAAGCCGTAGATTAATTTTCAGATCGTACAAATTACATGACCAGATTCTCATGGATGTGAAATTTTCTGCCCAGTAGTGGAAAGTTGCTGAAGTACAGGTTTGCACAATTGTTATTGCATTTTTCCCTTATTTAGGGGAGGGGGACAAAAATATAAGGTGTTGAAATTCCCAGACATCTTCACAAATGGTGTTAGCAGGAAAATTAAGGGCTGTTAATCACAACGAAGCATTTATGCGTAAAAGAGCATTTCTCAAGGTATGAATACTCCCTCCCTGGGCACCTTGCCTTCTGACCCGAATAGCTACTGAGAAAGTGTTATAAATTGTGTTTTGAGTGTCTTGTCATTGAGTCATGTTTACAGTTAATACTTGTTTATGGTCTTGGAGTAAGGAAGGAATGTTGGCCTCCTAATCACAGGATAGGGTGAAGAACCCACACATCTGGCTGCTTTTAAACCACACCTTCCTTTCCTTTTCCTTCTTCCTCTCCCCATCTATCTTAATAAATAGACTGTAATATTTATCAGTTTTGCACCATTAGTTGGTAGTGTTATGTATCTCTGTCTCTGTGATTGTGGCATGTTTCAGTGGTGTGAAATTTTAAAGGATGGGAATATTCCAGGGTTGGGCATGTGCTGAATAGACTTTTCTGGTCCAAATGGATTTTTTTAGGTTTTGTGAACAACTGGGCTTAACCCAAGTTATTTGGTTCCAAGTTAAATGAGCTTGATTCAATTGTGCTTATATAACTATCAGCAGTGGGCTAAACCTCAACTGGTAATTATATGTAATTTGTGTGTGTAGGACAAGCCATTCTTCAGACATTTGTATTATTTTCATTGAATGTCTCAAAGAAGTGGTTGTAAGGATTTTTCTATTATTATTTGCATGAAATTGTCAAAATGGGGTGACACTTAAAGAAGAGATTTGTGACCAAAAACCTTAAAGTGTCTGTTCCTAATCTGGTCTTCCAATCTCCGCGCGTGTTTTTATGATATGTTTTTAAGGTCATGGGAAAAAATAATGCAGTTTTTGTTTACATGCTGTAGTCCCTTGTGGTCCTTCTTCATAATTATTTTAACTGTTCTTTAGGGGAAAACAAGCTTACCCATTTTTAAACTAGTTATGTACATCTACCTCTGTAGGTGGAAGAATTTTGGTTGAGAATAAGGCTGCAATCTGTGTGGAATTTATTTCACTGACTTTATTTTAAATAATATATCTAAGTGGAGATGGCATATATTTTGTCTGGAAACTAAAGTTGTGGAAATTACTGAAATGGTTGCAGTAAAGCTTTTACTCCCTTCCAGTCAAGGTTAAAAGCTCTAAATAAATAGTTTTTATAAACTACAGTACTAGCAGTTGTTAAGAACCTACAGTTTAACTTTGAAGTATGTAATGATAACATCAGAAGCTTCTGCAAAAGTATATAATGATCACATAAATGGTTCAAGATTAAAATGTATAAAGTGCCTTTCTAATGATTGCTGAAAAGAGCAATTTGTAGATATTAAGCACTCCATACATCATTCCTCTTAATTTTCTAAAAAGCAGATGCCTAATTTATGGTTTTGTTTTGTGCATTTAGGTAGGAGAGGAAGAGGAGATGGGATGGGGAGGCAGGAATCGTGTGTTTTGACAGTAGAGAGTCAGAGGTTTAGGAGCTGTGAGTTGTTGCTCACTCTGCATCTTAATAATTGTCCTGTACAATTGTGTTGGCCAGTAAATTTAGGATTACAAGACTAGTACTCACCCGTTTTCCACAGCATTAGAACCCATAAATATTGTATGCTTACTTGAGTTTTCATTTGGGAGTGTAAAAATAAAATTTTGACAAATTGTGTTTGGATTAAGGGCACTTCTGGTTTCTTTAGCATGTCTCCTGTCTCTAGGTAAAGATATTCTAGCTCAGGGCAAGGAAGGTTTGCTACAAGGTGGCCTCGTTATCTCCACCTGTTGCCATGTTGTCCTTTTCTCCCATTTTCCCTACTGTACAGGAAATGAGGGCATGTCTAGGCTTTGGCTAGCAGATTTTGTCAGCAGAAAAGGAGCTGTCAGGTTTTGATAGCCAGACTTGTGGGTATTACCAGGTAAGTAATTAATTTTGGTTACCTATCAATTTTGAACCAGGAGAGGTCTGTCTTGATTGGGAGACTGTAAGTCAAATGAGGCAGCATAGAATGTCATAAAATGTGGAACCATTGGATATAAAAATATGTCTAGTTTTGTATTTGATTTTTTTTGCAAGGGTCTGGTGATGGTGTATTTATGTATTTATTACAAAGGCACATCCATATCACTTCATTGCTTCTTCATCTCCTGAAATCTTCCTTTTACAGTCATTGAGTCAATGTAGAGGGATGAATAAATGGGTGTGACAGAACATGTTATCCCTCATCTGGATCCAAATTGACTTGAATGGCCAAAGAAAGCATTCTTACTCTAGGTTGTGGTTTCTCATTTATATGTGCTTGCAGCACTGTCAGAACTCTGAAAGAGGGGTTTTATGTCCTTTCCTTAAGTGTTAAAGGAGCACTGCTGATGAGATACTATACAGGAAGTGTATTCTGTGGAGCAGCAGCCCTAATACTTCACAGTTCTGAAGCCTCTTGACAACACACAAAGTTTCATGGTCACAATTCTGGGCTTTTTGAAAAATTCTACCTAACGGATTATTCATATGTAACTCTTTGAGTGTTTGGACAGATTGTCTTCTAAGCAAGCTCTTTTGTTTATTTATAAATAGTTAATGCGTTAAAATGCTTATTACATAGCTTATGCTGTGAATACTAATCTTAGAATATTCAACTGTGGTCCTAAAATGTTCTAATAAGATTCAGATAAAGGGTGTGCCTGTATGTATATCTGATTTTCAAGCAACCAGTGTCAGTGATTACTGGTTTATTTATTTATTTTCCTTTCTCCCAGACCACTTCTAGTAGTGGAACAGTACATTGTGTGCTGCTGGTTCTCCTGGGGGGGATTACAGACACATCTGTGAAGCGTAACGGCTTATGTTCAGTCAGGGAAGAATGACATTCTCTTTGTGAAGTTGAACTATACAGATATGTAGGGCATCCATTTCTCTAGGAGCTGATCTGTTCTGTGAGCACAAATGGCAGTTGTGTTCCTGCTGTGGCTTGTGCCGGCGATACAGATGGAATTGACCCACAATAAGCTCTGGCATAAATCAGTTCCAAGTTAAGGGTATCTCCTTTTTCAAAGCTTTTCGTGACTGCTCTGTTATGGCCCTTCATGAGAGACATTTTGGTTCACTTGCTTGGGGAAAGAAGGAATGTGACTACTTGTCATCTAATGCTAATTTAATTTGTTGTTCTTTCTTATATATATATTCTTAGCCTGTTGCTTCAGGCATGAATTTTGCCCTAAACCTCCAAGGTATTTTCAGATAAAGGTTTGTGGAGAAGGATGGAGCCAAAGAAGTTCAAGCAAGATTGAAAATCCATTTGCAAGAAATATTAAATATAACTAAATATAAATATTTAATATATTTAATAAATAATAAAGATAAATATTAAATATAATAATAACAACAGTAAAAAATACGAAACAATCCAGGAGTTCTGTCAAGCTTGAGACAGTTTGTTCCATTAATCTTCCAGCTTTAAAAAAAAGCCGTCATAACATACCATGCAGTTGTTTTTCTACAGTGTTCCTATCACTAATTTAGAAATGCACTTAGCATCATTGAAATTTGGGTGAAACAAAGTGAATCTAATATTTTAAATTAATCTAGTATTTAAAATTAATCTGTTAGTATACAGGTTTTTACTAGGTCATATATTTTCCAGCTTGTTAACAATTCTTTTGTTTTACATCAGACAAAGCACATCATAATGCACTATGCTCTTCAATATGTAGTAGTTGTAGTTTAATTTACCCTTCATTGTAAGTCAAATAATGATTACAAGACAACTTTAAATTTAACCCATAAGTTTTAATATCCTTCTAAAAATAAAGAAACAAAAGCCCCACACCACTCTAACTTAATTAAAACCCTGGAAGACAGACAAGAAAAACACTGTAACTGGATAGTGTTCTTTAACTTTGCTAAATTCTTCGTTTTACCAGCAGTTTCAGAGTCTAATAATACTTTAGATAGAAAATATAGTTTTACACTGGTTTTGAATTTGCCATCTGTTTAATTAATTAAAGAATCTTTATCTTTGATTTATGAAACACAGCTCAGTCTAAACTGTGATACTTTATTAGGAGAAATTATAATAATTTGCACAGTTCTTACGCATTTTTCCATAGTCTTTAGTGTTGCCAGTCTCCTTTATTCAAAAGCTGACTTCTCTTTGATGCTGGTGCACACTGTGTTCCAGGTGAGGGATACCATGAAGTTGTATAATGATGTAACATTATTTCTGTATTTTGCACTACCCTATTCAATATCTGACCTAAGTATTTGTTTGCTGATTTGTTTTGCTTGTTTGCTTGTTTGGCTGCAGCTGCAGTTCTGTGCTCTCACTGACCAGTAAAAAGTAGCTGCTATACGAGCATTCTCAGCTGACAGTTAATTTAGAACCTTGTAAGGTGGGGAAGTGTGCTCGCATCTCTTCTCTTGCTGCCTGTGGTACCATTTGGATATCAAAACTTGCAGTGTTTGTTGCTGTAGTTTTGGGCATATTGAAGATTTCTGTAGGAAATGTCATCTGCAGATCCACTGCCTCACTTTTGATGATGTTCAGGGCTGTAACAATCACAAAATATCTCCTCTGGACCTTGCGTTGTCAAGGGGAACAAAAGAAGAAGAGAAACTTGCATTCAGAGTTAGAGGTGAGTGGTGGCAGGCAAAAATAAGGAAGATTTTGTGCTGAGTAAGATAACTGTGGAGGAGACTGATGAGTAGTAAAAATTGTGGAGACTGAAAAGCTGTATAAGTTGCCTGGTATCTCTTAACTTTTACAGTGGTGACTTGATAAGGTTACTTCATTATCTGGAATACCATCTCAACAAATCTTGTGGAAATGAAATTCTTTGTTCTCAAATGTGCAGGATGATTGGTGAAGATCAATTCATCAATGCCTGGAGGTATTTAGAAGACATATAGATGTGACACTTTGGGACACAGTTTAGTGGTGGATTTGGCAGTGTTAGGCTTACATTTGGACTCAATTATCCTAAAGGTCTTTTCCACCTGAAATGATGCTGTGAATATCAAAATCAAGTGTATCCCTTCCATTGTGATATATGATGTGATCAATAAGACAAGAAATTTTTTTTCTGTACTAGCATTGAGTCAGGGCAGTGTTGTCTTGAGCTAGTGATTCCGAACAAGAGGCTGGATGTTGGAAACCTTATGATTTCTCATGAAATTAGATGTTGGTGTAGCAGATGAACTAGGATAACTTTCTTGATTGTAACATGAATATTGGAAAGCATTAATTTTGTTTAGGAAAGATGCAAAATAAACTATGAGAAATAGCATTTTCTTTTCCTAATAACTGAAGGATAAAAAATTGCTACAGAGTTCAGATTTTTTAAAAAATCACTAGAGGATTGTTAAAGAAAACTTCTGGGTTATTGCTGAATCTGCTGCAGATGCCTGATCAGTGTTGTCACGATGAGCACACTTGAACATCTGATGCAGGCTGAGTGCCTTGACCTCCATAATAAGAGTTTAACCAAGACAGTTTTGAAGCACAGGGAAATGGTCATTTCACCCCACAGAGACACCTGACAACTGTGGAAGTTAACTAGAAGCTGAATTCCACCCTCTTATGAGGACGGAGAATTTTAACAGATGACAAATCCAGATGCTTTTTAGTGCAGTTAGTGGTATATAAGGTACATTTATGTACTAAACAAGAGCCTAGTAACAGTATTTTAATATTTAGGGAAAAAAAGTCTTGATTTTAGAAGCTAAGTTGGGATCGATCATGCTAAGGCTTTGCTTTAAATTTAAATAATGATTGTAATGAGAGGTAAAAATAGATCAAAAATGCAGATTTTCTCTTTATTAAATGACATATTTGGTTGCCTTAAGGGCAGTAGTTAATAGAATTACTCAGAATTACTGTGACTGAAGAACACAGTCTGCAGTGTAGATGAGGAATGGCATTTCCTCTGAGTTCAGTTGTTTTGGTAGGAGTTTGTATCAGGGAAAAATTGCTGTTTGGACCTTGGAAGACTGGTATATCTCATACTTCTGGACTTCGACAAAATTTCTGTTTATTAGAGAGTGAGGCAAAGAAGATTGCTAGGATTCTAAGATAGGTAAAAAAACAGATTGAAAGAAAATGTCAGTGGATGGTTTTGAAAGAAAATGCATAAAAAGCCACAAGTAGAGATCCTGAATATTAATTTTGTGTTATCATTAAGTATTTTGAAACAGAATCCAAGTCTGTTCTGCTAAACAAATGAGGGAGATCAGCCACTGAATTCACTGAGGCGCAGAATAATAAAACTGGAAGGATATTTAGTACTAGAAAATGCAAGGTCATGAATGAAAAATATTGGAGCTGGAGGCTGTTAATTGGAAATTACTGTCAGTCACAATCTAAGGGATTTTTTGGTTTAAAATGCTGTGGAGACTGTTGCTGGCATACTTTAACCTAGAAATATGCAAGAGAAATACTAAGTTGGTATACTCAGAGCAGACTAACTTCCAAAGGTCTGTGCATGTGTTTTTAAAAAAAAAATATTTGGAATTTGGACTGTCAAATACATAAGTCTACAGCAGCTTATGCATGTAGCAAGCAGTGTTTCCTGCTGGCTGGTGTGCTGTGTACTCATGCAAATGACAACACATGTGCAACTTAGGAGAAGGTGGTTTGTGACAGAACTGTCAGTGTGCTGATTAAAAAGGCATTGTTTTCTTTTTGTTTACATGTTGAAAATAATATTCTAAGTCTTCTTGTAAGTTCCTGTGTTAGTGTCCCTGTATCCAGGTTTTGACATCCTTGAGGAGACATAGTTTAAAGTAGCAACCATTCCCAGCAGCAATTAATAGAAGAAAGCAAGCTGAGCCTTCCCCATTTATTGGGATTTAGCATCTTTTGCTCCATGTGCCACAGGCCAGCTTAAAATTCCTCTAATTTAAACTTATTCTAAATCCAGCACAGTCTGGATTCGGGTCAGGACATGGAACTGCAGCAGCTTAGTGACACAGATAGATGATCTTCTACTGTCAGTGGATAAAGGGCAGTCATTAATTTTCATTCTCCTGGCCTTTTCCTCAGTGTTTGATGCATCTGGCAGAAGCTGATGCTTTCTTGCCAGAAGGGAGTGGTGGGGACCAAAGTAAAGCTCTCGTGTGACTTGGCTTGTCTTAGGTGATCCATCTACAGAGCGGAGACGCGCTCATGGTTTTGAAATGTTGCCAGTCATAAAAGGAAATAAAGAAATTGAAAATCGTATCTGCAGCAGGATTTTGTTGTTGCCTCTGCGTCAGCGAGCATATTAGAGATGCTAATTGCTATTCAGATTTGGGTAATGCTTATTTGTGTGGGAGGGCAGCACTTTCACAAGACTGAATTCCAGGCTGTGTAATGAACTCCCTTGGGAATGGAGAGCTACTCTGTATTTTGTGCTTAGAGTTGGTGATGGAATTTCTTATATTTTGCATTCTTTAATGTGATAATACAGACACAGGCATATTTAAGAAGGAAAATGAAAAAAAGCAGCGACAGCAGCGCTGTGTCGAAATAAATAATCTTCTTTGATATAGCCTGTCTAAAGAAATACTGCAGGGCAAAGAAAGCTCCTAGAGGAGCTGAATTTTTAAGCTTCCTTTGAAACAATATTTCAAATCATTTGCTACTTGTAGGTTTTTTTCAGAAAATTACTTGTGTGTTGAACTCAGAAGATAAGATCTTAAGGTTTGAAGAAGCTGTGTTATATTTGTATATTATACTTAAGGTTTTAAAACTCCTGTAAAGCACAGAATTAACATATGTAGTCTTATTGCTGAGATGATTGCTGTCATTTTGGCCGAGAGAAAGAAGTTAAACACAGGTAAATTTACGGACATCAAAAAACTGAAGTCAGAGGCAAAAGTTCTGTGAATAGATAGTTTTGTGGTAAATATGTTTTCCTAAGCACTGCACTCTGTGTAGTGAGGTACTATGTTGGGAGAGTATTTTCAAATCCAGTTTTGTGAATAATAATTTGGAAAAGAGGGCAGAGGCCCCGTGTTCTGGTGGGTACAGTATTTGATTTGGAGCTTGGGAAATGCAGTTCTGTTCTTGTTTCTTAATCTCAATGATCGTAGGTTGACGGACACCAAGCAATTTGCCTTATTTTATGCCTTAAGTAATATGTTCCTGAAATGTACTTTCAAATTAATTGATGAAAAATACTAAACATCTGCATTAAGGAGAAACCTCAGTTTTTAACTTACGATTTTCAGTGTGACTTATGTCAGCTTTAAAATTGTGTAAAAACCAAAAAACCTACCACCCTGACCAAAATAACCTCAACTGAAAATGGAAGTCTAATAAAATAATTATTTCAGCTTTTATTTGTGGCCCAACTGACATGAACTGCACAATATAGGATCTGTCTGGAGCCAAATGAGCCTTTGATACAGTTGCCTTTATTTGGGTATGCTAGAAATAATTGATTTCTGAAGAGAAAACTTTATTTGATGGTTGGCATTTTTTAAAGTTTACTTTGGTAAGGTGATACTCTGGTAGGTGGTTTGAAGATCTGTTTGTCTAATGCCAAGAACTGTCACTCTGCTAATGAAATTTTCATCCTATTTCCTGAATTATTGTGTTAATAATAATGTCCAATTAGAATTAATAACAGACCTTGCCTCAGGATCAGAAGTGAATGAAAAGTAGCCTCTAATGAAACTTTAGATTTTACCATTTCTATGACTAGATATTTTATCTGCTTGTGAGATTAATCTGTGTGAATGCCATGACCCTCTATTTGTCAGAATTTCTTGGCTTGTAGTGATTGCACTGACAGTTTTGAGGGATGATGTTTGTAGCTCAAATATGAATCTCTATTTCCATGTATAGTTTTCAAAGGTGAATGAGCAGTTCTGTTATTGCTCTTATTGCTGCTCTTTGTTCCTTTATTCACTTGTCTGGTTTTACATTTGGATTGAACCATCTGATGTAGGACCATGTCATCTTGAGTACTTGCCCAGAACCTAAAACAATGGGGCCTGGTTACTAATTGGAGCTTTTGGGTGCTCACACAATAGAGGTAATTAGTAATAAATGTACAACTGTAATAGCAAGTAGTGTTCACAGTGGGCAGTGCAATGCATGACAGTTCAGTTCCTGTGTTCTGTCTCTAGTGAATGTATTTGAGAAATCATCACTCTTCTTTCTCTGCCTTTGTGGTGTTGCCCAGAGGCGTGTTCTTATTCTGGTGTAAGTACTTATCTGCTAATAACTTAATTAACTTCTTAAAATATCAGTGGCCATGGTACATCAAAACAATATTCAGAAATGTACTGATCAGCAGTCTACAAGATTTCTCCATGAATGCTTGTAGTATCATCTGGAGAAAACTTTAAACCTGACATTAAGCGCATGAACTTTAGCTTTTTGAGTGAAAGAAGCAAGCAAACAAAATCCTCAACCAACCAAGCAGCTCAAATCCTTCATTAATTGATAAATTCAGTTTCACCAAAACCTTGTCCATCTCTTGCTTCTTGCACATTTTCAATTACTAGCTGCTCATAGAACACTTCTGTTTGTCAGTCCATCCTTGACCAAATTTTTTCTGTCTTACGCTGGTAGTTATTTAAATTTTGATAATTCTGTTGTTTGGATCACGTTCAGAGTTTTATTTCAATTGTTTATTAAATTGGGAGAGTAGAGGAGTTTTCAGCCATTCGGCTAAAAAACCCTCAAATAAACTTCTTTCAAAATGAGATATATCTGGATCAGTATGATTTCTTTCTCAAGCAGTGGACTTGTTCAAATTCTAAGTTAGACAGATACATTACCATGAGACCCAGACAGAAGGGTCTACATGAAAGCAATTTACCATCCTGAGATGAGATATTTTTTTCTGTCTTCAAAGTCAGCAAATGCTGTTTCTCAGCATTTCCCTGAAGTAAGGTACAGAATCATAGAAGTCATAAGATCATAGAATGATTTGGATTGGAAGGGACCATCCAGATTGTCTAATTATGAAGGAAGATGGCATGCAGATAGGTATGCTTAACAAAAACTTTGTTTCCGTACAGAATGCCAGTGAAAATGCTACATGGACTTCAGGAGGTCTATTACATGGACTCAGTTGAAGAGTTGTAGGCCAGCAGTGTTTGTCCATGTGAAAGGAATATTTAAGGTGTGGCCTGGTTTAACTCCTGTAGCAACTAAGCCCACACATCTTGTAGCAGGATGAGGGAGAGAATTGGAAGGGTGAAAGTGAGAAAGATCAGGGGTTGAGATAAATATAAGGAAAAATAAAGAATTGATTTACTATTTTCCATTGGCAGGCAGGTGTTTAGCCATTTCCAGGAAAGCTGGGCTTCATCATTCACGGCAGTGACTTGGGAAGAAAAACCCATAACTCCAAATGTCCCCTCCTTCCTCCTTCTTCTCCCATTTTTTATTGCTGAGAACAACATCATATGGTCTGGGATAACCCATTGGTCAGTTTACAGGTTTAAACTTTCAAATGTAAAAAAATCCTTTTAAAATTTTTTTATAATATCTGTCATGATTGCTTGTTTTTTACAGTTAATATAAAACAAAATAATAGAGATTTTGAGGATATACCTGTAATTATAATTATCTTAACACTACCTTTGCAGGTACATGATGCTGATTGATGGCAAGAATGAAGTTTATATGATTGATAGAGACAATTCCATTTTTCATGTATCCAACCTGGAATTTCCCTTTCGTAAAGATCTTCGCACACATCTAACTAACACTCTTCTAGATGGGGTAAGGAACATACTGTATAATTATTATAACAATTTCAGTGCTGTTTGCTTTTGTTCATAACAGGGACAAATTCTTAGGCCTCGATTGGTGAATCATCGGATTTCAGGAGGAATATAAGTTCAGTCACTTACTGAATGTGGGAATTGCATTTTCTAAGAAATGACTTACCTACAGAATAGCATTGATGACTGCTCTGGGGGGAGCTGTTTGTCTTTGAAATAAATCAAGGTCTTGAGATGACGTTTTCTGAATATGAGAAAAGGCTTGAGAATATAAAAAAAATTATTGCAGAACTTAATCTCTTGCTACAGCTTTGTATTTTGAAATAGTAAACATGGTCAATTTTATACAGCTTATGGAAGTACTTCTAAAGTTTGATAAAATTTTCATCATCTTTTGATACACTTTTGTGAATTGATGTCTTTGTTTCTGTCACCTTTATTTTCAGCTGATCTGAATTTTTGAATGATTTAAAAATGGCTTAGTTATATGTGTTTAAGGGTAAAACATTTCTAAGTTGCTATGCCAATTTAAATTATGTAAACTTGCTAATGAACTTTTTGAACCAGTTATAAATCAAGCTGTAAAATATCTGTATTTGTGGCTTTAAGACTGGGCTGCACTACTGGTGGTAAACTTTTCAGAATAATAACCACAAGAAGAAATTATTTCTTTCTTGACTGTCCTATTTCACATGACCAAAAGAACTTCATTAGCTCTTACACTAGTAGATCAATGCAGTTTTCTATTATGTTTCAGTAGCATTGGAGACTCTCTACTTTGCTGTAACTCCTGCTTGATGAAGTATTTTTATACCTGAGATATCTTCCATATTGATCCTCTGAAGCCTAATGCACTTTTCAGATACAGGAAACCATATTGTCTTTATTAACTTTCTTTCCTTTCTCAGGCCCTTGTTGTCAGTATTCTTCTTGAAATGTCACTTTGTGAGTGATCTGTCTTACTGAACACACATTTACATGTGAAACATGTATAAATTGAATCTGTGAGGATAATTACTGCAAGGAACAATGTACTGTCTCAGGGACTGAGAAGCAGATAATGGAATATTTTCCACCACCTCTGCTTCACTGAAAAATTGAGAGCATAATGCAAGAAATGCCATGCTGTCAGCTCAAAAGTGGTTGCACAAGCTGTCGAGTCTGGTAGGAGCCTCTTCAGCCAGGCAGCTTCCTAATGACATACATTGGGTTCCATATTTTTGAGATAAAAGGCCTGGTATTGCTTTTTTTTCCCCTGCCACTGCTAAGGCTCCTAAGAAAGCAATGACTTTCCAGTGTCCATATGGTGCAATCCAGGTATTCTTGGGGGAAATGGCTGTTCTTTCATTCATTCATTTATTTAATTATTCTTTTTATTTCAAAACAGATGTTTTAGTAAAGGTGGCTGATATGTACATGGTGGAAGACAGGGATATTGAGATAAGTGCATAATGTAGCTGTGGGGCATGGAAGAAGGTCTCTGATCTGATGTGTTGTGTTCCCCAGATTTATAGTTTTAAGTCTCTTAAGAATAACTGAAGTTCTCTCATGTACCCAGGGTATGAACTATAACTTTGCTTAATTTGTTGTTCTGTAAAAGTTTGACTGTTAATAATGCATTTTGGTGTTTCACTTTATTGGCATAAAATCAGTCTTAGTGTGATTTTTTTTTTTTCTCCCACACTTCTTTTTTTTAATAAAGTGAAAAGCAAAATGAAATGAACAAGAACTGATTGAATGAAGTACCCTGAGGTAAAACTAAAACTTTTCAATGGATAAATACTTTTCATAGTACAGATTTCTAAATTTGGTTTAGTATGGTCAGTTAAATAAAAAGCTGATGCTGGAGTTTCTTTTTCAATTGAAATTCCTTTAACAGGTTTGAGGACAAGACTTGCCTATTATTTGAAGCCTCAGAAGAGCTTAACTTTGTAATTGAATATTTGTTTAATGTTGATGCCAAATGACAATTTCCATGAATGATCCTTTATGCTAGATATATGCATGATTGATTTTATTTTTTAAATCCATGGGAAGAAGTTGGCTTTTTCTCTATTAACATATTTTGCTAATTAGTGCTTGAAGGGCTCTTGAAGTTAATTCTTTAATTATAGGCTGAAGTAGTTAATACTTACTATCCTTGAAGTTGCTTTCTCTCTTTCAGGGAATGAAAGTATAGAATGAAATGGCCCAATTGGTATTGCTTTACAGTATTCTGAAAAAGATGAGAAAAAAGGAAAGAGAAAAATATCAGTGCCATGCAGCAAAACAGCAACTGGTTTTAAGAATACAAAAGATTAGGTAATTCCCCTTAACATTATTTAGAATGGCAGTATACATGAAACTTCCATAAAGGCAATTTCCATGGATTCAGGGATTTATTAACTTGCTTTAAGGCCTCTGGTGTAAGCCTTTCATGTGGTTGTCTTTGAGAATTTCAGATGCATTTGTGGTTCACTTCAGGCTGAAATTACTTGCAAACAGTTCTTACATGATCAGTAACACCTTGGGTGATGACAGATCTGCAACACTCTGCTCATCTCCAGCTTTTCAGTTGCAATTGTTCTCCTGTCACAGAAGAAAGTTTTCTACAGTGCTCATTAAAGCTAATTTGAATTTCACCTACAGGTGACTAGTATAACTTATTCCTTTAGAAGCCAAGTGTTTTGCATCCATAGTGCTATCTGAGGGAATGCATAGAGTTTTGTTCAAATGTTTTGGCTGTCACGCAAAAAAACTAAATAGCTGTCTTCAGGAGCTTTCTTGGCATTCTGCTTAGCTTTGGACCAGTTAAGTAGAAAATACAGAGGCATCCTTAGACTTGAGATACATTTTACAATTTTAATACAATTTTAAAAATCTATTTTATTTTTATATAAAATACTGCTCACACTTGGAGACTTAAGAGGGCCAGGAGCTCCATAAATGAAGAGTGAGGTCAAGATTCATTTATATTTTTATATCAGTAGAGACCTTACCTATTTGTAAGCTGTCTCAGAAATTGCAACACTTAAAACTTGAGTTTGTGAAAGCTCAAGTGCAAAATAGTATTGTGCAGAATAGATTTAAGAAAAAAAGGCAAGAAACAAAAGCTGTTTTCATTCCTGAAATACAGCAGTGACTAGAATTGTGTTAAAGATAAATGGATATAAAGGATTAAGACAAGGCACAGGAGGAAAAGGAGCAACAAATAGATGTATTATTAGATCTGATTCCATACTCAATGTCAACAGAAAATACATTCTGCAAGTGGCTGGTAAAATTGGATCCTTTGCATTGTGATTGAATTTTGGATTATTTTAAGTCCAAGTTACTCTCTAGAGATGTGATTCAAGGAAAAAAGTCCATGAGCTCTCAGTCCAGCATCGTTCTTCTGGTACTTGTTCAACAAAAAGCTCTTAGCACTGTTGCAGGTCTAATATACTGTACAACTGTGCTTTGCAGCACAAGATTGAGGAGAGCAACACCAGCACAGTGTTGCCGGATTACATTGCATTAATTGATCACTGGACCTTGTTCTTCAGGCCCATGGGTTAAGTGGATCCCTAAACCAGCAGGTAATGGACAAGTGCTAAAGATCATACTGACTAGCAGAAGTGATTTTAAATCACACCATATTGGCTGTAAATTTGCATGGAGTCTGTAGAAGGAACTACATGGATGCAGGTGTGCCTTATGGATATTTTTACATATCCATACATTAACATAACATGTAAGTTTTTAGTTATCTGGAAATTGGCTTAAATATAGTCTTACAGTATCAGGTTATTACTCAGGTCAGAACGAGTGAGTTTAATTGTGGTCATTTCTCAAATACTACACTCTCCCAATTCTCTGAAGTTGTCTCTGGAGTCTGTTCCCTGGGGTATTTTTCAGTTCTGATAATTTCAAGTAGGATTCTGAAATCAGACTGTGAAATAATGATGTGTTAGAGCATTTCTAATCTGAACCATTCTTATGCTCACTTTACTGCTTTTGCCTTATGACAGTTGTATTGGCATAACTAATGGAGCAGGGAATGTTGTTGTCATGATGGAGATGAGCAGTGCAGGAATTTGTCATCTCATCTTCTAAGGCATATTGCGCTATTGTTTTTTGCTCTGGGTAGCTGGGATTTCAGTCAGGATGTCAAAGAGAACTGGAGGCAGGGGAGGAAGAAAACAGTTCTTGGTGCTCTTTGTTGTATTTTATAATCCTTCTTAAACTGAACATGCAGAGACTCAGACTTTTAAAATTAGGCATAAAATCTTGTAATACCAGGCATTGAAATGTTTTCAGGGTTTTGCATACAAATGCTAGCTTTGCATCAAAGCTGAGGCTCTGAATATGCATGCTGAGAAAGTGAGTCCTTAAACCCTAAATGCATGCTCAGTTAAATGTGTTTCAAAAAGTTGTTTCACCTGCCGATTCAACTGAGAGTTATTGAAATATAAGGGCATTCTTTTGTTTCATTGGTACTTTGTCATTTGTTTCACCTGATTGCTATCATGAATTTCAGGTAGGTTTTTTTGTCCTGGGCTTTTCCCCCCTTGCATTATATCGTTACACACTCTTCCAAGTTTGCATATCGTGCCTTCTGTCTCTTGATTCGTACCCATCTGTTCTTGTAGTTAGTTATAAAATTTATTTGCAAAGAAGTCATTGCAGCATTGTGTCTGCTGTTCCTTTGTGAGCTCAACAGTGGCCTACCTAAATATTGGAAACTAGCAGAATGGCATTTTGTGACTTCACTTCTATATAGACCTTCTTTGCACATGTTATTTGATGGTGCCTGTGACTAAATTTTTAGAGCTTAGATATTGTAATATTACAAGGGAATAGTTTACACTCATTGGATTATATTTTTTAAAAATTTTTTAATTAAGTGGAATGATGTAGAAGGTCAGCTTCGGTAGTCATTCATAACACCTGTGAATGCTGCACTTGGGTTTGAAATCCCAGTCTCCAGCTCAGTGTTGTGTTCACAGAAGATGAGATTGCAAAATATTAAGAAGGCGACTTAGATTTCCTAGTGGTTTTTGAGAACAACATTTTCACGTCTTCTAGTTCAGTTTTAAATGCTTCAAGCTTTGTGTTTGCTTTGAAACAAATCTATGTTTTTACAACTCAACTGCTTGCTTAGCTTTCAAACCAAATTGTGGTTAGATGCTAGGTACAATTCAAGAATCTTGTTACTGTTTTACACACTGAAAATTAATCTTGCATGAGTCAATCAGACATTTTTGGGTTTATTTTGTAGAATTTATGGATTCTGAGAGAAATTAAAAGGTTGTAGGACATAAAAATAGCAAGGTATTAACTAAACAAGATTAATTTGAGTTGATGTAATGCTCTTTTTTGGTATAATTCTTGAACTCCTGATTGTGTTTTTGTCATGTCTTAGTGAACTGTTTTCATGTTTTTCAGTTGTTCTATCTTGTTTGTGTGAATTTGGAATTTTAACTTGATATTAAAAGAAAAAAATTCTGTAGCTGATACAACTTATTAGCAAGAATCAGGTGGCGGAGGGAAGTATGGAGAAGATGGATTGCATTTAGAGAAGTGACTATTTCAGAGTTGTTTCTGGAAAAGATCTACCAGTGGTTGGTTGTTACCATTTTCAATCTTCCTTGTTGGTTCATCAAACTCTATATACTGTCTAATTCCTGTCATAGGAAGCCTGAGTTACAGATGTAAGCACCACTATATAAGGTATATGTATTTTTGTAAGTTCAGGAAACATTTTTGTGTTTGGATGTTGATCATTAATGTTCTTTCCCTGCCTGACCTATTTTCAATCTGATTTACCAGTACATATTGAATGTTAACTGACTTCATGTGATGCAGAGAGTGTCTGTGATATTTATTTGAAGGAGCCATCCTGTTTAGTCACAGTGCAACGTTCAAGCAAATTGCAGCTCTTTTGGCTGCCTAAGATGCTGTAAAAATGAAAAGATCCAACCTGAGCTCAGAAAATGAATGTGAATGCTTGTTCTTTACATCCTCGCTGTTGTACTTCTGACCGTGGGCAGGATTTCCAGTAGTGCTTGGTTGACTTAGGATCGCAGTTCTTACTCAGGTTTCTAAAACCTCATTATTCAGTCAAGGTTTTGAAAGCTGTGGGGAAACGAATGTATAAATATTGCAAATCAGAATGGGAAGCCCTAGCACAGCTTCCTGGTGTTTTATTGAATGCTTCATGAGAGATTTTTAAGACCACAATAATATTTTTATAATCTTGACCTGTTGTAAAATATTTTTGATAATAAAGATGTGGCTGGTGTTTGATTGCATCATGCTTGCAGGTATATGCCCTGAGTATAAATGTGTTGACCTTTTTCTATATTTATGAAAAAAATGCCAATGCTTTCTCTTTTCTTTTAAGGAAATGATCATCGACAAGGTTAATGGGCAGGTTGTCCCTCGGTACTTGATATACGACATTATTAAGTTTAATGTAAGTACTTTCAATTTTATTGCTTAGCATTAGTTATTGATTCTTACTTCAATTTTAGTCTTATTTATGTAAGAGCTTCAGAGTAAATATAAGCACCAAAAGTATTTGAGTATTTTGCGTCTTGATAACAAGCAATGCATCAGAATTTAGATTGAAAGCAGCTTTACAATACATGTTGATTTATTTCCACTTGCTCAAGAAAAAAAATGGCCATTTGATACAGTCTGCTAGACACTGTTGGAAGATCTCCCGTTTCTAGAGCATGTTTGAACTATTTAGGCAGTGAAATCAAGGTGGGATGGAGGAGTTAGCTGGGTGTATTTGTTACCAGAGCTTCATAGTACTTGTTAGGCTGCTCTGTCACCTCCTTCTCAAATTTCTATTTGAAACCAGGCAACTGGTCCTCTGTAAAGTGCTGAACAGCACAGTCTCCTGGTGGCACAGGTTGTAGGGAATATGTATAATAAGGAATCATATTGCAGAAATTGTGGAAAAGCAGGATAGAGTCTAGGAAAAGCAGAATAGAGTCTAGGAATAAAGTCTTTGTGATCACAAGAAAGAACTGTTAAACAGTACTGAAAATAGGAAGCTTGGTTTCTGTGAACCAGCTTTCAAATACAGTAAAGGTTTGAATACCAAGGGGCTCTTGCTGGTGTCTTTTACAGGTTTTTTTTGTTGTTGTTTTCTTCATAGTACCTCATATGGTACTGTGTTTTGTATTTGCAAATCAGCATGGAATAGTGCTAATAACACAGGGATGTTCTGTGTTATTGCTGTGCAGTGGTTGCACGGCTTCAAGCCGTTTTCTGTTTCTTACCCCACTCTCCAGTGAGTAGACTTGGGGTGCACAAGGAGTAGGGAAGGTGACAGTTGACTCCAACTGACCAAAGGGACATTCCTTGCCCATGATGTCGTACTGTGCATATAAAGCTGGGGGAAGAAGGATGTTTGTAGTGGGGGCATTTGTCTTCTCAAGTCACCATTATGTATGGTGGAGCCCTGCTGCCCTGGGAATGGCTGAATACCTGCCTGCCCATGGGGAGCAGTGAATGACTTTATCGCTTTGCTTTTTTGACATGTGCAGCTTTTGCTGTAGCTTTGAAACTCTCTTTATCTCAAACCTTGAGTTTCCTCACTTAACACCCTTCTGATTCTCTCCCCCCATGTTATTCTAGGGGAGTGAGTGAGTGGCTGTGGAAGGCTTAGCACCTACTGTAGTTAAACCACAGCAATGTGTTAAATTTGGTCAAAATAGCCCATGGAGAAAACACTATTATCTATTAATGTTTCTGGAAAAATGAAATTAGTGTTTCAGTGCCCCTAACAGGACAAAAACAATATTAGTAAACCACAGGGCATTTCAGCTTTTGTAAACTACAGTTGACTCTTCCAATCTTGAATAAGACACTACTCAGTTCAGTCACTCAGTGTAAGTGGGAATTGCAAGTGTAGGCATGGTACCAGTCACCAGAAATTACTTGGGTATTCTTGGAAGCACAGTCATACTGTGGCTTAGGACAGCTGCTTTTAAAAGGAGTAGTTTATGGGGAAGACGTGTTAGATTAGGACTAGAAGCTTTTTGTTAACACATTTTAATTCTGTATCTGGATGTCCTTTCTCTAGCCTTTTCTAAAAAGTAGGTGTTAGTTTCCTGGATCCCTCCTACAATTAAGACTTTTCCCTAAGCAAGAGTTCCATGTAGTCTTCTGAAAAATACGGTCTTCTATAACCATTCCTGGGTTCTCACTTTTCCTTTACATTTTCTTACCTGCTGCTCCACCTGTGGCTCTGTGTTTATTTACCAACATGTCTTGCCTTGTCTCTTCCTTTTGAGTCTAACCTACCATTCACTGCTGTTACACCTCCTTGGAAGTAAACATGTAATGTAAGAAGTGTACAGTCATTCAGTTTGGGATGTGCATATACTAGCAAAACAACACTTTTCAAAACCGGCAGTTATTTTGGTTAAACTTCTTTTTTGTGTTGGAAGGGGAGGAAACCCTCATTTGTAGTGAAGAGTCCAGATTTAACATGATGAGTCCCTCTTGGCAAACAGGAAAAATGATCAGTAAGTTTCCAGAGGATTGCCAGCGCTTAGGGACAGTCTGCTTTTGAGCAGTGTTTGGTTTTGTTTGTTTTTTAAGTGCTGTGGGAACAAGAGAGAGGAGCTAGTTACTATGTAATACTTTTTTAAAATCAAGGACAAATTAAGATAATGTTATCAGTATGAGTACAAGCAGGGCTTTAGCTGCAAGAAGTCATTAGCAATGGCCCTACTACAAAGATTAAAAAGCACAGCTGTTTATAGGTTAATTTTAGAAGCTTAATTATAAAAATGGGCACCCAAAGATGTTTGGCTTGGCAAGAAATGATCAACAGAATTTGCTGAGAGGTAAATGTAATATAGCTTGTAAATGGCAAGAAAGGGTAAGTTCCTATTGAAGTTGCATAAGTTAGGTTTTTGTTCATTTTTTAGCAGATCTTCAAATAAAATAATTACAAAAAGCAATGGTCCTGTTCAAAACCAAACCATTCCTCCCCACCTTCCAAACAAACAACACCCCCACCCCAAAAATTCCCCAAAACAGAGGTTGCTCTGGAATTTGGCATTGTTTGTTTTGATCAGGAAAGTAGTTGCATCTTGAAGGTAAATAATGGAGTTACTGCACCTGCTGTCCATCATGAGTTACAAGATTTGCAGCATGTCCCCTGCCTCACCCTCCACATGACTCAGCTTACTCTGCTCTTGGAGATGCAACTTTGCAACTGGGGAAATGCACATTCAAATCCCATTGATAAATGCCTTTGCTCAGGCAAACCTCATGTTTTAGTCAGGTGTTGTGAGCTAAGGTATTTTTAGCTGCGCTTATTCTCAAATGCTTGACCTATTTTGCTAGCTAAGCATTGCAAAGTTTTCTGGCTTTGTCAGAATATTCCTTCTGAA
Source organism: Eopsaltria australis (assembly GCA_034509425.1). Lineage (NCBI taxonomy): Eukaryota > Metazoa > Chordata > Aves > Passeriformes > Petroicidae > Eopsaltria > Eopsaltria australis. The sequence continues at coordinate 4,149,405 of JAVTVJ010000177.1, read as the reverse complement.
ATATTGCATTCATAATGCTGAGACAGTGAGTGGATAAAGACCTACCTGTTACAGATTTTAATCCATGTTGTTGGTGAGGCTTATTGTTACTTACTTTTTGATTTTGCTGTAGTGTGTCAGGAATAAACTACAGCAGCATTCTAGAAAGAAACAAAGGAAACTAAGATAATAGACTGGCATACATAATGTGTATTTGCCTCTAGATATCTATACAGGAAAAGTCTTAGGAGGATACAGAAAAATCGTAGGAGGAAGGAAACATAAAAATTGAGTTTCAGTGATTGGGAAAAACCTATGCATGAGTTCTTAAGCAAAACATGTCAATTATCTTGGTTGTCTCTTTCCATGATAAGTTTTGTATTGAATTCTGATGCTTATCATGTATAGCTGCTGCAAAAGTCTGTCTTCAAGGATGCTGATGGAATCGTTTGACTATTTCTTTTAGTTATTGTTTCTCTGACATCTAGTTTCTAAAAGCTTGTAATACATCCCATTTTGTTGCAAGAGATGTTTGTGTCAAGAAAAACAAATGATTCTTCAGATTAAAAATGACTTTTTATTGTAATTTCCTTCAGTCTGAAGCATGGCATTGATTGTTATTAATAGCAACTCAAAATATTACATTGCTGTCTCACTGCTTTCATCTCACCTGCTAAAATCAAATTCATAGAAAGAAAGCTTTATCCTAGTGAAATAAGCGTGCCTTTCGACCTTTGTGAGCTCCACACAGAAGAAATCTGGAGTTTTCATATTCCTATGAACATAAAAGGCTAATAGGACCCAACATTCCTTATGGTGTTTAGTCTTAATGAGTATAGAGCTAAATCCCTGCAGTGCATGTTTCTTTTCAGCTTCTTGATTTGTGTCTGTATGTAGTTGAGTTCATCATTATAATAACTGCAGCTGTATAGCTACAATTTCAAATTTGGTGGATATTTGTAATGTAACAGAGGAAGCTGACAGTAGAATAATTAATAGCCTCAGAAGCATATGCAGGTAAATCCAAATTCCTTTTAATCTGAAATATCTGAAATGCAGAACGTGTCTTCATTTGCCAGTCATCTTGGAGACAGCTCTTCCTGGACTTTGTTTGGAGAAGCTTTTTCTTAAATAATATTCAGTAGCTACTTGTAGATGTATGGACACTAAACTTAAGCAACTATTTTTTTCCTCAGTTGAGTAACAAAAAGTAACACTGGCTTGATGTAGGATCTAATGAATGCATTCTTAGCAAAGATGCTTAAAATGAGTGCGACTTTCCTTTTCCTTTCTAACCCTGGCCTTTAAATTTTTAAACTCTAGCCAAGTTTTTGTAAGACCAGATTGCAATGGTAAGAATAGACTGAATGCTTGAAAAAGAATAATTATTTAAATGCTTAAAAAGGAGATAGAATTTTGATTAAATTTCCTAATACTTTGTGCATTGAATTAAGTCCAGATCAAGATTTCTTTGGTTGTCATTATGCATAGTAATGCTGTTGCTATTAGATAAAATTTGTCATGGTAAACAGATAGGCTGGTTGTAAATCCTGCCCACAGCCAATGTGCTCATTGAATTAATGCATGAAAAATGTTTGTTTTAAATCCCTGTAAAATATTACCATGTCTGACTTTTCTGTTACAAACCTCATTTTGAAGCTATGAAAGGCTCACAGTCCATGCTGCCTCTCACTTATCAGCATATTAACCATATCTTAAAGTTGTACTGTGAAAGTTTTGAGGGCACAATTCAGAGATGCAAGTGTTCGATTGCATCTCTTCTGTTTACAAAAGCACCTGGCTGCGAGTCACCCTTCTGCCCTTAATTTTAATTCTGAGGTTCTTTTTCAAATGTTATCACCTGAAACTACAAATTTAAAATGCTTTTTTTACTAGTAGTACTCTGGAAAGTAAGGATGCTATGGGCATGTTTGCTTTTGCACCCTTTTGATCATTTGTTGTGAAGACTTATCTAAATAACACTCAAGTGCTTGTACTGGTGCTCCTGTTGCGTGTTATGTTCTTAACATCTCAATATATATTGCCTCATTCCTTCGTGGCTCAGGGCTGTCAGGTAAATGAAATACAGAGCATCCACTCTGTGTCTCACTTTGCTTTCTACTGTCACTCTGGGAGAGGTGCATTAAGTTCTTCCTCCTCCAGTTTTTATGGTGCTGTTTATTGTGACCAAGGGCAGCCTGGACAGGTAATGCATTTGAGTATCCTGAAATTCCAAAAGGGCAGAATTACAGTATAGGAACAGCAACAAATGATGACTTATATGATGGAGAATCAACACAGTAAGGGAGTGATGCTACAGAAGCTTTTGGGTCTGTGAAGCAGGATTGATGTATAGTTAGTTGTCATTTTAGAGTCTTTGTTGCCTTATTCCCCTTCCCTGCTGATCATCTTTTATCCATCATTAAAAACCTGACCTATATGTCTGAGTGGCACAATTTGAAAATCTTACTTGTTTGGTAAACTTTCAGACAGCTACCTTGTGCTTTCTTCACAAGTAAAGTGCACTGCAACTGAAAAGTAGCATTTCTGTTCATTTTTGCATCCCTTTATAAAAACGATCTCCTTTACTATGATGCATGCAAGAGTAATTTAATGTTGAAGAGTGATTATTTGTACATGCTGACCTGGATGTCTTTGCTGTTTTCATGCTCTTATTTTCTATCTAACAAGCAGCTTGTTGTTGGGGAGCATTCTCTAGTGTTGTAATTAATTTGAAGCTTGACTGTTTTACTTGCTGGTTAGATTGTGTGGAAAAAAGCCTGTTGATTTCTTTCTTTCCCTTAACATCTATTACTTTGATCCTCCTTTTCCCAACCCAGGGGGCACTATGGATTACAGTGAAGCTGGTTTGTTTTCCATATTTTCCAAAATGAAGAATGCTTAATAGAGTATTATATAAAAGCAAAAAGGAGTTAATTAAATTCTGTTATGTTCTGTTTTATTCTCAAAATATGTGTTCTTATACCTTAACATGAAGTAGGTCTCACCAGAAACTTTCTGAATGACAGATTATCACTAATTGTCAAAGGAAAAGACACAAAGTGTTGCTCCTGGGAGAGGCATACAGGACGAGTAGTTCTCCAAGAGTAGCTTTAGAAGTTACCATGATACTAAACCCTTCATATTTTTCAGGTGTTTGTGTCTGTAGGTTTTACTTTTACTTGCTTACCCTGATGTGATACTTTTTCAGCAAACCATGAAATTTGCTAAAAAAATACAAAGTCACATCTGAAAGTATAAGTTGGGTTGTAAATGAAAATAACTGAGCTATTTTAAACCTTAAATACAATTTGGAGAATAAAGTTCAAAACCAAACGTTTTTGTTCTTAGGAGGGTTTCCTTAAAGAGCTTTCCTCAGTATCTTTGTTAAACAATTTTCTGCTTCTCATGATTGCAGCCTTTAAAAACCCTCACTTTTTATCTGCAGTATCTTTTTATCTTCTTATGCTACAGAAACTTATGATTAAATAGAAAAAGTGTCTCCTTCAGCTCACAGTTTATGACAATCATTCCCATAGGAACTGCCAAGTGGACTTAAACACAGCTTCTATCTCAAGCAAATATTCAGATCTCTCAATAATGTGGCAGTAATCACAGCTGAAGTGGAAGGTGTGAAAAACTTTACAGTGGGGCAGGTTTTCCAGTTGCATTATCGTTTCCAGTTTTCTAAGTACTGGCAATGAAGTCTTAATCAGGGCTTTTCTTGTCTGGTATATTTCAAAACAAAAGTCTATAGGCAAAAAAGAGTATTGGGGAAATGTCATGTGGAAGCAGTGAAGTGTTCCAATGTTGAATGTCTTATTTCTCTGTTTTAGTTTTAATTACTCCTTTTCTACAATTAATCTACCGAATATTTCATTTTTTCAGCTTTTCTCTGTCTCTTCCCATCTTTTTCCTGTTTCTAGGGGAAAAGAACTAAAGAAATAGTCATAGTTAATTGGAAGGATATAGCAAATATAGTAACTGTATATTTCAGGATTTTGTTTCATGAAGGTGGAAAGCAGGACCTCACTGGTATTTTCTTTTCTATACCTAATTGGGAGAGAATTTGGATTATTCAGTCTGGAAAAGAAAAGGCTTAGGGGAGACATTATTGCAGCCTTTCAGTACCTGAAGGGAGCCTAGAAGAGATGTGGAGAGGGACTTTTCACAAGGGCCTGTCACGATAGAACAATGGGGAATGGCTTTGTGAGGCACTGGAAGAGGTTGCCTAGTGAAGTTGTGGATGCTTCATCCCTAGAAGTGTTCAAGGCCAGGTTGAAGGGGGCTTTGAGCCACCTGGTCTAGTGAAAAGTGTCCCTGCCCATGGCAGGGTGCTGGAACTGGATGATCACTAAGGTCCCTTCAAGCCCAGACCATTCTATGATTCTAATATGTCTGAATAGTCTGGCTGACTGTTATGGTCTAGGAGAGAATGTGAAGGCTGTATTTTCATCCTTTTTAGAATATTTCTTATTTAAAATAAATATGAAGAAGCATACCTTCTTACTCTCTTGAGAATACTTTCTTGAAATGAGTATTACATTTCCAGTATTTCTTACTCATAAACTAACCAAGTACACAATGAACTAGATATCTAAAGACAGATTGTGTACTGAAATGATGGATGTTTACAAGTCTTCAGGTGTTACAAGCTGATACTTAATTTTTAGTTCTATAATGGTTTAGGCAATGTAGGCGGTTCCTTTTATAAGATAGTTGAGAATAAGTGCTGATTGTTACTACTTTTTTCCCCACTCCTTTCTAGTTCTTACAAGACTTCATACTAACTGTACTAGACAGTCTTATTTTAAATACCATGAAGTGATTTATATTCTAAAAACACCAGTGCCACAATCTTTTCAAGTATGAAATGGCTTGAATAATGTTTTTAAGATGAAGAAATTTTCCCACGGTTCTTTAATTCACTGGAGTGATAATTCTTTATCATAAGGAAAGCCATGTGAAAACCCAGCAACAGCTATTCGTATGTCAGTCATTTTGAATGTCTGATAGAAAGGAAGAGAGTGTGAGGAGAGTAGAAGAAAATATTGACTGCAACTGATACTAGGTGGTCCAATTAGGGTAAGAATGCCTTCATACTACATGCAACACAAACACTAGGAAAAATAATTAGAAAAAACTGAATCAGTAAAATCCTGTGTTTGACTTTGAAGATACCCTAAATTCAGTGTAAAATGAATTATTAAAACTTATATTCCCATATGCAATCTTTTTGTGTGTAAATATCCCATGGTGATAATAACACATCTATTTTATAATTAGGCTTTTTTAGAACCATGACTTTTCCTTCTGTAATTGAAGTGGGAAGTTCATCTACTCAGATTACCTTAGGGGAAGCAACCAGTCTAGACAGAACAGGATTCGTTTTCTTTTTAATCATTTATATCCCAGTAAAATCTCCTTATTGAGTTCTGTTTTTGAGGGCTCAGAAGGATTTCTAAATTAAGTCACCGTACACGCAATCAATGAATGCGACTGAGTTGTCTGTTCTCTGAAAATAGCAACTGCTTTCAGTGCCTAACTGGAGCTTTGTTTTCAAAAGAGAGAGCTTAGGTGTTCATCTGTGCTAGATGCCTGTTTCCATAATTCTGCCTCTTTATTGCCCACTGTTGGTGATGAGAATCACAATTCAGTCACTTCAACTGATTGTAAATATTCTGCTTTGTATGCATTACCTTTATATTGGTGGTGCACATTTATCATCCAGTTGAAATTACAGAGTTTTAAGGTTTTACTGTGAATTTGTTTAAAATTTTGAGCAATCCAAGAAGAATAAGGGAGGGTCCAATCTTTGTAGTACAATCTACTTTTTCTGTTTTGGTCATATCTGTTTATGTCACAGTTTTAACAGTCCTGCTGTTTTGTTGAAGTTATGTTTACTAACAAAAAAACCCTGTGGAGCTATATTTGTATGTTCTGTTAGACCTTGATGTTACCCATTGGCTACTAACTTCTTTCCTTCGTACATTTTAAAATTTATTTTCTGTGATTATTTTTTTAAGGAAATACCAGTAATTTAATATATGTCTCAAGCAATGCTTTTAACAGGTCTGATTATTCAAACCATTTTTTGTTCTGTGGTAAATCAGAGCAATATTCCATTGTATAAAACAACAGCATATAAATAGTAATTATGTTCCTGCAGCACACTGGTTGTATTGTTACAATTGCAACAATATGTCACATGCTGTACCTCACTGATGCTAAGATAAATTTTAGAAACCTCTTGAAACTGCTGAATTCCTTTCCCTTGTCATGCAAGTTTTGAATATTTGAGTGATAAAAGTCAGAAAACCCCCAAAATCTTAAAATTAATTTTTAGATTCTATTGATTGTCATGCCTTTTGCCTTTTAGAAATAAAAAACTTAAGGGTCATAATTCTATACAGTTTTTCATTTCTCTAATACTTTACTTTTAGTCCTGCTTGAAAAAGAAACTCCATAGAAAATGAAAAAATCTTTTAAGTGATAGAGTTAGTAATAATCTTATTTGGAAACTCAAATGGCACCTTTAGATTGTGTTTATATAAAGCTATGTGTATAAAAATAGCAGCATCCATGGTCAGAAGAAATATGTGCCAGATCATTAATATAAATTGCAAAATATTAGACTGTGTGGTCTTCAGAAGTTGGGAGAACTAATAATGGGCTTTCATTGGGAATGCAGATGTCAGCTGTGGGTGCCTTGAATTGTCAATAATAACGTTAAACACAGGGTAGAATATCAGGCTGAGCTTATTCTTTATTCTTCTCTCAAAATCATTAAAGCTAAGACAGTTGTAACATGTGTTCTGCTTTGGCTCAGTAAGTGAAGACGTGCATGGAACGTATATCTGTGTGTGTGTGCTGAATTATTCATGTCTCAGGTACTGCTCTGGAGAAGCAAATGGAGCATGCTTTGCTGGTGGGTAGGCTTCAGTCATATCTCATGGAGGAAAAAAAAAATATTCTCAGTTTATCCCAGACCATGCCGGTTACCAGCTGTGTGCAGAGGCCCAGGCATTAGTTTTCTCTATCTATAGCTGCATTGGGGAAAAAATATGTAAATATGAAAATCAAAGATGAAATACTTTTATGGAATTTAGTGCCTGTATGGCGTGGTGTGTTCACTGCATCTGTCTAGGTAAAGGACTTTCTGTGTAAGGCTGATGGAATTTGCTGAGCTGTGGCCGTAAGGTAACCTTAGAGACACAGGGGAAGGGAAACTTACATGTGGAGGGTGATGGTAGATCCTCAGGGATTCCTTTCTCCTTGTGGAGAGAGAGGCAGGATGGGCAGCAGGAATCACATTATCCTCTTATCTCTGTCTCAGCGACTCCTGTCATCTTGCTATATGTCATGACCTGGGATTTGAGTTACTCACCTTATGTAGCATGAGCTTGGGACTTCAGCACTGAGGTCTCTGTGAACTGGGTGGAGGGCAGTAGCATAGACTGGCACTTGTCCAAATTCAATCTTTTGGCACCCATTTGGAGCATTGTTAAAGGGACTATAGTTTTATTGAGTGAGTGGGGTTTTTTTGGTGGTAGCATTTTTTTATTTTTTTATTTTTTTTCCTTTGTTTTTTTCTAATCTCCATTCAGCAATAAATTGCCTTCCTCTGTCTGCTCAAGACAATGGATATTAAATGAGCTCCCGACCCTGTTTTGTAGTGTTTTTAAATCCATTTCTTTTTGTGGTCCTTACATGACTTGTTATGTGTGATTTCTGTTAGAAGTTAATTTGAAATAACCTAAGTTTAAATTTAGAAATTTTGAGTCCTGGGTGGGTTTCAAAGTTCAGTAGAAATTTCCTGTTATGTTTTGAAGTTGTGTGGAGGATGTTTTAACATCAAAACCATGTTTTGCAAGCCCACTTCATGATGTGACCTTAGTGCAATGCATGGAGTTTCAACAGGTGAAGAAAACTCAGCTACTCGAGGAAGAGGTGTTGATTCAACAGATGACTCTTCTCTTAAGGCTTGTCTAAATGATATTTTGCTTTAGGAGGATACATTTTATTTACAGTCAGAGGGAAGTGTAACTTTCTAGCATAGGTAGGAGATACATGCTACTTGTTAATTTTGTTTTACCCTTTGCTAACACATTTATTTTAGATTAAAAATGTCTAGAACAGGAATTATCATGTAATGTACTTCAGTGACTATGCTGTCAAGCAGTAGTGACCCTCATCCTCTCAGACAAGTAAAAACCTACATATTGAATAAAATCTTAATTACCTGAATGCTTAAATCAATAAAATGTTTGTACTGCCTAAAAACATGCTATTATTTAACACCTGGGTTTAGATTATACCTGCATCAATGTCTTTGTTTTTGACACCTTTCAAATGTGTGCTTTATACACTAAATAATCTCTTCCTGTCTTTATCAAAGTCTCTGAATTATTTATTGCAGCCTACATTACCCTCCTACTTATTTGCTAAAAGCTAGAATTTTATCACTTCAAGATTTTGGATATGTCTGGGATAAATGCATTGTATATTAGCAACATTTTTTGTAATTATGGGAAATGCCTAATAACAAAGAAAAAGCCACTTTCCTCCCATATTTCTTTTATTCAGTATGTCCTTGAGTTAAATTCAATGATGTGATCATTTTCTTATTGCTAATGTCCTGTGCTTTTGTGAGAATGAAATACTCTTCGACTTCTTAGTTCTGATGAAGAAGTAGCTTGGCAGCATTGTCTGTGTTTTCCTGTCTCATATAATCTTATGTCAACCTAGCTTTGACCTTTATGTGATGGAACCTAGTTCTAATATACCCTTCTGCTTAACAAGCTTTAAAATAGAAATAAATGATTGGCAGAACTGCAGGAAATAATTAGTTCCAAGTAGATGAGAAAAGTGAAAGGAATATTTAAAGGAAAAGAAAGTGATTCAGCTGGTTTATGGTGCATATGAAGTTGCCTCAGCTTTTAATTTTACTGTTCAGGGATGGAAATAAATTTAAATCACTGTGCAAAACAATTTTTGAAGGAGTCATTGTGAAAAAAGCTTTCTAAATAACCTTACTGCTTATTGGTTTATCGGAATCTCAAATGTATGAAATATTAATTACTTAATTTGCTCTTTCATACCAACTAATAAAATGTGGCTGAGTGGAAAAGGTACTGTAGGGCAGAGAGCATGTGCACTAAATCTTGCTGAAATGTACCTAGAGAATTATGGGGTTCTTTGAAGTAATAAAAAAAATATAAACACACTTCCCAGGAAGGAATTTTTCAATCAGTTCTTCAGTCATTTGTTACAGTGGTTGAGATGTGTTTTCTGTGTTTTAATTACATGTACAAACTAGGACAAGCTCTGTCACTGTATAGATATGTATTCAAGTAATCTATACATAGGAGGAGAAAGAAAGGAAGAAAAAAAGAATAAAGGAAGGATTGATTGATTTTCCAACATTTTGCCTGTGGCACTTAAAAATCTGTAGATCATGCATCTGTACTCTGTGAGAAATGAATAAAGAGAGAACCACTCTCCTGCCCCTTGGATTTTTCCATACTCTTGATTTTCCATTCATTTGAATGGCTCTTCACTAATAACACCTTCATGTTTGAAAGGAGGACAACACTGAAGGCAACAGTAACAGCCAGCTAAGCTTTCTTCTTCAGGAGCACGGATCACTTAGGAGACATTTCACTCGTGGTGTCTGCCACAGGCTTCATACAAGATGTGCTTCCCCACAGAGTGATGGTGGCTGTGCTGCCTATTCTTACATAGACTAAAGCAGAGTCCTAAAAGAAAGTGGTTGTGAATTACATGAATATGGAAGCAATGCATAATTCTTAAAACTGTTGCCATGAACAACTGAGGACTTTTAATAGAAGTCCAGGAGGTTCTAATGCTAGCAAAGAAGTATAAGACAAACTTAATGCCCCTTTGGGAGCATGAAATGTCCAAGATTTTGGTGAAAGCCAATGTGATTTTGGAAAGAACTGATTAAATTCATGGCGGTCTAAAATTGGCACTCTGTTTTTCTTCTAATTGAGATACCTGTTCAGACACTATTCTCTTATCTCTGTATGCCTCATCAGAATGTCATTTTGTGATTTGTTTTTTTGGCCTTCATTCCAGTTGACCAGTTCAGATCATCTCTGATGCATGTTGGAGCAGCACTTTTTTCCTTCTAGCTGCATTTAGTACAGGAAAGACCTGGTAGCCAGTTCCCCTGCTCAGCTATACTGCTGACATTGATGGTTTGAGTCCCATGTCTTTCCAGCTTCCTTTGCTTTCAATTTTTAAAGAATTCTGTTTTCCAAGCCAGGGCTCTGTGAGCTTATTCCCTGTAGGCCATAAAAGGAATGGGTTTTGAAAATTATTTTCTTGTGTGAATGGGGTGGCAAAATGAGAGATAATCTCATGTAAATAACTTCCAATGCTGTATCACACATGTAACAATGCAAATCTATGAGTTTTGTGTCTCATTGCTGTGAAAGTGACACCTCCAATTAAAACTAGCTTTAGAATTTATTAGTTGACAGTTGCTTGTTTTGTTCTAGTGATATCCATAGCATGTTTTCCTCACTATCTAATGCTCAAAATATAATAAAGTCCATTACAAGCCATTACTAATGTGACAAATGCGCATTTTGTAACGCTCATACTGATCTGGTGCAATGCACCAAATGTAGAAAGAGCAATGTAAAGCTGCTGTTTTATTTCAGATCTTGAAAGGTCAGGGTATGCTGCTGAGGCTTAGCAAAGGGTTTTACTGCCTTTTTGTGACTGAGCCATCAAATATCGTGCAGGTTTTTGTAGCCATTGTTTATTGGCACATTTTCCAACTGCACCTAATTTTCTCTTTTCTCTGACAGAAAAATGAACACTAATTAATGTTTCTTTCAAGGCATCAATATACTGCACTCGGAGCAAGAAGTTGACTTAAATGTGTAAATCTCATTGTTGCTTTGTCATTAAAAGTATTATGAACAGAACAGAATGAGCTAAATGACTTCAGAGGAAAGCTATGTGGAGAAGTATACGCCATATAAAAGCTATAATTAAAGAATGTTTAAATTATTTTACTTAAATTTAAAGGTATTTAGGTGTTTAATTCATGTGTGCTTGAATGCATAATACAGATTTCTAGCTTTCTGTGAATGTTGATTTGATAAAACCTCTAATAGCCTGAGAAAACTGCTTGAAAACCACACATTTGGGATAAATGTAGTGATTTGATAATACTTTATGTATCTGTAGGATTCTAAATATTGTGTTAGGAAAACTTAGATTGTTCCAATAATTTGATGCTTGATTTTAATACTGATTTTTTTAACTTGGCAGGGACAGCCTGTTGGAGACTGCGATTTTAATGTTCGACTTGCGTGCATAGAGAAAGAGATTATATTTCCACGACATGAAAAGATGAAAAGTGGTCTCATTGACAAAGCACAGGAACCCTTCGGTGTTCGAAACAAACCATTCTTTGACATCTACACTTCCAGAAAGGTAAGCTTGATTTCAGTTGTTTCATGTTGTGGTACTGGAGGCATTCAAACGGTTGTAGGTATAGGTTTTCCCTCAGCATTTTTGTTGTCTCCTCCAGTGAATTCCTCTGCTAACCAAGTGTTCAGCAAGAGTTGTGGGGCGATTGGCAGCTTGGGATATTCTGGAAAGTGTGGGGTTTTTTGGTTTTATTACTTATCTGAGGCTTCTAGAAAACAGTTTTGGAAGATACCAATAAATCTGAAGTACCAGGTAAAGCTTTAAGGGCATTGCAATCTGCATTTGAGATGACTGTGTTTCAAATACAGTTCAGTCAACAATTTTTTGCCCTAATGTGTTACCACCACCTTAAAAACATCTTTGGGATAAGGGTATCTATACACTTTTAATTTACTGGGATATTTGGGGTTGGTGTGTGTCTTCTTTGGTGTTTTTTTCCTTGGGGTTTTATTTTGGTTGGTTTGAGGTAGGTGTTTTAAGCATCAGTCATGACAGGCTCTGAAGCCTTCTACATTTTGGAGTTTAGGTTACACATTTTTCTTTTTGTACAATATACATTATAGGGGTTTTTTGTCTTCATTTAAATCACTCTTACCTAGTGAAATTTGTTCTTTTTACTACTCTTACAACAGAAAGCTTCTTAGGAGGCTTTAAATCTGATCATTGTTTTCAGTAAGTAAGAAGTTTTCTGTCAGTGTTTGAGAATTGTTTAAATGCCCAATGATAACTGTAAGGAGTTTTAGGTATTGATGTGGGGTTTTATCTAAGGCACTTTTAGTAAACACATAAATAATTATTGGTTCAAAATAGATTTCAAATCTTTATCTGCTCAAAAGAATAGTGTTCATAAAAATATATTCACAAAAGAGCAATATATAGACTAGCAATTATTGTTTCTTTTACTTACATCAAAATGCCTTTTTAATTTCATCGCTTCTGTGAACTTGATGAGTGTGATTCCTGTAACACTTCCTTAGGGTAATGAAAAAGGGATTGCATTTTCATATTCATCATAACTCTGAATTTTTCATTATGTATGGTCAGAATAGACTATTGTTTTGAAGCATTGCCATATTCTGAAAAAAGACTATTTAAAAATAGTATTGTTTTGCCCAAAGGATCTTTATCCTATTTTTATTCAGTCATCTCTGCAACTATAGCAACAAACTTAGTGATGAATACCTCATCAGTATAGCTGAAAAAGCGAGCAGACTTCCTCTTGCATCAATGATGAATGTCTTGAGAGCATTTGCCAACTTTGTGTGCAGGACAGCAAGGTCTGCAGGAAGACAAGGAATTCCTTCTATCTTTTAAGTCTGTTCATATCCATCAATCCTTCTCCAGAGATAGGTGTTGCAGATTGGATCCTAAAGGATGACAAGTGGGACCTGCTTAGGTAGATCTTTTCCGCATGTTCAATTAGGTGCTTTTATTTTCTTTTCCAAGAAGAGTTGGATCCTTTAATCTTTAGAAAGGATCTAACAGGATCCTTCCTCTCTTGACTATAATGAGTGGCTTTGTGGTGCTTAATTGCTGGCTGGGGTTAAGCCATCACGAGATCCTGAAAGATTTACACCCATGAGTGGTCTCAGAAAAGCTGGGGTTTTTTTAAGCCTGGGTTTCTTCCCTACTTTCTTCCCAGTGTATTTCACTGAGAGATGTGGCTTCTTAAGTCACCCCCAAGGCTTGTTGTTTTCAAAGATCAATGAAGGTAGCAGTTTTTGTCCACAGATAAAATGGCTCTCTTATTGTGCCAGCATATTCAAGACTGAAAAAGTGGAAAACCCATACGTGATCAGAATGGGTTTCATCAAAATTTTTGGAGTATGTTTTGGAGCTGTTTGGGTTTTTTTTTGTTTTTTTTATTTTAAGTGTAGCTGGGTTTTGCTTGGGATAAAGAAAAAAATCAAGCGTACTTCATCACATCTTATTTTTGTTTTGAGATGAATTTTTGAAATGTTCTCAGGATTCAGTCCAAATCTCACTAAAGAGAATGCCCTAGGCCTCTTTTTCACAGCCTTCCTTGATCATTCCTTTCTATGATCTAAGACATTGTACTCCATTCTTTTTATTAAAAATATGTATCAGTACATGTATGTTAGATTGTGTGGACTGTAGGAAGATTACTGAAAGGCCAGGAGCCTCAGAGCTATATTTAATAGCAGAAAAAGTGGCTAAAACTTTTAATTATACCAGAAAAAAAGAGTGTTTTCCATGTAGACTTAATTATTTTCAGTGAAAAAGTGGAAGTAATTACTTGAAACAGCAGTAAACTTTGTGCTGTGTTATATAATACATCCAATAAAGAAACTGTTCTTAGAGTTATGGATTTGGAACTTTAATACTAGAGTTAGGTACTGACTGATTTTTTTTCTAAACTGAAAATCAATTTACTGTGAAATGAAATGCATTTTTAAAGTGCAATTATAAAGTATGGTAGCATTTGTGGTTGTGTCTTGAGATTTGGTTTTGAATTTTGAAAATAAGGGCTGTGTGTTTATAATGTTGCTTTCAGTGTTATTTTAAGATGTTTGGATGGTTTTTTTTTTGTAAAATTGAGTTTTAGTGGTAAGACAAAAGAAAGGGACAATCACTGGGGAGCAGGTTGTATGTTCTCAGAGTCTCTAAAAATGTTGCCTTGTTGAACTGTAATATTAATGGAGGAAGCAGTATCACTAAACTTTTTTCCTCTATAATCAATTAAACACAGATTACTCTTTTAATATTAGTTGGGAACACACACGTGTATTCTGTGATAGATTTTTCTTTTTAATGTAACTTCCAGGTTCTCTTAGACATTTTTGAGCAAAGTTGAATTTTTGGTGTTTGTCATTACACTTGCATAATTGGTCGGTTTTGTTGCATAGCTTGCTTTCTTTGCATTTATTTGTTTGCATCAGAACTCAAGGAGATGATATTGTCAAATTCTCCCACCTATTTTATAAGGACTGCAGCAGTCAGTGGAAGAAGCTGAATTTTAAGTTAGTGCTCTCAATGCTTCATACTCTTAGCCTTTGAACCTTGGCCTTTTATTTACAGGAATATTTTAGGCCCTTCAACAAGACATTATTTTCATTATATTGAACAGGAAGTACAGGTGCATAGAAATAATTTTCTTGGAAATGGTTCAACTCTTGACGTTCCTTGCTTAAACCAACTCAAAGTTCTCTTGCAAGGCTTTCTTGTGTGGACAGTCTCAGTCTGGATGTCATCACTAAAGCCCATTGTCTAATGCAAATTCTGTCTAGCCAGGAGTAGGGAAAAAAGTTCCTTTCTGTGAAGTCTATGGTCCCATGTGCCCATCACTCTCAATGGAACAATAGGGCTAAAGGTTAAACAATGATACAGGTCAAATGAACAACCTTTTTCAAATGTTAGCATGCTGTATGTCAATGCCTTGTCAGTTCTTAGACTATTATCTGGTTTTAAAATGACAGCTTGTCCTAGAGGGATTAGACAAAAGGTAATCTATGCTAGAAGATTAAATCATCTAGGATCTTCTTAAAAGTTTTCAGTCAAATCTGTAAACTGACAGGTGACTTACTTTGTTCTCCTGATTTATTTGACATTTGGATTTTTATCTTTACCTTTTAAAACTGCTTTTGTTGTAGTTCAGGAGAGGTGGAACGTTTAGAGTTTATACCAATAAAGGTATAGTTCCTGTTGAGATAGTTTGCTTTGGAAAATTAAGTGGACCTCTGATGATGCAGGATACTGTAAGTGCACATTTAGCCAATGTTGATGGATTTTGCAAACAGCTGAGGCAGCTGTAAGCTATTGTTCGCATGCCCTGAAAGAGTGAACCCTGATAAAGAGCAGAATATGCAGACATTGCTCATCCGTGTCTGCCAAGAGAGCTGTTAACCAAAACTGACTGAAAATGACAAAGCCCTGTCTTGTATCTCCGAGTTGCCTACAGACAACATGGAGAAGCTTTGCAGTCATGGGACAGAAGACACAAGAATTGCATGACAACAGTGGCAGAAGCAGAAGTGCCGAATATTCTGTTTTTTAAAGATCTTGAATTCCGCATCTCAGTGGAGAGGGAATGTTACCATCTGGAGGTTTTTTTATTGCCAAGAAGGCTTGTTTCCTCTGTTTTTATTTGTGTTTTGGTTTTCTATGCCTTCAGGAGTAGTTTAATCGGCTCACCTTTCAGTCCTATGTTTCCTGACCTAGAGTTGGCAGCCATTCTTCAGTGTTTGGCCTACATCATATTCCTTACTCCATCTGTTCCATCCCAGGGTTTTGGCCTATTTATCATCTCATCACCTTTTAATTGTCTCCTAACCCACCTCCCCCCTACCATTTTGTTTCTGTTTGTTTTTATTTCTTATATTTCTTCCTCACTTTGTCCTGTTCCATCACCCCAAGAATGGAACATTTAATGGTATAAAAGCAGTATTGCCACTTGAAATTCATTGCTTGAACTGGAGCTATTTCATGCAGCTGGCTGCAGCACTGCAGTGATCTGAATGGTGTTCGGTAAACATAATTTCTGTCAGTGGGAGGTTGAGGGTAGCAGAGGCTTTGTAGGCCAGTGCTGGTGGGGTGTCCAGCTGCCTCTGAGTTTTCCTTTGCTGTCTGTGGGACAGGGAGGCAGCAGCTACTTGCTTAGATTTGGTTACACCAAAAGGTTTTCCCTCATACTAGAGAAAACACTGACTCAGCTGTGGCTAACTTCTCAGCCTCCTTTCTTTGCTGGAGTCACTTAAGGAGACCTATTCATGAACAAGAATCTGTATTCATTTCCTAGAGTAAACAAAAGAGGATTAGGCCTCTTGCTTTTGGTTATTATTATTTGTGATGTTGAAGGTCAAGTGTAATATTTCAGCGCAGTAGAATTTTGGTTAGGAAAGAAGGTTTTTTTCTTTCCATTTAAGAAATTCACACATTAGTTACATTTCACATTTTTCAAAGAGTGATCTACTGAAGTTAAAACAAACAGGCTTGAGTATTTCCATGAAGGATTATTTTCATAACTTGTGGCCCATGTTAGATATTGCTAGTGGTACAAATTAAATTAATGCAGAATAATTCAGAAGTGGAATATGTAATTAAATTCTGACTTGTCAAACTATAGTGTGAGAAAGAAAGCAATGAAACGAGTGGGGAAAAAAAAGGCTTATGGATGAAGTATTCTACTTGGTGCACATTGTAAGTTTAAACATCAGGACAGTACATATTCAGCTTAGTTTTTAACACTTTAACATTAGATTTGAACATTCTAACATTTTTGTAAATTATTTTGTCTGTATTTCGTGCAGTGGAAATACTATATACCTTTTTAAGTAGGAAAAGTGTCTTCAACAGTGGTTTCTTCTTTCAGTTTTATGGTGTATTACCAAACCAGGGAAATGCAAATCTGTTTGGACCTAATTACCAGTTGGTATGCCAGTATGAGCAATTGGATTGTATATTTGATATCTTCTGAATTAGTTTAGAAGACTCAGCTGTGGTGACTAAGTGGGTCGCTCCACTCATTAATTGAGGGGCAACTGTTTAATATTGTCCATTGTGCCACTTCACAGCCTGTCACTTTCCAAACTGCCTTCTGGCAATGCAGCTCCACAGGGAAGCCATCAGCCTTCCCGTATTGGAATGACGTTCAAGAGATGTGCGCCTAATTTGGATAAAATGAATAAAAGCACAAAGAAAATGGTAAAGATGGGGGTGAAATATAAAGCAATTTATTACGATGCAAGATTATAGGATATCGCTGCTAGCTGTTTCTTTTCTTGTGAGATGCTCAATTTTGAGAAAAAACCCCGAAACCAGACCTTGTACAAAATTAATCTTTGAAATAAAGAAATTACAGAATTTTAGCATTTTACTGTAATGGCTTTACAGTTTTAATTTCAACTTTGTAGCAAATAAAGCCCTCAAGTGCCATTGCATAGCAGAATAATCAGATTTTTTTAAACATCCAGAATATGAAGTTAAACCTTAATTTTTGTGTTAAAGTCGATGCTTAACGGCCAGTACAAAATACTAGCCCAGTTTGAATCAGGAATTGTAGCAGTAAATGTATGAAAATGTTACACTTTTGTGTATCAGTTTTATGTCTAATTGAATTATTGTATATACAGTTTTGTCTTTGTTGACAAGTCTTATTAGAAATGCTTAATAAAACAAAATCCTCAATTATCTGGCTTAATTAAAACAGACCTATCCACGATTTTGACAAGCAGAGACTGGATTATGTTGAAACAGTTTACACAGGGACTGGATAACAGATTTACACAGGGGCTGGGTAACAGATAAACCTTATATATGTAACAGTGGAAGATGATCCAGAGAACAAATTAAAATGTACTTGGCCTATTGTACTCAATACCATGCCATTCTTTCCTTTGACATCAGAAGATCTTTTGAATGTAGTATTTGGTCAAATCCAGAGCGTTTGGGAGCTCGCAAGCATCAGTGTGATGAGTCTTGCTCAGTTGAAGACATTACAGACTTTACCGAGCATCTTTCATCCATTCAGGAATGTCATAGATTGCAGATAATTTGTAAATAGGTCAAAGCATTTGCCAGTGGAACCTATGAAACCTGCTCCAGCTCCAGGAAGACTGTAATCTCAGATGGGTGTGTTCTACCAGGTAGGGGAGAATGGGGAGAGTGATGTAGGCAACATCCCCATGCCTAAAAGAAAGAAAATGAAGGCACCTTCCAGTTTGAAACAGAGAACTGTGAAGAGCACAGTAAATGAAATGGCCAAACTACTAAATACATTGCTGTTTCTTCATCAAGAAAAATAAATATGAAATATTGCTGTTTGGCAGAGTCATTCCTGCAAAGCTTTGAGGAGTCCATGTTTCTCTCATTTTGTAGCTATCACAAAAGTCAATTCCAGTTTCTTGAAGGAGCTTATTTCTCTTATTTGAAAGAAGCATTTGAAAACATCATAGTTAATTGATGTCAGTTTCTCAGTTGTGTTTTTGAGAAGAGATTGACAGTGAGAAATGCCTCATGCTTATTTTGAATTCAGGAATGCAGATGTGCTGTCAAATTAAGCATTAACACACATAGTGCTTGTGTTATTCTTGGGTGTTGTTTTGAATATATTAGGTGCGTGACCTTTGGAGCTATTCACTCAGAACTAGCACATGGGTGATAGCTCAGTGGAGCTCTTACTGTAGCATGCTCTAGATTTTTCTAAAATCTCCAAATAATTAAGAAACATGGTATACAGCTAGTGTTATTAGCACATTTGAAGAGGGCTGTTAATGAATTAGCTACAAAGCCAAAAAGATATTAAAAAAAAATTAGAACCACCAAACTTGATTCCCTGCCACCCTCACAATGTATTTTACTCTTGTTCACGATAGCATTCTTTTCATGTGTGGCTGGGTAGTGAAATCAAGCTAGTGTGGTTCTTAGACTTTCTTAACATTCCAGGTTGCATCCCAGCACACACTACTGTGACTTCCAGCTACTCATGTATCTGGAAGTGGCTTTTCTTTGAATCTTTTGGAGGGGTAGTAGATTTAAGCAGCTTTCAGTAGATGATATATATGGTTTCTTTTATGTTTTCTATGAAAAAAACAGACTGCAAAACTCCCTTGTGAAACTGGCAGCAGTTCCAGTAGAAACTGGGAAAGCTCTTAAAGTCCAGTGTGTGGAATAACTTGGTTTTTTCCTAAGAGGTGCATCATGACACAAAGCAAGCTGCAGAGAGAAGGGATGAATCTCTTTGGCTTTCTTGCTTGGAGATGTTGCTCATTCCCTATCACATGTATAAACTGGAATTTCTATTGCCTTCCTCTTTTTGAAAAAATGTATGGACTCCAGTGAAGACTTTTCTGCAGAATTGCTGTTCTAAAGGATAATGAAGAGTGGTTTCATTAGTTAGAATGCTAATGACCAGTCTCTAGTAGTTTGGGCCCTTGTCAGTCACTGACTATGAAATTATATGGGCACATGGTTGAGGAAGACACTCTGCAGTAGTTGTGATTCTTGGAATTATGTTATTTTTGGTCTATGGCCTGCCTACTAGCATCAAGTCTTCAGCATACTTGACTTTTACATCAAGACACAAAGGAGTCTAGGAGCCCTGCAAATCACACTTTCCATCAGGAAACACAGTACCTGGGGCTAAAGTGCAGACCACAGATACCAGTGGTGGCCTAGATCTGCAGCCTTTCAGCTTCATCCATTCAGAATGCAAGAGGGCATCAAATGAGAACATGCTTATAATACATCTGAGAGAGCTGTTGTAGCTATGAGGTAAATAAATGTTTCTGTCAATGCTCCTGCTGAGTTTCTAACTAGTTGCAGATAGAGGAGAGTACATAGCTGCCGGAGCAAACCCAGAATTAGGTAGAATTAGGTCACCTTCCTTCCTCTCTGTGCATGCACCTGTCTGTTGCCACTTCATGTTATTTCAGCCTTGCTGCTCACACTGTTACTAGTGCAGAACTTGTGGAGGTTCCATGGAAGTGCCCAGGTGACTTCCTGTCCTGCTATAATGGGCTGCACAAGGGAGAGGTGACCACTCACAAAGTGCTGGGAAATACTAGAAAGTGACCTTTCCACAAACGGATTTCTTCTTGCCATAATCTGTAATTAGAACAAATGGAAGGCTGTCAGTGGATGTTTTGTTGTAGAATATGCATTTCAGATTGAGCATTCTCTAATAGTGTTTTGCTAGATGAGCCATTAGGACCATATGTATTTGAATACTGTGAGCAATGCTCTGAAGGATAAAGCAGTGTATTCTCTATAGGAATTCTTGCTAAAGATCCATGGAGGATTGTAGAGGGGAAGCTAATACAAGTTCCTCTTGCAAAAGAATATTTGTTGCTAGAAACTGATCAGTCTGTGACTTATGCAGTATTATTAAACACCTTTGACTGAGCTTTAAAATGGGAGAAATATGCTTTGCATGCTCACTTTTTTGGGCTACAAGTTTCCTATCTTTAGCAGGTCTTTAGTGCTGGATTCTGGTCTAGTGTGTTTAAAATTATTAGGGTATTCCTTATGGAATTCTTAAAATGTACTTCAGTGACCAGTTGTAGCCAGTGTGTTTTTGTTATGGCTGTTGGCTATTCCTACACCTAACAGATGGCACTCGTGTACATTGACAAGCTGTGGGATAGCTGAGCATTACTAATAAAACCTATCACATGTTAAACTTGACCTGACATTAATCAAGTTTTGAATGCTACAAATGATTCATGGATAATAATTAGTCTCTTGATCATATTAGTGAACATCAGTCTCACAATGCTGCCATTATCTGCTTTCATTCTTATAGGGAACAAATCTATTGCCATAATTAGGTGTTTTTCATGTGTTTTGAGCCAAAATGTTCTGTATGATTAACTTGGTAAAGAAGTTATTTTTAGTCTTTCAGTATGATTGATTTCAGAGCTTCTAGTAAATTAACAAACTGCAAGGCTTTCCATAAAATAATATTTCATAAGAAGTATATATATTAAAATTTTATCAGCTGCAGAAATTCCCATGCATCTTTACACAGTAATTTGGTATATTTTTCATCACCATATGATTCAGCTGTTGCCAGAGATTACGCAGTTCAAAATAGTGGTGATTTTGTTAAACAGGGGAACCATTGGAGTTTATTTGTACTCTTTTTATTTAGTTACTGAGTTACTGGTTGACATCAAGTACTTTTAAGATGTACATATTCATACAGACAAAATAATGTTTGCAGCTTTTCTCTGTTTTTGTCTAGAATTAGCATCTTGAGTGGATGGCTGTGTGAAAGCTGGGGTTTGAGCTTTGAGCATAAATTTTTTTAAAGGATTTTCATACAGCTTTATAGCCCTGATTTTACAGCCCAAAAGCATGAAATTTCTTTTTAAGTAATGAGCAAGTGAGAAGTTTATACTTTGTGTTCCTTATGCAGTTAGGGTAAGATAGATAATTTCACTGGTTTACTAAAAATATAGCAGTTATCTTCAATATGTGTTGGTTCCTAATTAGCATAGGAAACTTCTTTAAGCAATTACTTCTTAGAGAGCTCAGTTTTTAATTTATTTTCTACAGTTTTTGATCCTACTTTTCCTTTATGCATATTTTGGATCATTGGCATGGGCCAGGAAATATTTTGTTACTTCATGATTTTTTCTTAGCATATTAGCTTAAGAATATTTAGTATAAGCTGTGGTTTTCTGGCTAGTCTCCATTGTTATGATGCATTTTCTTTCTTGCTGCCTTTTGTTGCTGGTTAGATAAATATAGCAGAATACAGTCAATAATGGAGGAGGATGCATTATAGAATTGGACTTTACCCTGATGTAGATACACTTCAGCTGATACTGTTCTTACCTCATTTATTTGACATAAGGTAGCGTATCATATTTTGATTAGGAAATGAGACTAATGCAGAGGAAACCGGGTCATGTTAAATTATTGAAAATCTGCTTTTTGACATTTTTATAGATCATTTGGAGGAAAACAAGCAATCATATAAATGAGAGATCACTTGTGGTTTTGTGAGGAAATTAATTGTTAACATTGAAGCAGAAATCTTTACTTTATGACTATGTGTTAAGTCACACTCCTGAGATCATGGGCCATGATTTCAGGGTCTTCAGAGTTACTTGGAAGGAGCCACTTTGAGGCAAGCAGCCAGTTGAATTAAGCCGGTCAAACTGGTCAAATACTTTGGCAAGTGCTCATGTATCCAGAGATCTCCTTGAAAGGAGACTCCTGTGGAAGAGAACAGGGTGTGCAAATTTTCTTGCTGCTGTGACCCTTCTGGAATATTCTGTCTAGTCTAAATGGGCTGGTTTCAGTTGGTAAAAAAATGGTGTCTGTGGGATATCTTTTGAGGACACATTGAAATATTTGAAGAGTTACATCTGCTTCCTTGTGAAATGCTTGAAATGAGAACCTTGTTTCTAAAAAAATCTCTAAGAGATGTCTTGGTCACAGTTTGAAAAGAGGAACAAGGAAGAAAAGTTGAAGGAAGAAAAAAAATTGCTGAGAAATAGGAATTAATTTTTTAATTACACAGGCAGTACTTCATTGGACAGCTTAATGAAGATTGTGGTTCTCCATCACATCATGGTGTAATTTGAGATTGCAGTTTTCCAAGTAAATTGCTTGGCAGTTGAGCGTATCACTTGAAGAGGAATTTAAATATGCATGAGAGGAGAAGGTTTCATCCTCATAGCTGTCTGAAAGTTAGTCTGAAATGGTGATCCAGGCTATGTCTGGTTTGGAGCAGGGAGGGTAGGAAGCAGTAGGACTGCCAGAGGTATCTTTGGTCCTCTCCCATTGGCCCCCAGATTGTTAATTTACACTAGGTTTGTTTAGATCAGCTGTTTTACTTGCAATGCAATGTTAGATGAGATGGTAAGTATCCAGAAGTTGAAAAAGATAAAAGTCTGCGTGGATTGAATTTCATGTGTTTGTGTTTGTTTGTTTTCATTTTTTATCTATATTTCAGAAGTTGTGCTCCCTTTTATTCCCAAAACCATGAATTTCCCAGAGTCACTAAAGATTGTTTTGAAAGTTTTACCATATATTTGTAGTAATTCAGTCAGTGAACCAAAATCAAAACTTCTCTTGACACTTTGTTTTGGGCTCTATTTCTGTTAAAATGTGAACTAGTCAACTTCTACTTGTGAAAAGTTTGAGATTCTTGGTTTTATTTTTAAATAATAAATGAAACTTTTCTCCCCTATGGTGTACTTACTCACATGCTATTTGATGCTTTTTTACTTTGAGACTGGAAGCAGCTGTTCCATTTTGATACCTTCTCTGCTTTTAGACACAAAACAAACCAATGAATATATGATGCTGCAGGACAGGGGAAACTGGAAAGATTCTGGTGAGGAGGAAGGAGCAGAGACCACAGCCATAGCTTAGAGGACTAGCTTCCCCATTTGATAATATTTTCAAGCATTGCACAGCAGCCTGTGTATCATCTGAAAGGAAGCTTGTACCCCACCAAAGGCATGCTTAATTCTTTTCCAGGAGGCCTCCTTTTCAAAATGTAATGTTTGAAAGCTGGAGTTTAGAATGTTAGTGGTTTGGATTATGGCTTCATCATTGCCTGATAGAGTTTGATTTATTTTTGGGAAATGAGTTGGGATGAATCTGAGACAGACTATTTTTGCATTATTTTAACTGATCTTAACATAAAAATAATTCTATCAGATTTCTGATGTCATTCAAAAATAGGATTTTTGAAGATTTATGTTGTAGGTTATCTACAGAGATGTATGAGCTCATGTTTATAAAACTCAGCAGTTGTCAGGATGTGAGAATTTCTTTGAGGCTGGTGGTAAGAGAAAGGGATGGTCCTTTAAGTTGGACTGAAACCTAAGCAGCTAAAAATGCTGGCTCTGTGAAGCTAGGAATGACACTATGCCCATGTCTGAAGGTGTTTTATATTCTGACTAACTGGCAATTTAATTAATAGTTTATTTGTAACTAATACTTTTGAGTGGAGTATGTTCCCTGTCACAGCTCTCTCTGTAGAGTGAACAGGTCCAGATGATCAGTAATTTGAAGGTGGCTCTGGAAAACTCCATAGGGACTACAGGCAGAGTTGTTCTATCTTGACTTGAAGTAAAGCATATGGCAGTTCTGAAATTGAAAAAGCAAGGAAAAGGGACATGTATTTGTCTTGTATTATAACATTCAAAGGGATTTTTTTCTGTATCCCTAAGTATTTCATGAGGCTAGCAAGCAGTGTCAGTTTTGAATCAGAAATACAGACAAAATGGTTAGCAGTATTTTCATATGGTGACAGAGGAAGTCAATAATTATATGTGTGCAAGGATATTAGTAAAATTATTGGTTAGAAAGTCAGTATGACTTTGCAGAGTCATCATTATGTTTTGGAATCCTCATAACTCACATTGTGTTGTGTTTCCATGAGATTTTACTTTTTTTTTTTTTTTTTTGGCAAGGGGAAGGAAAAGGCATAGTAGTACCTGCTGGACTTATTTATTTTATGAATAATGTAATATCTGCAAACTCACAGAATCATGTGTCTTGCCACAGAAATACTGAAACACTAATGAAAACCATTAGTGTTGTGTGGAATCTGTATGCACCTAAATTTTCTCCCCTTCCTGCTGGAGGAGCAAAGTGATTTCTTTGTTGGTATAAGTACAGAGAGATCTCTAAAGCGTGAATTTTCAATTATCCACAGAAGAACTGCTGGTTCAGTGTTTTAGCAAAATCATCTTCAGCAAGTTATTAGTGCTGTTTTGGTGACATACTGCTGCTTTTCATCTCAGTGGTTAAGGAGCAAGGAGAAATCCTGTTACTCATCTTACAGCTCCACTCAGTCCATGCAATTATACTGTTCTTTCGCTCAGAGAAGTGTTGTTAGATGTAACAAAAATTTAAATTTTAGTTTAAAAGTATGAAAGGAAAAGTTTTAAATAATAAACTGTAATATGAGTATATGGCTTATTGCAGTGTTCACGGGGAAGAAGGAAGCTGAAAGAAGTGAATGAAGGGGATCTCAGGTAGAAATAGATGCCATGAGGCAACAAGGAATTGGATGCCAGAGGAGCTGGTTCACATGCATCATTTACCCATCCTTTATAAAATGTCATTGAGATGCATTGCACTTTATCTGATCCATGGCAGTCATCCCAGTCAAGCAGGTGTGCCATTTATCATGGCGCCGATTAAAAATACCATTCTGTTCTAGTTAATTAGAAATTTGAACGTGTGGAATGTTGAACAGCGTTTTTTAAAAGATTAACCGTGATATTTGCATTTGAAGTTCATAAACTGAAAAAAATGTAACTTTTTTAGAGTCAAAAATACTTCCTTGTATGTCAAACGTTCTTTTCTGCTCATTTCCCTGTCATTCCAAACTTCTGGCAATATTCAATACCCATGTATTCTACTGTTCACAGACAACTTTTATATGGTTTAATTATCAAGAAATTTTTTAATAATATCAGAGAAAAATGTGCATTCCTTCCTGCATTCCCTTCCCCTCAATTGCTAATCCTTTCTAGTCAAAATTCCTTTCTAGAGAGAGTGTTATCATTCAAATACATGTAATTGACCTAATGAGAATGAAAGCAGCATAATGAGAGTGAAAGCAGGATAATTGGGAGTACAAAGAAGCGTAGTTATCTGTTGAGGCTTGCTCTGGATATAAAATCCTTTTGTCTTTGATATCTAATTGTCACTTGGGAGGAGCTGTCTTAGTGAGAACACTGTGGACCTTCAAACTGAGAACGTTTGACTCTGAAACTGGGAGGCAGCTTGATGGGATGGATTCCTTTACATTTTGTAATTCTGTCTACGTAGTGAATGAAAAGTATCAGAATGTATTTCTGAAATGGGAAATTGTTAATTTATGTTTTCCTCTCCGTTTATCAAGTTGTAATAGTACTTTAATGTAGTTTTCTAAAACTATGTGTTCATCAGAGTGGAGAGAGTTGCAGGCCAAACAGTGCACGATAATTATTGTATGCTTTTCCACATACTCTAAATTTAAAGATTATTTCTATATTCTCAAGTTTTATTTTGGGAAGGAATACATAATTCAGTTATGTAAGCTCCAACAGTGAAGTAACTGTGTCCTCAAATTGTAGTTCCCTTAAGAACTTCAAAACCAGAAGCAGATACAGAAGTGATTGATTTCTCTTTGCCACTTCAGTTAACGCCTTTTGATATGTTAACTAGAAATTTATAAAAAGTATAGTCTCAACTAATTCAAATTTTCTGGTTTTTGTGTTTGTTTTTTTAAAAATATTGCTAGTCCTTAATATTATTATTATTCAGTGAGAGGTTTTTTGGTACCTGACTTAATGAAATCAGTCTTGTACATTTTTGTAAGTTTGAAGAATACTCCTATTACAGATGACTGGCCAGGTAGTTTTGGAACTGCAAAGTAACTTGCAAGTGATCCACAGAAGACTTAGCTTGTGTAGAAATTTTAAAAATGCACAATTTTTAAAGCTTTTTGACATTTGTTTACGTATTTTTCCAATGCACTCAATGCTCTAATAAAAACAAAGACTAACAATAGATTTATGAAAGAATTTTGTATTATTCTATTGTTATTATGGGCAGACATATGGTAGCAGATACATTCCATTGTGAGCCTCAGCTGAGAATTTCAAGATAGCAACAGGTTATAATAGCAAGGTTCAGCTTCAAGTTTCAATTATGGGCTTTCTCTTCTGAAAAATTGTGTTTCATTGGATAATTTCTTACTCAGTATTAAATATTCTTAAAGTATTTTTCCACTTGAGACTACTCTCATAGTGTGTTTTTTCCAGTTAAATTGTATGTAAAAGTTGAATAGTGCAAGCTTTCTTTGTCTTTGGAGCTATAGGCCCAAATACAGGCTGATGACTGGGTAAGAGAAAAAGCTAGCATTTTATAGGAAAATGATCAGTTGTTCTGTGCAAATAGTTACATGTTTAAGTGAAATATGTTGAATTATTATTGTTTGAGGTATTTGGCCATCAGGTTTTTGATCCATGAAACATAAAAATGCATTGCTTTTGGTTGTATAGCCTTAGTAGGATACAAATATTAATTCTCAGCTCCTTTCATACTTTATTGACTTCATTTGAATAATTGAGTCATAATTTGGTCAGCAGGTCATTAAGTTGAGCTCTAGAAAGGAAATTGTACAAAATTAGCAGACCAGGCCAAAATGATGCTTTTAAAACTGACTGTGATTTACTGGTTCTGTATTTGCTATGTTTTATCACCCTGTAGTTACTTTTACACCAAAGTTTTTTCAAATATTACTAGAAGTACCTCCAACTTCAGGGCAGATTCTTCATCTCGAAAGTAAAACATGAATTGAAATGAATAAAGAGATATTTTGGTATTTCTCCTAATTTTTGCTGTTACTTGTCCGTTGTAATTCTCCTTGGTTATTTGCTTTTCCTTAGGCAAGTCATAATTTAAAATGGAAGTATATCATCAATTCTCATAACTATTGACTAGCTGGTTTCAGTGGTTTGTTTAATTAGATGGGTTTTTCTCTGGTAAATGTGTCTGGATGGATATATTTACCTCCATATGGAATTCACAGTCTTTGAAAGCATAAAATAAAATATTCAAGATACAAATTAATTCAAAGAGTTGTTTTACAGTCATGTAGTTGTGTTACTGGTTTATGCTCTAGTTAGGAATTCTGTCAAACATGAATTTCAAATGATGCCCTGAAGTATTTTTCAGGAGATAAGTTCAATCTAAAGTGCTACTTGCATGTTAAAAGGGCAAATGGATTTTTTCATTTGCCCACGAATGACTGTAGTGTCCTGTATTAGAACTGATATTTCTTCATTTTCTAGTGTATAGAATCATCTTGGTTTCTAAGTATTTCTTTTTGGACAAAGGCATTTTTTAGCCTTGAGTATTCTTTGTAGAAACTGCTACTTCGTTGACATTGACATTTCCCAAGCTCTAATGTTAAACCATGAATAAGCTATTTACTGGCAAATGATTGCAGTAGTAGTATATAATCCACTACTACTCACTTTGATGTGCATTTCTCTATGGAAAAAGGATTTCTTTCTCTTTTGTTCTGCAGCTCCTGGAAGGAAACTTTGCCAGAGAA
Organism: Eopsaltria australis; assembly: GCA_034509425.1. Lineage (NCBI taxonomy): Eukaryota > Metazoa > Chordata > Aves > Passeriformes > Petroicidae > Eopsaltria > Eopsaltria australis. The sequence continues at coordinate 4,121,420 of JAVTVJ010000177.1, read as the reverse complement.
GTTAGCCATGAAGTGGATGGACTGATATTTCAGCCTACAGGAGTAAGTAGCATAAAGAATGGATTTTTCTCCCTTTAGATACAGTTGAAATTCTCACTCTGCCTTCCCATTCATTCATCTACTAGCTGATCTTTGTTTTGGTCAGGATTGCTTGGCAATGTTTTTTCTGACTAGTTGCTATCTCATTTATAGTATGTGTGATTTCTTACTAATCGATGGTGGTAGTTTTCAGGAATCATCTCATTTTTTTTAGAGTATGTAGGATGAATATGTGCTGTTAAATAATGAAGAATTTTCTACGACTGCATGTGTTCCGTGAATCTTTCAACCATTGATTTGAGTGCTTATATTATTTTGCTTTTTCAAGGATGTTCAGGCATTAAAATTTCATTAAAATTCGTGACTCATGTTGTTTTAGTGCAATCAAAGCATGATAAATTCTTGAGCCATGCCTGCCAGTGTAAAGGTATATGAGTGGCCTGGGAAGAAGTTACCAAAAGTACTGCAGACAACAAGAAAAAATAATGCAAGTGGTTCTCAAGCTAGCATGGCCTCATCCATTCTATTACTCCTCCTGGTGAATCAGATACAGTGGATACACTGCGGTGTGTATTGTATCTTGGCATAGATCATGACTATAACATCATCCCTTTTGACTTTTTACTTAGCTTGTAAATCATAGGATGGTTTGAGTTGGAAGGGACTGTAGAGATCATCTAATTCCAATCCCCTGGCAGACGGGGTTAGGGACACCTTTTACTAGACCATGTTACTCAGAGCCACATTCAGCCTGGCCTTGAACACTTCCAGGGATGAGCGTTCACAGCTTCTCTGGACAACCTGTTTCAGTGCCTGACCACCCTCATAATTTCTTCCTAATTTCTAATTTCTTCCTAATATCTAATCTAAACCTACTCTGTTTCAATTAGGAGCCATTCTCCCTTGTCCTGTCAATACATGCCCTTGTCAAAAGTCCCTCTCCATCTGTTTTGTAGGCTCATTTTAGATACTGGAAGGCTTCTATAAGGTCTCCTTGGAGTCTTCTCCAAGTTATACATCCCCAACTCTTATCAGCCAGTCTGTATAGGAGAGGTGCTCCAGCCCTGTGATCATTTCAGTGGCCCTTCTCTGGGCTTTTTCTAATAGGTCCTTGTCACAGAGCTGGACGCAGCACTCCAGGTGGGAGCTCATGAGAGCAGAGGGGCAGAATCACCTCTCTTGCCCTGCTGCCCACACTTCTTGTAACGCAGTCCAGGGTATGATTGGCTTTCTGGGCTGCAAATGCACACTGCCAGCTTATGTTGACCTTTTCGTCCACAAACACCCCCAAATCTTTCTCCCCAGGGATAAAGTCTCGATCCATTCTCCACCCAGTCTGTGTTTGTGCTTGGGATTGCCCTGACCCAGGTCCAGGACCTTGCACCTGGCCTTGTTGAACATGGATGTTTGCACCAGCCCACTTCAAGCCTGTCAGGGTCCTTCTGGACGGCATCCCTTCCCTCCAGTGTGTTGACTGAATCAAGCAAGGACTTGTTTTCAATTATTTCAAATTTGACAGCTATTTCTACCCTTCTATTACTTGTGGAAAGTACATGTGGATACTTTTGCAGTTGAAACGTATTTTTCCTGGTCTATTTCTTATACTGTAGGTCTTAGCAAGGGGTGATGACACTCCCATCTGGAAATAAGATAAACCTCCCTATTTCAAGTTCTGTGTCAGCAATTATGCCACATACTTTTTTCTTTTTCCTTTTTTTTTTTTTTTTTTTTCCCCTTTTTTTCTTGTAAGTGCATAGCTATTTCCAATTTAAAGCAAATCTAGTAGGGTAAAGAAAAATCACACTTTCATAAGAAGTCCTGATGATATCTTAGAATATTGTTAGAATCTAAAGCAATTGTAAAGGTTTCTCAGAAACCCTTCCCTGAAAATTAGAGGTTAAGCTAAGCAGAGTTACTACAGCTAAATTTGAAATTACATTTCTAGTTAAATGAACTTACTGAAGAATGTGTCTCTTAGTCACTGTTACAGAAAATCAATATCTGATTTGTTTTGTGTTTCTAGAACTGGTGTTTTCTGATTTAGCACACTAAAAAATTTATAACCCAACTAAAACAATTTTCTTTTATAAATGCTTGTAAAGGTTATTCATCTTTAATGTATTTGTTTAATCTAATGTTCAAATTTTAGTATTGTTTCTGAGTTTATGGAATGTAAGTTTGTTGCATCTGTTATTAAACTGATTTTCCTGGGTGAAGCAATATGCAGTTTTCCCAGTGTAATGACTTTCTTAGTTGAGAAAGTATAAGTAATATATTTAGAGTGAAAAATAGACCTGTTACTTGGGAAAGAAGTACTAAAGCTGATTAACTGAAAAGGATGAAGCTGATAGAGATGGCTTTTTTATGTTATGTGATACAGAGGGAATAAATTAATAGGCAACAATACAAGAGCAACAGTATAAGAATGCATAAATGGCCCCTTGAGAATACTAACTGAAATAATTTTTGTGTTGTTGAATGCATGGTGTATTATGTCTTTTCAGAGAGAAAACAACAACCCCCTGTTGATGATTCGGGTAGAGCTCTGAACTTTGGTTATTGTGAGATTTAGAGACCTTTATAAAACCTGTTTGTCTCAAGTGAAGAGACCATGGCATATCCAGAAGAAAATTAAGAACCATATTTATTGACATAATTGATCTTGCAGAAAGAAAGGATAGACAGAAATGATGCGTAGTTTTAGAAGATCAGGGAAATTCAAGAATATCTTTTGGGAGCTCCTGGAATCCAGTATGTGTTTTGAGGAATACACAAATGTAGACAGGAATTGAAGCAAAATCACAAAGAAGAATGAAGTGGCAGCAGAGGAGGATAAACAGAATGTCAACATTTACAGACAGAAAATTCTTTGGGGAAAATTACCCACACTTACCATATTTTTGATAGGTGAAGCAGAATGCAGAAGTTAACTATTTAAGAGGAGGTGTGTTGAGCTTATTAGTTCATACTGTTTGAAAGTCTTTTCTGAGTTTCCCTTCCCATCTGCCCAGATTTACTCAGAGGTGTTCCTCTTGTTGTCTGGTCTTAGACAAAGGCATCCAGACCTGAGTATATGGATATATTCTCCGCTAGCTACAGGCAACACTGGTACTGAGAGTCAGTATGGATAGAGAAAGAACATTTTGTTGTTTTGAAGTTTGGTTTAACTCTGATTTGCAATAAAACTCAAAATATCCAAAATGATCTGTGAATATGCTTTTAGCCTAATCCCAAGAGCTGTTGTTTTTCTCACTTTTCTCTTTGGTTTGAAGAGATTTGGCATCAAGTGCCTCTGTAGTAGTCCAGTTTTGAGAAATTGCTATGCTTTAATGAAAAGGGATTTGTGAAAACGTTTTACTACTGAATCTAGGGCTTCAGTTAGATGTAAGAGAGTTCGTTTTCTTCTGTTAGTATTCCTATCTAAACTCTTATTATGAATAGCAATGTTCTTGTACTGAAATAGAAATTATTTTGCACTGTGACTGATGATGGTAGAAACAACATTAAGGAGTAAGGTGATTGTTTTCTGCCCGTGGTGGTTAGTTTATTTTGCAAGATCATACTAACTAAGCATTATTATTCCTAATTCATTGGTTACTTGAGTTACTTTTATTGATCATTGCTTGGCGTGTACAAAGGCTTTAATTTCACAGTGACACTTGAAAGGCCATCGCTGAGGCATCCCATCTTTTTCCCATTTTCTCCCTTCTCAGTCTGAAAGCTTTCACAGATCATGAGAAGAGCATCTTTAGTGGAAGTGATGGATGTTTTTGCATTGTTTATGGTTTAAGAATGCTTTGTAGGTAGCTTGATGTGATGTGGTTCTTACGTAGTTCCTGCATTAACGTATTGTACTCTTAGCAACTCCATTGCAAGAGACAAATGTCTTCTTAGTATTGCTTCTCTTCCTCTCTTTGTACTCTTTTCCTTTACTCTTCTTCATGCATTCTCTTTATCCAGCAGCCTGTTTCCTCATTCTTTTTGATTTCCCTTCTCTGTTGCTTCTCCCTGACACTTCTTTTCCCTACATCATTTTCTATCCCTTTAAGATCCTATCACTGTAACTCCCAGATGCCTAAATCAGGTCTTGTTGCGTTCCCTGCTACAAGCTCTATTCCATCTGATCAGCTTTTCTGATTCCTCTACCTGTAACAGGTTGTCAGAGTAGGGCCCAAAGGTTAGGGCTAAGTAGGAGTAAAACAGAGCAGCGGGAAACTTCATGGACAGGTGTTTCACCCTGGGATCATGCTTCAGACAATGAATGAGTTAGTTTAAAGGTAAAAGCCACATGCCTTATTTACAGATTATTAATATTTCTGTAAAGATTGAAAGCTTTCAGTCCTTTTCTTTAAAATGTTGCTCCAAAGCAGCAAAACTCTTACATTTGTTTTAGAACATTTGCAGGTTGCCAGCCTGTAGGTTTTTAATGAAAATCTCAGAAAAGGTCCCTTCTGATGACAGAATTGGCTCTCTAGCCTGTGCCCACTCATCAGTGAAATTACTTTTCATGTCTACCTTGTAAGTTGTACCTTTGCTAGATATCTCAGACTGTCTAATTTTTATGCTAGTAATCTCCTAATAACCAGCTTTCTTGCTTACTAAAACTATTACTTTTCCTTTGCTTCGGGAAAGAATGTAGGAATTATTTTCTTACTTTAGCCAACTAAGTGAAGACTCACTGGCTATCAGTTAAGAAGACCTGTGAGCAACTTCTGAACATCTGTGGAATGCTTGTATCACAAGTTATAATTTTCTGTTTTGTGTTTGCCTCCTGAGCCCTGTTTCATTTTTTGTATTGGCTCCAGCTGATTTCTGTTTGGTACTTCTCCATGCTCTTATTTTAGATGAGGAATAAAACCCAGTTGTGTGGAATTAGGATTTTTAGAGGGAAGGACGAAGGGCAGGTGCTGAGCTTTGTTCTTGTAAGATAAATGTTATTTTAAAGAACAGCTGAATTATTTAACACATAACTCTCTGTACTGAATACTAATGCAAAGCTTAGCCTTTAAAATGGAAGAATAATGATCAGGTTTTTATAACTGAAAAACATTGCATGAGTTATTACTATATCTTCCTTCCCTTCCCTTGGCAGACTTAGTGGTGATCTGAAATGCTTGGTTGCCTGTTAATTATTTGTGCTATTCCCATTGTATAATAGACTGTGTTATTTTCTGTCATTGTAAAAGTTCATTCAAAATGACTGAAGTTAAAACGGAATAAAATATCTCCAAAAGATACCCCCAACTAAAATATCTCCATGATTTGTTTCATTAAGCAGTGCCAGTTTGTCCTAAATAATCCTATATAATTGGAAAGCCTTTTCTTCCACAGTATATCTTTTATCAAATGGCGTGCAAATTTTTAATCATAGGCCTAGTCACTTGCTGGCTTATTTCTGAAACTCACGCATCCTGTTTATCAGTGATGGGGCAACAATTTTTGTTACGTATTTCTAGTGCAATAGCAAGTAATGGCTTTAGACAGACTCAGATATAGTCTCAATACCAAAGCTGATATATAAAGGCTTAGGAAGAATCATATAATAGCACAGATTTTTGCTTCTAACAAATATATGTTTCTGGATTTAGCTTTCTAATTTTGTAGTGATTCATGTAAGATTTGGAGGCAGTGGAGTAGAACAGAATGGAATAGACTATTTCAGTTGGAAGGGACCTGCAGTGATCAACTGCCTGACCACTTCAGGGCTGACCAAAAATTTAAGCATATTTTTAAGCACATTGACAGAATGCCTCCTAAACACTGACAGCTCTGGGGCACTGATCACCTCTCTAGGAAACCTGTTCAATCTTCCACCATCCTCTCAAGTACAGAAATGCATCCTGATGTCCAGTTTAAAACTCCTGTTCCCACACATCCTATCACTGGGAGAAGACATCAGCACCTCAATTTGTTAACACAGGTGCTAAGATCACCTGATTTTTTTTTTCTAGAGTTTGCAGCAGAAGGAAGGAGAATCTGGGGAAAATACTTTTCATCAGTCTTCGTGTTGATCCACAATACTTAGTTACAATACTTAGTAACCTTTCATGTACCTTTAGCGTATCTCTTTGCTAAATGTGATTTCTTCTGTGCGAGGAATGTTCCTGACTGAATCTGTTGCTAGTCAGGGGATGCTGTTGTTGTATCAGTGTGCACTTTTTGTGCAGTTGTAGGTTTTCCTTTAACAGAGAACTTGCTGTCAATCTTCTGAAATGCCACTGAGCTTTGCAACTCTTTTCTGCCTATGAATAGTTGTTATATTCAGTTTTCATGGCAATGTTCCTTGTAATTCATCTCTTAAATAGCTATTCCTATCTCAAATATACCATTTTTCTGTATGCATTACAAACATACCCAAATATATTAGAAATACACAGTATTTCTTTGTGGGGTTTTCTGTGACAAGTAAAATTTTTATATCAATTCAAGTTTGTCTTTGCTCGCCTGGGGTGATTTGTTTTCTACTTTCTTTTTAAATCAGAAAACTGGAAAATTAAGAAATGTTAGTCTAAACACCAGTAAGTAAGGTCTAATTAAATGACTCACAGCTCATTTAATTAAATTGTTAGACTCCTAGATACAAGTATCATGATTTTTGAACATAGCAGATTGTTATGATTTCCACTTACTTTTCAAGAACCTGAGGTAATTCACACCCCAGAAATTTTCTTCATTTCTTACAGGTGCAAACTCCCAGCATCCAGAGTTGAAAAAAATATGGCCTCTTTCCCTTTATGAGTCATTTTTAGCTCTAAATACAGTAAGGTTGGGGTGCAGCAGAAGTTTGTTTTGTTTAACTTTCTGCTCTTGGTCCTTTAGTACATTCAGATTGAAAATCATGCCTTTTTTCTGGTCTTAGGAAATAAAGGCTCAGACACGGTTAGAGGGTTGGGGGTTGTTTACCTCAGTATTTTAATAGGATCCCATTCGATGGCTTCTGCCGTCCAGGTAGAACACGCCGCAAAAGCCCCTTCCCCCCAATAGAGTATACAATTAAAGACTCTACACATTAGCATATCTACCAGGAGGGCCCAATAAGGGGCTTGGGTGGGCTAACTTCTAGTTTACAAAAACTGTCCTACTAGGAGACCTTGAGGGCCCATGAAAACAGGGTGTTTGGTCTCTAACTCTACGCGGTTTCAGGGGTGTTTAGTCTACTGGCCTACTAAACACCATGAAACTGGGCTAAACTATCACCTAAAGCATCACAAGTATGCATGCTAATACTTGTGAATGTAGGGAACAGTGTAAGAAATATTCAGAGAAAAAGCAGAAAAAATCCTTCAGGCATCAAAAAGCAAAGGTATTTGCTATTTGCCAGAGTTGTTTAACCCAACTTCTTATTTTATCAGCCTGGATAGGTGTCAGTGCCTTGAGTCTGATTACCTAAGGAGAGTGTTGGTTGTAATTGGTATGTTGTCTCATTCGCTTACTAATGACCTCTACTGCCTGACATTCTCTGATTTCTCAGGCACTGAACCGCATTTATGGGTGCTACTTAAATGGGTTCTTGAACTTCTGTTGGGCAGTTTAATCATTCTGCCTGCAGTAGGAGAGATCTTTCCTACATCATGCGTACTGGTCATCCTTGGGATTGTCAGTTGACATTAATATGGTGGTGTCTGTGCATGTGTCATTTAGGAAAAGAAAAAAAACCCACTTTCTCTGCCTGCTACTGTTTTAAATGTTGAGAAAATAAAGATGTGGAATCATCATTCATAAAGGCTTTCAAGAATGACTTTTGCATAGTTCCTCCGTCTCAAAGCTGGATGTTGGGGAGCTTGTGGAGTGCACTTGCTATCACGCTTCTAACTATGTCAGGTTGCATGTACTTTCTAACTAAAATAAATAGGTAAATATTAGGAATATATGCTGTAAATGGGATTTCAGGTGAGAGTACCAACACAATTGCTCCGCTTCTGCAAAACATACCTGCTTTTAAAATAGTAGGTCTGTATTCCAAAAATTACATTAATTTCTATGTGTTGTGGATCAGTTTTGAAAAAGAAATCTTTTATAGCTGGGTAGGGAAGTCTAAGAGAGTTTTTGATTTGAATCAGTGAGAACTCTTTACTGAATTGTTTGATTCAGCTCTTGAATAGATTAATGAAGTGGTCACTTGTCTTCATAGCAGTGTTCTGACTCATCCTGAAGTTTGCAGCAATCTCTCCAGGACTGAGAAGCTGGTAGATCAGAAATTATTTGGAAACAGGACAATATAGTAGAAAGTATTTTGTCTACACTCTCTTTTCTTCAGAATGGATACCCATAAACAGAGTGCTTCATTTATGATCCCTCTGTACTCTTTCTATCAAACTGAAAAGATTTAGCAAAGTATCTGGTTGTGATTGTTTTCTCCCAGTTCTGTTTTCTGTACATGGCAGAGTAAGACAGCCAGCAAACTTTTCAAGTTTTCATGAAGATGCTTCATAAAATGTTCATATTCTTTATTAGGCAGGAGCACAGCAGTAAAACAAAAATAGTGGTATCAGAATAAAGAGATTAGTTAGCTAGATCTCCATCCTGCTGTTTAATGTAAGCAGTAGCCCAGCATTTCATGAAAATGTTGTATATGCCTGAGATGTGAGGAAACAGGATGACTTTCAGAGGCGTATCAGCACTTGCATTGTGTTATCTGGATGGTCAAAAAATTTTAAGACCCTTTCTTTAAAAGCAGAATGATTTATTCTACATTACCCTGTTATTCGTAATTTGAAGTGTTTACTGAGTCACTGTTCTTATAAACAGGAATTTTGAAAATGCATGATAAATATCACCAAAGGGTAACTGAATTTTTCAATTATAAAAATATTTTTCTTAGGTGCTAGCATGTATTATTAGATAAACCTTTGAAGGTAACTGTATATTGGTGACTGCACATTTAAAATAATCATGTTCATGGCACTGTACAGAACAGTACTCTGCAAGGCTCAGAGGTGCCTGGGGAATAGTATTCTGTGCTGAAGAGGTATAACAGAACACTGTGTGATAATTCAGTCTCCTTTTGACTGTCAGGAACTTTAGTTTCAGTTGTAATTGTACTTTCTGTTCCTTTCATCAGCTTTCCTAGCCTTTGATATTAGAAAAATAGTGAACCAAGCCCATTAAAAAGGAAAGTCTTGAGCTTGATATGAAAGCTATAAATTGCTTCTAAGAAAATTTCATTGTCTTCCACTGAGGTGCGTGGTGAATAATTTAGATGTGATTGTATTTTACAGGTGTATTAAGTACAGAGATAGAAGGGCAGTGGTGGACTTCATGCAGTGATTATAGAAGTCAGAGATCAGACACATGATGAAAGTTTTCTATGTAATTAGTGCAGATATTCCTAAAACAAAAATTTATTTTCTTTTAATGCTGCTAGTTGTGTTTCTGAAATGAAGTTCAGGTTTTCTCCACATTGCTCTAGAAACTTTCCACTGAAATAGAGGAATGTACAACTGTGACATGTCTGCTGCTTTCTTGCAAAAGGGGAAAGTGGTTAGAAGTCTTAGCTGGAAATGTCTCAGATTTCCAAAATGCAGATGTTCTGTATGCATTGAACTGTTCATTAAAAAACAGTTAACATGCTTGTTACATCCTATCTGAAAGTTTTGACAGGTTTGAACTGACAGACAGTAGGTTGCTTGTTTCCAAACAGTGATCACTAGAAATCCCAGGAAGATCTTGCATCTGTATATTCATCCAACCACTGAAACAAAATGTGTTTTAAGCAACATGAGATTCTCTAGAGAGAACTTTTAACTTACGAGAGCAATTGAAATGTGTGTCTTTGGGACTTGTCAGACAGTGAATTGATGTTGCCGCTGTTAAGGGAAAATATGGCTTGTTCTGCTGGTAATGAGTAAAAGGAACCAGTAAAATAAAAGATAATTCTAAATAGCTTTGGAAACAAGTGTTTAACAAATGTAAGTTATCACAAGATCCAGGGTTCATAGTGCTCAGAGCTCAAAACAGGTGAAAAAATAAGTGTGCTATGTGGTTAACAAAATAAGAATTTCAAGGTTTTTCCTTTTGTCTTAAAGTATAAAAGGTAAAATTCCTGTTTCCTACTTAAATCTGTTCTACAAGGTATCTGGTGCATATGATGGTGAGGAAAAATGTAAGTTTCATTGGAGAAGAGAATGGCAGAGGTCAGTGTTTGCTAGTTTTTAGGCAGCATATTCCTTTGCACCAGTCTTACCATCAACTAACATCAAGCCAAACAAATTCATATTTGGCTTTTAGGGTTCCTTCCCCTTACTTCCCTTACAGAACTGGCTCAAAGGCCAGTGGACAAAAGCATTATTGCTTTGCTTGTTATTTACAGGATATTTTTAAAGGTATCAGTTTTAAGTAATGCAGATTCTTCTGTAACACCAATATGTATATATTCTGAAACCTTCAGAACTTTTTTTTTTCAGGGCACTAGCATGCTTTTGGAAGAATATGTTTGATTTTTGAGTAGAATCAGCTCTACTCTCTAAAATATATATAGAGTATGGGACTACTTTCATCTACAAAGACTGGAAAAGTTTTTTTTAGTTTATTTTCAGACAGCTTAAGTACTCCAGTAATACAGTCAATGCTTTTCATTGTTACAGGATTGGGTTTAAACTTTATATTTCATTAAAATATTTGAACCAGTAAAGAACATGAGTGTAACTTTTCATAATTTGCATAGGAACAAGAACAACCAGATAAATTATTTTTGTGATTATTTGTTGACATTTTAAAAGGTTTCTGCAGGATAAGCTGTATTTTCTATCCTTGCAAGACCTGGTATTTTACTTGCAAAAATGTCAGAGTTAATGTATTTTTGTACACATTTGCACTACTGACTCTTTTCAGTTTCTGGATGGAAGGGACACATAGTACCATGTGCCTTGTATCTAGTAACAGTCAGGAAAGTGAAACTTTGCATTGGTCATCGGATCAGAAAATTGGCCACAAAATAAATCAGATTTTTTTTGTCAAAGTCATGAACTGATTACAGATAGTTCACAAACAGGACCTAATTTGTCAAATAAATTTTCATTGAATATCATTCCTGTGGCTGTGATTGCTATGCACTAAGTGGGTCCATCTCCATGGAGAGCAGGTACAATGCTAGTAGGAGTCTTTGTTCAGCTGGTTTTGAGAGTTTTCGTTGCTGGGCTGGTTGATAAAAATTTTTAAATTTTTGTGTAACAGCAGGGTATGAGGGTTGCTTAGGTATGATTATGTATTTTTCTATTTTTTTTTTAAATCATTTTACTTTTATTTTTTATGTGTCTTACTCTGTAGCTGCTTCTGTGTGTTTCATGTAAGATGCTATCGCACATCTGACAATTATTGCATGGAGTCAGAGAGTGCAGTAGAAACCAGCTGTAATACAATTGTTCTTTATGGTGCCATCAGTCTCTTGGCTTTTTTCCCAAAAGGCAGTGTTACTCAGGCTTGCTTTATCACAGTTAATTAGTTTGCTATTATACTTACGTTTGACTTTGGCTTTGTTACTGCATTCTTCTGAACTATTAATGTTTTTAATAAATCTTTACAGCTGATAGATATATGGAATATTGTGGAACAAATACTAAATGAAAACTGGGTTTAAGCTAATACCTTGTCTTGGAGCATGTTAGAGTGGTTAGCTATGGTGCCACAAATGGTGTTACTATGGAGAGAGCTTCTGTTTCCATGACATTTGCTTGCATATTTTGCTAGGTCTTCAAAAGGAGTGGGGTTCTGTCCTCTATCAAATTTGGTGGGTGTTATTCTATTACTTCTGAAATTCTGCAGTGTCTCACTGCAAATATATATGAATTAATTTCTTAGGAATATTAATGGTGACTGGCCAGGAAAAAAATGGAGGGGAATAAAGTTACTAACATTTTGATCATGCAGAAAGCAAGGGTTTTTTGGCAATAGTTTTTTGCTATAATATATATTCCAGCTTGATTTTAACTGGGCATACTGCTGTGCTTGTACACATTTTGGTTGCTTAGAAAAGCCTACAGCTGTTAAAGAAGTAATGTAAAGTTTTACTGGTTTTAGAAAAAAAATGTTTAGCTGTATAGCTAATGGCTTTATACTGTGAGAACTGCCTTGTACTGGAGGGGAATTTTGAATTACAGTAAATTTCTAATTCAAGTCATGATGTAGCTCACTGTTACTGGCTTAGGGGTAAATTACAAAAACCTTTTCTTAAGATGAAAGAAGTGCTTTTGAGACATGAAAATCTTGACAGCTATTCATAAAGGGTTGTTTCTTTAGTGACTGTTAGGGCAATGTCATGGTCACCTGCAGGCAGCTTTTGACTGCTTTCTTGCATTTCTGCCTGCAGTCATATGTGCTCACAGTTCTCTTCTGCAAGATTGCACTTACTTAAATGCAGGCGTGTGTGTCCCCCAGGTGATGAAATAGAAGGGGTTAGGGAACAATGCTGGTTGTTGAACACCACTGTGTGACTTACTCTGTCCTGTAGAAAGGGGCTGGGGCGGAGGGATGCAGGGAGTTAAACACCATTAAGTATTCCTGTGCCACCCTGAAGACAAAATTGCTTTCCTTCTGTTCCTAATGAACAGCTGACTGTTGTTCCCTTTGTACACGACTCTAATTAGGTTTTAGTGTCCTAGAGTGGTTTTGTTTTTTTAATGGTCTTTCTCTTTTACCCCCAGTTGTGAGGGGGAGTCTAAAGCTTTAGATCCTTTGTAATACCTTCTTGGAGCATATTATTCTGTAGTACGTCTGTTTGCAACAGTTATAAACAGTTGTCAGGACCTGAGCTGCTACCTCTTTTGAAAACCATTTTTTTCAGAGCTTTTCCCAATTTCACACATTTCGAAAGCAGAAATACACATGTGCAGCTGGGGGGAAAATATGTTCAAAAGCCTAATAACATAAGTGTTGTTTGTGTAATACAGCTAAAACTTCGGTCCACCTATATTAGTATTTTAGTAAATGAGGAATGGTTCACCTAATAGTCTCCCTCAACTTTCACGGCAATCATTGTTATAGCTCTATTTTAGCTAAGATGTCTTTGATTTCCACTTGAACTGAATTTCTAGGTCTTTCTGCTAAAACCAGTACCACTGACTCCCTATCTGCTAATGCTAAGATTCATAATCTTTGTCCCAACTTTGGAATTTAATTTCAACAAATAGCTTTTTGAATGTCTTTGGTTTATAAAAGTCATGTTCTCCTTCTGTTGAGGATGTACTATAGAAAAGGTTTTTACAAGACAGCTCATAAAATGAGCATGGTACTTACTGTTCTTGGTGTCAAGAGAGATGTAGTTCCACATGGCTCTCTAATTCTTTTTGGAGTACCTGCTGGATCGATGACTGGTAGACTTGTTCACTTTGGTGCCACCTCTGTGCTGCTCACTCTGCTTTGAGAAAGTTTTTGAAGGATTTTATTGAAGTTGTTTCACAAGTAGAATTGAGCTTCACAGAGATCTAATTCATACTAGCAGAATTCATACTAGCATGCTGATTATTATCTGCATTTTAGTAATGTTTACATCAAAGTGATAAACTCGCTTTATCTTGCACTTTGGAAGAGGGTTTTAAACTAACTTCTAAACATCATCACAGATTCTTGTTTGAATCAATGATGTTATTTTTTTCCTCTGGGGTTCTCAGTTGGGTTTTATGTTGTAGAGGTTAAGGAAAACATTGTTGTCTTTTTGTGACATTAAGAAAAAGGATGCATGGGAGGGAAATCAGATTTGAAAGAAGCTTTTCCTGAACTGGCTCAGGTTTTTCTGCCTTCTCCCAGAATTTCCCAGTGACTGCACGTCAAACATTTCAATTCACTTGATGGATGCTGATGAATTGGTGCTATGAGTTGTAGTTCTCTTTCTTAAGAAATATAATTCTGTTTTTTAAATACATTGTACATTTGTTTATGGAAAAGCTGTGCTTAACTACTCCTTCTATTCTCCCTTGTTAAAATGTTACCCTGTTAAATAGTAGCTAAACCTGATGACATTTGTTTTGGCAAATGGTAATTGTCACTTACCCCCTCCCCTAATTCTTTGGCCCTTCAGCTGCTTGCCTGCTCGAAGCATAGCTACATTAACATTTCAATGTTTCATATAATTAAAGAAGAAACATTTAAGAAAAGTGAAAGGAGAAAAAAAGTCTGACTCTAACCCAGTAACAGAATGAAAGCTCCCTGTCAGCAGCAGAGAAGTTGGAACAGGTTCTTCATGGGAGTTGCTCAGTTGCAGTATTCAAACCAGAGATTTTGTATTGCTTGTCTGATGGGTGTTTATGTGGTCAGGCTCTATAGAAGGGGTAAAAAAATTTGATGTGGCAGAAACTTCTGTTTGGTTGCAAGGCAGTATTAGCAACTTACATCAGAACCACTGCTTTTAATGGGAGAATGTCCTTCCCAAGAAGGATAGCAACTAATTTCACAGTAACTGGAATTGTTTCAGTAATATTCTTAAATTGCAACCTATATTTCTTTTCCCTTTACTTACAGTGCTCAGGAAATAGCTACCCTATTCAACTTAACCTGTTAGTACCCAGAGACACTGACTTGTTTGTTCCTAAGTCAGAACTACAAGGATTAATTTCACACAAAGAGTGGGCAGGATCCTTTCATTTTCTCATTTGGCATGATATGTTTTTTCTTCTTAGATGAGGATTTTTCCCTGTTCATTATCCAAATTAGTCTCCTGAAAATGCAGTTTTAAGTTGTATTAGTCTTGTAGGAGACTTGAAAGAGAAAGTACATACTGATTTTTTTTTTTTCAATATACATGTTTCCCTCACCTTGCTTTTCATCTCTGAGCACATCAGCCTGCTCCTTGCAAAGTAAAAGCACTGCAAAGCACATGCTGAGTTCTACTGGTTGGACTTAACTCCCATGTTGTATGAATGTTTCCTTGTGAAAATAAGGATGTGAAATATGTGGTTTGCTATTTTAATGTCAATGGCTAATGATGAATTTAATACGATTGAAACTTACAATTTTATAATTTATATACTAGAATATGTAGATGAAAAGGCTAGCTTCTATTGTTTCTTATAAAATACCACAGGATTCAGTATTCCAAGCAAGACTCATGAATATTTAATTCAAGGAGATTTGTAGCCCTGTAAGATGTAATAAGCTAGCCCTTAATGACAATTTTGTGTAGCATACATTTAGCAACATGTAGAAGAAAATCCTGCTGGCAATTCTGTGCATCATCTTTCAGGCATATCTGTTCAGCTCTAGGGGCTTTTTAGCTCTGGAATTATAAAGAGAAATTGGGCTATGTCTGAGACCAGCATGCTGCAATTTCTTAGTTAGTACTTGCACATTTCTCCTTATGTTCAGATTAGCAAAAAGTTCCAGCCCACTGATTGCCTTTTGATGTAAGGCTTCATTCTGTTTTTTAAGATTGGCATTCCTCAAGAAATATTTTAGAATATATTTTTGCATCTTTCTGTGTAAAACTGGTAGTTTTCATTAATCTTCCTGAGCTCTGAGGGGATTTCCTGAAATGTTTTTCCTGGTATACTGATTATCATTGTAGCTTACTAAAAATGTCAACAAAACCGATGTTGTAATGAAGCCTTAAATTTACAGGTTGGAGCTTCTGCAAATATGGCCTCTAATACTGATAGATTACCCAGCTTCCAAATCAGGTTATTGTAATGAGTCAGCCAAAAGCACTGCTGCTCAGTTCATGGGGATTCTTTTGTTATACCAGGGATGCTATGGCTGTCAGACTTGAAGCAGTGAATACTTCTTGCTGATCCAACCCAATTTTTGTGGGACTTCTAGGAGCCTTTGATCACCACCTAACTACCCACAAAGAAATAAATCCTCTGAGGGACTGACTTCTTCTCTCTCTGGTGTAAATTTAAGTGATGACTATACTTAACTTGGGTTGGGAAAGAGGTGGTAACAATGAAAGGACAGAAGGTGAAGAGAGATTGGTGCCACTGTGTTTGAGAAATGAGAGAAGGTTTTGGCTGCTATGTACAACACTTTAAACTTGTAAAGAGACATAAACAGCAAGGCTCATAAAACAAGTGATGCAGTGAAGCAACTGCACATAATCACTTTATACAATGAAAATTGATGTGTTCTCCAATATTACTGGCTTCATGTGACCAAGGCTTTTTTCACAGTAAAAGTGTGAAAGGAAGATTAGAAGGAAGATGATTTCCCTAACAGTCTTTCAAAGATTTGTTGTGTCACTGAGAGAAGAATAATAAGCATTGCTTTAAGAGAGAAAAAGAAAAGAAAAGCCAGTAAAGGAGTGTGCCAGGAGTGCTTCTATATTATTGTGGTTCTCCCAACAGTTTACTTTGGACTTATCCCATCATCCTTTGTCAGCAACTTCTGTTGCTGTAAATTAAGAACTGAAATCCTGAACAGCTCCCTGGAGATGAATTTGGATAGAGTCATATTAAACATCCAATGGAAAGAGAAAATTAGCATTTAATATTTTGAGTGCTGTCAACTCTAGAATAGTTTTTAAAAGATTACTGTTTGTACACAAAGAAAGCATCAGCTGAACATTGTCATGGTATCTAGCCATAGAGTTGTCCAAAATTCTTCCATTTGCTTTCTACATTTCAATTAGTGCTGACTGGAAACAATATAAATCTTCTAATAAATAAAACAGAATTAAAATTGCTCCTGCCTTTCACTGTCCACACCATGGCTTGTCGTTCCAAACATTGCATTTCTGTTAGATACATTAATACCTAGCTAGGTCTGAAAGAATAGCAGGAAAAAAAGCAGCATTAGTGATCTTAAATGTTCTTATTTAAGGAATATTTGAATCTTGCAGATATGTAGTAATGACTTCACAAAAAGTGTCTAAATCTGAAAATATTGAAAGCATATAATCTTGTAAGGGAACTTGTATTGGAAGTGCCCAAGTACTACATATATTCAGTGAGGTGGAGCAAGTCATAGGGAGTCCTCTCCACCTAAATCAGGTACATAAACATGTGCAGGGCTTCAGCTCTGTCTCCATTCACTATGTGGGAAACGTGCTTATTGGAGAAATGTTTTATTTAGCACTTAAAGCACCAGTGTCACTGTTGTGCCTAAGTTAGACTGGCTTTCACCACAGTTTGCAATGATTATGGCCTCCCTAAAAGTAATTAAAGCTAAACATAACTTTCGTACTTAGTGCCAAGCTAATTCCTGTAGTTTTTAGAAAGGATTGTGTTGAAATATTCAAGAAGAGAAGGGCTTCCTGATCACATGAGAGGAAGTGACTGTTTGTTTTGGGCAAAAAGGTGTATGGAAATGAAGGAAGATTGATTTCAGTCCATATATCATAGGGTCTTTTGGAGATCAGGGTGAAACTCTAATTTAACCTAACTCTCATTTGTCTTTATGGACAGTTGTTGTACTTACTTACCTCTGGGTTTGTTTATCTGTGTTTCTAGACAGGTAGAAATTAACATGGCTGAGAAAAAGTTACTTAGATATGAGCTTTTCCATTATATTAATTTCTGGTTAAGGCTATTAATGAGTTGTGAAACTGAATTTGAAAGAAAATTTCATCTGGAGAAGTAAATACAATAGTTCCTGGTGACAGTTTACACTGCTGCTACATTCTGACGCCATCTCAGTTCGACTTAGTGGTACAAAGTGAAATAAAGAGTGAAATATAGCAATGGAAGACAAATTGAAGTATCTTGAGTGTTTCTATTATTGTGTTAATTTTTCAGAAGACTTACATAGCACATATGTAATGAGGTTATAAATGAGGTTAGTGATGGTGAAAAATAAGATTACAAAATAATCAATAGCAATATAAATCTAATATCTTAAGTAACAATCATGGACCATCACCAGTTCCTTTGACCATGGGCACTATTGTTCTGTTGTCAGGAGATTTTGTCACAAAGGTAGAAGTATGTACCTCTTCAATAGTTATCTTAATTTGCCAAAAGTAGAGTTTGTAATTGAAGGCAGATACCAGTTGGTCCATTTTGGATTATATATACATTACACAATGATTTGAAGCCATTTACATTCTCAGTTTTGCTTCAAACCCAAGAATTGGGGTTTCTAGGTCCAGACCATTGTATTCAGTGAAAGGACAGAAATGATCAAAAATAGGCTTCTGCTACTTATAGTAATATGCTGGGGGGAGGAGGAAAAAAATTTTGTGGCTGCTGCATTCTGATTGCGGTAAATACAGGGTTTTGGCTGTGATCTGAACTTCATTTATCAAATATTAGTAGGATTAATATGTAAATTATGTTCATTATGAATAAAATGTCCTCATATTTTTCTTCATGCTTAATGGAATATTGAGAAAAGCTATTAGTATGGCTGTGAAACAAGATGTTTAATGAAGCTGGAGGTATAAAGCTAAATTAAAGTGCAAGAGAAGACGTTTAGCCCACTAATTGCCAAAGAAGTCCAATATAAATATTGCATTAGCTTGAGGATCAGAGGCACTTTTGGAAAAAGCAGTTTTCTGTTAACATATTAACAAAATAATTTCTCTATACAGGTTAACCTTCTAAACCTGATTTGCATTCAAGTGTTAAAATTCTTAGCATAAAATATAATCTAGCAGTGTTTAAATGGGTGCATGTTTTGCTTCTTATTCTGGTATGACAGTTAAGTTCAATATTTCACAGGTAATTTTATTATGATAGTTTTCATTTTACTTCATAAAGCTTCAAGTCATATTTTCATAGAAGACAATTTGCAGTACAAGAACATTTTTCTCAAACAGCTGTTTCAAAACAGCTATTGGCAGCTAACCGGTCCCGCTGCATTAAAACGTATCATTCCTACTTAATTCTTTAACTCTCTAAAGGAAAAATTTCTGGAATACAGATGTGATTGTGTCTTAAAACATGTTTATTTTTCCTTACTTTGATTTTTAAACTGGAGGAATGGAAGAATTAGCACAAATTTCTTTGACTGCGTGGAATTAAAGCAGCATGGAGACTTCACTGTCAAGTAATGAGTTATTTAAAACTGTTATCTGGAGTTGGCTCTGTCATCCTTTTGGTTCAACCGTGGATACTAAATTAGTTGAGTTTAGCCAAGGAACTTGTCTTTTCCCCACCTTTTTGAATCTCTAAAGTTACTGTTGCAGATTTGCTTTCAATGATGTTGCAGCACTTCTTTCTATAATGTCTGGAATTCATTAACAACCTTATTTTCAAGCTGATCAAATATTTGTTGAACATCAGTGTGTCTGTTCTGATCAAATCACTGAACCAGGCGGAAAGCTGATGTTTAGTGGGGGCTGCAGCTCTTTGATTGTTCAGGATGTTTGAATCAGTAATTTAGAACACTAAATGTTAAAAGCAGCATTTATTAATTTTTTTTAGTTAAAGGAGTTTTTTCGAAGGGAAGGAATTAGTTTTTTTTTTTTTTTGTCATCTTCTAGTTAGAGCATCATCTCTCCATGGTTAGACACGGGTTGTGCTTGGTGGAGAGTTTGGTAGAACACATGAAAACTATTTGCGTGAAATTGGAAAGCATTTGAATCATGTTTTGGAGCTGTACAAAGTTTGCAGACATTTTGTGTTCTTACGTGTTTTCCATTCAGAGTTTAGATTCCTGTGTTTTGTCTCAACTATGAAAACGCCTTTCAGAACTGACAGTTGTTTGGAAAGTACCAGTGTTTATGCAGGAGTTTCTCTTAGCCTGATCACTCTTAGGGGTACTTACAAATCACATCTCCCTGTATTTCCTTTACAAATATAGGAACAGTTGACTCACACTTATTTTAAAAAATGCCTGCTTTACTATTTCCAGAGGTTATACAGAAATTATGTCAAATATCTACAAGAAAGAAATCATCACTTGGTACTTTTGATCTGTTTTTATAAAGAACAAAGGAATCCTGATAATCTTTGAGATTGTCAGGAGTGCCATTGAAGAAATTTTTTTAAAGCGCCTTTTTTCAGTGGAAGTTATGTGTCTTTCCCTTGCTGACCTGCATTTGTCAGAAGTTTCGTCTATTACATTCATTCATAGAAGTTTCTTCGATGCCCCTGAATTCTTCAGACTTTCTAAGAGTTCTGTTTCTGCCTCTGTGGTATGTGGAATATATTTGGCAAAGACAGATAGTCAGTTTGGCCAGCTCTGATGTATTTTAAATAAGAAGTAAATATCGTGGTTTAGTGGAAGAATGAACAATAATATTTTTCTCATACTGTCTGATGTTTCGACTAAGTAGAAAGTATTGCCCAGGTGTTATTTCCAATGTCCATTTCAGATCAAAACGCTAATGTTATTCACCTTTTCTGTGTATCAGTCTTTGTAGTCCTTTACCCTGTTGTTTGAATCTGGAAGCATTTGCTCTTGGACATTGTTCTCCTTTTTCTCCTGGACCACCAACATACACACAAAGTAGCTTTCTCTGTGGGTGTGATGAATAATCTCTGAAGCTGCTTTGCTGATGACCACTGACCACCACCAAACACCATAAATGCCATAGTGTACAACACTGTTTGCCTTCACCTCCAAGGATGTGAGTTAGGGGTGAGCCCACTGCTCTCAAAGCAGCTTTTTCAAATAACCTGTTTGTCTCTGACTTTAGTAAAAAGAGCTGGACTTTCTGCTCCTCAGCCAGGGAGTGTAGTGGGCCTGTAATTAGACTAGTATATCCCTTTCTTCCAATTCTCAGTGTCCTGCTCAATATACAGCAAGAACAAGCATTAATCACATTTACCCATCAATGACCAAGAAACTTCTGGTGCCACATTCCCTTTTGCTTAGCTTTTTCCCAGGCAAAGAAGATAGAATAGAGGAGGAATTGCAGTGATGGTCTGTGGGAGCTATGGGGAAGGTGCAAGTTGTTTGTATGGGCACTTCAAGGAACAGAAGGAGTTGGAACTGAGAAAGGAAGCTGGAAGAGACAGAAGGCAGAGCTTTTGAAGGAGCTAAGGGTCGCAGTTTAACTGCTGATGACATAACCTATTTCCTCAAGTAGATCTTAATGTGTTGTGTTTGGGTTTTTATTTTTTGTTGGATTTTTTTTGGATTTTTTTGGGGGTTTTTTTGGGTTTTTTTTGTTTGTTTGTTTGGGTTTTTTTAATGATAGTTAAAGAAGTACATTACCATGAAGCGTTTAAGGGTTTTAGTGACAATGTTGGGATTTTGCGTGCTTTTATGGTCATGTTGTTATTATTTTGAACTTTTTCAGCAAACTTGCCTATTTTCCTGAAAAGCTGGATCATTTGATCTTGTGATGGTGCTACAGACAAATGTGGGCTGTATTTCCAGGAGTAAGTGTATTAAGTCCCAGCTAAAGGCATGAATCTGAAAAGAATTATTTCAGCTTGTTATCAATACCTCTCAGTGCAATGCAGAAGAATGCAAATACACTTTGTATACTGCTGTATGTGTAAACAATGGAAAGAATATTGGAATAATAGGTTCAGTTCTGTTGCCTACTCTTCTAAAGGCTTTTGTGAAATTATACTATGATGATGTGTACATTAGCCAACGAGGAAATTGCCCATGCAGTGAGACTCAGACTTACTCATTTTATCTTAAAAAGGGAAGTAATTACATAGAGAGCCAGGCTTTAGTCTAAAGCAAGACGTTAACAAGACTCAGTGTAGAAATAAGCATTTTTAAGCACACCTGTAATAAATGGCTGTGCTAACTTCCCTAAGATACACATTGTAATTTCTTCACTGTGTGGTATTTTTCATAAAGGCATTTTGAACAGGGTTTATAAACTTGATATAAACATTACTGTAGTTTGAATGAGTTATAAGCTTGATATAAACATTATTGTTCAAGTTTCTCTGTCCTAAATGCAACAGAACTGACTCAATGAGCCCAGTAATGGTTTCCAGTCTTTAAAATCTATGAATATACAGTTAAGTCAATGATTGCCTTTGATCTTGTGATTTCTTGATCCATTGTTGTGGTTTATTCACATAATCTGTCAACAGTGTTAGCAACTTCCGTGTCTTCATCTCATTTCTTTATAAAGTCTAGCCTAAAATGATTGATTGTAATCAATCCTATTGGTTCTTTAAAATGATCCAGGGTCTGTAGTGCAGGAAAATAAAAACATTTTTTGGGTAATTATTCTGTCTTAATGTTTACCCAGCTGAATGCAAACTATTAGATTGGGCAGGCCAGCAGCTGCTCTATGGATTAAGAGGCCTCAGAATTAAGTAGAGCTCTTCAGATAAAACATTTAACACTGTTTTGCATGGTAAGAGGAGCAGATTTGTTGTCATTATAGGTTTGTCGTAGTTAAGTTTTATATTTAGTAGTTAGGTTTTATATTTAATATTTATATTCCATGTTCGAGGATACTTAATTGCACTTTATTACATTTTCAGTGTGGTTAGATGCTAATATCATTTGCAATGTGGCAAACTACATTTAGTAATTTAAAAGAACTCCAGTAGATTCACAGTAGCTGTTTTGGTTAACCCCATCCCCTCCCACCTCTTTTACCCTCACTCCTCAAAGCTACTCAAGCTTCCATACCTCTTGGGTGAGCATGACAATGCAAACGAACCTTCCCTGAGCTTTCTGCACCCTTTGTTCTAGCTCTCTTTCTAATTTGGCGTGATGCCTGCAGCTGCTAGCTTTGCAGCCCTTTGGATACTTCTCAGGGCTAGGTCTGACCAGTTTACTGAGGAGAAATTAGGGCTGACAAGCAGCAGCTCTGTGCCCCTTAAGAGAAAAGAAAGAGCTGGGTTATTTGCTGACCTCCTGTCATTTGGAAGGAGTGAGGGAAGATACAAGGAAGGAAAATGTAAGGTGGTCTGTGTTAGCTGCTGCTTGCACTTCAGGAGGATGGTGTTTAATAAGGGTTACGGGAGGTAGAGCTGGCTGATTAGACTTTGTAGGATAGTGAGACATCCACCCTTGTAAAGGAAACCTTCTTTTCCTCTTCTTGATGAGGCACGAACTCCCTAGATCATCCCACCACCCTTTCCTTTTCAGTCACTAGAAGAAAGCATTTGTTTTGTCTAGACTTTAGACTGAAGTCACTCAGTCTTCCAGGTGGGCGTCTTCATGGTGAGTCAACACCACCCCACACCCCAGACTGCCTGCCCAGAATGCAGTCCCAGAAACTAACCCCGCTCTTCCTCCTACAAATACTAAGCAGAAACATCTATCCCATGTGGAAGAAGCTATTCAGAGTTAAAGTTTGTCCTCCTTATGGGCCTCTGATATCTCCATTGTCTAGGCTTTCAGCTTTCTGCTGTGCCTTCCATTGAATGCAAATGCTGACACATGGCTTTAGGCAAATCCCAAACCTGTGTGTGAGGCTATCTGCAGTTGACAAATGTATCAGCAAAAGTTAAGATAACAGAACCTGAGGCTTTGAGGGCCTGCCTTTCTCTTGATCTGATTGGAGAGGAGAAAAGAGTTGTCCCCTCTTTGGGCAGCTGTGGAGGAAGGGGGAAACTTGACTTAGTACTCTGGGACAGGGCAGGGAATTGAGGTTCAACATGACCTGCAACCCATAACTGTGCTCTGCAGTGCTAAAATGGTTCTAACAAGGGTCTAACAAAACCCTCATAGTGGTTTGACTAGATCCACGTGAGCCTGTGGAATTGAGATTGAGATGAGAAATCAATGGGTTTAGCAGCCTAAGAGGGATGCCAGAGGATGTGCTTTCTGTTGAGCTGTGTTCAGTGATGATTCTTCATCCCAGGGTGTTGGATGTGCACCCGAGTTTTAGGGTCATTATTGTGTTCTTGCCTGAAGTTCAGGATCTCATAGTAGGGGCACATTTATGATGTTACTTCTGACACATCTGTTGTCCCTGATCTTCATCTTCTTCATGAAAGTTAGGGCCTTAGGTTTTGCCAGGAGAGAACGGTCACAGAAGATAGGGCATTTTTATGACAACTGCTACTACTAAAAAGACTGAAGAAATGTTGGGTAGATGGTGAGTGGATGTAGAAAGATATAAAAAATGGAAAAATTGGAGAGCTTAGGGTTCATAGCCAACTGAAGGCACTGATACCCTTATTTCTTTGATGCAGCCATTCAGGATGTTGCAGGATATCTTCACAGCTCAGGTTTGTTTGTGCTCTGTAGGTGCAAGGTAGCAATGCAATGGAACAGCCTTTGCCTTGGCCTCTGGTGTCTGTACTTGGGCATGAAGGGCATTAGGTGTGTCCCTGAAGTGAGACTTCGGGTTTGGTTTTACACTGATGGAATCAAATTTGCGTGCACCGGAGGTGCCCAGCTATTGCCACTGAAGTATAGTAAATACGAACAGTTGGGGGGTTTTGTTTTGAATGTACATTGTTTTTGCAAACTAAAATGCACCCAGTATGGCTGCCAAAAGAACAAGCAAGCAAAGAGGGACACAGTTTCATATAATAATTTAGATTGGAAGGGACTTCAGGAGGTCACCTAGTCCAGTCCTTTAAAGCTGTTTGAGATAGTTTCTGATTTGTCAATGTACCTTTTTGGTGTACCTTTTGTGCTTAGGCTAGGTTGACAGGTTTCAGATTGAAGCATGAACTTTGTATTTGAGATGACAGGGGATCTGAAATGTTTTAGAAGTAGTCATGTACATAGATATTTGTTGGGGAGTGGTGGTAAGGATATCATTGCTATGAATGCTATATTTAAAATGCTAGGGTGTAGTTCGATCTCAAACAGATTGCTTCACATTTTGGTTTGGAATTAAAATAAAGAGTAACTTCACGCAGAACAGGTCTGCAGTATGCAGTGATTCATCTAAGGTGAAGTTTTCACATATTTAACAAGCAGAATTCTTGTGTGGCTTCTGCTCATGTTTAAAGAAATTGATTTAGCACTTAACATTCAAACTCAATAACTTACTAGTGCTGTCTTGTGTGTGTGGACTCACCTGTTAAAAATTAATCTCTTTCTTAGGGATTATTAATATGGCCTTTGAATGAATTCTCCTTTTGAGCTAGACTTCTGTGAATTTCTGTCTTTCATGGTAACAGAAGAAGTTGGGGGAGGCCAGGGAGGAGCTGTATAAACTGTTCTTTGTATGAGTGTTGAATTCTGATGGCTTATCTAAACCTTTGGAACTGTTTCTGAAAGATACCTGTCATTTACCTGTTACCTTTACCAGGTGTTTGGTATTAACAAATTATTGTGAAGTAAGAAAGCTGTTGTTTGACAATGGTCAAAACTAAATGTAATAGTCAAAAGGGTGTATTTATTGTCAGTGCTTTCTAAGTGAGATATCTTTGACTAACTTGAGGTCTCGTAGAGATTATTTTTTATTGATAGAATAAAATGTTTATCTGAGGCTTGTCTCACACTATGCTGGTTCTAGACGTAAAGAAAATAGCTCCATCTTAATGAACGAATCCTCCCTCATTCTCTTCAAGCAAGACAGCCAGTTAATTTTAAACTTGAGTCAGAATTGTGGATCCTGCAGTGTAATTACAGGTATGCAGATATATTCAGTCAAAACATTGCTTTTCATTACTGATTTTGGAATAGTTGTTCCTGTCTGTTGTGAAGGTAGTTTCTTTTTAGGAGGAAGTAACTTGTCAGTCTAGGAAAAAGAGTTTGAAAAAATTGGATAGTAGATCCTATGTGAAAAATATACATCAGTACCTAAGCATGTGAGGGTAGAAAATACAATACCAATTTAAAGAAACCAAAGGTGGGGACAAGTATCATGGAAGATCAGGGAAGAAGTAAGTCCTGTAAACTTGTTATCTGGACTGGACAAAGGACTAGAAACAATAAGGAATACAGTAGTTGGTAGCTGGGTGAACGTGATTGATATAGTTGGTGAAAATGACATACCTTTTTGAAAGGAAGGTTATGTCTCTCCAACAAAGGGCTCAAAAGTCATTTAAGTAAGGATCATATGGTCTTTCTTGCTAAGACTTCCAGAAAACCTTTTGTTAAATATTCTTGAAGAACCTAAAGTAATGTGAGACTTAAAAAGTTCTTGCACGGATATCAGTTAAAAAGTAGGAGTGAAGTGGTGGGGTACTGTTCAGTCCTCACCAGGGAAGGGAGTCACCTGTACTGCAAGTATGAAAATTGGGTGAACCATTCAGTGATGTTTTCTTGATGGATCAACAAGGGCTGGTCCTAGGCGTTGAGAATTATAGTAAGCTCTTAAAAGGCTTGGTGGCTGAGTGATAAAAGAGTGCATAAACTTTTATGTAGATAAATGTAGAGTAATATAAGTGGAGGAAAAAAATTGAAACAGCACATGTAAAATGATAGCTTCTGAGCTGAGTGCATTTCTATGCATTTAGAGGCATAGGAAGCTATCAGTTGCATGGAAACAATGGGGTTTGATTGTTAAGCATCTCTCTTAGTGTGATCCCTAGGAAGTGCAAGTCTTCAAAAACAAACAAAAAAAACTTGTTCAAAATAAACAAAAGGTGGTGGTTTTATTCCTGCAAGGTTAACAGGCTGAGCGTGAAAGGTTGTGCCATGGGCTTTTATGGCTGATGGAGGTTTACATGGCCTTGCTGGGGAGCTATACAAGCTCATACAGAGATATTGAAAATAACCAGATACGTAGGAATCACATTTGAATCACATCCACATCAGGAAGTCTCTGAGCTTCAAAATGGATAGTTTCACAAAGAGTAGTAGTAAAAAAAAATCACATATAATTGCCTTGCTTTTCATCTTCTGTGAGCACATGCCGTTGGCTGTTGTCAGTCAGGATACGAGAGCTCTAGTGAGGGAGGTTTTTATATAGATCAGATGTAGCTTTTCATCAGAATTTTAGTGCCGTGACTTAGAGAGGTTGGTCCATCCTTCTTCCATCATTAAGAATTAATGACCATCTTTTCATCAAGAAATGATAAGTAAGATATACTGCATTTGTTTTGGAAAGAGTAACTTTGCATTCTTCCATCAGAAAACAGAAAATTCATCTGCTTTTGTTGTTTTAGATCTAGAACTAAGGTTTATCATCAGTAAAGTCTGTATTTTGAAAATATTTAACATGGCATGAGTGCAGTGTGATGCCGATGACTGTTCTGTTACCAAAAGCCGGTGGACATTGTTGGTTAGTTTTATTTTTCGTATAAAATTGCTTACATTTTCTCATTGTATATAAAGAAGTAAAATTTCTCATTCTACGTATCTCTGAATTATTCTTTTACTTTTGCCCTATTTTTGTTAATTCTGATTTTCTCCATTTCTCCAAGATATTCTGGTGAGGAAAGAGTCAACAAGTTAACTCTCACAGATAGCTGAGGATGAACAAAAATGGCAGCTTAGTAAATGAAAGCAGATGATAGCAGAGACCATGAGAAATTAAAGCTCTGATTTAAGAGAAGATTGTTCAACTTGTGGTTCAAATGTGGACCCTCTCTCTTTAGCAGGAGATGCTCTCTTATTTATGTTCCTGGATATCATCATGTTCTTTAATGTTTACGTAACTTAAATTCCTTTGCTATGAAAGAATATGTTTTTGATGAGTCTTTCTGATAGGTGGCAGTGTGGTGGCTTCTGCCTTTTTTTATGTTGTGTCAGTCAACAGCATGGATAACAAAAATATTGTTCATAAAATTGTTCCAGAATGTTGAGATTACTTCAAATGAATCTTTTTTCTATGTCCTATCAGTGTTTTCATTTCCTTCTGCGCTTATTTTATTTCTTGAAATTTTCCATTAGCCAGAGAGAGATAATGAAGTATGCTAATTTTTATTCCCATTCTCAGCTTTTTATTATATGCAATGGCATAGCTACAGTTCCAAGCAGTTTTAAAAGGGAGAAGCAAATAAAGTAGTGAAGCACAACTACCTCCATGGTAATGATATTCATTGTTTCAGTCACTAACTATTGTAATTCATTAGAGACAACTAATAGAGTCTGAAAGGCTGAATTTTTACTTTTAAAACCAGTGAAAACTAATAAGCATAATTAAACTGCATTTTAATTTACTTCAGAAATACAAGCCTGGTCGATGTGATGATATTTTGAAATGGAAGCCACCCAGCCTGAACTCTGTTGATTTTCGTCTAAAGATAACAAGAATTGGCGGAGAGGGGTATGTAATCTCTTCCCTTTTTAAATCTGTAACACTCGTGTGGATGTCCCTTAGCAGTTAATCTCTCCTCTGATATTTCTTGACACTTCCTGGGGCTAAGCCTTTCTATATTCTCTAGAATTTGTTCATTCAAAATATAAGCAACTGTTGTAATTAGTGTTGTACTGAAAACAATGGCAGATGTTTATATTGTGTATTTACTCATTCTTAAATTAAGTGTCTTCAAATTTCTGAAAAAAAGTCCCTTTTTAATTCGGCACTAGCCTGTATTTTTTTGTCTGCAGGCTGTATTACCTTAAATTCCTAAAACTGTTTTTCATTGATTTCAGACAAAATAATAACAACCTAAGCTTTCTTCTACTTTACAATTGTGCACAATGACAAACAGTACTTGTTTTCTTAGAGAAAAACAAAGCCTGACTTTTTTACTTGTTAGGCGTTCTTTGGTATTGTCTTTAAAACCATTTAAATCTTAATCAAAACCAGTGAGTTTTAACAGCAGAAGACATGAAAATCTTTACATTGGCCCTATGTACTATTTGACTAGTTCAGTCACTGCACATATTAAATAGGGCTTGTTTCCATGTTTAGTTGTGCTAGAGACGGGAAGGGAAAGATTGAATCACTAGATTAAGCTTGCTTTAGAAAAAAGTTTGTTTAGAATTAAATAAGTGAGTTTTAGGTTGCTTAGTATTTTAAGATCTGGGACTCATTTCAATTGACAGTGTTAAATACTGGCATTTAACTTGTCTTTTCCTTGGTGCCGCAGGCAACTCAATATGATTAAACAATTAATTCAGATATTGCTTGCATATTCCAGAGTGCTAATAATGGCCCATTTAACTTTTAGACATCTGCATGTCACATTAATGAAAACATTTGGTGAATAGAGAGAATCTTAAGGATATGGGTTTTTTTCTGCAAAATATACTCAGCTGATAAGTTCCTAGTGTTTCATGAGGTCAGAATTATCTGTTCAAATTTTTATGTTTGAAAATGCAATATTAAGTTTTAAGTAACAACATAACTCTTTCAGAGAATACACAGAAATACTTCATTTTACTTCAGATAATCAGCTCATTACAACATTTTGTTTGTTTGCAATTTAAGTCACAGGATAATGTAATATGAAAGAATTACGTAAAAAATCTTTTTAAAATTGCCCATTATTTGATAGGAAGGTTAGTTAATATTTTTATTAGAATATTCTTATGACTTCTGCTGGAATTTACACATATACAGTGCTACCTTGTAATTCAAAAACAAAATGCAACATATTTTTCATTTTACAATAATAAAAGGCATATTGGTTGATTAGTTACCAATACAGAACTGTCAGTGCTGTTGTGTTATGTTTAATGTATTACATCATAGATTATTTGATTGGAACATGAAAAGGTTGTAAATTATGAGCCAGCAAAAAAGCTCTTTCTAAGAAGCTAGTAGCAGTTAATAACAAGTTGTTAAAGAATGGCTGATCCATTGTAGCATTGGAATAACTTTCTAACATTTGGAAAAGTTGTATCATATTTCAGCTATGTGAAAATGAGAGTAGTTCTTATATTATGGAAATTACTACCTGAATTACTCTGTAAGTAATGTAATATTAAAATATGTCAGTGTTTATGCTGCTCTCACATGCATATAGAAAATCCTAGAAATCTGATATTTCATAAATAAGGGACAGTTCTTCGAGGTAAGTTTTACTCCATCACACATGACAATTGACTTCTATTGGTAACATAAGTGCATTGATCCAACAAAAATAAAAATTACAGAAGTATGGGGCAGAAAATAATAAGTTAGCACTCTGGGGAGAGGTATTTATCTTAAATAATGTCCTATGAAACAGTAGCTGCTGCTCAGTGAAACACAAACTGTGTTTTAAATACTCCAGGTTTGCCTGCTTCCATTGTTGCTTTGGGTAAAATCTAAACTCATTTTGAAGAAACTTCAGAATAAAACAGATTTTGAAATTGTTGACTAGAGTTTGAAAAGAAGCATCTTTAATTTTAGACTGTATAAAGACAGTTCCTGAGTTCTGAGCACTAACTGAAATTCTGTTTGATTTGATGAACTGAGTGTCTTGTGACTGCAGTTGTAATGTGACAGCATTCGGCTTCCTGCCTCCTCCCACCAGATTGAGATTAAAAGCAAGCATTGATACTGGTTTCAAATTTTTAGGTAAAGAAAATTTTCTTATTCAGTAATCCAAAAAGGAATTACAGCATTACAGAATGGGTAAGGTTGGGAGGGGACCACAGTGGGTTGGTCATCTGGTCCAACCTCCCTGCTCAAGCGGTCATCCTAGAGCACATTGCATGGGATTGCATTCAGATGATTCTTGAATATGTCCAGTGAAGGAGAATCCACAACTTCTCTGAGCAGTCTGTTCCAATGCTTGGTCACTCACACAGTAAAGTTCTTCCTCTTGTTCAGATGGAACTTCCTGTGCATCAGTTTCTGCCCATTGTCTCTTGTCCTACTGCTTGGCCCCACCAAGAAAAGCTTGGCTCCAACCTCTGACATGTCCCTTCGGGTACCTACAGATATTGATGAGGTCCCCTCTCAATCTTCTCAAGGTTGAACAGGCCCAGCTCCCTCAGCCTTTCCTTGTAAGAGAGGTGTTCCAGTCTCTCAGTCATGCTTGTTGCCCTCCACTGGACCTGCTCCAGGAGCTCCAGGTCTCTCTTGTACTCCAGAGTCCAGAGCTGGGCACAGCACTCCAGATGTGGCCTTACAAGGGCAGAGTAGAGGGGCAGGATCACCTCCCTTGACCTGTTGGCAATGATGTTCCTCATGCACCCCAGGATACCATCAGCTTTCTTGGCCATAAGGGCACTGCTGGCTCATGGACAGCTTGTTGTCCACCAGAACCCCCTGGTCCTTCTCTGCAGAGCTGCTTTCCAGCAGATCAGCCCCAGCCTGTGCTGGTACATGGGGTTTCCTCCCCACGTGCAGGACTGTGTGCATTTGCCTTTGATGAATTTCAGAAGGTTCCTCTCTGCCCCTCTCTCCAGCCTGTTGAAGTCCTTCTGAACGGCTGCAGAGCCCTCTGGGGTATCAGCCACTCCTCCAACTTTGTGTCATGAGTGAACTTCCACACAATTACAGATGTGGCTGAAGTACTGTTATGGAATTTACAGAAGTTGCGTGTTGTTTTGGCACAGCTAGACAAATAACATCTACAGAAATAATAGGTGTGCCTTTGCAGTGATCTCTTACAGACAAATAAGGAGCCCAAGATAAAGTATTGATCTCAAATGCATAACAGCTTGAAACAGTGTGAACTGGGATTGTCTGCAATTTCCAAGTCCTTTGTTCTGATTTACAGACTCATCTTTAAATCTTGAAATGGGGACATAACTAAGCCTGTGCTACAGTTGTGTGTGATCTTATCACAGTTTACAACCTGGGCTGCAGTGTTACAAACTGAACCAAATCACAAAGCTACAGCCTTGCAGCCTTTGCATTTGTAGTTCCCTACTCACTCAAATAGTGAAAAAAAACATACAGGAGCATTATTTATTCAGTAGCATGAGGTTAGAGTTCTGTCAGCTGTTGGACATGTCTTTTAGATAGCATATGTAATTGAGATCCTGAACAATTGTAAACAATCTTGTGCATTTTTCATCTGAATAAAGGAGTTACTTCTGGGGAGTTTGCCAGATTTTAGTCAGTGTGATTATTTTCCATCTATGTGAATTCCCCTGTGTTTTGAGTTGAACATTTCCATCCCTAGATCAGTCTGCAATAGAAACGTTAACTGCAAAATAGCTGCTGTTTCACTCCAGATGTAGTCCCGTTACGGATGAATGACCAATTGTTTTTATCTGGGCTTCAGTTATTTCACTCTTGATATTGGAGGGAGTTTTGCCATTGAATTAAAAAGGATTGGTCTTACAATCTGTGTAGTACTTTTAGAATAAGCTGATAAAGATAAAGACTGCATAACAAAGAATAAACATAAAGAAAAAAGATACTATTGCATCCCAAAGAAAGGCAGGGTTTCTCTAACCTCAATGACCTAATACTGACACTCCTGTTCAGTGCACATATTTGAAAGAAATTGCATTATTGCACCTTAGTGAGTTACATCTTATCAGCTGAGCCTTGGTAATTGTCCCCTGTGTATTATCATAGTCCAACCTTTCCAAGCATCAGGATGATGGTTAGATTAACTCTTTTTGTGTTGTGTTTGCAAGAACTTCAGCTTGTGCTCTCCCTCAATCTCTTCTCATTACATCAACGCATTTAGTCTTACTTAAAAAAACCCACCAAAACCCGCTAACACAAAACCTCTGCAATAATAACCAGCAACTCATTAAATCAAGTTGTTAATCAAGTTAACAACTTGATTTTGTTGTTTCTCTCTTATGAAAGGATTTTGTTGTTTCTCTCTTATGAAACACAGCAGATGAACTTAAAAGCCCTAACATTACACGTGTTTTAAAAAGGCTGACCAACTTCCCAGCACCTCTCTTTCATTTCAGGTTTATTAGAACAAAGGTCTCACATATAACAATACCTTGTGTTTCCCTAATTTATGATGATGCTCACAAAAAAATAAAATAAGAGGGTCTTAAGCACATTAACTGCTTTTCCCAATGACCTACGAGTTAGATAACCTTATCAGTAGAGAAGGGGGAGGATATTTATTTGCAGTATCTCACTTATATTACAGGCAGGACTGCTTTTAAATATTAGAGATCCTTTTTCTCAAAATGTCTGACTGTATGAATATTTCTTAAAAAGCCAAAAAACCCCAGACTAACTCTGAGTCTTATATAAATGTCACAAATATCAACTGAAAATGTCACATAGTACCGTATTTCTCGTAGCTTCCATAACCAGAATTTCTTAAATGTCCATGCTTCCTTTTACAGGTTTTTAATTAGCTTGCTCAAGGCCCTTAATTTTATCTAAATCAGACTGCTGAAATCAAATTACAAAATTTTGGCTTTATTTGCTTTGAATTAATATCTTACTGGATCATTTCTATACCATTTCAAATCACAGGATACTATAAATTTTATCTAGAAGTGCTGGAAAACATCAAGGATTTTACTCATCCTTGAAGATGTACTACTCTGAAAAGAAATTAGTAATCTGAAGTAGACATAAACTATTTATTAGTGTTAAATTCATTTTTTTTTATGTATCTGTGATTAACTAGACCATATGGGGAAAACCCCAAACAAACAGTGTTTAGGCAGAGTTCTGTTTAGCTTGGACATTGTCAAGTAATAAAAAATGGAAGGTAAAATACAATACAATCAAGGATAGTGGGGATATCCTTGGATACATTGGAAATTACAAATCAACAGTCAGATATAGATACCATGGCTACAGGCAAGTGGATATCCTCTTTTTTTTTTAGAAATTATGTTTTCCTTTTTATTTTATGACCTAAGGACTGAGAGTGAAGAAGAGCTGCAAATGGCTGTGATATTCTTGGTTTGCTCTCATATAGCTATGTTTCTGTCCTTTTTATTAGCTAATCTTCCTCACTCTTCTGCTTTTAAAAAAAAATCACTAACTGGCTGAAAAATTATGTGAGTTAATTGAATCAGCTACTATAGCAGAACTGATGTGATAGTTTGTATGGCCCAGGTGTTGGTGCTCCTTCCTCTCTTCCCATTCCCACTTTTATGTGATATTGAAGTTGTTAGTTTGAACTGTGAAGTCTTTGTCTTCTCACCTGTTTGTAGAATGTCCATTATCAAAGAGCACAAACTAATTTTTATATGTGTCATCCATCACAGAACAGGACTTTTACAAGTAATACCCAGGTGATAAAAATAATAATCCCATGTTCCTCTAGCCTCCAAAGATCACAGTCAGCGTTGGGGCTGCATTGCTGTTGGGTACAGTGGAGTTATGAGACAGAATGCAGATGAAGTTGTACAGCAATGATGGAACAAATAAGGACAAGATGTTGCAAATAGAGGCAAAGGTGTGCAGTGTGGGGATGACAGCAGGCAGAGTGCAGGTTTGAATATGTTTAGGGTGTTTATGACTGTTCTGTTGCTAAAGGAAGCACATGTGCTTTGGAATTGCTTACTTTTTGTGGAATCATGAGAGTTGCAAGTGAAAGTAAAGGAGTAATTTGCTTAGCTATTACCTTCAGGCATTCAACTAGAGTTACCTTCTGAAGAGGAAATGTAGGGGCATGGTTGTGCCAACAGATTGAAGAGGATTTTACATGTAGAAAGAACAATGACACCGGAAGAGGAAGCCCGAATACCACCATGGTGGAAATATGCATGTGCAGCTGCAACATTGGTATTGCAAAGGAAACTGGTAGACAGACATTTTAGTGAAGTGCTGTGGTGTAAATATATATGCTATATTGCTTATATGAGGATACTTAAAATATTTTTATAGAGCTTCAGGCTTTAAAAACTATTTTCAAAGTAAAGCTTTGAATCTAACCTCTATTTATACTCTGGTACACTGAACAAAATCTTCTACCTTCCACAACTAATACTCAGGATGCTCTTGGAATTTCTAATGTTGTATTTCAAAAATGAGCTCAGCCTCATCTTTTTATATGTTCAAGTGGCAGCCTTGGGCAATCTCCATCTGTCAGATAATTATTCTACTTCAGCTACTCATTTCTCCAGATTTTTAAAAGCTTTGCCTCATATCATCCTAAAATTATCTATATGCTTGCAAATTGAAATGTAAATGTAGTCTCCTATGTTTTATAGACCCTGTTCATATTTCTTGAACTAGCTGCTGCCTCAAAGTAGTCTTTCCAGTTGCTTGTGTCGGTTATCATAATGATTATCCAGTCTGTTAAGATCCATTTCTATCTCTTGAATGAGATCAAGAAAAGCTCCCAAATACCATGTCTTCAAAAGTTCCTTATCTCTCATGTATTTCTCCTTCTAATTTACATTTGGATAGATATTTTGTTCCTATTTGTCCTTGTGGCTTAGATTTCTTGCTACATGTGAATGTGGAAATGGACGGCTGATGCCACCCCCAACTAAACTACTGTAAGGTGGTGGAATCTGAGAGGAGTGAGAGAAGCAGGCAGTGAAGAAATTATATTGGACTTCAGAATGTGTGGCTTTGGCTTTTTCATGTAGTAGAGGTAGTGTCCCACGTCAGGTCCCTTGAACTGCAGAGAGACCCAGGACAGCTGGTTGATCTTCAAGAACAGCTTCCTCAAATGCACAAGGAAATACTCTTCCCTGTGCAAGATGACAAGCTGGTATGGCAAACAGGGAATAGGGAATTCCTAAGTCGATTCACCCAAACAATGAAATGTATAGAATCTGTAAACTGTGACAGACCTCCATGGAGAATGTAAAAACAGTGTTTGGGTATAGAGAGAAAGAAGTAGGAAAGCCAAAACTGAGCTGCAGTTGAGGGTAAGTCACTCATGTCTGTAGGTACCTTGTTAATGGAAGGAAGACTTAAGGAAATGGTGTGATGCTGATGCAACACCAGACAGTGAAAAAGATAGAAAAAGGCTGAGGGTACGCAGTGCAGCCTTTGCTTTGGCGAGGTCTGTTCTCAGGCTTTTGAAGTCCCTGAACCTCATGGCAGAGTGCAGGGAACTTGAAGTTAGGGACTACTTAGACAAGCTGGACCTCAGGATACTGGAAGGCAAAACTTTGAAACTGGGGCAAGAGCTAGCCCTTGCAGCAAAGGTGGCCAACTAATGTGTTAGTTGGGCTGCAGTGGAGTAGGTGATTCTTCACCTCTATTCAGCATTTGTGAGACTGCATCTGGAGTGCTGCCTTGTTTCAGGCTCCCCAGATTGAGAAGGACATTGGTGCACTGGAACAAGTCCAGTGGAGTTCCTCCAAGACAGCGGGGGGATTGGGGAACATGACATAGAGAGACAGGCTGAGAGGACTGGATTTCCTCTGTCCAAATAAGAGAAGTCTATGTAATACTTTACTGCTGTTAACTACTCATTAATGGCAGGTAATAGAGAAGATGAAGCCATATTGCTCAGAGATTCATTTGAAAAAATGACAAGTAAAGGACACAAATTGTAGAAGGACAAGAAGAGAAACAGTGTGATGGAAGTAAAACTCTGTAGTAGCCTGGCAAGTTGTGGAGTCTCCATCTTTGGAAGCATTCAGAAGTTAATTAGATGAGCCTGTGAGCAACCTCGAATAACTTGGAAGCTGACCCAGTCCTGAGCATGAGGCAGATGACATGCAATGGTCCTTGCCAATCAGACTTATTCTAAGATAGTTTGCAGATCAGATGTTAAATATTCTGCAAATAACATGGAACTGTTAGACACTTAAACGAATACGTATTTTAAAACATTTTTTGTTTTCTTTCTTTATGCTTTCTTTATTGTAAACAGAGACTTTTCAGTGCACTACAGTACTTACAGTAAGAATACTTATTGTACATATACTTAAATCACAAATTGTGGGATTGTCCTTTTTGAGAAGATTTGTGAATTGTAAAGGAATATAACATACAGTTTTTATAAACAGGAATTTGATACTGTTCTATGTTATACACTGCAAAGGTTTGCCAGATGCATAGTTTAAAAGGCGTCTAATTTACACAGAAAAAAATGTTCATCTTCCTTTTGCAATAGCTTGAAATAGATACACTGCTATCAAACTTACTGGAACTCAGTTGTGAACATGTTTTTTCCCACCAGTACATATAGTTTTTTTGAATTATAGGACTTATTAGAGAGTGTTTCTGTACATCTTGTTCAAAGTGCTTTACATGGATTTTAGAAATTGGTGTAGCTTCTTTGAAATGCATTTTTTGCATTTTTGCATGTAGTGACTATTTAGTCTTTTTCAGGCAAGAAGTATCTTGTAGATTTTTAAAGTATGTCGTGAATGGTAATTTTTTTCTCCATTAATTGTTTACAGTATGAATTAATACTCAGTTGTTTGACGTTTTTTCTGTAGTATGTGTTTGTGGTTTTAATTTGTTGCTTAATGAGATTCTATTGTCTGTTTTCTTGAGTTTACAGATCTGCACATTTTACACTACATTCAGAAAGGAGCATTAGTATTGGATTATTACAGTTCTGAAAAATAATTATTTTTCTGTGGTGTTTGAAATAAATAATTGTGGGAGTGAGTCCAAAGGAGGCCCCAAAGATGATCAGAGGGCTGGAGTACCTCTCCTACAAAGACAGGCTGAGAGTTTGGTTTGTTCAGCTTGGAGATAGGAAAGCTTCCAATACCTGAAGAGGGGCAACAGGAGAGCTGGGAAGGGACTATTTACAAGGACCTGTAGTGATAGGACAAGGGGGAATGGCTTTAAACTGGAAAAGGGCAGATTTAGATTAAGTATTGGGAAGAAATTCTTAACTGAGGGTGCTGAGGTACTGTTACAGGTTGCCCAGAGAAGCTGTGGATGCTGCATCCCTGAAGGTGTTCAAGACTGGGTTGGATGGGGCTTTGAGCTACCTGGTATAGTGGAAGGTGTCCCTGCCTGTGGCAGGGGATGAAACTTGATGGTCTTGAAGGTCCCTTCCAACCCAAAGCATTCTGTGATTCTATAAAACATGCATTTAAAGGGAAAAAAAAGCTCAGCTCAGATGACTTCATTGCCTTCTGTGGTGTAGTTCAAAGAAGAATAAAGCAAACTAAAAAGGAAAAGAAATTATCACCATGGTAGAGTAAAACAAACAGTCTGAACAAAGATATTGTACATGTTTCTACTCTTCATTGGTCTTACACTGAGCATTTTATTACTTAATTTTCTGACAACGCCAGACTCACAAAGGAACAGATATAAGTACTAAATAATGAATATATTAAATATAAAAATAATTCATTACAGTCATAACTCCAAGACTGCTGTTCAGTTTGCTTTGATACCATCAAAATGTTTTGAAATTGGTTTAGGAATTAGAAGCCCAGGTTTTTGTGTCTTACTGAATTCACGAGTACTTTGGAATTGGCAAAATGTGTCAACAAAATAAATGACCCTGATGCAGATTGTTTGCATTTCTGCCATAACAGTGTTATCGATATAGTATGCATGTACCTGTGGGTTTTTGAAATACAGGGAGATTATCAGCATTTTCACCTTCCCTCCTTGATAGCAAAGAGAAACTCTTGGTACATGTGCTTATCTTACAATTTCAGAGACATTAGAAAAGAAACCTACTAAATCCTTTTTCAGGATAATTATCTAGTATCTCTGATTTTGTAGGGATTCATGTTGTGATGAATGATTTAAAAAAAACATATATATATATAGGATGAGTCTTGAAAAACTAACATTTTAAGGGACATTTTCATTTTGAGGAAATAAATTGGATTTTTGATATCTGTTTAATGACTTAGGATGTGCCAGAGGTTTGGTAATTCACACTAGCTATCTTTTTAACTAAAACCCAGCTTGTCGATTGTTTTTTCTGGGAAAAATGCTTATCCTGTTGTAGAAGCACATTAAAATCAGTGAGGCCATGGGTGCATGTGTCTGTCAGTGGGAGATCAGTTTGCATAATCAAGGCCGGATGAGTCAGTGGTCATGGAGAATCCATGTTGTTACTTACCTGAGCCATAGGGAAGAGAATGGTAACTGCAGCGGATGGAGCATGAGCACATATTGCACTTGGAGTGGGAATTTGTAAAAAGCATTTCATAGTTTTTCACTTGAGTTTTGGTTCCATCTGACAACAGATGTAAGCATGTCATCCTGCTAGAGGATCATAAAAAGGCCAAAATTCCTTGTTTTCATAGATTTTATGCTTGTTTGCTTTTTACAAAGCAGTCATGACAGTGAATGTGAAGTACAAGCATGGTTTTGTACTGAATTCTATTCTGAAATCAATTTCAAGGCTTTTGTCTTAAACACAAGGAAGATATGTACATTCATAGGATCTGCTTGATTTTTAGCATAATTGTATATATGAGAAATAAGCCTGTATTTTAACTTCGAAACCCAGATTTTCAAGATTGTAAATGGGTTCAGCTTCATATGAAAAGAATCAGAATTTTTGATTTATAAATATACATACTTATATGTGCATGGGTATATGCACACACAGGTGACAGCTTACATGTTACGTATTACATAGTAAAATTAACAGCAAGCAAAAATGTAAAGGAATTTCCATGTCTGTTATGAATCAAAACAACTCTTCTCTTTTCTTCTTCTTGCTTACATATAGAAACCCTATCTACCTTTTATCACACTTCCTAATTTTAAAATGTATCCATTTTATTAAATCAGAGTTTGCTCTTTCTAGTTTTTCACTCTCTTCACACAAATATATTTCTTAACTGGACATTCTCCACTTCTTTTTCATATTTCATTGCTCTGTTAATGAGATTTCAGTGCCTTGGTTTTGTGCTTTTAAGCCAGGTAGCTAAGTGGTTCTTCACCTGTACTCCACCAATCAGTGTTCTGTGGCTTATAAATGGCAGAAAAGTTGCATGTGATTAATAGAGAAGCAAACACCAGTGCGTTGCTCTGCTTTGTATGTGTAAGCTGAATAACTTTTAAATCACCTAATAGTGAAGTTTTTATAAGTGAAGATACAAATGTATGTGAAGTATTTGGGGGTGGGGGGTGGGTGTTGGAGACAGTTCTAATCTTACTGAAAGATTAAAAGCATTATTATTCCTTTGCTAGTCATCCTATCTATTGTCAGGCCTTCAGCCTCTGAGAGGTATATGGTAAGAAGTTTTTGTTAGAGTTTTAATGAGGTTGCTATTACATACTCCTCAAAAACATGACATGTATCTGTATCAGTTCTCAAGATGGGAAAAATGAACTATGAAGTGGAGGGAAAAGTCTCAGGGAAGCATGGTGTGTTGGTAAGAAAAGGACAGTCCTCAGCTGTACCCAGCAGATGGCATTTTTCCCCCTTATAACAACTAAATATTTTCAAAGCTATAATCTTGGGCTATTTTCATACTTAAAACCTTTTCTTCACAAAGTATTAAAAGATTGCACTGTGAGCAAATATTTATCAGTGGATTATAAATTAAATATAATGTGTCTATCTCTAATTATAGGATTGAGAAGAGTGAAACAGGATAGTGAATTTGATTATTTTTGTTTTCCCTCTCAATTCTGCATGTCAAAACCATCATTTCACACAAATGTTTATAAAAGCACTTTACTGTTTTAGTGGATGTTAAAGCATCAAATATCAAATTCTCAGGATTTTAGTCTTTTTTTCTCAGGTATACAGAATTCTACTTGAAAGTGGATATTCAGTTGCAGGAGATCTCTGGATTTGTGGAATAGATTGAGGCAGATAGTTTCACAAGTGAATTGGATATCTCCTAATGAAGGCTCTGAGCTACTATGTCCCCTTCAGAAGGGGAAGTTTGCTATGGACATGGTTGACTCTTATCAACTAATGTATCAGTAACATTCTGGCTTCTTAATTTGTAAATTAAGTGATCTATACACAGTTCTGACTCAGGACTTCCTGTTGATCATTCTGGTCTCATTCAAGAAGAGAATCAGAAATTACTCAAGTCTCAACTGAGCAGGATGTTTGTGCTTGTTTCTTTACAATGCTCACTTTTATAAAAATCCTCACGTTACTCATGTGTTAAGAAAATTGTGTGTAAAAAGGTGAATTCTGTATTATGATAAACTAGAATAATGTTTTGGTTTTAGAAGAGGCTATGGTATGGCATTGAAATGCTTTCTTCCAGCTGAAATAGGCCATAAATACAGCTTGTTTTAACAGCAGAAGTATTAAGCTTCAGTTATTTGAATTATGTCACCAAAATAAAATGTTCAAAACTGATCATTTTTCTCTTTTGCTCAGTTGTTTAATAAGGTATGATTAATGGTTTCTGATAATTTCTCTGTTGTTTACTTTAGTTTTTCTCTCATATTAAAAATAAGAGGAAGCTATTACACAACTTAATTTTTTTTCATGTATCATATGCCAGCTGTTTCTTTGTACTATTCAGAGACATGCAGTATGAAGGAATTTTCCATGTGTTTTCTGAAGATGATATCCTACCTTTTTCAGAGATTAAATTAAGATTTTTTTATGTTATTTGGCTGGCAAATTTTGTGGTTTGATAGAGCCTCTCTGGGCAAAAGGCATGCCTATGTCCAGACCGTGGCAAGAGGAGGGGCCATTGTTTTACACTTGTAGAACACTTTCATTTGAGTGAAAGTAAATCTGTCCCACATATTTAAAGCATGGCATAACCTGTACCAATTATTTAAAAACTTACAGTGTAGACACGTTTACTGGACAAGCTTGAGGAAGAGCTATGAGCCCTGTTGACTGCAGAAAAGAACTAATATTGAAATTATATGGCACTGTCTGTTCTGCTGCTTTCCCCTGTATAGACTGAAAGTCATTCATTTCCCAAAGGATTTTATACAGTATTTGGTCCAAAAGTATTTGTTGCTGAAAGCTGAGTTATAAAACTGATGACTCCTCTAAAATGAAAGTTCCATTCAGAAAGATTTTTAATCAGTCCAGAAATGCACAGCATAAAGATGCTGTACATGTGGACTTGACAGAGTTGCTTCTCTTTTGTATTTTTTTACCAGGTTATTATTTAAACAGTGTGATCTAGTTATGTACTCTTGTGTAATGATAGATCTTCTTGTTTGGAAGGCATTTCTCTGTTATTGCTCAACTGGAATTATTCCTTTCATTCACTAAATTTGAATTCATACTAATTTCTTGCAAGACAAAGTGCATAGATGTTCCTGGCAGAAGGGCAGAAGTTTAGTAATTATTTAAAGTTAATTCCTATGATGTAATAGCTCCAGAATCACATATTGTTCTTTTTTTTTAACTTTAAAAAATCAAGTGGGTTTCTGAAGATCTAAAACAGCAACTCTGTCAACAGAGAAGCTGGTGGCGGTTTTGTTTGGTTTCTTTTGACAAAGCCTCATCCTCAAGTTTAATTAATTAAGGGACCTGAAAAGACAGAAATACAGAAGTTATGGAATGATGTTAGCAGTGGGAAAGGTGAGTGGCAGGAAGAAGCTGGGTGGCGGAAACCTAATTCTAGTGAACTTCCTTCTCTACCCTCTTTTTAGGTAATCTTATTTATTTGTTGGTACCTATTGTAGCTTTCTACTCAAGTTTTATGTAAGTAAACAAAACTAACAATAATAACACCCCCATCCCCATAAAGTTTCTGTAGGTATCAACCAGTTTTCTATATAAGACAAGACCACTGGTAAACTTAGACAAAGGTGGGGTTTATTGAAAGTGGAGAAAGGGTAATGAATAGTGAGGAGAATAACCATCGTTTCAACTGTAGTACAGACAGACTAACTTGGATTTACAGAACTGGCTGGGATATTGGGACGGTTGCAGAAAATCTGTGTGTACCATGTGGGCAAGCTTGAGAAAGTCCAGAGTTGCAGAATTATTTCTTACCCACCAGCTCTCGAGTATAAGACTGCACACTCTTTTCTCCCTCAGACTCTTTTAGCTTGGGCATCTTCATAACTACTTAATGAACAAGAATTCTCTAGCTTCTATAAAAACCCTTTTTCTTGCATTCTGATCCTAAGGAAAACAATTAGTTTTTCCTTTCTCTTAGTTTTCAAATGTCAAATGCAATAATTATGTTCAGTCTTAGCTTTGAGTGATTTATATCTGAATGAAATGCCTGTTTGCTCTCTGATAATAAATTTTCTCTGTCATAATAACAAGGTGGTGTTGAAAGTAATCTCAGAAAAGGAATGATAAAGATTCCTCTGAAGGAGCAATTGAAGCTTGAGTTTGCAGTATTTGGATTAATTGTTGTCTGATAGATATTCTTCTGTTGCTTCAGGAATGTGTTTGCATATAAAGTTAACTTAAAGTTAATACTTTTTCTGTGGATTTTAAATCAATCGTGGATAAGAGTGCTTCCATTGTAAATGTCAGGTGTGAGAAATAAAAGAAAAGGCAATATTCGGAATTTGAAATTAAATATTTAGACTAAAGAAAAGTAGGATTGCAGGAACTGTCAGTGTAATCCCATTGTCACTAATCTGTGCATGTAACATGTTGCAGAGGAATATCCAAAAGAAATTGAATTCTTCCACAAAGAGTTGACCCCAGGGCTGTTCTGGGACAGAGCACAGAACCAGAGCACAGATCTGTAGTAGCTGAGTAAACAGAATAACTTTGACCACTCCT
The DNA here is from genome assembly GCA_034509425.1 of Eopsaltria australis. Lineage (NCBI taxonomy): Eukaryota > Metazoa > Chordata > Aves > Passeriformes > Petroicidae > Eopsaltria > Eopsaltria australis. The sequence goes on along the minus strand of JAVTVJ010000177.1, from coordinate 4,078,377 downwards.
AAATTGCACTTCTTTTAAGAAACAAGGTTGTAAAAGAAGATATGAAGCACTCAGCTCTTGGGTTTCCTAGCTGATATAAAACTTGACAGCAGGGGTGTGTTAAAATACAGGTTTCCCATCATCTATTACAGTAATATGTGCTCTACCAGTCTGCCCTTTTCTCTCTTCTGTGTCTTCTCATTACTGTGTCACTGTTCCCAGAAAGATTCAATTTTGTGTTCCTGCTGAAGTTTTATTCATTCTCCTTTACTTCTGTCACCCATATTTGCATGTGAGTCTTCAGGGTTGGTTTCCCAGTAAAGGTGATTATTTTTTATTTGCTATCAGTACTCCTAAGTGATTAAAGTCCTGGTTAAAATGCATAGAATTTCCATGAAATAGCTGAAATTGCACTCCTGTATGCCTATTGATAAGTTTTTCTCTTTGATGGTCTGATGTAGCTGGTATATAGGAAAAGGCAATTGCTTATGTTATTTTGTTATGCTTATCATAGATATATTGAAAAAATAGCCAAATTTCTTGACATCAAAGTCTTTCTTCGTACTTGAAATTAACTTGCATGCTCCATCCTTGTTTTTCTTGGCTGTATTGCTTAGTCTAAGAAAACATATTACTTTTTCTCAGAGACTTTGGCCTACCTTAAATCAGACCAGAATTAAATTCACAATTTCTATAATGAGCAATGTGAATTTTTTTTCTATAATACCAGTAATTAATTACAGTTAGCTATATTACTTTAAAAGGCTTATTATCCATGCAGTTACCTTATAAAACCACCCATGAGGATTTTCTGCTTGGAAAACCAAAATATACTGAACCATGTTGCACTAATGTTTTTTAGCAAGCTTTTTTTAACAAGGGTAAAGTATAGTCCAAGAGGACATGCAAAATTGCTTGGAGTAAAAAATTATGTCTTGGAGGCATACTGCAAAATGGAAGATCACTCCTGCTTTACTGTACATTTGTTAATTAATAACTTAATAATTTACATTACATAAATCTTCTCAGAAAGAAGTGAAAGAAGAGACGAAGCAGGTCATCCTGATACTAGTTAAATCAGTAGTTATCAACCAGGGTCTGGAAGTAACCAATTTTTTGTCCTGTACAGTTCACATTTAATCATAATTGCTCTTTCAGTTGTGCCCTACATAATAAAAATTAATCATTCGGTGCAGTAAAGGAAAAGATGCTCTCTTTCTGTAATAAGAATACAGAAATTCTACTAAAGAATTCAATTATTTTTTTCCACAGTTTATAGAAAAGATACATTTCTGCAAGCTGCTTATCACACAGACTTCAGCTCATTTGACTTTTTAGAGAATGGGTCACAAAATGGATTAATGATTTTAAATAAAGTCTAAAAGGCTGGCATTGGAAAAGAAGAATACTGATAGCATATGAAGAGCTTGCAAAATGATCGTATTGGACAAAAATTTTTTTAGAAGCAGCTCCTTTAGATGGAGCTTCCTGGTCCTCCTCCTCACACAGGGCAGTGGGTCTGGCTGCACAGGACTTCTAGGTGTGAGAACTCTGATGTGACCATGTGCCAAGGGCCTGGGAGGGACGGAGCCTGGCTACTGCCCTGTGTAGTTTTTAGTAGCTGCCTCAGGTTTAAACTGGCGTGGAGATCATGCCTGCTCAGGAGAAACTGGAACAGTAGTTGTGAACCTTGGAGCTATTGATGTGAGGCAAATTCTTTATGTGGAGCAGAAGCATCTCTGAAGGGTTTTTGTGTTCCTAATCCTGGCTGCCTTCTGTTTCTTAGCATTGTCCAAGCTGCCATCATCCCAGTGCATTCCCACTCCCCTCCTGGTGGCTCTGATAAAAGTGTGCTTCTCCTCTAAATTTGGGAGTTGGGATAAAAGGTCAGAGAAAGGAGAAGGGGAAGAGGTGGAATATATTGAAGGGCAAGGGATATAGCCATTTTAAAGAAGTCTTGTAGAAAACAAAATCAAGAGGCAGCTGAACATTAAAGTGAGAAATAAAGGAAAGACAGAGAAATGGATAAAGAGGTTGCTGGAGCAGATGTGGGACTTCTGAAGTGAAGCAGAGCACCCTGATACAGGGCTGTGATTTCCCTTAGAGAAAAGGAGCCTTTTGGGTCAGGATACAAATTTTTAGGTGGGGTTTTGGATTGTTTTTTTTGAGCTGAGTAACACACTAGAAACACAGGGCAGCTTTCCTGCAAATGCCTTCTAGATTACAGATGCAGTAATGAGTATCACAGTCATACTAGTTGATATTACAAGATAATAGTCCTTTATTTTGTCACACCCAGAAAAGCTGCATTTCTTAATACTTCAGAATGTGGAATACTGCATTTATGTCTATTACTACCTGAAGAATTTCTAGAAAAGAAATTTCATTTACAAGTTTGTGTATGACTGTGCTGAGGGATTTATTTTATAATTGTCAGAGGAAATAAATCTTGCACCATCCGTAAAAGTTTCAGTCGTGAGAGTGAAGCATTCAGTAGAGTTAATGAAGTCTCTGACAGCCTTCCTACCTTATTTTGGGTGCTAGCTTTGTTTGCAGCAGATGGCTGTTCAAGCATTCTGCTGGTGGCACTTGGGTCTGGATAGAGTGGCAGCTGGGTGCATATCCTGTATTGCAAACAAACAATTCATTGTTCATTACAGGCTTCACCTTGGGATTGCAATCTGCATAGTCCCCCATGAACCCATACCTAAATGGTTTGTAGACTGTAATTCAATCATTTTTCTGGTTGTGCATGATTAATTAATAAAGTATTTATTTTGAATAAATGATTAAAGTGGTGTGGAGAAACAGGAAGAAAAAGAAATCAGTTGGAGTGGTCTGGCTGTGTGCATACATATGGCTAAGGGTGCTTTTCCCTTGCAGGATCATTAACAAGAAGATGGGAATTTTCATAGTGATTGTATCTCTGGTCAGTGTAGACACAGGTGAATTTTATATTCTTTCTTTTATTTTGAGGGGAAATTTTAAGTCTTCTAGATATTTTTATTATGCACATGCATGTCCAATCCCTGTTTCTCTTGCACACCAGAGCAGTGTCTGTGAGCTCCAATTTAATTATGTGTTTTGTGATTAAATATTTATCATATTTGAGTTCTCACTCAATTGGAATAATTCAATAACTCCTTGTTCTTTTATTACAAGAATTAAATACAGATTACCTTATCAGTCTTTGGTTTGCCCTGCATTGTGAAAAGGATACTGTTACCAACTGCTTTATTTAGGGTTCCAGTGAGGTCTTGCCACCACTGGTGTAGCATGAACGGCACTGGGAAAACCAGAAAAGTGTTGGAGCATCTGTGCTGTCAAATGAAGGGCAGAATGGGGGAAATTATAGCCAGATGAGATCACCCTATCATGACTTCCATGCCAGTTCTTTGTTATGGTTTTTCAGTAGTAACAACGTGTTAAAATTGCAGAATATTCAAATTTCCAGCTCTGTTCTTAAAATTTAGAATAGTTGTGGAGAACAAAAGTCTGGGGGCTGGGGTTTTTTTGTGGGTTGGATTTTTTTTTGCTGTTGGATTTTTGTGGGTTTTTTTGGTTGTTGTTTTGTATTCATTTGTTTTTCTGGGGTTTTTTTTTGGGTTTTTTTTTTTATTAGAACCAAGAACAAAGGAATGACAAAACTTCACATGGAAAGAAAATTCCATGAGCTTTGAAGTCAACCCTTTAAATGTTAGGAAATAACGGAGTTCTAGTTGACAGGCTTATTCATATTATGATGCATTCCTTAGTTAAATGGTGTAAGTACCTTTTCCTCATTCATACACAAAAGAGCACATATCTTTCCCTTCAGAGGAAAGTATTGCTGAGGTGGTATGAGTGATTCTAAATACAACATCAGCTTCCTTTCAAAGTGATGAACTTTGTAATCTGGCTGAAGTTGCCAGCCATTGCTTCATAACTTGCTTCATCAGCAGACTTTCTCTGTTCATTACTTTTTCTGATTACTAATAAATATATTAAACAGTCTGTTATATAAATTGAGTAGTCACTTGGCCTTTGCCAAGATAGAAACTGACCATTTATTCTGCCTGACCAATCTCTTGAGCAGGATTTGGTCCATAACAGTAAGAAGTGTCTTCCATATAAAAGTACTTACTGCCTAGTTTTATGGGTTTTTTGAAATAAATTACAGTGGTAGAAGATTGTAACAGACGCCTTTTGGCAGTCTGAATCGATTATGTCAGTGTGCTGCCTCTCCCGTCCCCCACTACTTTTCAAGCACTCTTTCATTAAAATGATCAAAAGAGAGCCAGATGTAGCCACAGTGTGAGTGCAGGGGATGTGCAACCTCCTAAGTAGCACTGCCATGCGTGGCCAAGGTAGGCATGCTGAACAATGCTGTGCTAAAGGGCAGGGCTCTGGGAAGTTTGCAGAAATTACCCTATTTCTGTGTGTAAGATTGACTTGGATTTTATTTTAAAATAGCAATTCAGACCCTTCATATTAAAAAAATGTCAGAAATCTTGGGTATGTTGCATCAGGATTTGGTGATTTATTTCACCTTAATTATCAATATAACCCTAGAGCTTTTCTTCTAGTACTTCTGTTTCTGCAGGGATGTCATTTTGGTGACAAAAAACTCTGTGTTCCTGACTAGATGCCTTTATTCTTTCAGTGGGTACAAACAAATCCACTACCTTGTCAACCTCTTCAGACTCCCTGTCTTTCTTGGTTGTTTCCTGTATTTCCACATGATCAAGTGAACCTACTGAACAATTTTTTTATCAGTTTTCTACTTGGCTATGCTTGAGATTTTTTTTTTTTTAATCTCATTTATTTCTTCTATATCTTACTTGTTGTTAGAAGTCTGTTTTTCTTAAGTAGCTCTTGAAACACTGAAAATGCCTTGGTTTTGACTATAAAATATCTGTAATGAGACTCTGTATTTTATTGAAGTCTCGTGATACAAAGCTTCATGTTGTGGTACCAATTCTTCACTTTATTCTGGTAGTTGAATTTGCTGTATTGTGGTGTCTGTTATATTTTAAAAGATGGTCAAGGTGAAAGGACCCTGAGGGGTCATAGACTAGAATGTGAATTTATTGTGTTCCAGTGAGGCCACTGCAGAGCTGTGTGAGTGCTTTCGCTTTGTGATACATGGATAAATCTGTGCAGAGTTGCATCACAGCCAATGTCAGGCAGCTCTGTCAGTAAATTGGGAATAGTTCCTATCTCCTGTCCTATATTTCTGTGAGATGAAAGCGATGATATTCAGACAGAAAAATTGATGTTTACGATCAGAAATAGATTCTAATAGTGAAATCTCTTGAACTACGTAATAACCTCCCAAAGGAAAAGGCAAGCAGCCTCATTTTCCAGATAATTTATGGCCAGCCTGGCCAAATTGCTCATTATACTACAGGGAGTAATAGTCTATTGGTGGAGGAATGGGCATGATTATTTAATAGGTACTTTTTGTTTCTACTTAGTTTTCCTTTCTGTTTCTTGTGGATAGGTCGTATGTAAATGTAGTCAAAATGCTTCTTTACGTTATTTGCCTGTAAAGCAAAGCCAAACAGGTTTTGGACAAACATTAAAATATTATCATCGCTAGACATAAATGCAGCAAACAGAAAGAAGTGCTGTTTGGAAACATCTGATATTGTGGTTTTATTTATCAAGTGCATGAATGTGCCTTGAAAAAATCTCCCTGCTTCTAGGAAAGTGTTTGTGTACAAATACTCCCACCCTCCCACCCCCACCCCCCCAAAAAAAACCAAACCCACCACAGCCAAAACTTTTTCAAAAACTGATGCAAATTAAACCCTACTAATTCAAAGTAAACCTTCTTATTCATCAGTTTATTCTTTTTGATGGTCTAGAATCACTTGCAGACCATTACCTCAGATATGAGGTCACTTCAGTGTGCAGTTTCAATCCCTCCAAATGTAATTTTTATTTCATTTGCTATATAACAGTGGTGACATTGTTCAGTGGAAGTATGTCTTTCAGGGCTCGGTTACTGCCAAGATTCCCATTATCAATAGTCAGTGACAGATAGTGATTTACTGTAGGGAGTGAGGTAGTGCAGTGAAGCCTTTCAAGTACCACACGTAAGAGCTCGAAGGGCAATTAGCACATAACATTGGTATCGTTGCCTCAGTTGCATGTGCTTAAAAGCACCATGCTTATTAATATAACAAATGGCACACGCTATTGTAGTACTGTTGTGGGAGGGCTGAGGGTGTTAAACTCAAGTCTGTAGTTGGTGCTACCCACTGCGTTTTTCCCTGGGAATATTGTTTAGAATACACTTGGATGTTAATTGCAGTCACCATTAACTCGGCTTGGACTATTCTGCAAATTCAGAATTCATGGAATGAAAGAGGCTTACTTACATTTCTAGGGGGTTGTTTATTGTAGAGATGAATTTAGCATTTTAAAACTCTTCGCAGTCTCTTTTTTTGCACTTTAATGTGTTCCTTCCCAATGTTTTTCCCCTCATATTCTAACCCAGGTTTTTTTGCATTTTTACTATGTAACCAGCAGTGCATAATATCTCTTCCAGTTCCCTCATAACTTTTTTCACTTTGTGCTCTAATTTAAGAAAGAACGTCCTGACTCAGATATACAGACTACTTGCCTATTCCTTACCATGATGATTATTTTAGAATAGCTTATATTTGTCCACAAAAAATGTTTTCTTGCTTGTTACTCTTGATGAGTAACAATTTTAGTTGGAATATTTTTGTAGCCTGAACAGGTGGTTTGACAAATGCACTTTGGAAAGCAGGAGATAGCTCTTCTGTCTTGCCTGTGGAGCCCAGTGTTGCCACTGTCCTTGTTCTGCATGCACTGCTTCTGGGAACTGTCAAATTCTTCACTCTCTATACCTCTAGAACAAGATAAAATGCATGTTGTTTGCAGACTATATATGCATGCCAGTTTAGATTTACAAGCATTGTTATTAGCCTTTTCCAGAACTTGTCTTGGATACTTCTATATATTTTAAAATATTTCATAGTATTTAGTGTAGTATTTTCACTATGTAACTCTTACAATAGTCAATGAGTTAAATTGATGAAATAATTAATGATCTTTAAAAAAATTAAATATAGGAAGTTAATTCTTTTGACCCTACCACCATTTTTCGTAATTCTCAGTTTACACTTTTCTGATTTTCTTCTTGTTTTTGTATTCCTAGAAAATACATAATTAGAGTTTTAAACCAATAGGATTCTGGCTCTCCAATTTATATTCAAAACAGGGTGTGTTACATTTTTGGTCTTTATCAACCACAGCTGTTTACACTGAGGTGTTCTTAGCAATAAAGATGCAGATGTATAGAAAGGTCAATAACCCCACTGAATGTCAGGATATTTTTTCTTTCCATCTTGTTTCACAACTGTTACAGTCTTAGGACACATTTTTCTCAGGACTGAAATCTCTTCGCTACCAACCTCTGTGAAAAGTGCAAATCTGTCCACAGCACTTGAGGGATGAAGTTGTTACATCAGTTCCCAGCACCAGTGTAGCTGCTTTTTGCTGCTTCTGACTGTAAAGTGGAAGTAATCCATGTATTTTAATCCCTTTATCTCATCATCTCATCAGTGCAATTCCTCTTTAATCATTTCTGATAAAGTGAGATCCCTCCAGGCAGACACCAAGGATGTTTCAGGTATCAATCCACTGTTCATATAAACCAGAAATAAGCCTTTCTCATCTGGAGAGAGTTCTTCAGATAAGAGAACAGACCTCAGCAGAAGCTGCTTCTCATCCTTTGCAGAAAGCAGTCAGTTCTATCCATGTTGTCATTAAAAGTAGAGACAGACACGCAGAGTACCAAGATGAGTTTTGGAAGTTTCTGCAGTTTTGCACGCCCTCAAATACCTTTGTGATTATAAAACACAACAGTGAAGTTTTTTTACATCCAGCAAAGCTTTGGTGGCAGGCTATAGCACTTACCAGGCTCCTAAAAGCAAGCACAAGCTTATCTAGAATCAAACTCATCTAGGAACAGGTGCTCTGCTGGTTGCAGGAGCTGGTGAAACAGGCAACCATCAGGAATAAACCAGAAATAAAGTATCAAGCTACTTGACTTATGGGGAGCAATGAACTGCTCTTTAAACACAATGTATGTTGAGTTAAATTTTAGGATTGCTTAATGCAATACTGCAAGACATTATTTGATAAATTGTCATCAGTTGTGCGATTTTGTGAGCACTTTTGTTGAAATGTAAGGAAGAAGCTGCACGTTCTGTTTCCTAGGGATAGTGAAACATTGCTGTGGGCAGTTCTGTGCCCACCACTGCCTGTTGCAGGGCAGCTTTCTTCTTGAGAAACCAGGCACTCCAAGCCATATGCTTGTTCATTGGTCATAATTTTCCTTCTGCACATTCCACCTTTCCAGTGCCAATTGCCTCTTTTCAGCCCTCCTACTGCACACACTGCATTTTTCACTCCATACTCCCTGCTTTCCAAGCCAATCTGTCCTCTGTGTTGTTGGCTAGAGCTGCAAGTCTGTCAGTGTCCCTGCACAATGTGTCACCAGTCTTGCAGCCACCAGAACAAGCGCAAGAGCTGCTGCCTCGCACAGGAGCAAATTACTGTGTTCAGATATTCTGCAGTAACTTGCTCCTGTGAGAGGCAGCGGCTCCTGGCTCCTCCCTGCACCTTTATTTCTCTGCATGCTCCTTTCTGGAAACCTTCTTCCATAATCCGCACAACAGCACTAGGTAGCCTAGAGGGAAACTCAAAACTGCTTTGTGCATGAACCACTCAGAAGTTCATGTGTTTAGCTCTAATTTGGGTGGCTGTGTTTGATAACCTGAGTAGATTTTTCAAGGCAGCTTTTGAGTCTGAAGGGGTGGGGATTTGGGGTACAGATCAAGCTGTGGTGGTGTCCTCAAGGTATGCCTCCCAACAAAATATGGAGGAACTATTTGACACCTGCTTTTCTGTCCTCACAAAATGCAACTTGGTGGCTGGAGCATTGGTGGGTTGGTGAGCAGTGCCTGAATTTTTGTCAGTATTATCTTGAAATCACAGAATGGTTTGGATTGGGCCTTAAAGATCATAAAGTTCCAACCCCCTGCCATGGGTAGGGACACTAGACCAGGTGGCTCAAAACCCTATGCACCCTAGTCTTGAACACTTCCAGGGATGGGTTTCTTCTCTGAGCAACCTTTTCCAGTGTCTCACCATCCTCACAGGAAAGAATATCTTCATAATACCTAATCTAAACCTGCCTTGTTTCAGTTTAAAGCCATTTCCCCATGTCCTATCACTACAGGTCCTTGTAAAAAGTTCCTCTCCAGCTCTGTTACTGCCCCCCCCTTTAGGTACTGAAAGGCTAATTCACCTTCATTTTACATGTAGTAGTAAGTTAGCAGGAACAGACTGTATGTGAAGAGGAAATAATCAGGCTTCTTCTAAATGTGCTGTCCTTATAAAGTCCATAGGCAAGGGTCACTCTGCTTCCCATGGCCAAAAGCAATAGGAAGGAGGCAATGGTCCTGGGAATGTCCCAGGCCCCAGACAAGATCAGCTGTGCTCAGGGAGGTATGAACTCTGTGGTAAATCAGTTTCTGCTGCTCCCGTTCTCTAACCCTTTGGTCTTCTCCAGCCCAGAGCTCTACCCCAGTGCTTTCCCACCGAGAGCTGCTTTTTCACACCTTTATACCTTTCTCATGCCTTGTGTTCTACATCCTGTGCCATCCCACAGTGCCATACTCCAAGTTTCCTTTTACCCAAGTTCTTAGTCATGTCCTATGTTTATTTGCACCAACCACCATCACGTCACTGTTGCCACTACACTTTTTGAATCCCATGGCCTGACCATGCCTACTCTTACGGTCAACTTCCCCCACAAACAGCAGTGCCTGGCTCCCGCAGCTTGGATTTTGAACGTTCATTGTGTACATTTATATCCCAGAAAAGACCAAATCTAGGGAAATTTAGTGATAACTGTCTAGCAGCATTTTTGTGGTACTGGAAGGGCTTTTAAGACCATGATATTATATTGTCAAAACTCTGCAATGGTTTGTCCTGATACTTTTGGGGTATTTATGTAGTTTGCATTGAAATATAACCCTGCAGCCCTAACAGGCATGTTGGGCTAGAAGTCTGCTCACTTTGGTGTATGGGAGAGGAGAGCACGGAGTGTCATGTTACATACTGGACAGCACATCTTAAAGAACTGCTGTTTCTTGGAGTCATGTTTCTTTCCTTTGATATACAGAAAAAAATGGGAATTATGTGGATAATGTATTGAATGGAAGAGACTGCAAATAAAATACATGACAGTCTGTAAGCTAGGCAATTTGTATATTCCTACATATTCTTAAATAAAAATAAATGTGTTGGAGTGCCAGTAAGCATTCATATTTTTGATGATTGTTTCTCATAATTGTAAGGTAATTATTTGAAGTGAAATTCGAAGGTGATAATTGTGCTATGAAACTGTCATCACGGTTTTGTAGCCTGGTATCAATTGGCCAATTAGAAGTGATGTCTGGCTTTTACTAGGGTTTGGTGTTGAGTACTGCTGATGATGTTTTAAGAGCAGAACTGTTCAATTGTTAAACTAAGTAAGAAGACTGACATTTGAAAGACAGCATTGGCATATTAAGTGCTTATAACCAATCCTGCTTACCATTGGGAAGTCTTTAAAGACAAAGGGTAATTTGTTGAGAGTATTGGGAGAGAATATCTGTATCAATATAGACACATTAAACTTTATGATATAAAGCTAATTTTAGGTACTTAAAAGTACACCCTAGTATTGTGGTAAAGAGCTCCAAAACCAGCTTAGTTTAAACTTTCTGACTGGTGAGAGGTACATCTGAGTGTCATTTTGAGGTCAGTTGTGCTGAGTGTCTATGGGTGAGATGGAGTTTGGCACACATTCCTCTGTCGTGCCCCTCTCCTCAATGGCACATGGGTTTTTGGGGCTGCCACTGATGGCTGCTGAGGAGATGGTAACACTCTTGCAGTAGCTTGGCTTATTCAGAGCCTCAGCAGTGACTCTTGTCACAACCTGCTTCCCTCTCCAGGCTCTTCTGTGTGAGCTCAGTCTCTGAAATGCAGAGATTATGCTCATAAGAAAGACCTGGAGTGAAAGAATTCAGACTAGTGATGAGGTTGGGTATTTTTTTAATTGCTCACACCATTTAGGAACATAAACCCTGGGTATTTCAGAACATTAAATTATGATCATATTGGGGTGCTCATTTCAAACTTCTTGAGTTCTTAAATAGAAACTGACTGTGTTGGTGATATAATTTTGAATTACAGAACTCAAGAGGAACGTGCAAACTGGAGAAATACAGAATGCAACCTCTTGTTCAAAGAAGGGAGAGCTACAAATAACTCTGCTCCCGAAAAATTTGCCTAACATTGCATTACTATTGCTTTTAAAAGTGTCATTTGAGTACAAACAAAAAGTTGTAAGTGAATTACTTTTTAGCAGAGGCAGTGAAAGATGAATAAATAGTAATCAGCTTGTACTGGGTCAAAATCAATCTTATTAAGGAAGCCAAGTCTTGCAGTTCATTTGAAGCATACATCAGTGATAGCAAATTAAATCTGTGTAGACAACTGGGCAGTCTTCTGGAAAGACCCATCTTAAGATTCCCTGGACATTTGTTACTTCTAACTAAAGCAATCCTAAAGACTTAGATTTTTAATGGTCTTACATTTTTGTACAGTAAAGAAAATGTGAAGAATAATCACATGGGAGTAATGACACTGAATGTCTTCTCTTTTTTAAGGTCCCTTACTGTAAATACAGCTAGTGGATTATTTTGGTTTTCTTTTCTGTTTTATAATACTTATGTGCAGTTCTTTCTAAGAACACATTGTTGCTTTAAGGTGCCTCTCTCTGAAATATGATGACCTACCTTGAATCCTTTTTGCAGTCTCTTTAAACCTTCTTTGCTAATTACTTCCCATATGTTTCTTTCCATTTAGAAAACCGTTAAATATTTTCTGATTTTGCTTTATAGCTCTAGGAGAAAGATAGATCAATATGCTGGATTTTCCCGTTCCAGACATCTGAGTTCTGAATAAATTTGACTTACTGTGACTGAAAATGAGCTCAATATGCTTATCCTGACTTACATATTCTGCTGAACCATTGCAAAACAGTACAAGTCTTCCCGGTGAAGACTGGCACGCTGATAGGAAAGGGAGGAATCCACTTGACTGTTTATACTGTGACTGACGTGGTCTGATCCTTATTGTTCTTTACTTTCTTTGAGTATTTCTGTCATTGCACTGGAAATTTTTATATACCATATCTAATTACAGAAGGGTTTTTGAAGCATGATAGTTCAACACCTCTTCTAACTTAACTGTTTTATATTTGTCAATGTTTTGACTTTGTAATTTTGCTGAGTTCCACCAATTCCCACTGTTGGTGAACCAGTTTAAAGTCATATATATCATACTGTTGTAATAACTGCAAAGAATCAAGATCATACTAAGGTGTGTATGTTCTGTGGGGTCAGAATTATTTACTGCCATCTAAGTTTCTGTTTTCTTTGGTTTATGAGAAACATCTGGCAATGGTGAGAAATAAGTTGAAAACGACAGGTGGCTTAGTCAAAAAAATCTCAGTTTAAATTTTAAGTGTGTGTATATCTGTATATTTTTATGTATTCTTAATAATGTAAGAAAGAGACACCTCAGTGTCATTATTTAAGCTGAGTGACGCTGACATTTGTACTTATTTCTGGCTATTTAATTTAATTCATATGTGAGACCTTATTGCTAAAGGGAATGGGATGTTAAATTGAAAGAAAATATAAAATAGCAAACACTTAATGAAAACTTGAAACTACGGAAGAGTATGATGGGTTTTCAATGTCCCTTTTAATCAAAACAGAAACTCTTTCCAGGGCTTGTCATCAAAAAAGTTCTCATTATTATGAAGAACCTGTATTTCAGTGCAATGCTTATGAGGCTCTAAACTGGAGGGAATGATTGCTGGGCCTTTGCTTTAGCAAGAGGAACATTGTAATTATCCAGTCAGAACAGCACAGTGCTCTCCTGCCCTTTCTGCAAGCCAGTGATGTTCTTGTCAGCCTGTTCGTAGCAGCAGTGCCCTAATGCTCTGCTGGAATTTGGTTTTTTTGTACTGATAGCATTGGCTTCCACAGTATCTGCAGAAATCAAACTGTTTTCCAGAAGTATGAACAGTCATACTGTCTGGGTCTCAGTGGTATACGCAACAACTTTATTAAGACTTGAAGAGAGCAGCAAGCACAAGCTGTATCTGGGGCTCTTTTTATTTAGCAAGCCATTAGACAATATTACAGAGATTCTCTGTTATTTCTCTGCTTGTAGTGATGTCATTTTTGTATTCCTGTGCATACTTTTATGTGTCCTAATCTGTTTTCACTCTTGGGCTTGCTGCTCTGAATGTGTGTGTTTACTGTTCTTTTCTCTTGCTGCCTCTGTCTCTAATGGTCTCTAATAAATAGAAAAGGCACATACCTGCCATTCTTCCATGTTACTCAGTGACATCCATCATGAAGAAGCCTATGAAATGATTTTGTTGACGACCTGCTTGCAGCATAAACATGAATTACTGGTGTGCATCCATCTTTAATGCACATCTTTCCTTTTTTAAAGTAGTTCAAACAGAGTTGTGTAATCAGATTTGCAAGGGTAGCTCTTGCTGTTGTGGTGAAGATTGTTGCCCTGCTAGGATTTGGTAACATTTACAGCAGATGCAGAAAAAAGTTATGGATGTAAAGTGATATCTTAAAAGATTTTTTTCATTTTTTTAGGCTACTCACCCAGAATGTTGGTCTTCTTTATGTTGGAAACTTTGACAGACCTTTTGCACAAATTAAGGTACGATTGATAAGCTGGGGGGGAGGGGGCTATTTCAATTATTTCACTTCTGTATGATTTAGAGAACTTCAAGACTTCAAGTTATCAGTATGGCTTCAGGTAAAACAATGGGAAGTAGTGCTGCTTTGGTTGTGTTTACCATATTCTGGGTTTGCTTTTGGTTTAATCGGTGCATTTAACTTGTCCAAGAAATTTAGTTTTTCCAATCATCTTTAGATTAATTTTAGCTCTGGTTTAATTACCAGCAGGTTTTCTTGTCAGAGGCATTTCAAAGCAAAGCCACTTTTGAAAAAGCCCTGTAGTTCTTTAAGTGATCCTTGACAGGGAAGACACTGCAGTAAAAACCACAAAAAATACTGTTTACCCAGTATTGGTACATTTGTTATGAAAGACTCATACAATTGCTGGAAAATAATTTGTCTTTTATGACTTATTGTTTCTTTTTTTTTCAGTGGAAATATAATAGTTTCATGTTTCTAATTGCCAGTTGCTAATTAGTTATTGCCATGTCACTTGCAAACAAAAATGTTTTACAAGAATATATGGACTGATTCTGCTGAATGTCATTGGTATTTTCATTAGAACAAAGAGAGGGAGGCATTAGCATATCGGCCATTACACTGCAATGTGGAAATGTGATATCTGTTTTAGAATGCTGAAGTGTTCCCATGTCCTAGATGATACCTGTAATTATTACATATTCTGCACTCTTGGCTGCATTGTTTCCTCCACTGGGTGCATATGCTTGTGCTTCAGAATTTTAAGAGCCTTGCTTTTGTTTTACATCAAAATGAAACTTAATTTCTAAAACTCAGATGTGTTCCTTTGCCATCTCTAATTATGTTACTAAACAGTATTCCCAACTGTATCTAGCAAATACTTTCTATAACTTAAACCTTGGTACTGTATTAAAATTATTTTAAAATAAGAAATGCATGCTTTTCATCTTCCTATTTCCCTTTCTCTCATCTCCCCAGTTCCTACATGTGTATTATTTGGGTTGGCTAATAACCAAACAATTAAAATGCTACTTGCATGAAACATTTTGCCAGAAGTTTCTTCAAAAATGACCTTGTATACTTTTGTTGATAACTCTTCAGACTAGTGCTTCTTTAAAAGCTTTATAAAAGTTTACTGTTCTCCCGTTCTAAATGAGGCTCCATTTCTGCCTGCTCCATCCACTTATAAGAATAATAAATAGCAAAATAGGAGGTTTTCCCCATGGCTGGGAAGAGTTTAAGTCTGCTGGGTGGAAGTGGGAGGGAAGAGGTGAATACCCCACTTGTTTCCTGCTGCTTGCAGTCAGCAGTGGTACCCCTGCCTGGGGCCAGGGAGAGACCCTTCTGCTCACAGGACAGCTGCAGAGATGCTGTACAGGATGCAACTGCAGGACTGAGTGGCAGATCAGTAACAAATGCTTAGGGAAAGAGGACCCTAACAGGATAAGTACAAAGCGTGCAGACAGCTCCTTGCCATTTGCATGCAGGGCCTTCTCTGCTGGAAGTGGTATCTCCATTATCTGCATTCTGTTGCTCAGTAGACTCAGTTGGGCTTCCCTCCCACAGTGTGCCTGAAGGATTTTCCACTACATTTCCAACATACAAAGCCATACTATCATTGTGAGTTAAGGTATTATTTCATATCTTTTAAATCTATTGCCAAATTATTCTTTTTGGTTCAACCTAGGTCTTACGTCAAGAGAAGTGGTGAGCAGTCAGTCTCTGCTCCTGATTTTTATCTTACCCTCCACATATCCCCATTTTGCATCCTCCAAACCACAGAAACTTAATCTAATTGCTCTCAGAATCCAACCTCTATCTCCAATCAATACCCTTTTTTTTTGTTTTACATACCCTTCTGTATTTCTGTTGTTGCTTTTTTTAGGGTAGGGGATAGCATAGTGTTGAAGACATGAGCACAAAAGCGTTTTCTGTTGTGTCTGCAGTTCTTCATATATGGTAAAATGCTTGGTAAATACCTGACATACAGTTAATTTGAGTAACTTGATATTAGATTTTCTGGTAATATATCACCAGTGTAGCCTCATCCTAAATGTTGTGTTTGCTACAGAATAGATAAAGTGGATAATCAAAATAAATTTCAGTTGCTGCCTTCGAAAAACAAAGCCTATTTTCCACTTTATTACTGTAGATTACATTGATAAGATCTAATTCCACAAGATGTACTCTATAAAATATAACTTGCTTTTGGAGATATAGGCATGTATATGGGTGTATGCACACTGTTGCTTTGCTTTGCTTTGCTTCTGGTGCTAAAGGCAATGCTGGAGTGGTAAGCTGATTGGTGTGGCTTGTTATTACCTTCAACTGGGAAATGGCATGTAGTTAACAAAGACAAAAAGCTTTTGAAATTGAGGCTCCTCTGCTTGCGTGAGATTCTAGAGGGATATTTGCTGCCTGGCAGCAGGAGGAACTGGTATAGAGTGACTTCATAGAGATCTTCAGCACCAAAACAAAAAAGGGAGTAATAATTCACACTGAGAGCTGGTGCTGCAGAAAGAAGTTTATGTACTCTGGAGATATACAATGGTCTTCGTAACTGTTGACACAGATTTCTTTCATTCTTCCCCCAGCACTTCTTCAGGTGTTTAATATGCTTTTGCTAATGATCCCATCAGTTAAAAGACCAGTGAGCTACATATGGTCCTGGAATATATATAAGGCAGAGTCTTTATAACCTTTTAGTTCAAATATGCTTTTACACACTGTGTGATAGATTGGTCTCTCTTGTTATATAAATTACCCACTCATGTTCATTTGCAAACATCCCAAGTATTACGTATTCTGTTAGGATATAGCATTTTTTTGCCAAATGTATGCATTAAGGAATGCCCCAAACCACTACAGTCCTCTGTCAGTGTAGATTTATTACTCAAAGTGGACCATTATTAGACAGCAGTACTTCCAGTGCATTTTAGTGCACTTTCAGTTGGACAAGTAGGAATGTTACCAGGTCTTTGAAATATTCATAGTAAACATATAAACTGCCATGCCATTACTCACAAATACATGTTTCAGTTTAGCTACATTTACAAAACTGCAAAAAGAAAAGCTCCTTATCAAAGTATCCCTTCCCAAAAGCAAATAAGTTTGATTTTCCAAAACTGTGCAGGAGATAATTGCACCAATGTCTTTGATGAAGAACTGTAGATGGCAATTCTGGGAAAAGAGTTTGAAATACTAACATCTCTTCTAGGAAGATTTTTCTGTGTCTTTCTTTCTTATATCAATAATTCATTAATATATATTAATATTTATAATGTTTCTGAGACATAGCTGAACTGATAAGATTAACTGAAATTACCTGATCTTACTCCTCAACCTGCTTTCAGTGGTATCAGTGGTTGTGCTTGATAGGTGTTTGATATCTGTACTTCATTATGCAAGAGAAATGTGAATCATTCCTCCTGAAGCTTTTGAATCCTGCATCTGATAGCAGATGGATAGAAGAAATGGGAAAGAAGAGTTTCCCTGGTTAGAGGGATCTGCCTGGAACTTAACTTTTTGAATAATGTGCTAGTTCGTGGGTACTGCAGGATTTTTTATATTGCTACTTTATGGGTTTATGATAGAACTTCTAAGTTTTTGCACAGTATTTGTGATTGCTCTTGTTCTAGGGTAATATTTAGTGAGCTTCAGTACATTCAGTGACGTACATAAATTATGTCTGTTTCAGTTAGCTTCTGAGATTCTTAATTAATTATTTGAAAATTCTGTTGTGGCAACGGTTTCTCATTTTTTTTTCCAGGGGATTGCTCTTTAATATTATATTGAAGGAATCAATTTAATAAAGGGTAGTTATTTAAATAATTTAATTTTGTTTCTAAATAAAATTATTCTAAATTATTGTTTAATTCTAGTGTCCATTCAAAGGCATTGTAGAACAGTTTCACCATATATGTTTGCTTTCAGTATCTTTTCCCATTTAAGCTATTTTAGTAGTAGAAAAATAGTGGTTACTGTCATACACTTCTGCTTTCTTTCAAAGAACTCCAGAGCAATGCAATGATTTGCAGCTTTCTTTATATCTTAAGTGGTTGTATTTATTAAATATCTCTTGGAAATTTGATTAAATGGAAAAGGTTTCTGTAAGTGATAATCTTGATCAAGAAGATAAAGTATTGTCATCAGCTGGAATTAACTGGCAAGCTTTCTTTTATCTTTTTTCACTAAATATTGTTAGTATTTTTCTGCTAACAATGAAGCTGTTAAAGCAAAAACTTTATCTTAGAAATTTTGTGTTTATTAGAAGTAGCTAAATCTATTGTTCCAGTATACATAATAATGGAAGGGTATGTTACTGGGGTTTTATGACATGTTGTTTTTAAACTTGAGGTTTGATCAATGTAGATTACACTGAAAACTTAGCTACACTATATGCAGGATTTATATCTATAAAGAAAATCATATTACTTAATCAATTTATTAGGATTGTCAGTTTTTTGCAGTTCAGTTCCTAGTAGCTTCTGGGGTTAGGGGAAATGGTTCAGTACTCTGTGTTCTCCATTATTAATAAGTAATGAAGCTTCTGGCAGTCTTTACTTCAAGCTAATGACTAGTTTCATTTTTTGGCTTTCTTAGCACATTAAATTACCATTTAAATAAAGATTAATTACTACTGTTTTATTTTTAGTATTTTAAGAGTAGTTATTAAAAGTTTCATAGTAACTACTACTTTGTTCAAAATAGCATTGTTTGATTTAATAGAATATGAGGACAGTTACATTGAAAAGGATATTTTGAAAATAATAATGTGTTGCTAGTATTTCGTTTTTATGATAGGATCCCAGTGGAAAGATTCTGAGTTTTAAGTTTGCTTCTGGGGAGTTTGTTGCTGTAGTTACAGCAGTCTTGCTGTCAAGGACTAGAAAGGAATCAAGATTTCTGCTCTGACCTGCTCCTCAATAGCCCTAATCTGTGATTTCATTAAACTTGAGAACAGTGTTGCTGATTGCTGAGGCAGCTGACTGCTGAGGCAGTGTGACCACCTACACTCCAGGAATGTAATTTGGTTCTAAGCTATTTTTTGTCCAACTGCCTCATTTTCCCTTGGCAAATACACGTTTAACTTAAAACATGATAAAGCATAATAAAGTTCTGCCAGAGAGAGGCCTTGCAGCAGGTAATCACTCCAAAATAATGTCTTTGGTTATATCACATCAAAACGTGTAGACTCTCCAGATACAAATCCATCCACCTTTAAGATCTACAGGCAACTTTTCAGCACCTCAGAGAATTTACTGTAATGTTCCCAAGAGCTGAAACCTCATGAACATAGCTGCCTTACCTTTGTCCAAACAAACAGGCTGCACTGATGTCTGAGAACCAGGTCAGACATAATTCATGACTCCTTCAGCAGTGTCAAACCACTGCAGTTGATTAGTGAAATGATTGGCCACAATTTACCAAACAATCCTTTCCTGAAGAAGAGGGAACAGGACTGAATTTATGATCTTGCTGCTCTTAAGAGGTTATTTTTTAAGGTAGGATAAGCTGCTGATTTCTCAACTGAAGCTGGCATGTTTTTCTTCCCTGAGTGATAATGACTTCTACTCCAAATTAGTGATCCCAAAGCTTGGGGTACCCTTGTTTAGGGTACAGGTCTTCAGAGTACTCCAAATTTAGGGGGAGAATTAGTCCGGCTTTCACCACACAATCGGTTGCTGTCCAGACAGAGCTCCACAGTAGCAGTGGGATCTGTACAGTTTTTTAGCAAAAAAATGTTTAAAAGTTTTCCCTTTGTGCCTGTTGACAGCCACTAAGAGTATGTTGATGTCTTAATTATTTGATGCTTTGCTTACTGGACTTCAATACATAATTGCAGTGGTTTTTGTGTTCATTACCAGAGCAAATAGTAGAGGATAAGAATTCCTCTCTTCTTACAGTTTTGTGCTGTTACTGTGTTTTACGTGATACAAAATGCCATAGAATATGACACAGGGAAACCACGTCTTCAGCTTGATGATGGTACAGCCCTAGAATCTCTGAAGTGAGATGTTCCTGAGAAAACAGAAATACAGATTTATCTGTAAGTGGTTGAAGACAAGTAATTTCAAATTGAAAGAGACATCACGGGGTTGAACAGGGGCCTGTCAGATTAAAGACAAATAGTTGTAACCTTGGTTAGCTTAGCAAGATACTGTCAGAGAAGGATTGTTTCATCTTCTTATTAGCAGAGTTAACATGAACTGTGAGGGGAAGAAAAATGGGAGAAGATGATTTTTAGCTAGGAAAGTAATGATAGGATAGCAAATGGGTTATCCTGGACAGAAATAATTTTGTTCTGAAAGCTGAAGAATGCTTTGAGAGCTAGAGATCTGGATCCAGCTTCCACTAGGAACAAATACCTTGACAGTGTTGAGAATGAATGTGATAATTATATGATTTTATGATTGTGAAGAAGATAAATCCAGGTAGTCTGAGTCCCTACATTTCATTAAACACAGTCACTCTAAATTAAAACACACAGAATGAGGATAAAACTGTATAATCTAGCTCTTCTGAAGTTCAAACTGCATCTTTAGGATAAAGTAATGAACATTAATTATATATACTTATAATTGTTGACAGTTTTCCAAGAGAACTGGTGGGTGGCTCTTACGTTTTATAGAGTTTTGTGGGATATTACAGCAGGATTTTCATATCCTCTTGCTACTAGTAGAAGCTGTACTGGGCATCATTGGAATTGCTAGTATTGGGCTGTTGAGAAACTGTGTAAGGAAATCCTTCTTTTTGTTTTTATTATTCTGTCTTTTGTGATAACCAGCTATACTTACGTGTCAGGCAGAAGTCAACACATGGAAACAGTTTTAGCACCAAAACTTAAAAAAATAGGGCTGATGGAGACGTAATCTTTCAAAATAAATTTCTCAATATAGTAGGGATTTAGGATTTTTTCCTAATATTTATTGGTACAAGATGAACATGTATGGGGTTCTCATGGGAAGTCATACAATGCTGAGATAATGCCCTCTGGAGCCTGAACCTGTCCTTTTCCACTCATTCCTTTCCTCTGCAGTGATTTCACATCATTCCACAGTACTGATTCAAATTCAGCATCTTCTTTTTTATCTTCAGCGTTCTCTGAGACACATGAAAAGTTACCTGGCATATGGTTATGGACTGTGTTTGCCTTTGGCAGGAATGGTGATAGGTTTTACGTTAAAGATAAAATTAATAATTCTCAGCAGCAAGAGGGTTTTCAGGAGGACACCTTAGGACTTGGAGTGAACTTGATGGAACCTAGAGTGCTTAGACATCTAGGAATCTTCTATCCCAAGCTCAAGGTGCCTTTCTTTGTGTCCTAAACAATAATTTGAACACATTCAATAACAAAATTCTGAATTCATGATGGCAGTAACAGAATCTCTGGGAGGTTCTGCCCTACCCACACAGCTGATACATTGTAAAGAAGGTGGGGGAGGTGCTAGGGAGAATTTACTGAACAAACTGCAAGTTAGAAAATGTAAGGTACTAGCAAAAAATCACCAACTGCTCATTCCTAAATTGTATGTTTGTTAAAGGTAGCAAATATAGCTCATTTTGAAAAAAAGGCACTTTTGAACCATTACTTTGAGAATTAATTAGGAAAGAAAAAAGCATATGGCTTAATTCTTTATCCCTTGACTTCTTCCTTACCTTTCTCTACATCTTGACATTGTTTGTTGCAGCTTTTCTCAATCATACTTGCTATTCTTAGCAAGTATTCTTAAGGGCAAGGGGTCCTGACTGCCTGTGTATTTCTACAGACCCTGGAATATCAGAGCTCTCAGTCCTGCCTGGGAATGTTAGACACCAATAATATAAATGAATAGTAATATGTTCTATATTTGCATTTCTATTACAGTAAAAGCCATCATACAGTGGACATATTTATTCTCTGTAGACATATTAAGGAGCAAAAATAAAATACTTTTAAAAAAATCTAGCCTTAGAACTGGTGATTTAACAGAAAAAATTAACTATAAAATCTGCATTAGCACTGCAAAAACTGAAGCAGTGATATTGTATGCTGTCACAATTGCTGCCCCTAAGAACAAAATGTTAATGAGCTATAATATATAAATTCACTCTCTTCTGATGGATCAGGCACCATTTTGCTTTTTGTCATGATTATAGCTATGAATTCAGTTTAAAAAATGGTTCTCTGTAAAGCATGCAGTGTTCCATAGAAATCCACAGAATTAGGAATATTACCTCTGTAGTTTTCTCTTGTTGCTGCCAAAAAGATAGAATAATTGGTGCTTGGTTTTGGAATATGATTTTTGTTGGGGGTTTTGTTGGGGTTTTTTGTTGGGTTTTGGGGTTTTTTTGGGGGTGGGGGGGACAAGTTTTGTTATTTCAGCTTCTAGTAGCTTTTTTTGAAGATCAATCCAAGTTTGTTCTTGGCAGGCATGGGGTAAATTAAGCCTTCTGGAAAGGTTAAAATAATAGCTAATTGATTGTAGATCTTAATTTATTGGGGTTTTTTGGTTGTTTTCCATTTACCTTTATATTAACTGTGTAGAGAAAAAAAAGCCTTCAAATGCTTTTCATGAGTATTGCAAAAATGAACAGATTGCGGTTTTTTCAAGCCTTCCATTTCCTGAGCTTACAAATGCATCTTAGCAATACAAAATCAGTATGATCATACCTCACTTCTCACAAAGCTTAGGAAAACAAGTGCTGACAAAGGAACCTTGATAAGTTCAGGAGGAGCAAATTCAAGCTTGTGCATCAGGGGCAGAGCGAGCTGCAGCCTTTGAGTGGCTGCTCAGCAGCTCTGTGGAGCAGCACCTGGAGGTTCCAGTGGCCATTTAGCCAGGGCGTTGCTAGCAGGTCAAGGAAGGTCCCTGTTCTCTGCTCAAGCATTTCTGAGAGACATCTGGGGTAACTGTGCACAGTTCTGGGCTCCCTGGGGGAAGGAGAAGCCACCCCTCTGGAGTGACCCCTGTGGGGGTCGTGGTGAAGGGAAGAGCATGTGGCCCACATGGAGAGGTTAAAGAAATATGGTTTGTTTAGAAGAGAAGGGTAAAGGGAGCTTAATTGCAATCCTCCATCACCTAAATTGAGATTGCAGAAAAAAAGAAAGTCAGACACTTCTCAGAGATGTATGGGGAAGGACAAGCAGGAAAATTCCAGTTGGATGTAAGAAAAATTTTGCATGGAGGTTGATTGGGCACAGCAGCAGGTTTTCTGAAGACACTGTAAAAACTCTGTCTGTGGAGATTTTCAAAGTTTAACTGGAAGAGACCCTGAGCAACTTGCCTCATCTTTGAAGTTAACCAGCCTAGAGCAGGAGGCTGGATTGAGTGTTAGCTGGGTGTCCCTTCTGACCTGAATTTTTTAGGTTCTGTGACATTTTGGAGTATAAGCAATCAACACTGTGAAACTTAACTGGTTCATAAGGATATAAAAAACTGCATAATTTATAGTATTTTTTGGGAAATTCTACAGTTGGATGTTTCTGAACCTCTGCTGTTGCTGATTGAATAGAGCTTAATTTCAGTCTGTAATACGAATGTGCAGTATTCCTGTTAGTTCTTCCTTCTTATCTTTTCCGATGGCTGTGACCACAACTTGTATTATACAAGGCTTTCAGTGCTTCCATTCTTAGTATCTTGGGATTTTAGTTGTTAAATGTTTACCTTGAAAGTGTCTGTTTTTCTCATAATACAAAAAATACAAAAAGATGCACCTTTTTTCCATTAAGAGGTAGAATTGCATTATATTCCAGAGATCCTATGCTCCTCTTTCAAAGAACATGCTGTATTTTCTTCACTAAAATGTTTATTTAGAAGAAGAAAGATGGGTGTTTTACTTTGAAGTCATTCTGCAGCTGTTTTCCTATAATGACACAGTATGGATTTTTTAATGGAGTATGCGGTATATGTTGAAAATAAAGCATCTCTGGCTTAATCTAAAAATTTGTGAGTCTAACTGGAGCTGAGAGAAGCTGGTGTTTTCAGGAATGTCTCTAAAACTCAAGAGGTTTATAGATTGTTCAGAGCCATATAACTAATTTTAAAAGAAATATAGCAAAGAAGAAAAGAAATTGGAAATGGCAGCAGTGGCTAGATTAGTAGCAAAGCTCAGGAGTAACAGGCTGGAAGGAGAGCAGCCCCTGAGTAGCTGTTGGATGTAAATGAGCCAAGAGGCTTTGTAAATGTATGAAATGGGGTGTAACTGTTGTGCATTAGTAAGGGATGAGGGTGTGTAACAGCATTACAACCCAGGATACCTGAGGAAACAACACTTGCATGTATGCTGGGAGGTCACAGTCATGCTAGCTGACATTCATACCTTCCCTTCCCCTGCAGTTTTGTCTGTGGCCCCTGTTCCAGCAGCAACACTGACCCTTAGGAAAAGCCTCCAGAATTAATCCCTGAGACCATTAGTATTTTCTTCTTATGTTCTTTTGGTTGGGGTACTTTTGTTATACTCCCCACAAGATTAAGCCAAAAAGCAGGTTTTTATCACATTAGAGATGTTTGATTTGGAGTTTCCCATTTCCTTTCATTTGATAAGTAATGAGATTTGAAACCAGTAGTAGCTAATGTATATGCCATGAGACTTTACTTTTCATTATTTTCTTTTTTTTTTCTGTCTGAGCATTCCTTCTTCTTGAATTCATTTGCTTTCTTACCTTACTGGTAATTTTCCAAGTATTTACTGTTGGTCCCCTACAGATACTGTACTGAGAGGTACAGTCATACAGAAAACTGGGTTTTCAAAGCACTAAGCGGATTGTTTCTGTGGTGGCTTTCCTGTGCCCAGTGGTATGGAAACATACTGTGATAAATGTGAGCATTAGGACATGCAGATTATGTCTCATTATAATAACACATTAATAGACAGTTTATTATCCACTTTGAAAAGATGGCAAAACAAAAGGCTTAAGCTCTGTTTCTGAACCGTAAAGTTATTGCTCACTACCAACTAAAAATTGCTGAGAAAGATCCTGGAAATGAAAGGTTTGTTTTAGCAATAGATCTTGCAGATATTTCTCATCTGCTTTGCGTTGAGCCTTCATACTTGTCACAGTGGAATAACTGATCGGGTCATTGTAAAACTGCCAGCTTTCTCATGCTGTAGTGCAAGTTGTGCTTTGCTATTGTCCTTGTCCTCTTTGTCACATTGTTCTTTCACAAGCTTCTGTGTTTGAGAGTATTCTGGCTCCCATACATGGGTGATTTGGGGTTGGCAGCATCTTTTGTTTTGCTTTCTTATGTTTTACAAAAATGATCTGGCAGAGAGAATGATTTGTCCATGATGATTTTAAGCTCTTGAACATGGTAATTTGTTGCTGCAGCTGTTCTTCTGTTATTGTCAAACCTGGTTTGGGTGTGCCTCTGCACATAGAGAGTGTAATTTGTTCTGAATAATTGAGGATACCTTGATGACAACAGCTGTTTATGGGGCCAGCTCCTATGCTTGACTGAGTGACAGTAGAGACTGTTTTTTCCTTTGATGTAGACATCCCCACGCTTAGTTTCCATAAATGTGATTGCATTTGCATTTTCTTTTGACTAGAATATAATACTCAGACAGTATGACAGTGTGCTCAAGTTTCTTGGAGTTTTAGGCAATTTAGGAAACTTGTTGTAGATAATTGTCTTCTCAGAGAAAGTAGTGTCCTAAATTTGTGTGTTCTTCATCTTTTCTTCCTCTCTTAGAGGCTTTTGTTGGTAGTGGGGGCAAGTGAAATATAGGCAGTGGGATGGATAACAGTCAAAGAGAAAGAATAAATAAAAAACCAGATTCTAAGTAAAATTATAAAAATCAGACCCTATTAGAAATTAATTCTAATTGTAAGGGACAATAAAAATGTTTCAGGCAATTTTTTACCATTTCTTAGTTGTTTATTGTTTTAAAGAATGAGAACAGAAGCCAAGATCAGGCTTGAGGGGGGGAAAGAAAGCAAATTGTTACTGTACACAGTTTATAGGCAGAGAGTATCTAAATTTATTAAGCTTTTTAGAGGTGAATTATTTTGAATCTGAACTGAACAAATGAGGTTGAACTTGATAAATGAGCTTGAACTTGTAGTACCTTTGCGAAATGCAGATGATAATGTCTTTAAAATAAATTACTCATGAATAAATCAAGATGTTGAAGT
Source organism: Eopsaltria australis (assembly GCA_034509425.1). Classification (NCBI taxonomy): domain Eukaryota; kingdom Metazoa; phylum Chordata; class Aves; order Passeriformes; family Petroicidae; genus Eopsaltria; species Eopsaltria australis. The sequence goes on along the minus strand of JAVTVJ010000177.1, from coordinate 4,052,454 downwards.
TGCAAAGGGTGAGAGATGGTATAATATGGAAATTCTTTGCCTACGAAATTGTTTCTGAGACCTTTCTTTATAGTATATATAAAATGAATAGTGAATATCATGATGAGAAATATTTTAAATGTCAGATACTGATAAGATTGGAGAAAAAACAGTTGATGGCAAAAATTATTGTATTGAAAGGTACTGTGCTGGTTTAGGGCTAGTAAAAGGCAAATGCAGATTCAATTTAGATAAACGAAAAAGAATAGGATTGCAAACAATAACACAGAAGGCAGAAGAAATATCAAATGAGATAATTATGTAGGATATCAGCTTTGAAAGGAAACGGGGTTGTAGATAATATCCTGTCTAATTAGAATACCTATAAAAAAGGTCACATGATCGAATTTCAGCCACCATAGACCCCACAGGCTCCTTGTGTAGGTGGTGGAAAACAGTTGAATCCAAGGGTGAGTCAGGGATCCTCTAAGAAAAGTGCCTGATGGTTGCCTCACTGAATCTTTCAAATTACTTTCTTAGAGGTGTCAGTCTCTCTCTGTGGACTACATATAGAAACTAGCTGCGAAGTTTTAAGTAACTAATATAATGGTGCAAATACTTGTCTTACCTTTTTCTCTGGACTTTTCTAAGTATGTGGTTAAAGGCTGGAGTAAAACCACATTTTTATTGTACAACTGTTCTAACTGCAAGTGAGCATTTCCAGTATAATATTCACACAGACAAGTCTGTAGCTTTAATTGTCACTTCAGCTACTGGTAGTTGATTTTCAGATATCCATTTTTTCACCATTTCTATCCTAAAATAAAAGTCTTCAAAACCAGGTAAGTCCTGCAAGCTTAGGATCTATTAGAGCTCTGATGAGAAAGTTGGTGACTCTTAGAGAAGGTTAGCAAATATGGAGGAAGATGTAACTAAACTAGATTATGCCCATGAAAGACTGGCCTGTAGGTAAAAAGATGAGATTTCATACTAGTAAAAGTAGAAGGATGCTGATCTACCCAAGGAAATGATAAATAGCACCTGTACAATTAAAAAAAAAGTCCTTGGGATGTACAAAGCAGTAATCCTAGGGGAAAATGAAGCTGTACATAGACAGTAAATCAGGCAAGATAATTTCTTTTTGAATTCTTAATATGTTTCTCTATTTGTATAATGAAACCTTTAAATGATTTCTTCATCAAATTTGGCTTCACATTGCAAGGATCACATATGCCTTTCCTTGGCAGTTTTCCAGAATGGTTATAATATTGGTAAAGTTTCACATTTGACATGGAAATATATATTAAAACTCAATGGACTAATAGTGATGCAGTATTTTGTTATGTAATAGTCAACAGAACCATTATTTATTTACTTTTTGTTTGACAAGAGTAAAACCACTGTGGTTTTATCTTTCTAGTATAAAGTGAGAATAAAAGTGAAGAACAGAACTCAGTGGTGCTATTATATTCCAACAGATTGAAGTTTTCAAAATGCAACTTCTGCTTCTCTCCAAATGAGAAAAAGGTTGATTGTAGAGACAATAGCATGTTATATCTTTGGGGAAAATAGTTTAGAAATATTTGAAAAGATCAGAGATATGGCAGCATTGTTAGAACCATTGTGCATAGACCTCATTTGTATTGCTGAGAACTGTAGCTGTTTTCATTTACTGGGAAGGGAACTGTAAATACACGATATTGCTTTTTATGTTACTAACTTCAGTGAGTTACTGTTTAATTGGTATACAAAAAAATTTCTGCCACTGAGTTTACAACCGAATGGTATAATGAAATGTCACTTCTTTTTAAAAAGTGTTACTTTCCCTTGGTTAGCTGAAGTACTAAATCCATTTCAGTAAATTAATCTATTGATTTTAGCTTAATGTGTTGTAATAAAAAATATTTGAGCATGTTCTCAGTGGTAGATTCATGAGATGCCGTGCTGGATTCTGTACCAGCAATGATGTGAGATTTTTGTCTATTTTTCATGCGTGAAATAGTGATGTCAGCATTGTTTCAGAACAGAATTAATGACCTGGGTTCTGCTGGAAGACAGTTGTCTCACTTAACTGTGCAGAAGTCATCCATGGACTCTCACTGGGTCAGCCAAGACCCTGACGGTGCTATAAGTGAGAGGGAGTGAGGCTCTAACCAAACAGAGCTCTTGAACCTCTTGCCCCTTGCAGAGGTGGTAAATACTGACCGTGGTCCTCACTGCCTCAAGGAGCTGCCCATTGCCTGTCTGTTCCTGCTGCACCACACAGGAAATAAAATGCCCCATTAGTGTTGTGCATTAACCTACCCAGGTGTAACTTAATGGTAATACACACAAGTGCAACCCAGCTTCTGCTTCATTTCATTAGTGGGGTCATTGTTAGCCATGCTTGATTGGTGATCGTTGCAGGAGCAGATTAACTACGTGTTGTAGCATTTCTTTTAAACCTTTGTGGGGTGTTGGGAGAAGGCTGGTCTATAGTAGAAGCAATGTAAAGGAATCTGCAGAAGCAGGATTAGAGACAATAACGTTTTTGTTCTTTTGGAAAATAATGCAAGGTACAATTACTGCATTTTACTACATCATTACATTCTCTTTCCACCTGTTACACTTTGGATACCATTAATGCATAGAAAGGGGCTTCAGAATAATTTGACTTCAGTAGAAGGAAAGCAAACGACATCTCTGATTAATTTAGAGGGACGTTTATAGATCAGTGAGTCAGGTTTTGGATTTACAATACTAAAGTTAATGCTAATGCAAACACTAAAGCAAACAGACCTTGAATTACTTAATTACTAGCTTGTTAATATTTCATTCAGAACTTTAAGGAAAATTCTGTACTAACTAATTACTAATTAGTAATTAGTGCTAGTAGTTACAGCAGGAAACTACAAACCAAGGCTTTCTGTTTCAGTTCATGAATTTCCCCACTGTGTGCACTCTTGCCTGACAAATCAACTCCCTTTTACCTTGGACTTCTCAACTGCAGAATTACCTACATACAACTGTTTTATCTGAAGTGTGCTAATGAAATGAGTTTAACAATGCAAGTTAGTTATACATGTTACAAGTGTATAAGAATACACGTTGAGATTACTGGACAACAGGTTTACAGAGGTACCATTGCTGTTACCTTGTTTTTCTTTCTCTTTTCTTATCTCTATTCTTCTAGGAATGAGCCTTTAAGGATTTATTTTTTCCTGGATGGAATTGTTAGTGTCACTGGCTGTCTCTAGAATGGATTTATGGTGTTACTTGAAATACTTACATAATGTGAAAACCAAAACAAATGTTTTTAGCTGTATTTGTTAGGGAACTAAAGCTGTTTTGGTCCTGGGCCTTAGGCAGGGGAGCAAAACACAGCTCAAACACAAGTATAGCACTTGAGCAGAGTGCTCAAATCAGTCTCAGAATTCAGGGGAATTTAAGAATTGGCCCATGCAGAGGTCTTTGCAGGAACCAGCTTTATGACAAGGATTTTCTTGGAGATGTCATATGGTTAGAAAACTCAAGAGATTTTTCTTGGCTTTGCTTGCCTTAGCTTTTGCAGGCCAAGTGGGTGAAGTAATTTCATGAAATTAGAATGAAGACTAAACATTGTTGCTCGCTTAGTTTGTTATTGATCCCACATATAATTACAAAGTGTATGGACAAAGCCATGAAAGAAGTGTTAATGTACATTGAGCTTTCCCAGATTTCCTATCTTTCAGGGCTTTGGCAGGACCAGCTATTAAACCATTAATTATTTCCTGTTATGAGCACTCACCATTCAAAGTTGCAATCCCTTTTAGCTGATAGTAAAAGAAAAACTCAGATACAGTTCTTATTCATTTGTCCAGAAACACTGCTGCCCAAACAGACCAAGAAGTTTATAGGTTTCTCAGACCACATCTCAAAAAATCCATTATATCTTTTGTAGCCAGTTATGACTCTTGAAAGTCCATGAATATTGTCCATTCCTCTGCCTCATGATTACTGCAGTCTGTGTTGCCCCACCCCACATCCATTACCGTGGTGTCCTGGGAAATCTGGCTTCCGAACTCTGCAGGCTCATTAATAACGAGGCATGGAAAGGAAGGAGGAGCTTGCAATGAAAGGCAAAGCAGTAAGAATCCCTCTATAGCCTTATTTATTGACAAATTTGTATCACTGACAGATTAGCCCTTGCTTACCTTTCTTTCAGCAGACTGACCTCATCAGCTGGCAGGCACCATAGAACCATTTGCTGTTACTGAGCCACGATTAACTGCTCTGTCGAGCCCCTTGCGTTCTGTAGCCCCACAGTGATCAAGAAGACCTGTGTGCTTAGATTTTAGATTGTAGGTCAGATTGTACATCATGTCATTAATTGCTTTTGAAGAAGAAGGAAAAAGCTTTCTGTCTCTTAAGCCTCAAAGCCAGTTAGGCTTTGAAGTTTAAAGGAAACCATTCAAGAAAGGGGAGGGAGTTCATGCCAGCTCAATGCTGTAAAGGCAGATGAGAAGTGGGTTAGGGCAGTTGACTTTCACTACAGCATTTCCTTTGATCAAAGCTAATTTTTGAAAGTCTGCGTTAAGTCAGCAGCTATTAATCTTTTTGTTGTGGGGTATTATCTGTAATGGGAAAAAAAGATTATTTTCCTTCTAATTGAAATCTTAGAAGGATGAAAAATCCCTAACATGACTTTTGCAGCTTTTTTCCCAACACATCTTAGCTTTATTATTTTGATGTCGTAGCACTGCTGAGATTATTTTATTTTGTTGTTGTTATTGTTGTTTGTCTCCTCTTGGCTTTCTGTTGAATATTATTGCAGTGTTTCATCAAGGCATTTATCAACTTCCTCTTTCAAGTGGTTCTAACAGTCACCTAAAACTCATCCTGTTAAAACTCATTATTTACAAAAATGAAGGCTGAATCAGCAGGGCTGTGGAGTCCAATCTCAGCAATCAGGTGTAAGAATGCCCTCTCAAAATGGTAGGGTTTTAAAAAATCATTGTAGTTTGACTTTTTTTGTCATGTATTACAAAAATAAAATTTGTGCTTTATTATTGTCATGTGCTTTATCATGTCATGTCATCCAGCAGCCAAGCCCCATTCAGCCACTCACTCACTCACTCACTCCTCCAGCAGCAGAACCTGGGAAAGAATAGGATGGATAAAGGCAGAAAACTCATGAGTTGAGATAGAGACAGTTCCATAGGGAAAGCAGAAATTTTTCACACAAGCAAAGCAAGTAATGAATTCCCTGCTTCCCATGGGCAGGCGGGTGTTCAGGCATCCCCAGGAGAGCAGGGCCCCATCACACCTAACGGCGACTTGGGAAGACAAATGCCATCACTGCAAACCTTTCCCCCCCTTCCTCCTTCATCCCCCACTTTATGCACTGAGTGTTCTATGGTCTGGAATGTCCCTTTGGTCAGTTTGGGTCACCTGTCCTGGCTGTGTCTCCTCCCAGGCACCCCCAGCCCCCTCCCCAGCGTGGCAGCACAAAAATCAGAAAAGGCCTTGGCTCTGTGTAAGCCCTGTTCAGCAATAACAAAAACATCTCTGTTATCAACCCTGTGTTCAGCACAAATCCAAAACACAGCCCCACACCAGCCACTGTGAAGAAAATTAACTCTGCTCCACTCAAAACCTGTACAAATATATAATGCAAATACAAAACCTGAAAATTTCATTTAAAAATAAGATGTTATTCTGCTGTAAGAGCCTTCTGCGATTTCAAGATCTGACATTCTTCTAAAAAAACTATTACATGTGCTATGTAAAAGCTACAGTGAGCAAGACTGAGCTCTCCTCTCTGGCTCAACCCTTTGGTTCTTAGAAGACCTGACTAATGACAAGCCATTCAGTGTAATGGAGTAGATGAGGATCAAAAGAATTCTTATTTCCTACAAGTCCTGTAAGTCTCTCTATGTTCTAGTGTCAGATTTGTGAGTAACTAGGAATTGCCTCTGAAATTTATGAAGAAAAAACCCCTATTTTTTGTAAATATGTTTAGACAAAAACGGAAACATATATTAAATATGGGACATTAAAAGCAAGTTCGCTTATTTGTGGTCTTAGTTTATCTGTACGTTCTCTCTGTACAGTCTCAATGTTTTCAAGTATTAATAGGATTTATAGATGTGGAAAACATTTATAAATTTATAATCTTGCTCCCTACCCCCATTTTTCTAATAATGCTTGCACAGCATGTTTAATAATTTACATATCACTTAGATACCAGTATTCGATAAAGTCAGTATGCCAAATTCAGCCCCCAATGATATATTCTTTTGTTTGCCTACTACAGTGCAAAATACAAAGTGAAATTTTGATTATATCTTTCTTAATGTTGTTTTTCAGTGACATTCTGAGGCAAAGAAATTTGAATCTTGGGGAAAGCAGATCTGCTAAGAAACCAGTTTGGGCTTTGTTAGGCAGTGAAGTAGACATATGAATATATTACATATGATTATCATAAAATTATGGCCTGGAAATGGAACAGTCATGCTGCTGCATTTTAGACAGTACATTTATAATAAGCTGTAATAGGGTAAACACTTTGAATGGATATAAGAAGAGGCACTACTTGTGATCATAAATGTATGTTCAGTTCATGCTTTTGAAGCGCAATTTAACACAGCAAACAAATTTCCTTATGGTGTTGACACAGTTGTTCTTGGTGGTGAATTTTGATTTATGGGGAAAAAAACTTAAAGCAAATCAAAGTGGTTGGTTGGGATCTAAATGAAAGAAAAGAATATGATTCTTAATGGCTGTAATTTGAAAGCTGTGTGTTGTTATGAGTAAAAGCGGGTTTAAAAGACTCACTGGCAATTACTTGATACTTTGGATTCAAGTTTAAGTTTCTTCTGGTGTATTCTGATCTGATTTGCCATTTTTCAGAAAGGGTATAAACCCAAGGTTTCTAAGGACATTTCAGATACCAGGTAAGAAATAATTGAATTAGGTTTAGGGCCCAATTCTGATGACAGTACTGTGGGCTAATTGATCTTCTGAAGCTGCTCAAAGGCGTATAACTTACAAGGATTAGAGCTTGTAGAGCTGGATCCCACATGAATAGCCATCAGATCGTGTCTGGACTTGTAAAAGTAGTTTTTCCTTCCAGAGAAAGGCTGCTGGGAAGCTCCTGATAGCCCAGCTCTGTGGAGTCTCCATTTAACCCATCCCTGGTATGTGTGACAGCAAGTGACAGAATCCCTTGTACGGTGTAAGTACAAGTAAAACAAGATTAACTTTGACTCCTACAGTAGCAAGAGCTTGGGTACAGAGAACAGATGAAAAACAGTCATATCAGAAAGTACACTGTAAAATCAATGTGTGAGAAGCACAACATTGGTCTGGAAATCCATCCTATTTGAGGTGAAATCCATCATGTGAAAGGCAGCAAATATCAGAAAAACTCCCCATCATATTCTGACACAACCATCTAAGTTCTCTTTCATTTATTTTGAGGTGTAGGAATAGTGTTGCCAAAGTGATTATAAAACAGTGATAGCATTGCTTTGTCTCTGGAAGACTTGTTTGGGTTTCTACTAATAAATTATTAACAAGATTTCAGCTGCCCTGTGTCACAAGATTTCTTGGTAGCATGAGTGTAAGTACCTGAGGGGTAATTAAGATCGGGTTTAGAGAACTTAATGGGGGGTAAATGCTTTCCCTGTGGTGTGGCCACAAACTCTCTTTCTTCCCCATCTGCAAACTGAGAATAATAAGCCTTAAGAAATCAATAATTTATGAATTAGCTAACTGGTGTTTTCAAACTATACTCTTTACTAGTAATGTATAAGTCTTGTCTCCTGGATCTTTATGTCTTGTTATGCAGCGCTCCCTGTTTGGGGCAGGCTCTCTTTTGCAAAAGCAGTCTGAGTGAGCAAAGCATAAATGAGGGTTAAGACTGGCTTTCACAAGCTAGCTCATGGCAAGTAGAGGTACAGTCCTCAAAGTGTATCAGGCTGTGAGTGAAATATTTTCTCATAGAATCATTTCTATATTATTATTTCAGCTTTTTTTGCCAGGTTACATTACATATCCTTGTTCTCTTACCCCTCGTACAGTTGCTTACCTTTCTGATGGGGTGGCTTTTTCTTCAGAAACCTCCTGTGAATTTCTTGTCCTTCACTGAAAGGTTTTTTTGTTTTGTTTTGTTTATTTGGTTTTTTGCATAACCTGCTGAACAGTTCTGCAGTTTCCTGTTGTATTTTACTACAATTCTTGCATCTGCCTGTTTTTCTTTGGAACTTAAACACTCTTATGTTTCAATACTGACTCCAAGGACTATTATTATTAGCACAATTATTTATGATGTGTGGCTATCTTTGACCGCTGCAAAGTTACCCCAGGTGCTCGCAAAGAAGCATTGTTTTTACCTCTTCCTACAAATTCCTGAGCTGTAGAGCTGGTGAGGCTCTGTTTGCACCAAACACACAGCCTCTCTGCAGTAAGGTCACACTGACAACTTGCTTTGAGAGCTCTGTTGCTGCTCTCTTACTGCCTGGGTGTTTTTGCAGTTCCCCTGAGAGTTTCTTGCTCTTTCATCAGCATGCTGAGGGTCAGAATTATGTGTTCTGCTTTTTCAATAAGACTTTATTTAAGAACTCATTGCAGCAGAGCTATGCCAAGTTCACGAATCCTCAGCACAGAATTCTTCAGTTTCTCAGTTTTTACAGGAGAGGTACAGATTCTTTAATCCAGAGATCTCTGATGATTAGAGCACCTGGGCAAGGGATATCAATCTAGGAGAACAATCATTTATTACTTTGTTTCATTTAACTGTTCAAGGCATGTATGGACACCCAAATCTCTGCTTCCCATTCTTGATGATGATTAAAAGAAAATAGGATTTTTTAAAGCTTTAGAGTTCCCTCAGGAGTTAGGTGGAGATGGCAGTGTCTAGCAGGAAGGTTAGCTGCTTTTTGAGTAATGTAGATGCCTGAGTTGTAATGCCCAGAAGTGTTCTAAGAGTTGATTGGTTTGCCATGGCAAATGGCTTTACCATTGAGTAAAATGAGAAGTGTAAAAGTATAAAAAAAATGTAGAAGAGTGGTCATTGAGCAAAACATTTGTGGAAACACATGTATATTTCCACATCTTGGTCTAAGCAGTTACCTGCTTTGTCATAGATTACCAGGGTTCCTCTGAGAGTCAAAAGTGAAGCTCAGGAAAACATCAGTTTCTTGCAGATAGTTCAAATGGTGTTGCAAGGTCAGGTGTACAGCAGAGCTTCCAGGATACATTAAGAAACCTATTTCCAGCTGGCACTGAAAGTCATTAAACTTGTAATATCACTGATAAGAGGAAGGCTTTTTATTTCTGATGTTTTCATCTGTCAGTTGCCAGGAAATCCCCAGGACTCCAACCCATTATATGTATCAGAAAACAGTATCCATATTTTAAATTACTACATGTAAGAATGTGAGATTCTTTGAGAAAATATATATGTTAAAAAGAAAGACTAAATCATGAACTGAGTGTGTTAGGCACTGGAAGTCAAAAACAAACTAAATAGTCCACAATTTTAAGAAGCCTCATTCTTGTAATTTGGAAACATGATTTTTCTTTTTTGCTTTTCCCGTGATTCTGCAGTGTTTGGTGTTAACAGTGTGGTTTAATTAGGCATAAACAAAAGTATTAAAATTTTATATTTCTTAATATTCCTTTTCAGTAATGATATCTCAAAATTGGAGCATTTTCTTTTCCTATGTACATAAGAAGCAGCATAGGTTGCACTTAGAACTCTTTATTAATGTTAATAACCATCTCAATGGCATTGTGTTTACCCAAGCTGATAACCATTTGTTGGGTAATACATTCCTTAAGAAGGAAACACAATCAGTATGTTTAGTTTAACAAGAAATCTATAGTTTGATAAAATAATCTCTTCAGATGTATAAAGAAATAGATATTAAGCTGCATTACAAAATTTGTTATGGCTTGGGAAAAAATGCAAAGCAGATTAACTGATTAACTTTTTCCAGCAGACAGTATTCATGTGCTTCAGTGTACATGATTTATGTGAACAGACATTTAGTAACTATCTTGTAAATTTTCTATTCTTTGAGAAGTTTGTGAAAATCATGAGGTAGTTTATGTGAATGGGGAAAAAGTTCTTAAAACCATCTGAATAAATGGTGCAAGATTTAGGATGAAGCACTGAATAAACATCTCGGGATCTGTGTTAGGTGCTAGACTGTGCCCTGTAAGTGCTGGGGGCTCTAATAACTTCATGTCTACTGACTGTCTCAGATATTGTTAACTCAAATCATTAGAATTCCTTATATTCGTGACCTCACCAGCAATCACATGTAAGAGTGCTTTCAGAGGATCCCTGTTTCTCACACCTCATTTGCTCTGAATTACCTTGGTTTGACATGAATGTCTTCGGAGTTCATCACTTTTAAGTGTTTGGTCTTTAAAAAGGTCTTGCTTTGAGTTTGTCTTATCTTTCTATCTTCAGAAGCTGTTTTATTTTGTTACTGCTGCTTCTTTATTTTTTCTGTCTCCATCCTATTACTTCAGGAAGTCTTGGCCCCTCTTTGTTTCCTCAAATTCCCATGTAATTCTTCTTTTTGTTCCCTGACTGTTGTGATTGCATCTCCCCGATCTTCGGATGTTGCCCTACTGCTGTGGAGTCATAGTACCAGTGGGCAGCTTAATTCTCCCTGTTGTCTTGGACATTCCACACCACTGGAGAAGTTTGGAAATAAAGTCTATAGTACTTGGCAGTTGTGGGCAGTCACTGCATTGGAAGCTAAGGCAGAAATTGGAATTGAGATGTGGTGTTTTGCTATAGAGGTTTTATTTCCTAGACTGTAATTTGTGGCCGATTATGTCTCGATACTCTCAGGACAGGGTACATGCCATGGTTTTGGACAGTTCTTACAAAAACGTGGTTTATTTTTGCAGGGTGACCTCCTAAGGGAGGTGTGGGACTCCAGTTCTCCTGCAGTAGGAGGCTGGCAAGCAACCAAAAGGTTTCTTCTTCATTACTACAGAGCTGATAACTTATTTTGGGATGTGCCTCTTTCACTTGTTTGTTTGCTTTGGCTGTGGGAATGTGTCCTAATGAAGAAAATGTAATTATGATATCAGTAAGAGGAAGAATTACTTTCTGGGCCTTATGTAGCAGCTCTAAACTTTTTTCCCCACCAGGCATTGGAACTTATGTTTAAAAAAAGGAAAATAAACAGTTTGTGTACTTGAGCATATCAAAAAGAAATGCCTTCATTGCTCATGCTAGCTATAAAAAGACAGATTCTTCTTAGAAAATAGAAACTCATTGCATTTAGAATCCATCTTGCCTTTATGTTATAGTTCCTTTTATTTTTTAATTCTGTTTGAAAATAAAGATGTTTTTTAATTTCGTAGGATTTCAACAGCTACTTTTGCTCATTTTTTTTCTCATGGAAGTGAATGTTTTCTGTGTCTACTATTATGATCTTTTCTTCTGGGACCTTAAAAATTGGCTGATGACTAGGGGTGTGGAATAAGAATAGAAATAGGTGGACTGAAGAATGTTTTTCTATCTATATTTGGTAATTGGAGGGAAAATGCAGCAAAAAGGTGTTTAAAGAGAGAAAGGATTTGAAATGGAATGTTTTAAGATTTTGCTTATAAACATCACTTTCTTTAAAGGGGATTATTTACTAAACAGAAATCATTTCAATTGCTTTGAAAAAACATGCATATGGAAACATAAGGCTTCTTTCAGCCAGGTCTCCATTTATCTAAAAGCTTATCTCCTTTTTTCTTTCTAAAGAACTTGAAAATGGGGAAAGTGGATGCATTTGTAAAGTTTAGGCGTGTTCATTGTAGACATGCTTTCTGAAATACTAACTTAATTGCCTTAAAATCTAAAATTGCATTGTTAGTGCCTCTTATGTAGAGTAGGAGCTTGCCCAGGAACTTCATTCTCCTTCAGGGTTAAGGGTGATGAGACTAATGTTTGAGTGGAATGATGGGCCTGTCTGAAAGTCAGGTGCCCTGTGGAGAGACACAGAAAAGCATTGGCTGCTGCTAGTCAGCAGAGATAGTAAAAGCACCTTCATGAGACTGGAGCTAACTGCATTCAATTTAAATGGTTTCTTCTCTTTTTCAAATGGATATATTAGGGTTTTTTTTTCACAATTTGCTCTAAATTAACATAAACTGTGGCTGCATTTTGAGTCATCTCAAAATGACTCCACTATTCAGCCAGGCAAGAAAATTTGAAATGGGTTAGATATTTTACATTTTTTAAATACATTTTTAATTTCTTTCAGAACATAGGGGATAGAAGGAGCCTGGAAAATGAGAGATTTCCTAAGCCTTAACTGTCTTCATTCTTAGAAAAAGAAATAACCTTACCCCACTGAAGTTCTTCCCAGTGAATGGCCCAGATGATGGTGGTGGGGAAAGCCTTTCTCAGCAGGGACAGGAAGATACAATCATGTAATTTGACATTCTTAGGCAATGGTCTTGTATTACATCAGTCTGTTTTGATAATGAACTATTGCTGAAATGGGGATGCAGCTCAAGCCCATTTTTTTCCAATCACATCTTGCAGACTAGCACTAATGTAGTCATCAGCTTCCAATAGGATGCTCCTTTGTGCTTTTGGAAATTATTTCTGTTGGGCAAATAGGCTGGTTCCTGATAATTAGATCAAGTATGGACAGGAACAGTGAACATTGCTGCTGATGAACAATTTCCTTCCTTTTGAAAAGAAAGATGTGTACAGGTTGATGTTTGTCCTTGCCCAGGACAGTTGTTGCCCAGACCTGTGCTGCTGTTCTGATGCACACCACCTCTGACAGCCCCGTGCCCAAGACTGATCCTTTGGGATTCTGATTCTGACTGATTGTCCCAAAATAGGCTAAGGAATAAATGTTTAATTAAGACAGGCTCCATGGAGTCCTTAGCGTGGTGGGAGTTCCCGTCTTGAAATTGCTGAATGCTGGTTCAAGGCATTTTATCAACAGTATGGCAGAAGCACTGGCACTGCACCAGCACCGAGGATAAACATTTTGGCTGAGAACTGCCATCATCCCTAATTCACCTTCTGTGAAGCACTAGAAGCTAGAAGTACCTCTCTGGAAGAGAAGTGATGGTGCATTATCTGAACAGTGCTATGGACTGTAATATTTAAAGGGGAGAAGGAGGGATAAACTCCACACTGCAAAGGGAGAATGGAGAAGACACTGTGCTGAAGAGCTCAGAGTGAATTCTGAAAGGGAAGGAATTTCTAGACAGCTAAATTTGATGGTTTCTCTGTCCCACTTTGAATCTGAAATACCAGAAAGTAGCATGTGCATGATAGGTAGATGTAAGGTGTGTATTATGGATACAGTAATCACTGTGGTCTTGTTCAGTCCTCTGTATAAGCAATATTCATTTAGAAGTCTACTAAGATGCAATAGTGGAGTGTTTTTTATACTGAAAGTGTGTTTTGCTCAAGAGTTCAGTAGTTTTAGTCAAATGTCCAGCAATTCCTAGAAAGTTCTTTTATATTAGAATAAGTACCTTTGTAAGACTAAGGTCACTTAACAAAGTACAGGGAAGAGTAGGTGCTATATTTCTTCCTTTGTAAAGTAATTACTACAACTTGCAGTTGTTAAAGGCTGTGATCACCAGTTTTCTAATGGGAAAATTCATTTAAGTCAATGCTTTGGCAGGTGTTCATATTTTGTGGAAAGATCCATCTTCCAGATTGCTAATGAATGGCCAAGCAAGTCTCTCGATAGTTAATAATATTGCTTAATTGCCACAGTCAGATAAAGCTGCCATCTAATTTATTGCTATTCTGAGCATCTGAACACTTGAAGAATGATAAGCCATGAGAAAGCCTTATGAGGTGGGTGGTTAGTTGTAGTCGTTGCCTACAATTTTATACATTCCTTTCTCTATCAGGTGATCTTTCTAACATTTCCCTGCTTTGGCAGAAAATCAGACATGTGGCCATAACTCCTGCTGCCCCCACTTCCAGTAGGCAATTCTTTTCAAAGAATATACCTTTCCAAGGCACTGCACAGCCAGGAGTTTCTTCCTGGGTTTATGTATCCATAGCACTCTGGAAAAGGAAGTTGTGTTTTCCTGCATACACCTAATGAAACATAATGCATCCATAAACGTGTGTCAGTCAAACCTCTGGACTGCATGTAGCTTTTCAGGGGGCATGGAAGAAGTGCAGTGCTGTGCAGAGCACTCTGCAAAGGAAAACATTGCTGATCTGAGCAATCTAATGATCAACAGAAGACGCAAAGTTCACTTAAGGAGTAAATGATTTGAGGAAAAAACCCTTTGCAGGTGCTGGAATGGATAAAGGATAATGTGTGACACGAAAACCTGACTCGAACTCTGTCAGTCCTGGAGCAGGACAGGATTCAATTGTAAGCGAGTTTTACAGCATTTTCTTTAAGTTCCATGTTCACTTGACAAGTAGAATCCCAGGGCGCCTTGTCCAGGAGTGAACACAAGTATTCAGATTAAATACCAAGAATGTTAGGATTCTGCTTATCAAATCCTGTACTATGCAGTATAGGAGGACTTGATCCATGCTCAGGACCATTTCCTTAATTAATTGTCTTTATCTGGGAATTGATGGAAAAGAGGTTCGTGCGTTTTTTTCCTCTGTATGTGATATTAAGCTGTCTGGAGACAGCTATGGCCTTTTTCAAATCTGCATCTCTCTGTCAGTAGTAAATTCCCGTGTCACTGCTCAGGGGCAAGTAGACAACAGAGGTGAAAAATTATGCTAATGAATTGCAATAACCACCTCCTTTTTATGAGAGCGCTTATGCATAAGATCCTGAATCCAAAGTGTTACATTACTTTGTACAGCTTTTTATTGGTAAACTATAACAACTAAGCGCAGCTAGCAGTTAAATACAGCTCTACACTGCTGAAGAGGCCCTTTGGAACAAAGTGAAGTATATGGGTAAAATTGTTAAAGCGTTAGATAAGGTTCTCAGGTTACCATGGTTACTTGAAAATTTTGCATTGTATCATAGATTAGGATGCATAGGATGAAGTAGCCAAAACAACTATGAAGTCCAATGCATATAAACTACATTTCCAAACCACACAGTGTTGCCAAATAGAAAGACAAATAGCTCGGGATATTGGCTGCTGACAAATCTATGAATCAATAGAGAGGCCTGAAGGAGATTTAGAATATATGTCATTTGAAAGTCTGCATTATTTTGAAGTTACAGTCTTAATTTTTAAAGACAAATGAAGGGAAAAAAAAAAAAGAAGAAAAGAAAAAGTCTCAGTCATGTAAAGAGTGGAATGATTTTTGTAAGCTTTTTCCAGTATTGAAATCTGACATTTTGCTTTGAGACCTTCAACAAAGAAGGTTGATGAAACATGGATAATACATTTCGTGCACTTAGGCTGGCAGTAGCACTTAAACTGGAAGCAGTTTATTCCCATGGAAACCTATTTGCATTTGGGCCAGAAGTGACTTTTTCCCCCCACCTCTGTTAGCACTGCTGATGTTTTAGCATAATATAATTGCTCAATATTGACAGCAAATTTTAAAAGTATTTTTAAAATGTTGAGTAGCTAAGCATATGCAAAATGGAGATGTATTCTGTGCAGTTTTTTTGTGTAGGAATGGAGGCATGTTGCTGAAAAATGCAGGGCAGCTTTTGATCTTCTATTATTTATGCCTAAAAGAAAGAAAAAACTGAGTTAAAATCTGTTTATCGTAAGCAATTTTTTTTATACAGGTGACAAAAGAACTCAAACAGTATGACAACAAAATTATAGAGTGCAAGTTTGAGAACAACAGCTGGGTCTTCATGAGACAGAGGGTAGACAAAAGCTTTCCAAATGCCTACAGCACTGCCATGGGTGAGTAGAACAATTTGCTTTAGAAGTGTTTTTAGCTAAAATTTTAATGTTTTACCTCTGTTCTTTCTTAAGTAAGAAAGGCACTCTGTGTTCTCATTTCTGGTCTGAATCCTGACTTCCCTAACCATCATCACTAGTTTTTAGGTAGCATGAATCCTCTGGCTGTAGGGCTATTTGATAAAGTCAGTCAGACCAATACTCTGATGCAGAATTTAACAGGTAGCACAGAGTCAAGTGCCTAAGTCTTTGTAGAACTACAAACACTTGTGCAAAGATGACTTTAAATGGCAGGGCATGCCTTTCAAGTCACAGCCAAGAAAGTTTTTATTTACAATAGCATCACTTCAGCTGTCACCAGTGCCTAGCATTGTGTTGGCTTGCTGGGAGGTAATGCAAACTGGCACATTATAAGTGGAACTAGTTAAACAAAAAATCCATTAAAAATGCCAAAACCATTATTTGGCAGATGGGCTAGAAAATTAATAGGAGAAAAATGTCATCTTAGGTTTCAGAAATAGTTACACAAACAATGAAGCAGGAAAACAAATGAAAGATGGGGGTATATCCATGCAGAGTTGTGAGACTTTTATGTTCCTCTACCAAAAAATATTTTGCCAAATAATGTAAATTAAATTATGATATTTACTTTCAGGTGAATAGTAAGAGTTTAAGTAGAAGAGTGTACAAGGCTGAATAGCAATAAACATTTTGATACTGACTTTTTTTAAGTGCCAAAATGAAGTTTAATCATATTTAAGACCATGCTAATTACTAGGGCTGATGTAGGATTTTCTCTAAACTCTTCTACTTGTATTTCTGCCTGAGCAATGAGTAGATTTTCTTGAATACACACAATGTGGTCATTCTGCCAGGAGATAATAAATCTGTTGGCACCTTAGGGAACCAGCACAGAATGTAGCTGAAATACTTGCTGAGCAGTCCTCTCTAGAAACAGGAATGGACCACTAAAGTCATACAAGTACAACATCATCTCTTTGTGACTATGACCTAAATTTTTCTTCCCTGGTTCACCTTAGTGTTTCAATAGTTAGTTTTCCTTGGAGTTTTCTCTTTTTTTTATGGGTAGCATATTCTTCTTTCCTTCATTCTTAAGAACATATGTGTTTGTCCTTTTTCTCTTCTCATTTTCCCCATTTGTAGAGCAGTTTTGTTATTCCTTACCTTTTTTCTCCCAAAACACACTGAACTTCCTAAAAATTAAAATGAAAAGAAAATTAAATGCAACAGGAAGAATTTTTAAGATCTATTTCAAATTTCCTATAGGACTTTTCAGAACAGAAAGTTTTTTTTGGCTTTGTGTTTTCATTTTTGACCATTTTTCAAAATCTCCAAAAGTTGTATTTTATCATTTGAGACTTCTTTCTCTAGATCCTCTCTCCTCTATTAGCTTTCTCCTGATGAAAAACGCTATTTTTTTTCCCCATGGTTGAAATGGCAACAAAATAAGCACCTGTCTGCATCTTGCTTTTGGACTTTGTTACCTTTCAAATTGAAAAAAGAAGGTTTTTGAATGGTTAACCTACAGCAACCCTAAAAAGTTGATAGTGAGTTGCACCAGTTGCCTTGTGAATCGAATTCTGTTCCTAAATTACTGATAATCATAATGCTTCCCTGCTGCCAAAGTCAAATACTGTGCAATTCTTAAAGCATCTTTTCACCAAAAAATAGTGAGGTAATTAAAAATAATGCTAGAAAGGTGCTTTATTAATTGTAAAGTAATCCTTTGGTTCTGGAATTTTGCAGGAAAGAAAGGAATGCTTTTGAGAATCATTGTTATTCATAACAATGCTACATTGCAAGTACGTTTTAAGGAGTCTTAACGTTTAGTACTCTAGGGGATCAGTAGGTTGTTTTGCATGGAAATTGCATCCTTGCTGTGGCCAGCCCTTACATGCTATCAATTATCCTCTAATAATTTTAGGTTGTAGGATTCCCACTTAATTTCATGCTCCTTTTTTCCTTTTTTTTCTCCTACTCTCGAAGTCTCTCAGGAGGATTAATTAGGGGAATACAAAGTTACACAGGAAAGTATTAGAAAATATTTCATTTGTTTAAAGTGAAGTAAGCCTATCTATTTGTTCCATAAAATCCCATGGGCCATGGCTTACAAACTGTGATCTGGGGAGTTGTGTTAAGTATCCCAAGGGTGCCTGTACGTGTGTGCCTTGGCCACCACGCAGCTCCATGGCTGCTCCTCCATCACATGGTCTGTTGTTCTAGACATGGCATTTGCTTGGTGTCAAGTCTTTCTCTGCCCCATGAAGGTATATGGGTTAAAAAAAAGGACTGTGCATTGCAGGTTTAGGGTATTCATAGTACTTACTGGTGAAAAAAAAAGTTACCACAATTCAGACATTTTCAATATTAGAAGCCAGTCTTGTTTCCATCTCCTTGGATTTGGTGTGTCTTTCAATGTCGTGTCTCACAAGGCCTTCGTTGCTGTTTGTTGTTATTTAAGAAGTAAATAAGAAGTTCTTGGTGGTTTTAGAGTTGCTCCAGGAAGCCTTACATACGCACACGTGCCTTTAGTTTGTTTTAGAAAGAGAGACTCCCGTGAGAGTAGAGGCCCACGGCATTGCTTTGCTCTCTGGGGGGACAGAGCAGAGATTCGTGGCTCCAGACACAACCACCTTGTCAAAGCGCGTGTTTAAGGCTGAATACTTGAGCCAGAGTATGTTGTTATTTTGCCAAGAGGGGGTGAAGTTATTGAAGTGCCGACTACAACAAATCAGTTTAGTTACATGAGAACGTGTTTTTTGTTCCCAGCTGTCTGTAACAGCATCCAGAATCCCGTGACGAAAGAGATGCTGTTTGAGTTCATTGACAGATGTGCAGCAGCTTCCCAAGGACAGACGCGGAAGCACCACCTCGATCCTGACACTGAACTCATGCCACCCCCGCCGCCCAAAAGGCCTCGTACCATAACATAGGGTCTTGGTCTCAGTGGATCGTGTGTGTACAGTTCTGCAGAAGGTGGCACACAAGTGTGAAGGCTGGGAAAACAGAGATCTCAATTGCTGTAAATACTTGTGTGTGTTTTTTGAGTTTGATTTTTGTTTTGTTTCGTTTTTCCGAATTCCACGTACAGATGAACATTGTTTTGTAACTGATAAATTCAACCTTACCTTATGGTATTTGAAGATTAAATTTCCAAAGGTTTAGACAAGAACCAAGTACAATGAAGTCAGTGGAAAGCTGCCTTGTTTATATACGGATATCTTTTCACCTTTAATTTATAATGTCAGCAATCTGGAACTGAGGAAATTCTGGGATGCCGTACTTTTTAGAAGCTGTGTTTAAAAAAAGCAGAAGTGGGGTTTTTTTACTGTTGTTACTAAATTGGCTGTGATTTGTCACCTGTAGTATAACTGATCATAGCTTCCCTGCATTTCTGAGACTTGTGTTTAACAGCAAACAGCAATGTTGTTTGTGTTCTCTATTGATTAAAAACTAAGCTGCCTTAGGTTACTCTAATTTTGAAATTAGCTGGGTTTTTGTTGTTGAAATATTAAAAAGCGAATTTTTCCTGTAAATAGCATCCCTTTGAAACAAGGGCATGTGCTGGATGTTTGCTTTTTCTCCATGTTTGAACCTAATGCCAAATGTATAGTGGGCTGATTTTAGCTTTGCCTTTTTATCTGAAGATCAGAAATGTACCAAATCCTTAGTATTAAGGTCTCTGTTAAAGAGGCTGTTTCTAGTACAGGGCTTAGTTCTCCACAGTGATACCATTGTAAATAATACAAAAAGTACACATCACTGTGATATGCAAGAATAATAAGCAGCGCTAATAATGAAGTCTTGCATCTAGGCAAAAAATGGCAAAACAAATGCCAGGCAACTCCTGCGTAAAGGAGAAGGTAGTTTCAGTGGAAGAGAGCCACATCAGACAGAAAGTCTCCTGATTTACATAATTACAGGGCAAAAAAATGTCATTTTGGGGCAGTGGATGAGCATCCCAGGGAGCAGGACACTTGTTTTCAAAGGTGGGGTTGGCTGTCCTGTGGCACTGTGCTCATCCTCTAGCTGACTTTCTTTCTTACCAAATGAAGAAGCACATGAATGCCCTAATGGCTTTTGTTGCAGCGAACTGGCAGATGTTCATAATATTAGTTTTGAGAAGCTGCCGTCTGGCTGTCTAAGGGAGGAGTTGTTCTGAGCTGGGATTAATTGGAAACCAAATGCAGATTTTTAAGTTTACTGTCCATTTATCAAGCAGGGATTGAATTGGCTCTTTCTGTCATTTACTTAGTGTGTGAGTCATCCATCCATTCAGCAGTCTGATTAGTGAAGGTCATTAATTTGTTATAACTAAAATGCATTTCTGTTTAATTGAGTTTTCATGTTTGTAAACAAAATTTACTCCTGTTTTTTTTTTCTATATGAAAACTTTATGACTTTGCTTCGTTGTGGCTTCTCTAGTTGTTTCAACCTGTTGTATGAATGCACACGGCATCATTTAGATGGCGTTCCTGGTTTCTTTTTCTGGGATATTCCATATGTGTTTTAAAGAACTGAAGGAGTTATATGTTACTTTTTATACAATGGTAAAACTTGAGGGGGAAAATGCTTTCATCAAAGTTCTTTTTTTCAACTGTACATAGTTTCTCCACATTATCTATTGAAAGATATAATATCACCTATGCAAGGTTGCAAAATGATCTCTTAAAAAGAGCCTTATTAATTTGATGTGAAAACCTATGCATCCTCTCTGCATCTTGCATTGAAACACGCAGTTAATTATTTCTTTGCTCGGTATGAATAATTTCCCCCAGCTTGTACTTGTCAGTGAGATTGTCATAACATACACTTTGTCACTGATCTCCATGGTTCATGGCAATTGCAGTGTATATGATGATTACAGCCTTCTCCATGAGGTTAGGACATTTCATTTTTTTAAGAACGTGTCCAGGTTATTTCCGTCTTTCTCCTTCCCAGCTCTTGCATCTTGTATTTCAACAAGACCTGGCTTCTGATTTACCTTTTACTTCAGAGCTGCAGCACTGCAAGCTGTCTTCTATGTGCATTCCAGTAAGTCCATGAATGTGTTTTGGCCCTTGTATTTTGCAAATGTCTTTTTTTCCACTCTTGGTTTGAAATGGATATTTTGGAAGAGTATTGATTCTGAGAAGGTACAGAGCTCCATGTTCACATTTGACTGTCGAACTCATCTTGCACTGTGACCTGTAGCTTTTCAGAGAGGTCAATCACCTTTGCCTTTCTGGAAGGGGAGGCTCCTGAGGAAGGTTTGATTGAAGATGGTGAAAACAAATGGACTTCCACTTGGACCAGATGGGTTTAATGCCATGAGAAATGCAAACCTCCTTTCTCTGCTACTAGATATTCAAGAGATTGAAGCTGAAAAGCAAAGAAGAGTCTGTGCCCGGAAAATAATGATAATGATGATGAAAAACAATACCCTAACTTGTCCACTCTTTGGTGTACAGGATGAATTCATCCACTGTTTTGTCATTTCTTAAATATATAATTAAAATTTGGGTTCAGTGGAGTTTCCAGAAAATGTAAGTACATTCCTCTAAAAACCGTGTATTAAGTATTTTAATAAAGTCAATGGTTTAAAATACTTTCCCTGAAGATGTGTTTACTTTTGATGCCTGTGCTTTCCAGTGGTACTGTGGTACCAGTGCAAAGTACAAGGATACCTCAGTGTCACTGTTGTTCAGTCCTCCAAGAAAATGATCCACATTTTTCTGAGGTAGGAGCCCCCTGGCCCAGTGGTGGTCATGATCCATTGTGCCCCTTTTAAGTGCAATTTGATCTCGCTGTAAATAGAACCAGAAGGAAACCAATTGGTGCCTGAAGTACATATTTTATGACAGTCTAATGTTATGTAGCTTATCGATTCAGGGTTAAGTGCAGCTGCATGAAAAGTTGTGCAAGAGATCTGCAGGAGTCTTCCCTGACAGTTTATCATTCAGTGTGACCCTACAGCTGGTAGCCCACCTACTTGGATCAGCTCCTGGACTTGTATTGTAATAAGGCAGTTTCCTTTTTCAATTGCAGCTGTCTAGGTGGCACTTTTCAGGAACTAAAAAGCCTATCTTGATTTTTATAATTTCCTTCTAATTAAGGTCCTGCCTCCACTGCTGTTATGCTCTTGTTACGTGTGTAATTTTCTTGTGGTGCTTCTCACAACCATTTCTGACTTCGCAGTGCTTCAGTGTGAATGCCAAACCAGATCTGGCATTTGAGCACATCAGGAGAGATATGGTAACTTCTGTATCCCTTGCTCAGTCCTCTGCTCTGTGTGCATTAAGGAAAGGGATCAATGTGCCTGGGCCAGCACGTCACACTGTGTAGTTTGTGTTGGCCTGGTTGCTCACTGGAGCAGTCCTTCAGGAACAGTCCTTCAGGATCCCTGCTCCTCTGCATGGCAGCTCTTCACTTCTCTGCCTAAGAGGTGTGACTTTATATTTGCATAATGTTTAAGGCATAATTGTCTTTACAACCACAGAGTATTCTCAAAGGCAATGGCACAGCAAGGTAATTTCCTAGGATTCATCTATACTCAGCAGAGAAAAAGGGAGCTGAAATCAGGTTTGTTCCCCTTGCATCTCTCCTGCAGATTTTTGTCTCTTCAGTGCTTCCTCTCAATTCTTGCTCAATCAGTGATGTGTCGCATTTTGTGTTACTCCGCTGATTATTAGGACTTTGTGAGCAAAGTGTTAAATACTTTTATTTCATAGCACTGAAACTCTTGCAATGTCAGTTAAATTTATAAGGTCATTAAAATATCCCATTAGTTGGTCAAGAGCTATTTATTTTTAATAGATTATATTGCTTTCCTTTAGTCCTCTGTCATGGTTTAACCACAGCCAGCAGCCAAGCCCCACACAGCTGCTCCTAAATCCAAGCAGTCCTGTTAACTGGAATGGGAGTAAGATTTGGCTGGAATGCCTTAGATTTAAATGCCTTAACCACTTTTTGTCCTGTGCTACAGCATGAGGTTTGCTGTCACTTTGCCTGGGGGCTGCTGCAGCTTCCAAGGCTCACAAACCCTGCAGGAGTGAGATTTCACCTGTGCCCCTTTGTTTTCACTGTCAAGTTTCTATGCTCTGTGCTTCTGGTATAGTTTCCCAAGCTTGGGTTCCTCCTTACACCTACCTACCTGCTTTTCCAGTTGTGCCACTATCAGATGTGAGACAGAGAAACCTGTGCCCTGTGGCTGACCCCCCACTCATGTTCTTGGAGGGCAGTGCTCCACTCTGAGCGTGTGTGCTCATCCCTGTATGATCCCAGCCTTGAGGATCGATGGGTTGGGCAGTACTGTCCCTGTCAGTCACGCCTGCACAGGGAAATCAAAGCAGCAGCTACCAGCTGTGACAGTATTCATTGTATGAGCAAGGAGCCCTTTCCCCCTTCCCTCCCTCATGACCCCATCTCCCTATTTCATGTACAAACAAAGGTAAGACATACTCTTTGCACTGACATCTGGATAAATTAGCTCATGTTTACAGTGGGAGTATAGGTTAGCACTCTTTCTGCTTCCCCGGTGAGAGTCTGCTGAGCTTCTGCAGAGATCTGTAGGGCTGAGGTTGGAGGTTGATTGAGACATTTACAAAACAGTTTTCCCTCAGTCGGGGCTCATTTTAATCTGGTCTATTTCAATCCAGAGTCAGCAGTGGGGACGAGGAGCACATGAGCATGAACCTTTCAGTCATGTTCATGCATCCAGAAGTGTGAAAATACAGGAGACAGTGGAGTTGATGAGGGAACAGTAATAATACTTTCTTTTGGTGTTACAAGGAAACCTAAAGTAAAATTTAAGTGCAAACCATTTCCACTTCTCTTAGCACTGGATGTAAAAACAATAGACATTTTTTAATCAAATAATAGTCAAATTGACTTCCATTATAGGAATTTATTTCATCAGAAATACTGTTCATCTCTCCCTTTTCCTTCCTCCATCCTCTGTATCTTTGTGTCTACTTGACTAGCAGAAAGCTTACAGATTGGGTTCAGGAGCATTCATCTATGATACTTCGAGAAAATTAAGTTTTTATTAACTCTTTTATTCAGAACTTCCTCTAATGTGGGGAGACAATAACATTATCATATGAAATAGGTCTGTATAAATGCCAAGTACGTAACACTGGAGGAACAGTATTTTGTTATTAAAACATACATCAAAGAGTTTCTGAACTAATTTGATTATCAGTAGATGGGGAGCTTTAATCCAAATGGTAAAAAATTCCATTCAGAAAGGTAAGATGATTCAACAGAAAAAGCTTGGAAGAAGGGTGCAGATTTCCACAGCCTGCTGTGGGTGCAGGAGGGGATGCTGAGTGTTTCTGTGGCCAGAAAATCAGTGCATTGCAATGGGAGCAACTGGAGACCAGGCAGCAATACAGAGGACACCATACAGATGCACAAGTTTGGTCTGGTGGAGGAAGGGGTGTGAAAGGCAGCCAGGACTGGTGGTATCTCGTGTACCGAAGAGGAAGGGAAGAGGTAGAATAACAGTGAGATGGCACTGGGAATGGGTAACTCCAGTGGAAAGATGAGAGCAGAGCAGACATCAGTGACACTGAGAAAAGGGGCTTTTTACACAGGAAAAGAAGTTGGTGAGCAAGGGAAGCAGAACAAGAGAAGGCAGCAAGGGCTGACATGAGGGTGAGTACCTTCCCTGGGGCCAGGAGACTCAGGGGCACTGCCTCGAGAGAGGGCTGGCAGCAGTGAGGGAGGACCAAGAGCCAGCATGTTCGTGATGAGGTCCTAAAAGAGCAGAGTAACAGGTAAGCATTTTTCCTCTCCTAACAGCTATGCTATTCCTGAGCTCCAAAGGCTTGGGGGTACAATTACATCCTTGGGCAGGTGCACACTCCCAGATCACTGGGAGTAGCACAGTGAATGTGAGACACATCTCTGCATCACAGCACAGGGGCATGGAGACACTTTCGAGCCCTGTTTAGGTAAATCAGTGCTATATAAACCATATGCAGAGCCAGTAGAGCTCCTGGTTACTGATTTTATTTTTGTAGCACCCAGGTATGCCCTTGACCTTCCTGCTGCTTACCCTGGCTGCATGGCAACAGCAAATTGGACTCTGAGTTGGGGCATGTGGGGCCAGAACATTACATGCTCCACTTTCCTCTTACCTCACATCCTGCCAATAGGAATAACCACATTTTACCTGTGTATGTATTAATTTAAGATGAAGGATTGAGCACACTCCAGGACTGGAGAGGTAAAAGAATAAATACCACGCAGCTGTCTTTGCCAAATACCGTTCCGGTGAACTCCAGATTAAGAAGCCTCATAAATGGGCCACAAACATGGCTATTTCTGATCAAGTGGACCAAGAGAAAAGCAAGTTTGCTGAGAGGCCTGGCATTGCAGGAGCAGGGGGGCACATTCAGAGTGGCACAGAAGGAGTGCAAAACCAGAAACATGTCTCTCTCCAGGGTAAACAAAAGCTCTGACTTATAATGAGGTAAGATAAGAATAGAAAAACAATCTTAGTTTGAATTCCTCCTGTCAATTTGCTTGGCAGTCAGTCCTGTTTCATTGTATATTTTAGTAGTTATAATCTCCTTTGGTTCAGTTTATAGACTATTGTATGCAAGATTTTTTAATGAAGAATTCTGGTTTGACAGCATGAAGGTTTGAGACCCATAAAATTACTGCTTGGAAAGCACTAAGGAGCAAAACAAGTCTCTTTCCTCCATCAGGCAGTGAAAAACATCTCTGAAAGGTTTTCTGGTCTTTAAGCTGTGGGCTTCTCAGAATAATTTACTTTCTCCTGCCATGGTAGTTTGTTCTTTTAACAGAAAAGATTTAGTAGGTTACTCTTTGGCTGAGAAATCAATTGCATGAAATCGATGATAATTCTGCTGCCAGGTAATACTTATCTGTGTGAGTCAGTGACCTGCTGATATTCTGCAAAAATAATCTACAGCAGGCAAATGCTGGAGTTTGAAGCAGTTGTGGTTGGCTTTTCACCATTTGCTGCTTTCATCAAAGCCATGTGTTTTATCCCTGAAACTAAGAGGAGCCTGTGCCAGCCAGTGTAAACCAGCAGCTGGCCTTTTGCTTCCTCTTACAAACATCAAGCAGAAAAACACAGCCTCCTTTGGTTCTGATGTCACAGCCAAGCCATTTTTCAAAAGTGTACATAGCTAAATGAGGATGGTGATTTCCTGTTGCTGCGCCTGGTGCACCCATTAGAAATGGTGCTGGACTCTCCCTCCATGTGGGATGAGCTGCCCGGTGCAGCCCCTCAGGCACAGCAAGAGCAGTGTGACTGCATTAGGGAAAAGGCTGGTGCTGCACCCTCCTTTCCAGCCCAATCTCCTCCAGCATTAGTAGCAGCAAAAGTACAAATTGGCCTTTTTCCACCATGGCCTTACTAGTGTTGCCCCATGGAGGTGAGCCGAGACATTTGGATACTGACAGGCTTGTGTGTGTTTCCCCACTGCACAGCTTTGGACAGCACAGCTTGGTGATGCTCTTCAGCCCCTGGACTGGGGCTCAGGGCTTTAGAGGAGAAAGGCACAGGTGTCTGAAGGAGGTGCTTTGGTCTGATGGGATGGCAAAATACCCCTTTTCCTTTCCCTCGAGGGGACCACTCTATCAGCAGGGAAAGCAAGTTGGTCCCAGGGGAACAGGGAGGCTGTTTAGCTCCAGTGAGAGATGAAGTGCATGGCTGGGTCATCCTGACTGGCAGAAATGGGCTGACAGTCCATCAGTGGCAAATATGCAGGTGCACAGGTCTGAAGCAAAAGGAGGTCACTTTCAGCTACAGCTTTGTAGGTACCAACTACTGTAACTCTTCTATGTCTTCAATTTACAAGAGCCACAAAGCCCTTGACACAGAGTGGCTGCGCAGACACTGAGGCCTTGTGGATTTGCGTACAATAACTGTTGTCCTTTTGAAGTCTATCTGTGCCACTGAGGCTTCTTGATGTTGCACAGAAAATTAGAGACACACTCATAAAGATTTGGTCATGCTGGCCCAGAGCTGTGAAGGAACAGGGAGTGATCATGAGGCTCAGGGAAACGGAATGAGCCTATGACACTGGGACTCCTCACCCTGTTGATGGAGAAAAGAGCTGATCCTATGTACCTGTGTCTCTGTGGAGCAATGTGCAGCAGATACCAAAAGCCTGCAACATCTGCTAATGATAGCTTCAAGGAGGAAAAAGATCAGCTCTCACAGAATATGAAATTCAAAATTTATTGCATTATGTAGTAGTTCCTGTTCAATCCATAGGCAAAATATTTTCTGAGTTTGTGGAGATTTGACAAAAATACCCATTCCACAAAGCCAGTTGTGAGCACAGAATGTTTCTGCTTTCACATACAGCTTCAGGAGGGAAAACAGAACAATTCCTTTACAGGCAGCTGGGTTATGAAAACTGACAGAGCATTGCCTGTGTGAAGAGAGTTTAAATGACGCACAAGGGACTGGTTAGTGTGTAATATGCAAATGCAAATCTATCAGTGAGGCATTACAACTACAAAATGTCTCACAATTATGCTCTTTTCTCGAGAAGCAATTTCTTTCTATGGGTTCCTCCCCCCTCACAGCAGCAGGGCTTCATTTCCCGAGTGAACCGGTTCTAGTCCTTTATCCCCTCTCCACTGTGCTAAAGCAAATGGACTGACAGCTGAAGGGGTTGTCACCCCTTACAATGTGCCTTAGAATCATACAATTATTAAAGATTTTTTTAAAGGACCTCTCAGATCATCAAGTCCAGGTTCTTTGTGCTACAAAAAGCATGTGAGGATTCTTTGCTTGCTAGATGCTGGCCAGCTAGTCTGTGGGGTAAGTGGTGATCAGCAATGGCAATGCAATGTCCAGATTATCCGCAAACACCGTGTGCTCTTCAGTACAACAGTCAGCAAGTAGAATTCAGGAAATCTTTTCTGTACTTCTCAAAAACTGTATTTTTTCAGCTTTGTTAGATGTGCCTTGAAAATAGCTTGCAATACTCGGTGCAAATTACTTCAGCCCAGAGACTGGAAGTGCTAAGACTCTCGTTTTCAAGTTCCTGGACAGATTCTAAGTGACGATGGAACTCAATTCACATCTAAAGGGTGCCTGTTGGTCGTTAAAAGAAATGGTACCAGAGTGTCCCATCACCTCCCTCGTGCCCAGCTGCAGGTACTTCAGTAGCAGGATTCATTCTGACATTCAGGCAAGTGAGGGGTGCCACGACCCCGCTGAAGGTGACCTACAGCACAAGCTTGCACGTATTGTCCTAGGCCATGGCATGCCAGCCAAGCCATTTTGAATCACAAACCACCAATTTTGTTTAGCAGATCCAATGGAAGGTTTTGTTCAGACTTATTCAGAACAAACTCCATGAAACACAGATGATCATGTTGACATAAAGTTTCAGCACAGCAGAAGTCTGTAAGCAACAGGGTAAGCAACAACAGAGGTAACTTTCAGGTGGATGTGGTCCTCATGAAACCACAGCGGAGATGAGGATATTTTTTTTTTTTTTCTTTTATGGAGCAGGATGTCAGGATCAACAATGCCAAAGGGAACACCAAGCCTAGACTTAGAGATGCAGACCCCAACTTGTGCCACCACCATCACAGTGACAAGTCATGCTAGTCCAAGGGCTCACAAGGTCAGGTAGCAATGCGTGCGTACTCTTCCCCAGGGATAGACATGCCCAAGGCACAGCCTTGTGCTCTTTTTGAGGGAAATGTGGAATTTTCTTTCAGTCCTTTGAAGAGAGACACATTCATTGTGCTGGTGTTGAGAAAGATGGGACCAGCTGAAATGCAGCCAGATAATGGCTTTTGATACCTGCTTCTCAGGAGAAATATTAGCAAATTTCATGGGACAAGCACCCATCTGAAATGGCACTCAGTGAGCTCTCACGTTCACATTTTGTAATGACGTTAAGGCATTTCTGCTGCAGTGTGAGATAAAAGCAACTCACCACAGTCTCATTTGTGCTACCAGCCATGTTGGTGTCTCAGCTATCTGTTCACACACAGGTGATGATATTTCCCCTAAAGCTGTTTAAATACTCCAAAATATTTTCACAGAGTCACGGAATAGCTGAGATTGGAAGAGACCTCTAGAGATTGCCTGGTCCAACCTCTTCTGAGGGTTGCGTTTGTCATTTTTTAATTGCATATTAAAACAAAAAATGTCAGAAGAGGAACATTAAAGAGTTCTGTTTCTCATTAAAACAGGACAGCTAATGTACATACAGTATGTTCAGTGACAGCCATTAACTAGTCAACAAATCATCCAGAATACCACAATTACTTTCTAACATGAGTGAATGGCTGTTGTGCAGTGTCTCATATGCACAAACAGCACATACAGATTAAATCTGAAAGATGGCATCTGTACAAGCCCATTGTGAATGTCCATTGCACCTCAAAGTTCTACAAGCAGATGGTCTTTTGGAGGTTTTAAATTGGTGTCACACGTACATTCATTGGCAATAATGTTTAAAATAACATTCTGTGTTTCTGGAGTACCACCCTTCCTGGGGTCACAGAGGTATTCACTGACACTGGGTTATGCTCCTGCAAGATGGTTCTTGTCCTGTTTTGCAAATGGGGATAAAAAGTCAGAGGAATTGCTATTTGGAAAGCCATTTCCATGGCAAAAGCTAAAGCTTCTCTCTGGTGAGCCATGGTCCTGTGACAGAGTACAAAATTACCGTCCATGACAACCCAAAATCTTTTCCTGTATTTTCCCAAGGATGCAAGGACTGAAGTACCCACAAATGCATAAATCCTGGAGCAATTAGAAGATGATTTTGCTAAAAATATCTCAAATCTCAGCCTTATATTTAATTTCCCAAATAGGAACCCAGCCTCATTCCTTCATGGCTGTGATGCCTAAATCATTGCCACATCTGACTTTCCCTAAATGGGAACTCAAAGCTTCTGGTGGCTGGCGAAGTCTGCCTGTTTCTGTTCTGCTCAGTATTGAAAAAAAATCAAGTGCTCCAGATGCAGCAAACCATCTAAAATCAAAAACACAGTGATGGGAAGGCACAACTTTCTGTTGCCATGTTTTGGACTAGGGCTTCAGTGTCCTGGAGGAGGGAAGACTGTCACAACCAAGGTGACCCAGGATGGATCCTGTTGAAGGGAAGATCAATCAAGTTCAAGGTCTGGTATCCAGGCAGGACCAGAGGGACCTCATAGACATTCAGTTGAGCTGGTCTAGCTTTTCTTGGTTCCTCCTCTATTCCTTTGAATAAAGAGGAATTCAGCTTCATGACATCCATTTGATTAGATATGGGGGTAGCATTTTCTATTGCTGTAAGTTCCTCAACACACAGGACTCTGCTCCAAAATACTGGTGGGTAGAGAGAATGATGTGTAAACTGAGATCCAGGGAATAAGTATACTTGTTATAGCTAAAAGGACTGCATACTAACTTGTCAAAATAAATGTTTGCCAAGACCATTGTTAATTCCCTAAACTTTCTGAAAATGAAAGAGAATATCAGCCCCAGCAAAATGTGATTGAAGTGAACTGCTTTGATGTTTCTTAGAGAAATCTTTGGGTAATTTCTCAGCCACGTCTGTGCATACTGTGAATTAAATATTTGTTTCAACTTTACTGAGCTGCAAATTTCTCTGATACCTCGGTTATAGATTTCATGGCATGGTTTTGTCACTCATTAAAAACAGGGCATAATTAAGCTCCCTCTTGACATATTCCATGGGTCTGGCTCTGCCTCCATTTTGCAAAGTGAATCCTATTTATATGCTGTTCTCTGATGTCCTTGGGCAGCTAATCATTCAAATAGCATTCCTGTATCTTTCCAAGAAATAAATAATAAAAAAAAAGAGAATCCTGCTGTCAAGAGATTTGGTTTGAGTTGGTAACTTTCATTATTGCAGAAGGTTTATTGCTTGGCACTCTGTGCTGTAAACAGAACTGGTAATAAGTCACTCCTGTGAAGTGGATTAAGTTTTGCTATAATAGAAAAAGATGTCAGAAAGTTACAGGAGTAAGTCCTAAACTGACTGGGGATCTGAATGCACTGTTTCCTCCCCCTGTTCTCCCACGCAAGTGTTGCATGTGAGAAGAGGCTGTTTTGAAGTCCCTGAACCCTCTTGTGAAGCCTTTGATTTGCTGTATTTCTCACCATTCTTACTTTTGATTTAATAACCATGTAACAGGTTAAACTAGGACATTTGGTTGCCTCTGTGTAACAGCCTGCATTTCAAAGGTAGATGGAAATAGACATTAGGTTTTACTGTACTCAAGCTGTATCTTAATCAGCTTCATAGATGGTTTTTCTCTCAAAGTTGTCACTAAGGAGATTTTATTTTTGTAGGCATGAGTGTTCATTAGGGCTGAGGGGAAAATGGTAAGACCCACAGCTCCCTGTGTAAGTTGCTCTGCCAATCTCTAGTAAGACATCTAACACCTCCTCTACTGTGATAGAGCTGTCACTGGACAGAGGGGATTTGAATGGTGACTTGCTGAGAGGCCAGCCATTGTGCCTTAGAGACTGAGCTGGATGGATTTTTCACAAATGAGCAACTTCATAAGGAGTTTGATATTCATTTTCCCCCCTAGTCTATGTAATATCCTACTCTGTAGCTTGGATGGAATCAAAACTCTTTTCTGACTCCATGTGGTCTCTGATGAAATGATTCAGTTAGACTCTTTAGTCTCAACTGACTTGACTTTTCCAGAAAGCACAAGTCATCTCCCTTCAGCTCCCCTCTGTAGGACTTCAACCATCCAGCACCTACAGAAAAACTCATCTGGATCACTGTTTGTGTGGCCAAAAAGCTTTAGCAACTTTGTCACATGGGCCGAGAATAGTGCTGTGTTGTTAAAATCATCTTTCCTTGCTGTCTTGCCTCAGGATTCACTTTCTGGAAACAACATTGTTGGCAAGGGGACAGTGGAACTTTGGAAAAGTCATTAACACAGCCTGCCCTTCCTGGAAAAGTATCCCTTTGCAAGCCATCTGCTCAGCCTGGAAAAGCTTTGTTCTTCTCATAGGTCATTTGAGGATTTGTGAGGAAAGAACATGACCAAAATCACGCAGGCACAGCACTTTATGCCAGGCTAACAACCAGCCTAGACCTGCCATCAAAGATGCAGGAGCAGGAGTCAAACTCAGAGCTGAAGTGGGATGGCAATAAAGTCTTGCTTCATGAGCAAACTTTGTCAGGAGGACCAGTTGTCTGGTTGGTTCACAGAAAAGCTCCAGTTGCTCAGAGAACAAGAGCCAGACCCTGAGACAGGCAGATACAGAGCAGAGAAAAATGGTTCTGGTTTTATAAGATATCAAAGTTGGATTTGAGACTGGGATTAAAAAAAATTGTTGTGGTTGTGCCTTTGCCAATAAAGGATCGTTTCTTTACAGATCTTCAGTGATGCAGCTCAGGAAGGTGATGTTGAGTGTGCAGGAAGCTGGGAGCACAGGTTCTGGTGCTGTTCATGAATACTGAGGGCTCAGCCCTCCATGGGGCTCATTTATCCTCTTGCACAGAAAGGTGGGATTTCTCATTAGCTGGGTCATTGCTGCTTGACCTTGTCTTTTCCTGACAATAATGCAAAGTATTCCAACACTTTTATTATCTGCTTTTTGATGAGTGAAGAACTTTTTTCCACCTTGACTGATATTTGAACTTAACTTGTGCTGCTGGTTAGTAATTCCAGACATTGCAGAAAGAAATACTTAGCCGTAGACATATGTCACAGTCTGAAATTAAAGCTCAATTTAGTTTAATTGTCCTTGATTTTATCAAGCATTCAAAATGACTGATTTCACATGCAGAAAATAAATACAGAGAGAACAGCTCAGAAATGTCATTCTCTTTATGGTAGTGATTTTATACAGTTTTCTGGTCTTCCAAAAGATTTTTTTTGTTCTGAACTTGATTAAATCTCTTTAATAAAGGCAACTTTGGTAGTGCAAGAGGCCAACATAATTCATGCAAAGGCATGGAATAGTTTCTTAGCACTGTGTGAACGCAGCTTGGGGTGATGATAGTTTTTGTATTAGTTTGCTAATATTTCAATGTTCCCAAAGAGGCAGGCGATTTGGAGACCTGGGCAGCTCAGACAGGATTAATGGATCCAGCTTAGTAATTAATCTTGGCCTTTGAGTGAAAGTGACATCCTCCCACTTTCTCTAAAATCATGTGGCTACTTCAGGCTGTTCTGGGAAGATTTTTCAGAGATAACCTGAATTCTGCAGTATTATTCTGCTCACAGAAATGCTGCTGCTGTTATTGCTGCAGAACCCAAGAGTGAGGGGGGTGAGAAAGCAAGAAGCTGGAGGAGGTAGTTGCAAGAACTGTTACTGGATTTTTATTATTTTATTAATTATCCCATCGTGGTGTGGGACCCATTGACAGAAGCTGTGCTGTGAAGAGCTCTCCATCTGCTCTGAGAAGGGAAGGAGGTAAAAACCAGTGGTGGATTGAAATGACATCACCTTCCACCACACTGTGTCAAGAGAATTGAGCAGGTACACCCTGATTTGCAGCAATGGAGGGAGAGATGGCAGGTCCTGCTTCAGGTACCAAGGCAAGTACTGAGCAGGCAGCAGGGAGTGCTGGGAGTCTGTATTGTTTGGATGGATGTGTCTCCCTGCCGGAGTCTTCAGCCTCTTGGGTGCTCTGCAGCTGTCTGTAGTGTCAGCGGGAGGTACGTGTCCCACAGGATCCTAATTTACACACTCTAAATACTCTCTGGACCAGGCATCATCCTTTGGTTGCATCAGTGCCTAAGGTTGTTTAGCTGATTATGGCTCCAACACTACTAGAAGCTTTTCAGCTTGCCAGAAGATCTTCATGTCTTTTATCCTCCTTGTGTCCTAGCCCAGTCTCAGGCTCGTTTGTGCGGTGTCTGCCCTGGCTGGGCATGTTGAGCCCATGCAGACAGGATGTGCACACTGAGTGTGTTGTGCTTTCCAGAACTACCTGGCTCACTGTCATTTTTCAGAGCTGAGCCTGTTGCACAACCCTTGCTCCAGTAGGATCTGAGGATCCTGTGAGCAAACACAGGGAAGAAGCAGGCTCCTGGTACCTAAGGACTTCCTGCAGCCCCGTTCTGGATGCTGTCCCTGCCCCAGGCTCCCCAGACCTGAGGAGGGAGCAGTGTACTCAGTATCCACGGTGCCATCTGGGAGCCCTCCTTCTGCAGGGCCTGCTGGTCAGTTGGCCATATCTGGGCCATGACATAATGGCAGACGTGTCCAAGGGGACAGATGGCAGCTCTGCCAGCCGGACAGCTCACCTGACCCACACACTGCTCCACTGGGGATTGGGAAAGGGCCAGGGGACACTGTGCTCCTCCCAGCCAGCAGGCAGGGGCAGTGGCCTTTACTCAGGATCAACTGATCTCCTTTACAGAGCACTGGAAGTATTTTATTAGCTATCTCTGGATAAGCTTCCTCTCCCAAATAGTTCCAGACAGGATGCTTTTTCACTTACTAAAGATCTGAGGATCGTATCCTCCATTGCTGGAAACTGTCCTACTTCCTTTGATTCCTGAGGAGCTGTAACAGGCTATACAGAAGAGGATGTGTTTCCTTAGTTTCTTCTTAATGGTAGGAAGGAGGTGAAATTTTCTTGCTAGAAATTGATACTTTTTCTTGATTCTTTTGTATAAAGAGAAGGAAACAATGTAATACAAACTTTTTTAAAAGTTTGCAGTACATGAATTTCCTTGTTTTTTATAGCTTTGACATAAGACATATGATTCAATTTGGATTAAAACAGAAATAAGCTCGTTTTGCTCCTACACATTTCTTTAAAAGCCTGCACATTCTGCTTTTGATATTTTCCTACCAGATCATTTCTGAAGGGAATATGGCTGCCTCTGGCTTTTAAAAACTTTAGCTGCTGTTTTTGAAAGCTTCAGAACTAATCTAATCCATTTTCTGTGTGTGTATGGGTGTGTGCGTGCATGGAAGTTTGTACTTCTATATGAAAAGCTAACTGGAATGTCAATGTATCAGTATATATGTATTTTTTTGTATTTTGTGCACTATTTTCAGGCTCTTTTGTTTGAAGATAAAAAACATTATAAAAAAAGAAATTTGTTGAGGTTTCTTGCAGTCAGAGCATTGGTGAGTGTAAGAGGCAATGATCACAATTCTTTCCATACACATGCATTTATTTAGATTTGTTCATAGACCAGAAATACCCCCTGGTGCACTTCGTGGTATGTCATGCTTTGGAGATCTCTAATTTCATCTGGGGGAAAAACAAAAAAAGCAGCCAAACTGATTCCCTAACTCAAGCAAAGAGTATCCATGCAGAATTCAGTGACAGCCCAGCCCAGGGAGATTCACCTTGCAGCTCATCCTTCAGCCATTCCCACCTTCACCTCTCCAGTTGTGACACATCCCAGATGAAGGGACAACCAGTCCTGTCTCTTGGATCGTGAGCTGTGACCAAACAATCCAGCAGCTCTGTGAGGTTCAAAGCAAGCTGCCTTGGGCAGCACAATGATGTTTTGGGGCACAGTGTGCTGTCCATGTACCTCTGCAATGCTTTCCAGCCACGGGCAGGTGTGCGGGAGGGTAGGGAGAGGCCCCTGGGGGTGCCTGGCCCTGCAGTGGCTGCAGGATCCTGCATTGTGGAGACACACAGGCAGCCACCTTGGCACCTGGCTGTGCTCTCACATCTGTGAGATGGCAGCATCCCACTCGCTGTTCTTGTTCATGCATTTTTGACTGGCTGCTTGCATTACCCCAACAGCCTGAAAAGAGATTATGTCCACTGATGGCACCACAAGACCTCCTGGCAAAGTGAATGCTACTTCAGCAGCAGATTCAGTTTTCCCCAGGGCATAGAAACCCGTGTGACATGGCACAGCAGAGCACAGCTGTAAATCAGATGCCAGCCTCCCTCAGACAAGCCAGCAGGCATGGGTGCCAAACAGGCTCAGCTATGGCACAAAATCTGCAGTGGAATTTCCACTGCTGTGAATGCTGAAGTTGCCCATGAACAGCCATGAAGTTTTTCTCCAAAGTCACAGTAAGTGTGACTGCACATTTCTCTGAAAATAAGTCAGCTTTGCTCGTGGTGGAGCAGAGTGACGTGCAGGCACAATCAGCAAACACCCATATTTCCCTTGGCATGATGCTCCTGATCTCCCAGGGGATCAAAGGCACTCAGTCTGCCTGAGAATGTCTCAAGCTGAAGTCCTGCCCTTGCTGCCAGACAGGAAACTGCCCAGGGAAGCACAAGGGGTGCATGGACCTCCTGTGCCTGTGATGGCCTTGGTCATTGTGAGCTGACCTTCTGCAGGTTTCTGGCCACACCCACCACATCCTGAGGATTCAGGGAAAGCTGGCCTTTTACTGAAGCTTGTGAGGGCTTCTTCAGGCAAGGGAACAGAAATTTTAGTTGACTTCTCTCCCCTCACTATCCCCAGCTGCCATTTGAGGGAACATTATCCCTGTGGCCACAGCCTTTTCTGATATGGCACCTTGCTCTGCCAGGGAACAATGGAATCAAGCCGGTGGCACAGCAGAACCCAAAACACTTGTGGCCAAGGTGGCTTTCATGGTGTTCACATGACTTGGAAAATGTGCCATTAGGGAGAAGTTCCCCATTGCCTCTCCCCACAGCCCCCCTTGGTGTGATGCACTCTTTTGCACGATGGGCACACACACTTAGCCCAAGACCCCAGGCTGCCACCCACACACATCCTCCCTGAGCTGCTGCTGCTGTTGTAGGCACAGATCTACGAGTGCTAACACAAAGCAGAGGAGCCATGAAGCTCTCATCTGTCAGCCCTAGGTACGAATTTAAATTAAACCTCATTTAGCTTGGTGCTCCCTTTTGATTTATTGGCAGACGTTGCTCACTGTTTGAGTCTTGTTAAATTTCTAGCAAGCACTTCACTGACCAGCTGTTCCTATTAAGTGAAAGGAGTGCTGCAGAGTGGGGTCATTGCCACCTCACTTTTGGCAGCTCTCATACACAGTCCCCACAGAACTCTCTCGGGGAGGGAATCATCCCTATTACTCTGTGAGACGCCTGGCTAATGCAGCTGAAGCATTCCAGGTTTTGTGCCTCTGTCTCTCCCAGTTCTCACGTATTTTGTGCTATGAATCAACGAAACACCTCATAAGCTTCCTGTCAACTGATGGGGCAGGACCTTTTCCCACTTCAGGCCTTTCTTCTTGCCATTCCGTCCTGCTTGCAATGAACCAGTCAGTCATTTTCAGGCGGCTGAGGGGGCAACTTCTCAAGTCTGCAGTGCAGTTGCAAACATTAGTCATTTAGAAGTCAGACTTTGTTTCTGTACTTACAGATCTCAGTGAAGGAACTACAAAGTATTAGTGTTTTACATGCAAAAGACGATAGCTTTAGCATCCAAGCACATCTCATACATGCAGTAAAGATGCCAGAGCTTTGAATTCTCCTTATTTATCACAGTAATGCTATTTTACATTTAGATTGTGTCTCCCTACTGAAGGATACCAGGGTAGCTCATAAACAGCATACACACTTTAATAATACATGATGGAAACACAGCATCCTCTGGGGTGGACAGAAAAACCCAAGGAGAACTCAGTGCATAGCATGGAAAGAAACTTGTCTCAAAGCAGAAAGTGAAGTCACGATGCTTATGCAACACCGTTAGAACTATACTGCTGTGGAGAGGAAAAAACCAAACAACATTCTTTTTTAAAGTTTTCATCAAAAAACCAATACATGCTGAATTCTGTGGAATTCAATTTATCGAGCTCTCAGGATCACAAGTTAGGTCAGCCTTGCCAGGAATTGATGCAGTTTGTAAGTAATCCAAATTCGAGGTGTCAGAGCACTGTTATATTTCTCTGATCCCTTGCCTTGCTCCATTGTTTATTCTTATGGCACTGTATGGCTGTGCTTGGGGCAGGAAAGACACTACTTTCACCCCAGAAACAGCAATTTGATCTAAAACTGAGAAGGCTTAGGAACCTGAGGACCCTCCTTCCCACTCCACGTGTGCAGTGAGTAACTGAACCTACATGTTTGTTTGAAAGTGTGTGCGTGTATTATTGGTGTCAGGAAGGATCTTTGCTCTTCCCTTCCAGCTGCATTAAGTGTGTCATGCAGGTAAGAGTCCAGTGTTGACTCTGGGCCAGGACTTTTGGGAAGCCAAGTGGATGACTGCCATTCAGTGCTGAGAACAATGGAAAAGCTGTTCCTGCCTTGCATTTAGAGAGGGTCCTTCTGTTCTAATCTCCATTCAGCACACTCCTCTTACCAATTTGTTGTGAGAGAGATGTTGGAAAATTTTGTTGAGCCCACACCAATACCAGGGCTTTTTCTAGAATGTACTTTCTGCTGTTACAAATGTGAGATACATTGAAAGAATAGCTGGGAGTACTTTGTAATTCCTTTAATCTATTGATTGACAAATGATCCAGAATGGATTTTTGCAACTCTTTTACAGGAACCTGTGCACAAGCATCAAAATGGCAGAGAGTAAAAGAGTATTTAAATTTAAACTCAAAAGATTTAAGAACACAAAATATAATCCTATCTGCAGTGGGTAAGACATCATCCATCTCTGCCCTGTCAGCCATAGTTAGAGTTTGTTAGCTTCCATTAAACTCTTTGCAGATCTGAACTTGTCATCCTCTTTTTAATTCTAGGCAAGTAGCAAATTGGCTTAAAAATGTAGAAGCTGTCCTGATGTGTATGCACGCTTGCTCCTGCCTTCAGCTTTCAAGCATCTGAAGGCATCCATTAGATTAGTTATCATGTTAATAAGTAGATTTTAGAAATGCAGCATGTTCACAGCTCTCAGTTGGACAAAAACTGAAGTAATTAGAGGCTTCTGTCTGGATATATTAGGGAGCTGACCTCCACCCCTGAAAGCATAACTTTGAGCTCATTTTATCTGCCACAGAGAGAGAGAGGAATCTTAGTGCCCTGGTAGCAAGTAAAATTGAAAGGTACTTAGGAGATTAGAGATGGCTCTGTCTGATGCTGAATTCCCATGCCTGGTGAAGAAAGGTGAGGGTGTTTATTGGAGAAGATGCATTTTTCTGGGGAGGAAAAAAGGAAAAAGGAAGCAGCCCTTCGGGATCTTTCTCAGGGTAGCAGAGGATTCTTGTCCCTGTTATTTCACACCCCCAGCCCAGATTATGGGCAAGGTTATCCTTGCACAATGTGGAGACATAGAAGACTGTCAGTCATGTATGAGGAGTTGAGGGCTCTTTGTGGTGGTAAGGGAAGTTCTAGTTAAAAAAATTGGCCACCAGACTGAAGGAATGGTAATTTCCCTGCTTCGGTGTGGAATCAGCCCTTCTTTGCATCCTGTTAAATCTCCTCTGCCAGAGATGACTCATCCCTGAGGTTCATAAAAATACTTCTGAAGAGCTGAGAGATTTTTTTTTCTCTTTTCCTTTCTTTTTATTTTTTTTTTCTTTTTTACTGTTGAAGTGGACTCATAGCACTGAATATATATTTACAAAATTGTTCCCTAAGGATATTTCAGAATCCTGCTCTTTAATTTCATCATACTTTTAGCATAAATGTAAGAGTGACACAGGGGATACAATGTCAGCAGTGTGGATAAGAAACGCACTTGCAAAACCTGAAATTATGTTCAATATATTTTGAGAAAGGACAGGAATCTCATTTTCTGTTGTAGTAACTTGTTAGACATAGGCATATCTAGGTTCCTTGCTTATTGCCAAAGAGAGGACTGATCAATTAACCACTGCCTCATGTACACGAGACAACTGGGTGGGGAGCATTTTCCTTTTTAGTATGAGGTCTTATTAGGGGGCACCAAAATCCTACAGTGCAAATAATGCCTTTTTCTCTTATGTGGAAAAAGATGCCAAGGCCAGCATCGTCAGCACTCCCTATGGTCACTGGGGTAGTCAATGTGCTGCAAGGTGTTGTTATGTCATGTGTGCACCAGGGAGAGGAGAAATTTGCCCCCTGATCATTTTCTGTAGTGCATTATCCATCAGGACTGCGGTGTGGGAGCTGACCATGAGTTTTGTGTGCAGGATGAGTCACAGCAGACTCAACCTGCTGCAGATGGGGGTACTCAAAAAGCCCTGGCCCCCAAGAGGCTCAAAATGACAGCACAGGTAACGACCTAAGCAGCTTTCTTCCCTGTGCAAGTGAACAGCAACCAGTCAAGTGGCATCTTGGAATGAGTCATCGCTGCACTGAGCAGCATCATTATTTTGGGAATTAACGAATGGAAGCATGTGCCCATATATTTTAGAGGGCATAGCAATAAAATCTACACCATTATAACCAAACTTCACAGAGTTTGGCAGAGATCAAGCAAACTGTGAAGTTTCTATTTGCAAATGCCTTATTAATGTTATTCCAGTGCTTCTACCATTATCTCTTGCACATTCTCTATCCTTCCCTGCCACACATTTAGAAAGTAAATAAGCTCATCAGACACATGTTCCATTTTATGAAAGCAGAGATGTGCACAAGAGCGTGAATGAATATGAATAGCCCATTTTTGGCACTACCCAAGCTTTGGAGCTGATTTGTATGACTCAGAAATAAATACTGTGCTAAAAGGGCTCCCATAAAAATATGGCCGGTGAAAGTAATGGGGAAAGGAGGAAACATTCTTCTCAGAAAATGGCTCTTCCTGAGACAGCTTCCTGAGACATGTGGCAAGTTTTGATGTGGGCCTGGTTTGCCTGGCAGCTCTTTGGGCTTGCTGACAGCTCTCTGCCCAGGGAGCCATGCCACTGCTTCACACTGAACGAATGTCTTCAGAATGCAGCAAAAAATAGACTCGTCTTTGAAGGGAACAAAGATGAAAGAGAGTCTATAAAATTCTCAGCAACTGAAAATAAATAATAATAAAAAAGCCATACAGAGCTTTAATTTCCTTTTTGTTTTGTTTTGTTTTCTTAACACTTTCCCCAATTCACACTCTCAGTCTTAAATAAGAAGGTGGCCTTGAATACTGCATTTTCACACTTGGCAATAAAAATTATTAGACTAGTTAGCATTATACATGAACTGGGAATGACTGTAAGCCTAATAGGGTTAGGAATGTCCCTAATATGTAGGTCATTACCTGTGTCTGCTTTTTAGGAATGATTTTAAAAGGAATTATTTCTCCTATCATGTAGGCGATAAGCTTGTCACATTACTACCAAACCATGGGAAATCATCCTTGCACCAGGGCTGGTGTAAGATGGGCACCCAGAAATCTGTTGGTTGTGCTGGATTATAATTTCAAATAAATATGAGAAAAGGGCTATTTTTTTCACTGCAGAATTTTGGTGCCTCACGCTTTTTGGTAGGAGGGCTGTTAACACTGTGCAGAAGCCCATAGGCACATCTCTAGCCCTATGGATCCTATGGATCCCAGATCCTTACACCCTTCCCCAAAATCTAGACAGCTGTGGAGATCAGCTGTTTTTTGTTAATTCTTGGAGCTCCCTGAAGGGTGAGTAGAAAAGGAATCCATTTGTGACAGATGGGAGGTGCTGCTCTGTTGGACTGTGAATGCTATTTTGATAGCAGCGCTGGGTTTGCAAGGCTGCCTCTGTCCAGGAGCTAAGCCAGTCTACATGGTATCGGTTTATTCTATCCATTGTGCACTAAAAATGGTGTGTGGGATGCCCTGAAGAGATCTCAGAGGGATTGTACCTTCACAGACTATGCCTTCAAATGTTCACATGTGGCCCTTCTCGCCTTGTAGCAAAGTAGATCCAAGTGTGCCAAGCTGAGAGAGCCTTAAGATCTGTACTTTGTAAAGCAGATGTAAAATAAGATGTAGAACAAGTTTCTTTAAAAGCTGCCTTTATTAAATCACAGCCAAGTGTTTTTAAAGGTCTTGGAAAGAAGAGAAGGTTTGGGCACTGCCTGGACTGACTCTGTCCAAGCAAGGAAAGGAGGAAGGTTTCAAGTCAGCTCTTTCCAGGAAAGGTTGATAATGCTTTCTACTATTGGAGATTAATGTGACAGGGTTAAGAGTTTTGTTTAGTAAGTCTTTACTCCTTACTTTATTTTGGTGTGTTTTTTCCTGGAAGATTAAACTAGAAAGCAGTGTTCCTACAGTGAATAAATACATCATAGTAACTAGAAAGGCTTCAGACCTGGTCAGCCTTTGGAGTCCTGCTGCACAAACAAAACAAGTCTTTGAGAGGAATAGTGTGAATTTTGTGTCCAGTTGCCCGACAGAGGGGAGCTGAGAAGTGGGCCTGGCTCTG
This sequence comes from Eopsaltria australis, assembly GCA_034509425.1. Classification (NCBI taxonomy): domain Eukaryota; kingdom Metazoa; phylum Chordata; class Aves; order Passeriformes; family Petroicidae; genus Eopsaltria; species Eopsaltria australis. The sequence continues at coordinate 4,010,486 of JAVTVJ010000177.1, read as the reverse complement.
ATTGTGAACCTGCTGTGCCGAAGCCCTGGATGGGGAGGTAGGGATTCTCTCAGGGTAGATGGGAGGCAATGCCTGGTCTCAGGGGGCGTGCTGGCCTCCAAAGAGTACCAACAGGGAGGAAATGAAGAATCTGCCCTCAGGTCCTGGACTCTGATTGCGAGACTAAGAGGGGAAAAGGACTTTTGCTAGAAGTGCCAGATCTTGAAGCCCTGGATGGGGAGGTAGGGATTCTCTCAGGGTAGCTGGGTAGACAATGCCTGGTCTCAGGGGGCGTGCTGGCCTCCAAAGAGTACCAACAGGGCATAAGCGTGTTGTTGGCACTCAATAAAGTGCTTTTTGATTTTGATTTAAGCAAAAATACTTGTCCCTGTTTTCTTTTGCACTCTGAGATTCAAAGTAACGAACCATCACGACCCCCGCTCCTACGAGCGGATCGTGACAACTGTCAAAAATGGATTTTCAGGACCTGACTGCTAAGCTATTGCTTGATCTTAAGGGGATTCAACCAGAGGCTTTTGAGGGTTTAGAGAGCCCTTGCTCCATGGAGGAAAATTACTCATTGGTTCATTGTGGCCAGAGAGTGAGTAAAAGGAACAGAGTGATTTTCCTGCAGCAAGCAGCAGGTTTTGGTGTACTTGTTATTATAAGTGTCTGGTGCCTCTATGAACCCAGGGTTAATTTAGGAAGGAATTAATCTTTTGCAGAGGGCTACCTATAGTGGCTTTGGGGAAGGCTTTATAGATCTGCAGACATTTGTGTGCACATGGTAAAACACCAAAAAGATCCCTTCCTCCCAAAGGGAAAAGAGCCCATGTTTGAGAGAAGATGCATTCCAGACTGTGTCACAGCCCTGCCATGGCACATCCCGGCACTGTCAGCCCTGCTTGTCCCTACCCAACCCCTGGGGCTCCCCCACCACTGCAGGCCCTGGACCCCATGTCTCCCCTTGGGGCCATCAGCCCCTGGCCCATCAGCACTGCAGCAGGACCAGTCTCCAGCTCCCCACTGCCCTGCCCTGCTGGCCATGGACCCTCTGAGCCAAGCCCACCCGCAGGGGCACAGCCCAGCCTGAGAACAGGCTCCTGGCAAACAGTGAACACACTGCAGGTGACATCCAGGTACAGGGACCCCCAGCTGCTTTCTGTCAGCACAGTTCTCCTGCTGTGCTGAAATCTACCAAGTCAGGGAAGAAATACCTGGCTAGGTCACAGAGGGAATGCCATCATCCAATAATCTTCGAGCAGAAGACTTTTCTCTGAGAGCCGGTTGCTAATTTGAGTCATGTTGTTAATGAGGTGCAGGCGTAGACCCTCATCCAACTACCGTGTAGCATTTTGTCCCCTGGAATGGGGTGTGGCATTCACTTCCAGCACCCCTCAAGGCAGAATGCTGGGTTTCGGGTTTAAGCATGCTGGGCTTGAACTAACAAGGCTGCAGCATTGCTACATCTGTTCCATCTGGAACTGTATAATACTGATTCACTTTTATTTTCCCCCTACATCTAAAGCCACCGGAAATAAAGGGGTGTAAAGAACGCCATTCCTTGTCATTGTGGTTACAGAAAATCCTGGAAATGCAACTGAGAGTACATGTAGCTTCAAAAACCAGGAACAGAAACAAACAAAACCCTGCAACATTTATTAATAAATTTCAGTTAAATCTCCCTGGTTTCAAGCTCAGTTGCACGATTTCTCTAGGGGGAGGCAGGAGGAAAGTGGATTTATGACTGTTGAATGTTTGAGCCTGTCAGAATTGTATTGAGTACTACGAAAGAATGGATGGCTAGAAATAAATTTGGGTGTGAATAAGCTGTTTCCTCCACAGGTCTGGCTTACACTGGCAGGGTGTGCTTAATGGTTGACTGGAGAAGAAAAAAAGTGACAGACAGGATGGTTTCTTACAAGTTCCTCAGGGAATTTAAACACAAGTTCTGTTCTTCCCTTTAATTCACCCTCTGGTCACTGGCAAAATAATTTAGATTCAAGCTTCGGGTTTAGAGGAATTACCAGTAGAATGGGAAGGGTTAATTTGTTTACTTGGTGTGTTTTTCTGTTTATTTTGTTTTACTTTTTTAAAGCCCTGATGTGAATTGTCCGTTTTGGCAAATGAATGAGAACAGTTGCACGTACTTGATATTTTCTGTCACATACACTATTATTAGTGAGAAACACATTTCCTTTTGGGGCGCTAAGGATAAAAATAAGGCTGTTCACATTACCACCCCCCTTATTAACTCTGTTAAAGCAATTGTGCTGGCATTTAAGAGAACTGGCAAATGCATTTGTTCAGCAGCAAATGTGATGCATTCAACGTCCTTTTCACATGAAGAAGAAAACAGGGGCTTTTAAGCACAGGGCATATAATAGCCAAGTTTGGTAATGATTTCTAATATTTTAAAGAGAGAAGAGGGGAAAAAGATCTCATTTACTTGTTTTGGTGTGAAGAAAAGGGAACAGCTCTATAATCCAAAATCTTCTCTGGAGCTTTCAGTGGTACTTGCTGCTCATTTTCTCTCCATGTGTGGACAGATCTGCCTTCAGTGACAGCTCACTGGGCCGTGGTTTGGATTTTGTGTGCAATATGGGTGGTATTGCTTCATCATCTAAGCACAACGCAGGACATGTCTCCGTAGCACGAAGTTTATCCACTTGTAGTACAGGACACCTTTTCTAAGAATGAGTCCTATCGTGATGCCCAGATGCTGTTGAGGCCTTTTCTTTTGTTAACAGGGCTATCATCAGTCATAACAACATGGTGGGTCATTGGCTCATCTTGCTGAGTACCCAAGCAATTCAGATCTTGGGGTCCTGAAATTTGCTTCCTTTCAAGGTGCTTTGCTCACTGGTATTGGCTTTAAATTTGGCCCAAATTAGGTTGGTTTGAAACTGTTGCAGTATTTTCCAACTCTGTCACACTTCCTTTTCCACTGATCCTGATTAAACGGAATTCTTTGACTCTCCAGAACAGATTTCTTGTGCTTATCCCTCACTACTTGTCACTTATGTACTTGTCTCCAATAGTTGTGGAGAAAACTGGTGGCCCTAAGTCCAGGTAGGGGTTTAATGTTGCCTCTCAGCATTGGGAGGAATGAAATGCATTGGTAGAAAGTGCTATGGTAACTGATGTACAGGACACTTGTTTACTTTTTTTTTTAAACCAAAAATGCCCAAGAAGCTGGTAGTGCCAACAAGCACAATGCCCCTTTCTGGCTGATGGTGACAGAAAAGTCATACAGATAAAGCAAAAAGATAGAGAAGTTACACTTAGTAATGAGGTATTTTTCCTGTCTGTTTCAAGGACATTGGTCTTCATCCACCAGTCTTTATATATATACTAAATAGCATTTAACAAGTGGCTTTTAAAATAGGGTGAACTTTTGCAAGGGGAGTATTTATAGAAGTAGCTATTTAGTTTGCTAGTAATTTTCGGTATTCATTTTGCTATTGCTGAATATACAGAGCAGGATTATTCACCCACATTACCCAGCTGTTTCTGTTTGATAACACAATAAAGATTGTGAGGTGTCTTTCCATGGTAATGACTGTGATGGCATGGTTCATGTGATGTCATAGCTATGAAGAAATGGGATCTGTTAGAAAGAGTTGTTTTTGAAACAGAAAATCCCCTAATATAAATGTCTTGCATTATTGGTCAAATGGTAGATTAAAATGCAATTCAATTAAGGAATATTGCAAGAAATTCATTTTCTGTGACAGACTTGAAAAATACTTCCTGATATTGGAGTTCACTTATAACACAGTAGTGTCTTATTAGAAGAAGCTGTGGTACTTTTCCAACTATTCTTTTCCTATGGATGAGACTTGGTGATGCCAGAAGTTTATAGAAGAAGATGATATATTACAGTGCCTAGCAAATTATATGTTTGGGGAGTGGGGTTGGGATTTTTTCATTTAGCTTGCTGGCAGTTGTCAGCTGAACTGGATATGCACTTGCATTTGGAAGTTCTCTGACCTCTTCAACAGCTGGGACTTGTAGAGTTGTAAACCTGACACACATTTGCATAAGATTTTTCTGGTGCTGCAGCTCTCTAGAACTGCAGAGCCTTCACCAATGCAGCTGCTGCCTATTTCAACACCCAATAATTTGGTGTTTTGAGTAGAGGAAAAGCTGACACTTGAAAGTCTGATTCTTTCTTTGGAATTTTGCTGTAAAGCTCCAAATCCTCAGTTTGGTTCTCCCCAGCCTGCTAATATTATCCCAGTCCTGTTTCTGCAGGTGACACACATGTGTATGATTAATTGGTAATGAGCTAAATGGTCTCCACTGACAGGGACACCTACTTATGTCTTTCTCCATTTGGTGAAGCACCATGTGAGCTGCTAAACAAGAGAGCATCACTTCATACTAAGGGGAATATGCTGGGCAAAATTAATTTTGGATTTAAGTCTGGAATATCCACAGATGTCTGCTCAAGTTTTCCATTTTGTAACCTCTTGTAATCAGGCTGAAAATGTAACTGCAGCCAGGATCAATGGGCAAACTCATAGATATTTTATCCCTTGGATCAAAGAGTATGGACAGGGCAAAAAATACCAGGAAATTTTCAACAGCAAAACTCAAATGCAGGAAGGAAGACAGCTGTTAAAGACTTCCTGGTATTTTTTAACTGAGTATCTTCTCCAGCAAGGTGTCCATTAACACAATGTCCTCCACTCCTATGGATCAACCAACTTGCTCCACCAGTGAGTTGCCTTCCATTAGACTGGCATAACTGTGAATGCTGGTAACAGAGGAAGATGATAACAGAAAAATGTGTCTGGAGGTGGCAGCACACATTCAACCTGACCAAGAAATGATCACAAAAAGCAAGAAGAAATTATGGCCTTGGAAAGTCTGCCAAGAACTGTCTGGGACAAGCTGTGATGTGCTTCAGACTCTCAGGCTAAACCCATGCTGACCAGCTAGAGCTTGAGATGCCAGAAGGAGCCTGCCTCTGGGATACTCTGTGGCTCTGAGTGCAGGACAGACAGCATACAACACTTTGGGTAAGCTGCATGAGGCCAGCACTTCTGGAATTATAAGGCAGAGAGAAGCGCAGCTGGTGTTGAGTTTTCCGGGAAGATGGAAACGGTTAAGTGAGGAAAGTACAAAGTCAGCTTTAGGTCAACTCTGCAGAGGAAAAAGAGTACAGTAGGTAGGTTTATTTTTTACAATAGGTGATCCTGAGGATGTTTTTAATCATTTTCTATTCACTCAGACAGAGAGAGTTATCTGTGAGACTGCTACAAATATTTGAAAAGTGTTGCACTGCCCTTGAAATGATCAGTATGTTTTTAAACTGATGATTTAAAGAGAAGGTGAAGGCCTAACACAGTCTGTGATTGATCTAAGGTTTCCCAGTCAATCTTGCAATTTCAGGGATGGTAAAACAGCAGCCTGTTATCTGTAACAAAAAAACTTGCCCCAAACCCTTAAATTCCAACACAATAAGAGTGGGAAACAAAGTACTACTGTAAAGATAATTAACCCTTGACAACAAAACAAAAATTTCTTGCACAAAGGACAGCTGCCTAGCTCACACTGAAGCTTAGGGCAAATGTTAATACTCCCATAGTTGATTTATAGATTATCTGAAATATCCTAGCAGAAAAGAAAAAAGCAAGTCCCAAACCCAAAGGCCATAAAGACAGGTCATGGATCTGCCTGAAGTATAGAAAAAGCACAAGGCATGACTAAGAGCCAGTGACTGAGAAGAAATATCCAGGGGCTGCAAAGACTTGCTTGTATTGCCAGAACACGCAGACACCAGAAGTCATGACAGAGGAAAGAGCATTTGGATGCCTTCTGTGGGATTCTTTTTTGCTCCACCCTTTCCTTTCTCCTTCACACATGTGAGGAAGGAGAAGAAGTTTCTGGTGAACCTATTTGCTTTTCTCCTGGTGCCAGAAGCAAACCCTGGTATCCAGCATGGTGAAATACAACAGGATGGAGACATGCACATTGCTAGAGGGACTGAGTGACATCTCTTGCCCTGGTTGCATACCTGTTAAGTCCCAATGCCATAGGAGTTGCCTGGATTGATGCTGCTCTTTAGTGGTGCCAGACATTTTTCTGGATGTGACTGTGATTTCCTAACACTGTCACTGCCCAAGTAGGAATATAAATGATGGCCACAGAGAATGGTGTCAGGTCCTGTTTGCTCAGAGGTGTTCTTCTTTAGAGGGTTGGAGGAGATGTTAAATGGGTTGACCTGAAACCAAGTGCAGTACCAAGAATGTCCTAGACATCCTGCTGGGAACAAGGACACAGGCATTACACACAGTGAACTGGCACAAAGAGGAATTTTCAAATGTACTGTCAGGAAAAGGATATCTTTTATTCCCACTGAGGATTTATTAGAGACGGGTGTAAGAGTAAGTTATAAAATGTGAGAAATGTACTGATGTTAATAGTCAGAGTTAATATGTATCAAGTGTTGAGTCCTTTTCAAGGGACACCATTACTGGAATGGCTGTGGATCAAAACTAGTGAAAAGTGTTTGAGGACATCTTCCAAGAGATTAAGTGACATTTATCCTACTGCTCACTGTTACTTAAAATGTTGAGAATCCCCTGGATTGTCGGTCCAGCAAAAGTTACCTTCAACTTCAGGTAAAAAAAAGGAATGGAAGAAAGGTGCATTGATCTAGGACTCACTGCTGGGGTAAGAACAGGAGAAATAAGCCTTTCAGAAGAAAAACAAAAAACCCCCTTAACTCCACAACAAACCCAAGGAACATTGTATAGCAATATCAAGAGCTGCTGAGATGTACCAGTGGTACCAAACCCCAGAAAAAAAGAAGGGTGATCAGGTTCAGGGGAGCTCTTGACTGAATAGGGTGATTTACCTCAAATAGGCTGCCTACAGCTGTCTGATCTGAGAGTGCTTCAAGTCCCTGCTTTCTCCAGTCTGAAAGTTGAGGTGGAAGAAGTAGTTTGATGACTGAAAAAGGATGGAGAACAGGACTGTTAAAACTGGAATTTATAATCTGAATGTATGATTAGCATGCAAAGCCAAACACATCATGATTTACAGCTCCCATCTTATCCAAGACTGTCTTGGGCAGATGACATCCACACTGAGGACCAGAACTAAAGTGCTGATTCTGTGTTTCTGCTTACATGTTGGACTACTATCAGAAAGAAATTAAACAGAAACAATCCAGGGCTTTGAGCCCTATCATATGTGCAGCATGCCTGGCGGCCAAAGGAAGGGTGTGGAAGATGGAGTGTGAGCATTTTCACGTGTAGTGGGGGTGCAATTGTTAGCTGCTTCTGGGATTTACTGGATTACCTGGAAAAGAAACAGTTTCTAGTACAAGGCAGAAATAGAGCTGAAACTGTTTAGGAAAAGAACAAAATCCTGTTTGTTGTTTTTTCTTTCTAAGAAAAGTCTGTTGTTTGAGGACAGTGATTCTAAACATACGACAGAGAAAATAGCATTCGGAAGGCAGTTGTGTGCTCAAAATATCCTTGCTTAAAAATATAGTGATTTCATACACTGCTTTGTTTTGGATCGTTTGACACAGGCATAAAATTAGATTTGCTGGGTCCTTAGGTTACTTCTATGAACATTTTATTTGTGTGTACAGCTAAGCCCCAAATATATTTTAAGAATACACTCTTACGAATTTGGACCAAGTTCTTAAATGCAAGACAGATTTGGAATAGCATGCATGACTTCCTAGGATACCTAAGACACTGGATTAATCATGACGTGAGATGTGCCCATATTGAGGGACTTTGAGCTTTTTAATCTCATCCATGTTCGTTGTAACATTTTGTTGTGCATGAGTCCAAGAATGCAAAAGGAAAGCGGGACGTGAAATGAACCCCTTCCAGCATCTTTATCAATGCAGTACATTTCTCTCAGCAGGCCAGAGTGTGCCTAATCAGACAATAAAGGGCCAAGAGACTACAAATCCATTAATTTGGTATCACTTGTGGGAAAAAGCTGGAAGCAATTGCAGGATTTGTTAAGCCAAAGGCTTGGCGAAGTCAATTGATTAGGGAGGTTTCAGAGAAAGCTGTTCTTGCTGAGCTGCCAAGGTAGAAGTCCAGGAAATTTTAAAGTGTCTTATCGGCACCATGTGAAACAGAATGGGTGCTGCCATGTAAGAAAAGCTGGAAAACTATATGAAGTGTTTTGGGTTTTTTTGGTTTGTTTGTTTGTTTTAAGAATGTACAAGCATCTGGTATTTCACCAGGAATCCAGTCCATCATCTCATTTCACTGCATTAAACCTCCACAGAACCCAGTGCATTCAAGGGACTGACAAATGCAACTGTGATAATAAATACTCATTACAAATGTTAGAGTAAAGAATCTCTGTCAAGAGAAAAATCTTTCCAAACATTAAACTGCTTTTAAATAGGGGACAGTCTCCCTCAGCAAGCACTTAACTCAGTGTTTGTCCCTTTTTCTTGTTCCTGGTCCCTGCACTAGCTGAAAACTCAAAACCAGGAGAAAGCCAATGCTTTCTACAGCACCCCAAATTAAAAGCTATTCTCAAACACTCCAGGATTTCAGAAGAAATGATGATACATTCTGCATAAAGTGGAATAATGTCCAAATCTGCTAAAGGTTGAATGGGGAGAAAGTATTACAGCAAGAATTTCCACACAGCCAGCAATCAGATGTAAGAAAAATCTGTTATAGATGGCCTCTATTTCACAGATAATGAGGTAAAGAGACCCAGGTTAGGTGTCTGGAGAGAAAGAGCTGCTCCACAGCATCTTTCCAGAGACAGCGTGGAGACACGGGGTCTAACTAAAGCCTGACTGCTGTGCTCCACGGGGCAGCCAAGGAAAGAGGGTCTGTGTGACAAGAATGAGACAGTGAGGTGTGAGCTCATACAGAGCTGTGCCTCAGTGGTCTCTTCCCCATGTGAAGAGAGCAGGGTGGGGTCAGGTAAAGGTTGGCACCTGGCAAAATGCTGCCCAGGGAGAAATAGCCAGGCCCACCACTGGGCAGAGCCCAAGTCAGCGGTCAGTGACACCCCATGGGCATCACAGTGGATGACACTGCTGGCCAGGGGGACGACTGGCTGGGCTCAGAGGTACAAGGACACTGTGCAGGGGACCCACACCTGAGCACAGAGCCCCTGCCCTGCTGGGGGAGGCCAGCCTGCGATGCTGGGAGAGGCATGCACACAGGAGAGCAGAGTGTGGCACGGCGCTCTCACAGGGCTGCCAGGTCCTTGCCAGGCTGCCCGGCTGAGCAGGCAGGGCAGGGAGCACAGGAGCAGCTCATGGGATATCAGTGCTCTCCAGTGAAGCATGGGGCAGCAGCTGCAGAACAGCAGGAGCAGACTCTCAGAAAAGCTGCTGCAAGGAATGCAGACATGCTGGGCTTTTTTTCTACAGTGACCTGGCCAAGACCCAAAGACCTGAAGAGACAGTGTCAGCTCAGCTCATGTTGGATATCAGTGCTCTCCAGTGAAGCAAGGGGCAGCAGCTGCAGAACAGCAGGAGCAGACTCTCAGAAAAGCTGCTGCAAGGAATCCAGACACGTTGGGCTTTTTTTTCTACAGTGACCTGGCCAAGACCCAAAGACCTGAAGAGACAGTGTCAGCTCTAAGTTGCCATCCTGTTGGTTGTAAAAAAACCACTTAGGAAAATGGACTGTCTTCTTCTGTTGTGTGATTCTCCACCATTCCAAATGGAAAGGGAAATGAAGTAAGGCCTTATTTTTTATGTTTCAAGAAGTGCCTACATAAAAAGACAGGTTCCAAGGGAAAAAGCCTAAAGATTTCTGACACGCTTGTTCTTTGTAATGAGAATACAAAAATGGTCTAATGTGCTTGGTTGCTTCTTCAGGATTCTTTGTATTTTGCTTTATACAAACAGAACAAAGGGGCAATGACTGGGCTACTGAAAAAAACCAAGGTTTGCTTCTCCCCATGGAGGAGAAGAAAGAAACTGAGAGAAGTTTGCGCTCCCCTTGATGACAAAAGACAATGTGTCTAATATTCTGATCTATGGGATCAATTATAAGAACTCCTAAAATAAACAAAATAATTAGCATCCTTTCTCTGGGGCATATAGGAAAGAAAACCTCACATATTTCTCAGTGGGAATAAAACTTGGACATTTCTGTTCAGCCTAAGGTGGGACAGGTACAGCTGCTGGTGGTGGACTTCTGGCAAGCTCTAAGGACTGCATGTGGGAGGTGAAAGAGAGGATGGGAGGTTCCTTTGTACTGAATGTGGTGTGTGTAGTGTGTGAGGGGCACATGAAGTTCCCTGGTGGCTTCCAGCTGCCAGCCTGATGCAGGTGCGGGGACAGGGCATGTAATCTCAAGGAAGGTAGCCTTGAATTGTCATTGCCAGTCCCTCCTTGGCCTACCTGAAAGGGAGGATTGGTCAAGACTAGCCACTCACAGCCTGGAGAAATGTCTCTGGGGAGTCCCAGAGGAGTGTGTCCTGCTGTTTCCCTCACAGGCATGGTTATTTATCTTTCAGCCAGTGTATTGAGCTGAATCAGTTCACCAAGGGCAGACTGGGAGCAAGAGCTGGTTTGAGAGCAGCAGCCAGACACATCCAAATGCATGCAGGGGAGAGAGGAGGGGTAGGGAGGAGGGCTGCCCTTTAGCCATGCCAGTGAGCAAGTAGAGCCAGCTCATCCCACCTTGGTAAACCTCACCAAAGCAGTGGGTAGCCAGTGCTTCAGCCCAGCTGGCTGCTGGGGCTGCCCCAGACTGGGCTGGGGGACTCCCCCCTTCTCACACTTCTCCTGTTGAAAATAGCTGCCTTCCCTGGAGCATATTCTGCTGCCTGTCTGCCAGGTCAGGTTGTCAAAGAAACAGACCCTGAAATCCCCTGTCCCAGGAAACTTGGCCAGTTCAGTCCATCTACAGGCATGAGCTGGCCCATGCCCAGTGTGACCAGAAACACCTAAAATGTTTTCTGTGCATTGGCACCTGTCCTTGGGTGCTGCTTACTTCTCTGAGGAAACTGCTGACATTTCCTCAAGAAACAGGAGCATCACAATGGCATTCTAATTTCGGGTAACAGAGGTTTTGCATGCACTAAAAAAAGGCATAGCCATCATGGCTTACTTACAGGCTTGGGAGGAGGGTTTGGCAGGGATAGAAACTCTGCAAAAAGTCTTTTGGAAGCGACCCCTCCTCTCTGTGCTGCTGACAGTCTTGGCACTGTCCAGATCACGACTCTTGGCTCTATCCCAAGTTTCTCCTGGATGCCCTTATTGAATCTCCTCCCCTTATTTTCCCCAGTGTGTTTGGAAGACAAAGCCACACAAAGGGATTTAGTGAAAGAGTTTCATTTTCTACCCCAAGTGCTAGTTCCCAGGGGAAGAAAAGAAACATCCCCACCCTTTAATTACAATTAGTTGCTGCCTTTCAGTTTTGAAGACCTAGTCTTGATGCCACACTTTCTGGAGCTCAGTGGTGGGCTGTAATCAGTTCTGGCCAGGGCTCTTGGCAAATGCATCAGTGCAGTGTCTCCTTGGAAGATTTTTTCCTCTTTGCAATTTGTCAGGAGCTGTGGACATACTTCCAAGCCTTCTGTTGGCTGAGTGGTGCATATGTTTAGTATGAAGTATGTTTGTGTCATTATAGTAAGTTAATATATACCTAAACACCAAAGGTGTAACAAGATCAGTGTATTTTAAGGTGAAGTATCCAGTCTCAGTTTTGAGGAGAACTGGGAATCTGCAAGGATCGGACATAAGGCACTCAATAAAGTGCCTTCAAAGTACATAAATGAAATGGTATCTGTATCTTGGACAAGAGAATCTATTTTTAGACATGATGTTTTGACATTCTCTCTGTACATCGATGCTTCATGGCTCCTGAAGAGAAACTCATCAGTCTGTGGTGACAATTATATGGGAAACCTCACAGGAAGCAGATTTTAAGAAAAGGATATATAGATTAGTGATTTGACATGCAGCAGAACTTAGGGGAAGCTGCTAAGCTGGATCCTTGAAGAGTGTGAATTATTTAAATATCAGTTAGCAGGATCACAGAGGACAAATATCAGAGGATGATATTGCTCTTAACAAAAGATGCCTGAATATATCCCATCAGCATGTTTGACACTGGGCAAGGGAAAGCTGTGAATGGAAAACTTGATGTGCAGCTGGTTGAGTGCAGATCCTTTGTGGAGAAGACAAGAGCTCCTCAGCTGGATGGATGGGTAGATGGAGAGAGGGATTCAATCAGTTTCCATAGCTCCAGGTGTGCCTGCTTAAACTCTCTAGTGGGAGAATATCTCTGTGTTGAGGCAGCCTTGAAAATGGTTTTGGAGTCCTACATCCACATATAGCCAAACAATACTGCTAGAAAAAGGTGACTTGTCAAAGCACATGCATTTTCACCTTCATAAGACCATTATTTCCAGCTGATCCTGTCTAAAATAAGAAATAAAAATCAATAAATCCCAGATCCGTGTAATCTATTCTTAAAATGTAATGGAACCTCATCAGTAATGTCTGGTAATTTGCTATCAGCTTGGTCAAGGACAGACAAATTACTTAATTACACGTAACAGTTATTCTGTAAAGACTTGGGAAAACACAGATAAACGTAACTAATCCCTCTTTATTTATTCCCTGCAAACAAAAGCCTAAGGGTTTCTGGAGAGAAAAAAAAATTTTAAAAAAAAGCTGTTCAATTAACATAATTAGGGACGGCTGTCTCTCAAACCCGCCCGCGGGCGGGTGCAATGCGGCGCTGCTGCCACTGGGCGGCGCCGTGCGCAGGCGGCGGGGCCGCTGCCGGGGCCGCTCCCGGGCCGCCTGCGCCTGGGGGCTGTGGCACCGCCAGGGCCGTGGGTGCTCAGAAGAGAAGGGCCAAAGCACAGCTCTGCCAGCCATTGTGGTCTGACTCGTAGAAGATGCAAGGAAAGTTCGCCCGGAGTGCCCCCATATTTCCTGGGCCCTTTCAGCTAGCTGGCTGGATAGATGGAGGGAGAGAATGAAGCAGTTCCCATAGCTCCATCCAGCTTTAGGTGTGCCTGCTGAAACTATCTCCAGTGGGAACATATTTGTATATTGGGGCAACCTTGAAAATCATCCTGGAGTCCCATACCCACAGTAGCCACATGTTGAACATCCACTGCTTCATTGCCAAAGCTGCTTCTCTTTACTTGAGAGTAAAATATGATTGCAATCAGGAGAGACAAAGCTTCAGATGACTTGATGTTTTTCTTCCTTGAGTGACTGCATTTCTCCAGGTGATGTCTTTCCTTTTAGAAAAAATCATCACAACAGCAATTTGTGGCATATAGGGTCTGTGCTCTTCGCATCAAAAGAAGAGGAGTTTTCACTGAACTACCTGATCAGGATTAAAAGATCACACCACTGAAGGTACCTACATTTCATTCTGCAGCCATCTCTGGTTTGCATCTTGGCAACCTCACCTTTCCCCTGGGGCAGGATTTGTGATTCCTGAAGGTACAACAGGTGACCACTGCTTCACATAATGCTCTCTCCATGAAAAAAATGTCTTTTGAGCAGTGGGTGGTGATCTTTGATGCCAGTTTCTATCCAAATGCTGAAAGGATATTCAGGTTGAAGGGAAGCTTGTGGAATGCCAGAGAATGCCTTACCTCTTGCAGTGGGTGAGGGAAGACTCTCAGCTCTCAGTCCTCTTCTTGGTTATGAACACAGGTAACTCCTTCTCGATGGACACACTCCTAAATTCCCTTTACAGGCTACAGGAACTAAAAAAGACACCAGAACAATGAGTGTTCTGGGTGCTAAATGTTAGAACATTATCACAGGCAAAAAAAAGCAAGAAAACTCAAAGCAGTCCCTCTGGAGAAAAAAGAACCAAACAAGAGACTATAATAAATTCTGACCAGAGGATAAAAAAGAATTCTCTTCCTAAAACACATGCAACACAAGAGATGAAGAAAACAGCAGCCTGATTCTATTAAACCAAGTATTAACACCCCTGGCTAAAGAAACCCTGCAAAAAGGAAGGATTAACATTTTCAATAAAAGGGAACAGATATTGCAGTGCTAATCACCAGCACTCTCCACTGACAGAAGAATAGAAAATAATGTTCTTAATAGTGTGAAAGAGAACAGGAGGTACCCAGGCAAAGAATCAGAGGTTGCTGCTGGTAAATGGCAAACAACTTGGTTAGAAAAAGGCATCACAAATAGGGGAAGTCTCTGCAAGAAATAGTAACTATGCAAATTGTCCCAGCATCTCTGTGTCTGGCTGAGTTGCAGTTCTGCTGGTGGAAAAGGCTTTAGCGCTAAACATCGAGGCCATGTTTTGCATCACGATTGTCTATTCACCATTTTTTGAAAAACAGACCCCAAGTGTCCTATACATTGCATAATCTTGCAGAAAACATACAAATTTACTGAGTAGCTCTGTAGTGCAATGCTTTGTGTTCCTGTGCTGCCTGTCATTACAGTAGCAGCCTGCCTGTTATGTTAAGGTGCACATGGAAAGATGGGGAATTCTGTTGTGTGATTCAGTGTGAGCAGTCACAGTCTCTTTACAACTGAGCCTGCTTGAAGGAGCTATTCAGCATTGGCCTCTAGAAGCCAAGCAGGACTGAGCCATACCCATCCCTCCAGAGCAGCTTGCCAGGTACTGTAGGTAAGGAAATTCTGGGCAGGCATCTCTGCTAAGAAGGAGGGCTGAGGGAGGTGAGGAAGGCTTTAGGATTCTTCCTGCTGCCACCCCTGTTAGCACTGCATTTCTCTATGATATCCAGAGGCATCCAGACACTTTGGATACCTGGAGCTACGGGTGCATGTGCATTTTGTGCTGCTTGGGTACTGTAGAGCTGATGCAGCTCTATGTGTGCATTAAGTTCAGTATCATACGGTGTGTGATCAAACCTGCTTCTCTTTCCAAAAGCCTCCTCAGAGAAACGTAGTTCTTATACGTCCTATGATGAGAAAACTTTGGTTCAGATAAAATGCATAATTTCTGGCTGCCACAGAACTGGAGCTATAGGTTATTTTTAACCTCTTTCATGAGATGATAAAATGCTGGGGATGGGGTTTTGCTCTTTCCCTGTTTTCATGCAACACTTCAGTACAACCGGGGCCTGTGAGTGCTACCATTATATGACATGATTGAATATAACCAAGAATCCTCTTGCTCCCTACCCTAAAATGCCTGCAGAACCTATTAACATTCACGTTGTAGCATTTTGTCCATTTCTGAGTGACAGTTCTTTGGAGAACAATGCAGATACACACAGTATTAGATTCCCCCACATTTACAGACTCGAGGAGAAAAACTGTCCTCTCTGGAGACTTCCAGAGCATTTAAGCAGGCAGAATTTAATTACTGACAGCATATAAGGATGTTCTCTGAGCTTCTTGGAAGAAGAAGGAAGAAGCAGGAGCAGGACCAGGAGCGCAGACAACCCACATGTTTACTCAGAGAGCTCCTTCCCAAGTTTGCTGAATCATGAGCATCTCTGATGCAGGGAATTCTCTCCCTGGTGCCTGTTTCAATCTGTGCTGTGTTAGGGTACAGAGCTCTGCTTTACAATGTGTTTTGATTTGGCTGGGGGTGAAAGGTTCTAAGTATCTTTTTTTCCCCATTAACCCATACAGTGTCACAGAGTCCACTCTATCCTCAAAATCCTCATTCCTGGATCCAGCGTCTGAGGTTTCTCTGAAGTTTCCTCAGGGGCCCTTCAGTTCACAAGAACACTGTTACCAAGAGATTAAATGAATTAAAAATTGATGACTGTTCTGTACTGAATGTCTTGCAGTCAAGGATATTTAAACAGATAGCAGAGAGGGTGGAGGGAAGATTGTTTGCCAGAGTATTTTTTCCTGTTTTTAAATAATTGTTTTATGGGAACAGGGAGGAAGATAGGGAACTGTGGAGCAGAGGGAGTGGCTGCTAGTACCGGGTAAGGAAATTCCTTTTACAAATGCAAAATATTGAGAAAAAATAGAGTGCTCTAAGGGAGGCACTTTGCCTAAACAATACAGAAAACACTCAGAGAGAAATCAGAGGATTTTGCAAATTAATGTCATTTGAACCCAAAGCCTGTCCTGGCAGGGCTGGGCACTTTGATAAAGGGTACTCCCCCATGTGAGTTCCTTACAGCTTCTGGGGATGGACTGGAGCACAGCCAAGTGCCATGATTGTGGCCCACCGTGGCTGCTTCATAGAAGGGCAGAGTGCAAGCCAGAGTGAACAGAAGAGCCATTTTTCCCAATCTACCCAGCTTTAGAGTTAGCCAAGGTACTGTGCTGCTGTAGCCCCTGTTGGCCATGGGCTCTTGCCTGGGCTGTCTGATGTTTTTTTATACCATCTGGTGTGATGGTTCTTGAGGTGGGAGTGTGTGTGTGTGTTTGGCAGACGTTTGTGCCTCTGTTTTCCCCAGTGCTACTGCTGGAGATGGGTGAAGAAGTGACTGGCCCTGTGTCCTGGCCATTCTAAGAGTGTTGCAGGTCCAGGTCTGCTTTAAGTTTATGAGTCTGTTATGGTTCACATGATAGCAGGTTCACAGTTCAGCTCTTTAAACCACGACCAAAGTTTTAAAAAATGCTGATGACTATGGTTCATTTGTCTTCTGATTCCCAGCTGGAGACAATTTTAAAAGAGGTGTTCTTTACAGTGTCTGCTCTGAACTTTTTGGGCACCTTTAAAGGTATCACAATCGGAGTCCTCCAAAGCACTTCTCTTTTTTAAGAATGATGCTTGAGCTCCATCTGCACCCCTAAGTTCACCTCAGAGCCTCAGAAGATGCTGTACTGCACAGAAGGTAAAATTATCACGGATGAGAACAATTTAATCCTGATGGATCAGATCTGCTAGCAAACAGGGGTGTAAATTGGTTTATGTGCACCATCTTTCTGCCTTTATTCCACATGAAACATCAGTAATTTTTGGCATCGTTCCAGTCTGGACTGGTGACTGAGTGGCCTTCTTCCCTGTCCTTACCTGCATAAAAATAATGGCCCTGTGTCAGTGTCAGTAATAACAGAGAACCAGTAGAGCAGAACAGGATATTTTGTGTGCTATGAATTTCCATCCTTCAAGATACATCAGTTATGAATATGAGATTGGAGTTCACGTTTGGAAATACAGATACACGGAACAAACTCCATAATCCACTGGGTAAAACCCACAAATCCACGGAGCAAACTACTACAGTCTCTCCATGTGCGCCTGGAGTGGGAGGGAGAGAACAGGAAATAGTGAAAGAGAGCACCAAAGAGCGCCTTGTTTACCATGTCTGGAATATAAGTTCAAACAAATGACAAAACTTGTGACATCCAGTCTTAATTGAGAGATGAAGGATTGCCTCAATAGGTCCTCAGAATAAAACAGCATTAGATCCTTCCTTGTATGATTCAATATATTGGCTAACTCATTAAAATGAATGGTCTCAGTGACCACCCAAGTTGTATTTTTCTTGTTTCTTTAGAAACTATTAATTTCCTCAGAATTTAAAAACCATTTCATTCTAAAAAGTAGCTATTACACATTCATGTGGGCTAATATTTTCATGGACCGTCTTAGTTATATTAGAACTACAGTCATTCAGATTTCAAAATGTAATTGATCCGGTAAAAGTACAAGTGTTGTGAATTTATTTTTCATTCTAGTTTTGCCCATGAAATGAGCCTGTTTTCTTTGGAGAAGAATGAAGAAGGAAAGCCTCAAATACATGGATATAATTGTCTTCATTAAAAGCTGGCTGAAAAGACTTTATCCTGTGGGGTCTACTCTCAGTCTCTCTGAGGTAAGTTCCCATGTATTTTTAATGGGAAACTTATTACCAATCAAACCTGTATCCTTGCATTGATACATGAAAGAGGATGTTCTGTACTGTTTCATCATGCTGGGTCTCCTGGGAAGAGCAGCTCATTACAGCATCAACTGTCCCTGCCCTTTGCAAAAAGCCCCACCAAGGTCATATCGAGAGGTGATGGATAAAGGCAAGCTTTAACCCTTGACCTTGACTTTCCTGGTGCTGAGTGTTAATAAATCTACATTTAGGGGTAGATGTTTTCTCCCAGCTGCTCTTTGTTTGGGAAAGGGGGTGACATGCTGTCGCACAACAGGTTGCATTTCCTAGGGCAGTGCTGTGTGTCCCCAGCACAGGGCCCCGCACCCATCACGGCAGGATGGCTGTGAACAGGGCTTAGGTTTGTGGTGGGGCTCAAGCCACATGATAGTCTGAGATGTCTGGATATATAGGCTCTCTTGTTTTCACAAGGGAGCACTTCTTTGGTACCACGGAAAACAGCAAGGTTTCTGTTCTTTCTGCTGGAGCATAGGTGAGGCTGAAATGTTTAGTCATGTCATTGCCTTCAGAGGGGTGTTTGAGACGACCTTCAAGCAGCTAAAACTTTTTTAAAAGGTGTCACCCTCCCTATCACACCCATGGGAAACCAGCATAGATGAATACCAGGAGGAAAAAAGTCGTTTGAAAGGTTTCAAAACTACAGGGATATCAAGAGCACTCTTCAGCTCTCTTTTTCAGCAGCCTCTTGCCAGGTGACCAGAAAGCTTTTCCCTAAGTTGTTCAGTGCCATAGCTTTACGTGTCCAGGAAGGAGGAACTCAAGTGAAGGAGAGACCTCTGTCCTCTTGTCTGCCTTTCTTTCTCTGTTCCTCTGCTTAATTTTCTCCAAATGCTCAGTCTTTCCTCCCCCCCCTCTCCCCCCCTCCATTCTCATCCCATTTTCCTCAGCTCTCTTCAGTGAACAGCAGCAGGCTCACTCCATCCTCTGCATCATTTTTCCTAGGAGCTGTAATGCTGCTGGCTCTTATGTTTCCCAGTGGTGAAAAGGACCATTTGGGGCACACCTCAACACAGATTAAAGAATGAGCAAATTAATGTCCTTGGCTGATGCAGCATGCTTCCGAACACTTGGTTTCTTTTCTGATAAAAAGTATTGCCCTAAAACTTCCAGTGCATGAAAGCTGCCTGTGATAAGTGAGGTGGAAAAATTAGCTCCTGCACAGAGCTACTCTCAATGGCTCTGGGCATTTAAGTGCTGTCATTTTCCAGGGAAGTTAAATTGCTCCGTTCCCTGTGTCCAATTAGCTCTATAATCAACTTAGCAGAATGTGGAGAAAGAGTGTGATGAGATGAGGTATAGTCATTTTGTCAGAGGATACATTCAGACTGATTCCAGATCCGGGCAAGGACCTATGAGGGGGTCTTGGAACAAAGGGCAGAGATTATACTCAGCTACTCAGAGTCTTTACAAAACTGGAGAAGAGGAAGGGAGGAATGCTTTCTGCACACTGGAGAAGAAATACTAGAAATGTCAGAATTGCCAAGCCCAGAAGTTAATGGCAGGAATGTTTGGGTTCTATTGATTCAATGTAAATGTTCAAGATTGCTGTAAAAGATAAGCAGTCAGCAATAGCAATGAGAGGTCAGCTTTAGCACTACCAAGGTTAGCAGGTAATTGCAATTGGCTCTAGTATTGTTCCCTCTTGGCCTTTCTAGGCAGCAAGGCTTTGTCTCGTGACTCTGCAATTTGTTTAAACTCTTCCCTTGCCAGAAATTCATTTAGCTGTATCTTTCTGGGTTTCTGATTCTACACAGAATAAATAGTTGGAATGGAACCTTTACTCCTTCTAAGCCTCAGAATTTCTGCAAACATGTTAGAGGAAGAATTCTCAGCCCTGCAGTTAATCGGCCAGCACTTTGGGAAAGTGAGATCTTTCAGCACAGCTTCTTTGAAGTGGGCACCAGACCAATATTTGCTTACATGATTGGCCAAGGTGACAACTGATGTCAGAACAGTTCAATGTGGCACAATCCTTTTGCATCCAGGGTAGGCTCTCTGAGACATCACTGCTCTGTCTTTGCATAAATATTTCTGACAAATGCCCGTTTGTTCCTTGGATAAGTTCTCTCCAGCCCTGGCATATAGTGCAGAGATCAAAGCAAAGGCCACATGAGTACATCAGCAATCCATAAACCAGAGAATAAGAAAGGCCAAGAAGGAAGCATAAAGACCTTCCTCCAAAGAGGCAACTGAAACTGCAGAATGTTTTTCTCAGCTTTCAGAGTCACCTGTAGAGCAAGGAGGTAGAAAACAAGATGGAGTGGGAATAAATAGAACAAAGATTGCCTTCTGGTGGCAGATATAAAAGTATACCATTAGGTACACACCCAAAGTGTGTGCTGCCATTCTGTGGGACCTTGATAGGCTGGAGAGCTGAGTGGAGAGAAATCTGATGAGGTTCCACAAGGGCAAGTGTAGGGTCCTGAATGTGGGGAGGAATAACCCCAAGTACCAATACAGGCTGTGGGCTGACCTGCTGGAGAGCATCTCTGTGGAGAAGGACCTGGGAGTCTTGGTGGATGACAAGTTCACCATGAGTTGGCAGTGTGTCCTTGCAGCCAGAAGGGCCAGTGGGACCCTGGGGTGCATCAGGTATAGTGTGGCCAGCAGGTCAAGGGAGGTGATCCTGCCCCTCTACTCAGCCCTGGTGAGGCCACATCTGGAGTGCTGTGTCCAGTTCTGGACTCCTCAGTACAAGAAATACAAGGAGTTACTAGAGAGGGTCCAGCAGGGGCCACAAAGATGATTTGGGGTCTGGGGCATCTCTCTTATGAGGAGACCCTGTGGAAGCTGGGCCTGTTTAGTCTAGAGAAGAGAGGAGTGAGAGGGGCCCTCATCAATGCATACAAATGTCTCAAAGGTGAGTGTCAGGAGGAGAGTGCCAGACTCTTTTCAGAGATTCCCAATGACAGGACGAGGAGCACTGGCTATAAACTAAAATACAAGAAGTTCCACCTCAACATGAGGAAGAATTTTTTACATTGAGCCCTGGAACAGGCTGCCCAGGGAAGTCATGGATCTCCCTCTCTGGAGATATTCCAAACCTACTTGGATGTGTTCCAGTGTAGCCTGCTTTAGGTGACCCTGCCTTGGCAGGGATGTTGGATTGGATAATCTCCAGAGGATCCTTCCAACTCTAATGATTCTGTGATTCTGGGGTCAGGTCTTGAGGCGTGGTTGACCCAGTCAGGCACTGTGGTGGTTGTGTCATGTGGCCATTAAAGGCTCATCCAACTTAAGTATGAAGTCTTGTGCTTTTGACCAAGCAGTAATCTCTTGTATTCTGCTTGTTCGTGTTCTCTTCCCTTAAGGTCTGGTTGATTTTCAAGACAGAGATGTTTTCTTCATGCCCTTCCACATCTGTCTCACGTTTCCCCTTCTCCTTATTTATGACTCTGTTGTGGTTGCTCAAATTTTGGTGCAATGGGTCCTATGGCTGTGCTGGCCTGCTACTGTGTAGTATGTCAAGCTTTGGGGTCAGGGCATCAGCCCCAGTCTCTTTTCTGCTGTCACAGAAAATGAAAATCTTGTGCCCCTACAATTGCATATGACAGTGATATAATTTTAGGAGCAGGCAGTAGTTCAGAGTTTCATGTCTAAAGCATGAGACTTGATGGATTTGTCTATATTCAGGAACTTCCTGTCATCCCCAGTTTCATCCTGTTTGATACAGATCTCCTGCTGAGTGACAAGTGGTGTGAGCTTACTGCAGCAACAGAAGGTGAGGGGAATAGTTATTTTTAATGCCCTAGGGGCACCCTTTGTCCAGATTACTCCTTTGTCCTCACTCCATGTCACTGTCCTTTAAGGTTCAAAAGTTGCCATGTGTCCTCAGCATGGCTACAGGAGGGGAAAGATAAATGAGTTTGTTTCTCTCCCACAGCTGCACTGAAGCCAAACAAACTTTGCACCTTTTTGCAGACAGCATTTAGTATTTTCCTCCTGGTAGTCTGCCAAGCAGAAATCTTTACAGAAAAAGGCATGGTGATAGAAAAAGGCCAGAGCAGGAGCTGTCTCTGTCTCTCAGGTCAGGGAAAGGTCAATGCACATTAAATGAATATTGCTGGTGCTTCTGTTACAACAAGGCCCAAGCAGTTCAAAGTCAGGCTGCATCATCTGTGGCTGAAAATAATTTGCAGTGCTGCTTCCTGAGCAGCAGATTGGCTTCCCATTACACAGGCTAATGAGAAAGTGTCACAAGTGGTCTCAGTAATAATCTGCAGCAGACACCCTCCCGCCCCTTCTCAGCACACTTGCATAGATTTTGATAAGAGAGAGAGAGAGAGAGAGAAAAGAAGAAAGGGAGAAAGAGAGAGAGAGAGAAAGAAAGAAAGAACGAACGAATGAACAAGAGAGAAACAAACATATTCTCAGAGTGTGTTCTTTGTACTCTCATCCTGAATCTGCAATTCAGAGCAATGGGATCAAGAGAATTGGAAGTTAGAGGTGTGTGTGCTTACATCACCACCCGACTGATATACCACTAAAGCCCTCAGCAAAGTAGAGCTGTTGGCTCCTGAGGGCAGTGTATTGCATATCCCTGCCATCACCTGATTGCACAGTGGCATTTTAGGATTTCCCAGGTAAAGGTATCTATTTTTGAGACTTGTCTTTTTGCAACACCTCCACTCCACCTCTCCCTGGACAGTCTTGCACCCAGCTGCCAACAATAGTGCAAAAGGCCTCTGATCCCTGCAGTGTCATGCCAGTTTGGAGCAAAAGCTCAGAATCTGGGTCAGGGCAGAAATGAAAAGATGCTGACTATGAATCAGTGCTCCCCACTGAGCCTCCCAGTTAAGATACAGTGAGGGGAGGCACCTGACCTTCTGAATGCAACAGCATGGGGATTCTTACTGGGCTGGTGTGTTCACAAACAGTACTAAGCTGTTACATTGCAAACTCTTCTTGGCCATGCAGTACATCTCTTTTTGCATTTGGATAGCTGAGGAGGCAGCACAGTGCCCTCTGCCCCTGAATCCACTTTTGTTTCCAGTGCAGCTCCAGGGAGGAACAGCAACAGCCTTTGTAATATACTGCCATGATACTGACAGGTCAAAAAGCACCATGATCATAAACCACTTCTTTCCAGGCTAAGGTCAAGGTTTGCAAAGATTGATTTTCCTGCTTTGCATGCTTCCAGGAACCTTCCCTAATTGCACTCTGTTACTCATAGACCATTGCATTAACTCTGCTTTTCTAAAGGGCCCCACCAGAAACACTGCAGACATAAAACCAGCAGAGTATACTACAACCTTGGAACATAAGTATTCCTTCTCTAATTTATTTCTTGTTGCAGAGGTTATGAGAGTAAGAAGGTCCTCACTTCTGCCTTCTGGGTCAAGCCAAAACTTTGGGGGAGGAGGTGAAAGGAGGATGATTTCTTTTTCCCAAAGAAAAGGTGGGCATGGTACAGCTTTCCTAAATTATGGTGTGGGGGGGGGGGGGGGGCGGGGGGGAGGTGGGCAGTGGAAAAAAGGGGAAACAAGCAAGGAACAGACTGAGAAGTATGTAAGAGAAGAAGGAGGCCTGACAGGGAAGCAGGGTTACTGCCTTACTGAGGTATTTTTGGCTCAGGAAGGTGCTGAAAGTTGAACAAGGACTGGAGCAATGTGCCTACTTTTCCAGTACCCAGTGGATAGAGGGAAGGTTGTTTACCAGCCTTTCTAGTTCATCTTTTTCAGTCACTCTACCTATATTTTCTTAATTGAAATAATTTACCTATATTTAAGTTATTAGCTATATGTTTTATTAAGACCTGATTCTATGAGAGTCTGGGATACTCTTGTGTCTTCTCTGTGATGGATCCAGCTGGAAGAGAGGAGATCAGAAGGTCTCCCTCAAGTCTCTAGCCTGTTTTGGGCACACACAACCTGGAAAGTGTGGTGTGTTCAGTAGGGGAGGTGTTTGCTATTATCAGCATCACTTGACTAAAGAGAATATCCACAGGCATGATGCCCTACATACTCTCACAGGGATTTAGGGCTGCTTGTAAACATGTGCCCAGTCCCTTGAATGTTGTTCTGGACCACCACTGCAGTGCCATCTAAATGTCTCACCTGGGGACCTTTTCTGTGGTGTTACAGCTCAGTAACTCCCTGGTTCCTGGGCAGGTCTCACCCTGGTGAGGAGCCAGAACCTTCCAGATGAGACTGAAGGAAGCTCTGGGCCTGCACATCAATTTTTCTGTAACCATAAAACAAGTCACAGATTCTGAGCCCAGAAAGCTAAACTAGAGCATTCTTTATGTTTAATCCTCACCAGAAGTCATAGAATATTCAATACAACTTATGATAAATTACAGAGTTCAGATGGAAGACCAGAAAGGTGTATTCTTATCACTTGCCTTTTTCAGCATATGGCTGATTTGGACTCACAACTCAGTATTCTTCCAAAAAGGAGCTTCTAACCCAAGATATGGCATGGGTCAGGTTTTGTTCTCCAGAGGAAGTGATTACTATAACAAAGTTGAATGATTACAAAAAAGGAAGCATGAAGAATTTCTATGAAAATTTTCTTGGCCGTTGGTAAAAAGTTTGCTTTAATTGTCTTTTTCAGAAACAGGCCAGTTTAACAACATAAAGCTAGCTACCATCACCTCTCCTTTCTGCAATAGATACTTGTACTGCAGCATTGTGAGAATTTAAAAACAGGCAGGGAAAGGGGCAGAGAGGAAACAAGGCAGATATTCAAAAAGAGAACAGAATGAAGTGAGTGACATTAGCCACCCATCTGGCCACCTGAGTTCAGTGGTTTGAGATTTTGAACACATTAATACATAGGATTTCTATATATTAATACATATTTTACACTTAATTCTAATTAGAGAGGTATGCTTTCCCCTTTCCATTAGATTGTAAGAAGACATAACCAGATTGTGAGTGCTGTGCCTGACTTTTCATGGGATTTTGTAAGGCTGGGTTAACCAGGAGACCCATGGGACCCAACTGGGACCTAGCATTTGGGAGGCAGCCCCTCAACTAATCTGTGCCACTATGTCACTTAACCTTGAATCTAGAAGAGACATTGAAACCCATAATAAAGCTCCAGGACTGACAGTCAGGACACATTACAGACAGAAACATCACTGTGGTCTAATCTGTCAAAATATTAACCATGAATAATGAGAAGGGATGGTTGAAGGGAGGAAAGGTAGTAACTTTCAGGGCATAACAACACTTACAGGTTAATCTGTGTCTGCAGGTTAATCCATCTCTGTGGTCTCCTTGTCATTTAAAATTCTCCTGCCTTTGCCACAGCATAAGAATGGGGAGCCACAACTGCTCAGAAATAGAAAATATTTCAGCCTCTGGGGTTCTGCCTGGTCTGTGTCATTGCCATTAAATGTAAACTGTCCTTAAATAGGCATCTTCAAGAGAAAACTACTGAGTGGGAGAGAGGGAGCTGAGACCTCCGTGGCTTGCCTTCTGGTGCTTTCTCTCTTTCAACAGTGCAGATGTTACTTTCCAGTCGGGTTTAAGAGAGAATCCCTACTGTTGAGAAGATTAAGGGATTAAACAGAAAGGGCTCCATTGCAAGAATTTCTCTTCCAGCTGGTGCTCAGTTGGGGTAGAAAGTTTTCTGAGATAGGGAGATACAGATATGTTGTGCATACAGATATATATATATACAGATGCTCCTCTGATTAATTCAATGTTAATACAGTGTCACATTTTCCCTTTGGAGAAAATTAGAGTAAGATAGTGCCACATGCTGTCAGTCTTTAGAGGAAATCTGTAGGGACAATTGAAGTCCTGAAATTATATTTTTCAGGCTTTCAGTTCAGACTCATGACCCTCCTCCCTTCCCCATGTAATTTTAACATTTTTTGTTTTAGTTTTATCACAAGTGTCAAAATTCCGAATCCGTGACTGGATAGAGTAGGTGAACTGTGAATTTTTGTCTCTTTTGCTGGGTTAAGCCCTACCTTTCAAGCTATTTTATACATAAAGACATTCAGCTGCCTCTGATCTTCATGAGCTTTCTCTTGGTTTCTTTAGAATACAAAAGTGGAGGGCTCAAGCAATCCAGAGCCCATTGAAGTGAATGGTCCGTAAAGATTAGAATGCCTCTTTCTTACCATGTCTTTTTTGGGGGCAGAGAGCGTGGCGCAGAAGACTGGGTGTATTGGGGAGGAAGAACAGTACCCAGCCTTTCCTCTTTGTCAGGTGTTACAGGATTGCTAAAGCACTTTAAAGGTGGTTTGAACTTTAAAAACTCACCTAAAATACAGAAACACATCTCATTTTGTATTGCACTGAACAGGCACCCTGTGCAGTTAAGAAGGATGTAAGAACAAACCACAGGCTGGATTGACTGATTCCTGATAGGTAGGAAAACGTGCAGCTCATTCCTGGCTTTTTGGTGCAGCATTTTCTTCCCATATTCTTTGCTCTACATTATTTCTACCATGTTCCTTCATTGGATTTACCTTTTTCCCTTCCTTCAACTTTCTTTCTAGAGGGTCTGATCAAGGATGCCTGTTAAGGACATTGCCATGTTCCAGTTCCAGTTTAAACATGATTTTTACTGTGGATGCACCAGTAACCTAATCAGCCTTCTTCCTCCGTCAGACTCACATTCCCCCTATGGTTGTTTTACCTCATAAATCTGATTTTCTGGGATAGGAAACTTCAGAATTGCAAAGTTTGGCTGCAAATGGAACAGAATGAATTCCCCTCCTTTCTAAGTGCCTAGAAGGGGAATTATAAAGGCTGGTGCAGTTTCTTCTCAATTACTTATATGATTACAGGGGCAGTAGTCAGGACGAGGAGAAATGATATCACATATTCTCTGTAGAGGTCACTCATATTTTATAGTAATTTACCCTTTATTTCATAATTGAAAAAGAAGTCACCAGCACAGTAATTTCTTCCTGTTTTCCTGGTAAGCACAACAAAGCCCTTACATATTCAAGGTACATGGGTTCATATAAGTTGAACTGGGCATGATTTAAACCAAGAAAAGGAGGGAAATTCTCAGTTCTCCACCAGACCTTTTTCGGCTATGGTTTTACCTTTGGTTTTGTTTATTTGTTTGACAGTTTTGGGGGTTTAAAATGAAAATTAGCAGAGTTGCAATGCCATTAATACTCATATGTTTGTTGATACCATCCATGCTGTTGCGGACAGCAGCAGAGCGAGTTCTTCAGGGACCCGTAGATTCATTCTTCCCCAACCCCACTCATTACAGCTGTCAAGCAGTAAATGAACTGGTTCCTTATGTTAGTTTAGCATTGGCTTGTGACCTGTATTTTCCAGGATGCTTTAT
The DNA here is from genome assembly GCA_034509425.1 of Eopsaltria australis. Lineage (NCBI taxonomy): Eukaryota > Metazoa > Chordata > Aves > Passeriformes > Petroicidae > Eopsaltria > Eopsaltria australis. The sequence goes on along the minus strand of JAVTVJ010000177.1, from coordinate 3,983,447 downwards.
CAGCTTTATCCTTAGCAGCCCTGTGAGTTGCTGAGCCTGGTTCCTGTGGGTCCCTGTGCACAGCCCTGGGGCCACCACAGCCCCCAGCCAGCTGGAGGGTCCCAGCTGGTGTCCTGCCACCATGGCCCTGCTGGGCTGGTGCTCTGCTCCCCCTGCCCCAGAGCTCAGGGCTTGTCACTCAGGGGGGACTGACACCAGCTATTAGTTGTGATGGACGCACACTTGACTGGTTCTGATAGTGGTATTTTCTTTCGGGCTGTGACATTATTTGAACAGATCACCTTTGTTTAGCACTCACCATGCTCTCATTTGTCAAACAGTTGTCTTGAAACAATGTGACTCAACAAAGTTCCCAAATACGTCCATGTTTGAAGCAAGTTCTCTGTTTTTCAGTCCTTCAGGTACCGCTATCAGGAGTCTAAACACCTTTGTGAAAATACAACTTGGAAATAATTAATTCCCTGCTTGAGCACTCAAGAGGATTTTCCTTATTGCTCCTAACTGCTGGGAACATGTTCAGCTGCAGCTCAGACAGAGCTCTGACTGTTCCCTACCTTTTATGACAGCTTCTTTGGTTAAATTAAGTTTTTGGAGGAGACATAGCAATATGAGTTAGAGAGTATGAACTGGACAGACCTCTGTGTAGGGTATGTTCTTGGTCAGTGGAAAATTGTCCTTATTTTCCTCATTCTGAAAGCCTGATGGGCAAGCAAGCAAGCTTCAGAGCCATGTTGCAGCAACTGCCAGGGCAGACAAGTTGGAACCATGTAGAAGTGCAGTCTTGCATACACAGAATCATAAAATCATCAAGGCTGAAAGAGACCTTTAGGATCATCTGGTCCAACCATCCACCTGGCACTGCTGCTATAACCCCTAAACCACATTACCCAGGTGCCAGATCCAGATACCTCTTGAACACCTCCAGAGATGGCGATTCCACCACCATCCTGGGCAACATAATTGAATGCTTGAACACACTAACAGTGAAAAATTCTTTCTAATGTCTAATCTGAACATTCCCTGTCTCAGTTTAAGGCCATTCTCTCTAGTCCTGTCACTGCAGGCACGGCAGAAGAGATTGGCCCCAAAAACCTCCTTTCAGGGAGTGGCAGAGAGCAATGAGGTCCCCCTGACCCTCTTCTACTTGAAACTAAACAACCCCTGTTCCCTCATCTGTGCCTCAAAAGACATGTTTTCTAGACCTTTCATGAGCCTTGCTGCCCTTTGCTGGACAAGCCCAGATGTAGAGCTCAGTACCCATCAGTGCATGTCTGTGTAGTGCTGAAATACAGCTCTGCTAATAGTAAGATGTAAGATGAAGCAGTCTGAGAATTGCCTGCCAGTGAATACAATATGTATATTGTGGTGTCACAGTTCAGGAAAGAAACAGCTAACAGCCCTTTCAGTAGCACAAAAACAAGATAACATTTTGTTACAGTACATCGTATATATCAGCAGTCACAAACTCAAAGGAGTATTGCGGATATGCGGAATGGAAACCAGCTAAAGGTATCACAATACATTTTCATTCTCAGGCAGGCAATTATCTTCTCATTTTTTAGAGAAATAATGCTTTTGAATGCATCAGCAAGCTGAAAATGAAACATGTTTTCAATATTAGAGGGGACAAATTCCTGGTCAAACTGGAAATGTTTGTGTAATTTTAAAAATCTTAGGCTCCTTCCACCCCTCTTTGCAAATTCCCTCCATTCATTTCGAGTTCAGTAGGAATCCTGTTAACTGCTAGAGGGCTGCTAGGGGCTACCTGCAACAACTCAAAGCAGGACTGTCACCAGCAATAAATTAGATCATCTGTGGCTTTGTTTAGGTGAGTTTAGAGACGATTTGTGGCTTTGCTATTAACTACCAGATGTCTCTGTACTGTGCTGGGGATGGATTCCCACAGAGGTGGGCTCACTTCTTACAAACACAGAAAATAGCACATTCTGGTGGGTTATACTGTGCCTGCTCAGTATGGCTCAGTATAATGTTAACAGTACATGTGCACACATCAGCAGAGATGATGAACTGTCCATTAAGACATCTCACCAGGTTTTAAAGCTACTGGACACTAAGAATATTTTTATTTGTGGTTCCACACCACACCTGAGAGCAGTGTTCTACAGAATTATCAAAGAACCTGATTAGTGTAATGAATTTTGATTCTGTCCAGAAGTTGTAACAAATCAGTTTGCTGATATAGTATCACCTGAGGAGTATGCAGACCCATAGTAATTCCTGGTGAAATTAGAGGAGGAAGAAAACTGCCATTGCAGAAAAATAAACTTGCATGCAGAAGTGTACACTGCACGAAGAAACTGAGCTTTGTTATTGTAGTGGGTTTCGTTTGTTTATTTGAGTTTTTGGTTAAATGTCAGTACACTTATTAAAATTTATTTGATGTTTGTTGTGAGATGAGGATTAGGAGTAGATAAAGTAGGTTTAAATTTTATAAAGAAAGTTTATTAATATATTTAAGACAGAGAAAAAAATAAGAAAAATCAGGATTAGGATTAGGATTCTTTAGACTATTTCTCCTTTTTTTACCTCTTTATTTTTTTTTTTCTTTGACAATAACAAAAGATTACACTTCGATTTTCAGTCAGTTTACTGTTTTAGAAATAGTTCTTGTTTTAGTTTATTTAGGGAGAGAAGTCTTTTTTGTTTATACCATGGATTTTCTGTAAGAAAAATACAGTTTATTATGGGTTTTTTGTTTATTATTAGTCATTGCCCAGAAGAAAGATTTGTTTAATGTTGGATTTTTTCTATACCAGTAGTTTTTCTACAGTCACTATGGTGGGTTATGAACAGTTCATAGGGTACTTGTTTTAAGGATGTACAGTTCAATTGTAGTAATAAAGAAAATCTCTGTTTTTGTGTTGAGCAACACAGGTTCTTCTGACAACACAAGTTTTCTAGTATTCCCCCTGGGACCAGGGTTTTGGGTTACAGCCTTTTTTCTCTCTTGGTTTAAGTTTTTTATTAGGTTGTACTTATTTTAACACTTATTTGTTTTTATCCAGGTATTTTAGTTTACTGGCTGTAATTAGAACTTTATATTCTTTTTTTGGATTATGTTTTTATATATTATAGGGAGTTTATTAGTTTAGTTCCCAACCATGGTTCTCCAAAAGAATTTTTAGCTTCACTATCGAAGCACTTCTTATATAATTTCTTTTAGGTATTAGTTCTGCTTTCCTCCCTGACTGTAAAGTCTCTATGCTGCATTTATGTAGATGTCCTCACTCGTTCCTCTCTCTGCGAGGAAGGATGGGTGTCTGTGAGTTTAGTCCAGGCATGGAGAGAGTTAATCTCTCTCTCTCTCTCTCTGGCAGTGTGAGGATCCCGTGCTCCCTGCCGGGCTGCTTGAACAGGTCCAAGCTGGATGCCAGAAGCTCTCAGAGTCTCTGTGCCTGGCTCTGCGGAGCTGGCTCGGCCTGCTGGGGCCATCTGGGCCCGGGGTGACAGGGCAGGGCCTGGCCCGGGCTGGATGGAGTCTGGCCCAGTCCTTGCCTGGCCCGGAGCACGGGCCTGGCCCTGTCTCGTGTAGCTGATATGTCGGCTGAACTGTATCTGCTGAACATTCCAGCCGTTTCCTCCCCCGGCTACAGCGGCACGGCTGCCCTAAACCTCCCTTCACCACCACCACCACCACCCCCCCCCCCTTTTGAAAAGCAGGGGGGGTGGACGGACAGACAGACAGGGTCTTACCCAGGAGAGACACAAGAAGACACTCCTCTCTACACAGCAACAGATCAAAAGAAAAAAAAAAACCTCAAAAGATCTGTACTTATATGTGGCTTTTTCCTCGAAAACAGATCAACTTTTTAATTAGTTCACCTACACATCAATCCTTAAAACTACCTAACTACTGACTCTCTCTCCCAGAAAAAAAATTGTTATCACTTCCTACAACATAAATAATTTCCTAAATTTTGACCCCTCCTGACTAACCCAAAACAGTTATTTTACTCAGTAGGATCATGTGGTGATAAAGTGGGATTGCTCTGGCATTTCAGAATTGCTGTCCTGTGCCGTAACACAGTCCTCAAAATGTCAGAGCCTTGAGGAAGTGTTGGACTGGTTTCTCAGCAGGAGCAAATCCCCAGAGCTACCCTGGGTGCCCTGATTTGCGTCATGTGGAGATTCTGTCACAATTTTAGACCACGAAGGAAATAATTAGGGGAACTAAGTTTATTAAATTTTAACAAAACCTTTGATTTTGTAAAACTTACATATTTCCTTATCTTTACTTATAAAAGGGTACATTTGTGTAGAGAAAGGTTGGGCTTTGCTAACCTCCTTTGCACAAAACAGCACAAGCCCCTACATGGCTGTGTGTGATTATTACATTAACACATCTCTATGGTTACACCACAGAAACCTTTAAGTGTGAATGCGTTTTTTCTTTTAAGTACCAAGATGTTCTTGATGGAAAAAAAAATGACCTCTTCTTGGCTCCTGAGATAGAGTCAGGGATGTGATTAATGCTGACTGTATTCCACTGTTTTTCCCTGAAGACTGGCTATTAATATTTTCCAGTGATGTATGTCCTTTCACTTAACCACAAATGGGTGGTCAGCAAGCTATCTAAGCCCATATTTTGTCTTTAAAAATCACTTTCAGTGTACCATCACACATATGGCTTTTGACTTCATATCCACGGACTGATCCCTTCCAAGAATGCATGAATGGACAACTGATCCCATCTTAATTTTTTCCCCAGTTATCTGCTGTTTAAAGTAGATCCAACAGCCTGTGAAATGGTGGGTTTTTCTAGATTTGGTATATTACTGGGTTAACTCATAGTGGCAAGCTGCTGAAAAGCTTTACTCATCTGTTACTTTGTGCTCTTTGATGTACAGCCTTGCGAAGTTGGTTTGATTTGCTTTACTTTTGGTTCTATCAGTTGTATCATTGGGTTGGCCCAACAAAGTAGCTGACACTTTCAGGAGGACCCACCTCTCATTTTCTTTTAAGCAAGCCTATTAATTGAGAAGAAAGGTATCCAGGGTCCAAAGCCGTGCTTTATTACAAGAATGTGCACAAATAATTAAAAGAACCCCCTGAAACAAATTGAACCACAACAAAAAAAGAGCATCAGAACAAACCAAGATACTGAACAGTGAGACAAATTAAATAAAAGGCTTGAAAGCAAAATTGGTTAGTAGAATTTTCCTCACTCTTCACTCTGACCACCAACTTTCAGTTTTTTCTCAAGATCAATGAATTTCTTATGGTCCTCTCTTGACTCTTAGGAAAGTCTCCTTTCTTGTACAAGCCCAAACCTTTGCTTCCTGCTACAGGCAGTTCTTGTTCACCCAGATATTTCTTCATCTGCCCTATGGTGCTGCCCACTCTGTGCTCACTGTCTCTGCCATGCTGCATTGCTGCCAAGAAGGTACAAAGTTTCCTTCCTGTTGCTTCTCCATGGGTTTCAGCTCACCTGACATCCAGGACAAGCCTCTCTTTGCTACTGCCCACTGTCACAGCCTCCTTAGCGGAACATCCTGTCCCCATCCCAGGCACCATCCTGCTCAGTGCTGTAGGAACATCCTGTGGGAAGAAACTTTTGGTATTGGGCACTAAAACCATGGGTTTGTTACAATTTACCTTTGTTGTCTCCCCAATATCGTTCATTATAACAACTTTGATTTCCCTTTAAAATTGATTGCAAGCTGCACAGGAGTGGGGAAACCAGCAGCTGACTAACACCCTGCACAGACAGGATCTGCTCTTTGCCAGACATCCTGGAGATATTCTCACAAGAGATCAGGGAAGTAAGGGGACAATGGAGGCAGCTGTGAGGTAGGTTTTGTGTGCAAAGGGTTCTAAAGGAGTGGGACCTGGAGTGTTGGCACAAGCAGTCTTTTGGCTTCAAAAGTTAATGTCCGGATTAAAGGGCATTTTCTGTCACATCTTTCTCACTTTATATTTAAGCTTTTATATGACTCCAAATCTGGATTGAAAGTTCTCCAGATGCAGTGTCACATAATTTTGTCTTATTACTGACCTTCTGTCTCCTTTCTGCTCATCAATTCTTCATTCTGTGTCCTGGTGTCCAGAAATGGAGGTGTCCTGATGCCCAGAACTTGAAGTGTCCTGTTAGAGTCAATTTTACAATCTATATTCTTTAAAGAATTATGGTTTATAATTTACAGTCATCTGAATGCATTTTTTGAGCCCTGCAGTGATTGGACTTTCTTGGCACTAACAGATTTGCATCAAGAGCACGCTGGTCTACGAATTAGTGTCTAGTCCTCAAATAATATCCTAAACACCCCAGTTCAGTTCTTTAAGATCATTGGTAAGACTAAGTTTGCTGTTTTCCTTTATGAAAACAAGCGGTAGAATGTAGAAACCAGTGAGCATGCCCCTGGGGTCTGGGAGTCTGGGCTTCATCAGGGCTTCAAGCAAATCTCACAGCCAAACCCACAAAGTCATCAGAGGCACAGAGTCTGTATATATGTCTATATATGTCCATATGTCTCTATATATGTATATATGCTTTTCCCCTTCAAGAGACCGTTTTTGCTCTGAAAAGCCGGGGTACAACTGTTGTACATTTCATTTCTAAAACTGCCTCTTCACCTCTTCGTGAGCAACCATTTTGACAGAAATGTCAGTATTTCTGCCTTTGAATAATTTTGATGAAGGAAAGGGTAAAAGCGTCGTCCTTTCTAAAGAGCTAACAGCAAGTGGCGTCCCTCACTCAGAAAATTTTCTTGAAAGTGCCTGTCCCCCAAAGACATATAATGAATGCTCCTGTTGCCAGGAGGCAAATGATATCTTCATGTGGAAGGTTTGATAAATTGAAGCACAGTGGTCAGCTTCCCATCAAAATGTCAAAAAAGGGCAGGTGTCAGGGAGAAACTATAGTAACATGGGAGGCAGGTACAGAGAACTGGCAAAGTCCAGACAAATCAATTCCTGCTGCAGTTTACCATCATAAAATTGCAAGAAAATGAAGGTGAGCTGAAAACCTAATATGCTTTTGCAAGAAATAAATGCGTAAGATTTTGGAAGACCTATATTATTTAATGAACATTTAATGAGTAGGTAAAGCTAAAAATTTCATTTAATTGTGGGTTATTTCTTCGTGTTGCAAGACTTGGGACTTATAAAAACTATCTAATTAATTTATTGGGGAAGTTTTTTTGCCTATGATTGTTTTCTTGCAGTGTCTGCAGCCTTCCAGTGTCTGTACAGAAGTGCACATAAGCCAGGAAAGTTAAGGTAGTTGTAAGCAAGCTCTCCTAGACACTATGATGATACCAATGATCATATAAATCAGTCAGCTCACTCACTGATGTGAAATGGTAAAAAATAAATAAGACCTATTTTTTACTTAGTTCACTTCAGATGGTCATAATCGAATGAGTATAAATATTAGAGATGAAGATGTTTTTCCTAAATATTGGCCAGACCATGATATTGATTTCAAAGGATGAGTCCTTACTAAAATCAGTAATTCTGCCTTACAAAATCAGAGACAGCCTCAAGGAGCAACGATGATATTTGGATTTATATGTTCAAAGAACCCTAGATTTAGGGTTTCCACTCATCTTAGTATATTTTAAAGGTATTTACAAACTGCAGGTAAAATTGAGGTGGTGGGATTTAGGCCCTTTAAGACCACTGATGAATTTTGAATTGGTTTGTTGAGTTTTTTGGTTTTTTTTTTATCTGCAAAGACCCAGCAGAGCTGATTTAATCTCTAATGGCAAAAGCAAGGCAGAGCAGTATGCTCCTTCTGTTGCTTTCGGAATCGATAATGTCATCTGCTGCATCAGAAGAAACGTAAATCCTTAAATTTAGATGTCTGGAGCACAGTTTAGCAGTTCCTGTCTTACTCTGGTATTTGCAGTGTATGCACCCAGGATTGGTGCCTGCTTCCTGATGTACCCCATGCTGGAGACCCTGTGCTCTGTCAACAATCCTCTCATAGGTTTTTTTAGTGCTTGGTGCTCTCTGAGCAGGCAAGACTGTGTATAAGACCACAGAAAGTAGATTTGGCCAAGGTTTTTACAGAAAATGCAAATATTTTAGGGTTGTTGAGTAACATTTTATGTCGCAATGAAAAAGACAAGCTAAGTTTACCCTTTAGAAATAACAGATGGTTATTGTAGGGTGTGGGGAGAAGAAACACAGAGGAATGGGCTGTATCCAATGGGGATTTTAGCATACGTGGAAATCAGAAATATGTGGGGATGAAGGTGAAAAAATAAGTTCTAAGGAGGCAGCATGGTCACACAGGACATAGTATTCTGCAGATGTCTTCTCAGTTTGGAGCCATGTCCATTCATGTTTTCTTTTGAATACCCAACCTGGATTTCCAAACAGATGCATGAACATATGGCAGTCTTGTGTCTTCAGTGTTTTAAGATGCTAAATTGCATTCCAAGAAGCTTAAACTACCTGAAGTCCTGTCTTTAGAATAAACTTCCTTGGGAAAGGAGTTGTAGTGATGGCTACAGAACTATTCTATGGTAATAGTGGGAGATGACTGACTTGTTGGCAAAAGAGGAAGGATGAGACACAAGAATGTGTTTTAAGCTATCATTCATTTGAGGAAACATGAGAAATTTTGGAATTCCTGTTTCAGCAGCTTAGATCTACCATGTAAACATTAGGAAAATTCCATTCATACACTCTAGTTCTCTATTAATATCTTGATTCTTACCTCATGAAGTTGTCAAGGTTTCCAGATCCCAAGCCACTATCTCCACCAGTGTCTTAGGTTACAATGGTATGTATTCTATCACCATCTTCATGGGATGTTGGGGCCGGGTGGGGCAGTGTTCCTGATGGCCGCAGAACGGTTTGCTAATGGGCCGGTCGTTGGGGCTGGGTGGGGCACCTTACTTTGCTCATCCCCAACACTGCAGCTAATGGCCCATTGAGTCTCACTGATAAACTCCAGCCATTAGAGCCAGGTAGGAGCACTTCACTTTGCTCATCCCACATGACTGCAGCTAGTGGCCCATCATCCCGTTGTGAGATGCCCCGCCCAGGGGGAGGAACCAATGTATCCCTATCTGCATATAAACTGAGATTTGAAGCACCAAAAGCAGCTTTTTCCACTGGATTCCCAGAGGAAGACCAGATCCTTCTACACCACCACTGGACCTTCAGAGGAGAACTACACCTTTCACAGGATCACTGCTTCAACAGAACCACATCTATCACTCCCAGAGGACTGCAACCACCTTCTAAGTGGACTACTACCAACACCCTGACCGACAGGGTGTCAGGTTGTATTCTGACTCTGTCAGTGTTTTTGTATTATTACTTTTTTTTTTTTCCTATTAAATTGTAGTTCTGACTTTGAGCCTCTCACTGATTTGCTTTCAAACTACCACAACCAGAAACAGGGCTTCCTTGTTCTGCTTTCTCATAACAGAGCAGATGCCAGGCTGGATTGCTGCTGGGACAAGAAAGCTCTCAGGGAGTCCAAACCTGGTGCAGGCACAACTCTAATGGCTAGAAGGTGTGCTACAGGATACAGGAAATAGGGCCCATTTCTTCTGCTCACTCAAGCGTTAATTCTCTCCAATGAGAAATTAAAAGAAGAAGACCTATGTGAACAGGGGAATACAAGTTGAAATGGGGTTGACCCACTTTCTTTCTTTTCTTATGCAGCACCTCCTAAATCATGCCAGGGAAGATGGATTATACTTTCAGTCATGAGATAAACCTGTAAACTAGTTCTTGTCTGCAGCACTTGTGTATTATAGATCTTGTGTCTCCTGAAAGATGAATAATTACAGTCCCTGGGGAGACACTCTTTCAAAAATGCAGTCATCATGGATTCTGCAGTGTGGGATAGCTGTATGGACAATGATGATAAAACGAACAGCCTTCTTGTCCCCAACAGGCATGAAAGTGAAATGGGAAAACAGTTCTCATTAGATTAATGAGCAAGGCTTCTAATTTCTGGACAAGTTTCTGTTTCCTTTGCTTTGATGAAATAAATACCATTTGATAAGGACAACCAAGTACCATCAAATCAAACTGTGGCATTAAACGATTGCATATGCCTTGATTTAAAGCAGACTTCTCCCAAAGCAATGTCCTATGGAAAGAATGGATCCTTCAGAATAAATTGACTGGATTTTCTTCAGTTCTTTTCCTGTTTGGCAATCTGTCTTCATTGAAAACTTGGTGAATCAAATAACAAAACCTAATGAGTTGTGCACCATAAATCTGTAATGTATCTCATGGATTAATTCTTCCATGTGCATGTGACATTTACCCTATATTTAGAATGTTGGGCGTCCTCATTTTCCAAGTGCTACACGAAGAACAGTTTACAAGGATGCTCTTTGAGCATATGCTCTGAATATAACATACAGAGGTGCTACATAGAGTCTCTTTTCAAGAGAAAACACACTTTTTGAAGTGCGTATTGTGAAGAAGATAGTGCAGAAGACACAGCCATTGTTATGCAGCAAATGAGCTTTCCAAGTTGAGGCAGCTTTTGGGGTAGATGGAGAGTTCGTTGCTACCACGCATGCAAAAATCACTAAGTGATGCTTCTCTGTCTGCCCCTGTTCGGTGCCACTGAACCAGGTAGTTGTCATAACTGGTACAGTTGTGCTCTTACTCTACTACCCTTCATGGTACTAAAAGGCATAATGGTCACAGAGACGCAGCTACGCTGCCACCAGGAGATTCCATGCTCTCAAAAGGAAGCAGAATACAGTCAAGCTTAAATTGCCTTTGCATACTGACAATATTTGCCATCATGCTCCATTTTACAAAGAATCAGACATCGCTTCCTCAATGCATTGGCCTAGGATTGATCTGGGTAGAACAAAGGAGACAGGATTTAATAACTATGCAAGTCAAAATGACCTTTCTAGAAAGGTGACAACAGCTGCAAGTGCATAGAGATACAGAGCTTGGAATCTTTGCACACATGCAAAGTAAGATCACCATTTTGCCTCTGGCATTTGGGCTCAAAGTGGGAAAAGAACCAGAGATGTCTTCAGCTACCTCATTAAGTGAAAGCACAGCTACTCTCCCAGGAGTAGGGTAGGGTGTTTGTCACTCTCCAGCTTAAATGATATATTTCAAAGTCACCGCTCTTAGCTTCCAACAATGCCTCAACCTTGAAAAGAGTTTCTGTGCAAAAAATCTTGAAACAGTAAAGCATCTTCTAGCTCTAGGAAAACAAAAGATGATCAGCATTTACAAAGATTAGAGCGCAGACACAACAGGGTGCTATTCAGGACATGCATTTATATTTTTATTACTGCTTGTATTATTGGTACCACCAGTACTTTTGTTATTATCATGATGAAGACCAACACAAAAGTCCTGTGAATATGCTCCTTAATATACAATACCTCATGTCTTCAGAATGACAATGATTATGAAGAAATGGAAGGGAAAACAGCACCATGAAATAAAGTCCAAGCATTTAAGCTCCAGCAGTCCTTAGATGGTGACTCTGGGACGCATCCAAAAACCCAGGATGTATTGATTAGACATGAGAACATAAAAAACACATACCTGCTAAAGCTTCAAACACAGAAACCAAATAAAGTCTTGTCCAATTTTTATCATGTTAAACAATACAAAATTGCCTCAACAAGCTCTAATAGACTATATTTGAACTGATCATTGCACCTTCTTTATCTACATGCAGCATTTAAAATTCATATCAATATCACTTTAGGTCAGAATCAATGGCAAAATTCCAAGCTCTTTCAGCTTGTCCTAGTATAAAGACTAGCTGTAAAAAATATAAACCTTTTCATTATATCTCTTAGGTCACAAAACCCTGGTTTAAGACAATTAGAACCCTAAGTCCTAACATTATACCAAGTGCCAGCATTGACTTGAGGTGGTGATGGTTTTCCTCCCAGTGTCTCTGGCCATGGTCCATTTCCTGGTGGTAAGCTGTCCCATATTGTTTTAGAAAATAGTATTTAACCATTCAATATTTTGCTTGTTGACATTGTGTCACAAAGCAGTGTTCTGTCAAGCAGTTTGAAAAGGGCAATAGCTCACTGAGTGCAGACAAAAAAACCATCAACAAACAAATAAAATAAAAAGATTAATCCCAAGGAAAAAAAAAAAAGACGATGTGCAAAATCCCCCAAATTTTGGAGCTTTTGGCTTGTTTCTCACAGTGAGTCATAAAAGAAGTCCAAGAATGGATTAGTTCAGAGCCTGACAGGATGCTGCATAGTTGTTTTAGTAAAAGACTTACCCAAATATGTGCAGCCTTCTGTAGTCCAAGCCAAGAGTGAAGATACCCCCATCCCACTCTGCTTCCCGCAGCCCCTCCATATTCCCAGGATGGGGATACCACAAGAGAAGCGACCCTCAGCTGACATCAGGTGGAGAGAAGGCAGAAAAAGTGTCAAAAAATGGTGGACTAGCATGCAGCCAGATTGTTTTACATGTTTGAGGGGCATTTCTGCTACAAAGGGAGTGATAACATTAAGTGAAGAAAGGAAAAGAGTTCCCTGTGAGGTGTGTGAGACAGAGGAAATGGCTTTAAAAATTCCTGTGAGTTTAGAAACCATGTCCAGTTCTCATTGTTATGGTTACTTCACCAAGAGCTGAAATACAAAAGCTGCTGGCAGAGCTGTGGGAGTAAGCCAGAGTGGCCATCACAGAGGTGAGCAGCAGGAGGAGTGAGGCAGAGGGTAATGGAAATAGGTCACTCCACCAGATCAGATCAGTCTAAATCAGGCCTCACACCTTGTCAGAAGTTAATAGTCTCAGACTGAGAGGGAAGGTTACAGCGTGATGGGAAAAGCAACCCACCAGCCTCCTCCAGAAGACTGCAAATTTTTTGAGCTGTATATATATTTTACCAATTATTTATTGCAATTCTACCTTGTCAGAGTGGATTTTTTCCTCCCTTAAGTAAGAATATTGCATATCAGCAATTTGATCCCTGTTTGCAATGGATTTAGCTCTTCGAGCATAAGAAAATGCACTGCAGTTTTCCTGGATTTTCTGGGGTACGCTTCCCTAAAATTCGCATTTTTTGTCTGTAGCTGCCAACTGAGTCTTGGCAGGAGGGATCCATACCACTAGTTTTGGAGGCTACCAGCTTTGCATACACTCATCTGTTATTAGTGAAAAATTTTACCCTGAGGTTTATCAAACTTGAGAAGAATTGTAACTATTCACAAATCAGGAACTACTATTACCCTTCTCTGCACATCCTAGGTTGACAAGGTCACCAGGGAATAGGTCTGTGAAGGTAGTCTCACCATGGCCATTCCTTCACTGACCATGTCCAAAAAGGTTTAATCTTTGTCTTTCAGCAAAATCTCAAGGTCACAGTGCAGTGTCCCTAGCAAAAATGATGTTCTGTTATAAGTATTTAGTTGCTAGATTTCACTTTTGGCTGATTACCTTCCTTGCTTTGTAGGATGCAGTAGGGGAGGGTGGTGCCTGGGCCTTGCAGGGAGACTCTGACTTCAGTTAGTCACAGAACTTCTAACTCATCTGTGGTGGTCTTGCATTCTCAGCCCACCACTTTAATTTTCAAGATGTTTTGAGGGCTCACATTTAAGGAAACAGGAAGGAGTGGAATATCTATGTGGTCTTGCCTGCTTTATCAACATATAAAACATCATCATGCCAGATGTAACATGCCCTGCGAGATGGGTGATTAATTGTTGTATAAAGTGATGGAGAGAGAGGAAAAGAGGTGGAGAAAGACTGCTAGTGCTAAACCTGCGGATTCAGGAATTTCCAAGATGAGGACAAGGGTCCTAGACAAAGGGAAGGGAAGGCAAATGTTCCCAGAAAGGGATATTCTCATGTTTCTGTGTCCTGCTATTCAGAGAAGGATCTTTCGTTTGACTTTATTCTGTTTTCAACCAAATACTGGTTTCTGTTCTTGATGTGGCTGCTGTTGAGTTCCATCCTACCCTGCATGCATTGCCTTCATCTCTGAAACAGGCATGCCTGAGCCCATCTGGGTGTGGGCGGACACTAGCCTCCCAATATATTTTACCAAAATCAGGTACTGACCTGTAAAAATAAAGCAGAATCCCAGATACTACATTTCCATGCATGGCCTTTGCCTTATCATGCTGCTCCTCCTTGCCCCTCCCATGCTGGTATGCAAGGTAGCAAGGTGCTTGTATAGTCTCTAATATTTTTAAATACATCAGAAGTACTATATAGCAATAGAAGAAGGTACATATGTGCTTTTGTATGTGTGTGCACCCATCACCCTTGCCTAACAGATTAAATATACATGAGGGTTGCTCAAGTGTTTATCAGTTCTTTCCACTGGCTGAGCCTGAAAAAATGCTCTTGTAGATTATTGGGTAGAGTTGTGTGGTTTGGAGTAAAGGGCATAAATGTTTTGACTGCATCCTGCATGCATATATTCATCCTGAGTATAGTTACACCAACTATTTTACCATCTGAACTCACTCAGCTGAAGAGTTCTCTTATTTGTATTAGCATCTAGAATAGGGAATGAATTTTCTTTGACTCTGTTTTGATACAGTCCACTAGAGAAAGAGGTTAAGGTGGTAAACATGGCGCAAACTATGCATATGCTCAGGTCTGCAGAAAGATGTGCAGGGAAACGAGTGAATAACACCACCCCAGGGAGCTGCAGGGAGCATTAATTCATGAGCTCTTCTGCTGGCTGCTGCCGATCGTATCCCCAGTGGAAATACTCCAGGTCACTGAAGAGGTGAGCCCTTATCGCTTCCCCAGAGCACGGCAGTCGCTTTGCATCTCCCTGCTCCAGATGGGGCAAGTCAGAAAAGTCTTGGGAAGGATGTAACTGTCAGGAGCACCAACCTGGTGGCAGTTGAGTTATTACAGGAAAATGGAGTACAAGCCTTGCAATGAGCCCTGTAAAAGCCAAAGTGGAGCATCATTAAAAGGTGCATTGTTACAGACTCTTTACAGAGTGGTGCTCCCTTGAGGGGAGAAGAGCCCTGACCAAAGATCTGTCTTTCTTGCCTAAGATGGATTGGCAAAGAGACGCAATCTAGAAAAAGTTAGAGCCAAGATTAATAGCAAAAGTACAGTTAGTAACTTCACAGAGCATATCTACAAGATAATTTATGACAGCAAAGGAAGGAAGGGTATGTACCATGGTAAGTGTTTGTATAAAAGAAGGGCAGTTCTGCAAAACAGGCTTATAAATACAAAAAATGAAAAATGAGGAGATTTTTACATTTCCATAGTTGAGGAGATTTGAAGGTACAACTCATTCTTTATTTTTTACAGAAACAGCTCTCTCCATTAACTCTTCCCAAGGGTTGGTTGCCCCTACAAGGAGATTTGTTGGATTTTTTTTCTTAGTTGCTTTCCTAGGAATAGAGTCACTCACACCCCAGTGGCATCAGCTTGATGTATGATATGTGTAAGCCACTGGGAGCCAAAAGTGGACCTATGCCACTTTGTTTTTTCTCTTGGGCAGTTGAGAGACAACTGACATCAAGTCAGGGTACAAAACCATTCACAGGCTAGGGCATTTAGAACTAGAAGATTTGTATATTGGCAAAATTGCTGATCACTTCTCCACTCTTCAGTGCCTGCTTTACCTTTGATAGCAGCAGGCTAACCTGGAACATCCTGGTAAGTAAGAGACACTAAGGGGATTGATCCAGCCCTCTCGGTTTGCTTGAAACAAGCCTAGTGGCTTTCTCTCAGTGTGTGAGGAATACTTAAGTCCACCTTCCCTGTGGGCCAGACCAGCCTCAGGTGAGCTTCTCCTCGTCATGCTCATTCTGCCATGCAGCTTTGAGTGGGGACGAGCAGAGCAATTTCCCTTGCTAATACCTGTCATTACCCTGGACTTCCAGAGAACAGACTTTGGCCTCTTCAGGGATCTGCCTGAAATAGCACTGTGGGATAAAGCCTTGGAGGGAAGAAGGGCCCAAGCGAGCTGGTTGATATTCAAGAATCACCTTCTCCAAGCTCAGGAGAGATGCATCCCAACAAAGAGGAAGTCAGACAAGAATGTCAGGAGATCAGCATGGATGAAATATTTGCTCCTGAACAAACTCTAACACAAAACAGGAAGCAAGGATAGGTAGCCTGAGGGGAATAGAAGAAATAGTCCAAACAGCCATGTATCAGGTTATGAAAGCTAAACCCCTGATAGAAGTGAATCTGGCCAGGGATATCAAGAGCAACAAGAAAAGCTTGTATAGGTACATTAGTGATAAAAGGAAGAGTAGGGAAAATATTATGAAAGATTCTTTACCCAGAGGGTGGTGAAGCAGTGGAACAGGTTGCCCAGGGAAGTTGTGGATGCTCCATTTCTGGAAGGGATGGCCAGGCTAGATGGGGCCTTGAGCAACTTGATCTAGTGAATGGCATCCTTGCCCAGGGCAGGAGGGTTTGGAACCGGATGATCTTTGAGGTCCCTTCTACAACTACCCATTCTATGATTCATTCCATGACCTGATGAGATGCATCCATGAGTCGTAAGCAAACTGATGGAGAAAGTTGCTAAGTCACTGTCCATCATATTTGAGAAGTTGTGGGAGTCTGGTGAAGTTTCCTCTGGCTGGGAAACGAGAAACATAATCCCCATTTTTAAAAATGGAAAAAAGCTTCAAGTGTGTGTCACCATCACTGACTGGAGGATGCAGGGCTGCTTTTAAGTCACTAAGAATAAGGTATGTGATGCAGTGGCAGTGGACACTACTCTATGTAAACATTGGCTCAGTTTAATAGCAGGGAACTAACGAGCTGGAAGGCTGCACAGTGCCTCCAGATTAGCAATAAGCATGGCATGGGTCATGACAAAACAGCCAGAGGTGGGAGGATGCTATTTCCAGAGTACAGCTATAAATTTCTTTTACCAAGGCCAGGAGTCAAAAGATCCCAAGAATGCCAGACATTAAAAGACAAGTTCCTAGAAAGACATGTTCACTAAGCTGTCAGGGAGCTGTTAGCAGGGAAAGGACAGGCAGATAGACAGACTCCCACAGGGGCCTGAAGAAGCAGAGCATGCCTCTATACTAGAAAGAGGTCACAGGAGCAGCTAACCCTGGAACTGTGACAAATCCTACGTCTCAATCTCTTCTACACACTGGCTTTTCCATCCCTCTAATCCTCTTTGTCACCTGTCCCCAGGCCCCTGTTATTTTTACCATATCTCTTTTTCCATCTGAAATAACCAGAATGGAGCAAAGGTCTTCCATTTATATAATGGCACAAAAATAATACTAAAAATTCTCACCCACAGAGTCTGAGACAATGACCAGCATAAAATAGCTAAGTTTTCAGTAAGCTACCTGAACCTTTTTTTTTTCTAAATGGTTACAGTTAATTCAGAACCCAGGAATGCATACGAGTAGTTCAAAAGGTGTTTCTCAGTGTATGTTACCTTGCAGTTGTTCTCTGCCATCTCAACTCTCCTCATTGATTACCAGTGCAGCAGCTGATGTTTTTCAACAGGGTATAAAGACATGGCCATTCTGGGGTAACAAGGCAGGGCTCTAGAGTAACAGGAGTATTGGACTCTTAGGAAAGCACTAGGTGCAGCTTATGTAGGAAAATTTAAATATATTTAAATTTCACAATGTTGATATCTAATTTGGACAAGTGGCACCTTCTGCAATTCCTTGGTTCCCTTGGTTGGGAGTGGCAGCTGTCAGCTGCAAAAGAGAGTCTTCATCCTGGGCCTGGGATGGCTGTGGGAAAGCCAGGGCAAATACAACTGTGATAAGTTACATGCTGCTCTTGGATCAAGCAGGGTGATGGGACAGATCTCCTCCCTGCAGTCACCTTATGGAAGTGACTTCTGGTTTTCCTTCCTTACAGGCTTGATCCTGTCTCCACTGGGAACAGGAAGACTCTGATTTTCTTTTTTCTGTGTCCTCTCACCTCCTTTTTTCCATTGATGTTGCTAAATTGTTGGCTTCTGCCAGTGATGCCCGCTGTTTGAGGCTGGTGTGCCTGATCCTGGGTAACAGTGGTAACAAGGGATCTTTTCCTCTCCCCTGTTCCTCTCTCTTGCTCCATCCTCAGACCCTTTTCCATTTCTATATCCATTTTCAAGCCCACACTTCTTCCAATGCTCTTCCTCCTAGAGATGTCAGAAAAAGGCAAAATATGTAATATGCAGAAAAACCCAAACTATTGACATTGCTGCTAATTTCAGCAGTGACTCTTTTCCAGGTTCACGCTGTGAGAGCCAACTTTTATTGCCCATTATAAAACAATATGTCCTAATAGGGGGGTTGCAGTGCTCTGTGCTGCCAATAAGAGGACATTTAGCCTGGAAATTTGTGAGTGTAATTATCGGCAAGCACGGCCCGTGCACACACACACAGGTAATGATGGTGTTAGCCGTCTGACAAATTACAGGGCCTTGCACATTTGACCTCCTCCCCTGCCCTGTGTGCGGTATCGCATCTCCCAGGGGGTTCATCCTGACATCCCACCTCGGAGCAGCTTCCAGCTGCTGCCATTTTGGATATCCTGCCTATTTATTTCTTTCCAAAGATCCTCCCTGCTCTCACCTCTGGGGTTACTCTGTTTCCACTGCTGCTGCACGCTTGGCTCAGTTTTGTGCCAAGCCTTGCTTGAGGATCAAATACCTTATAATTTTACTGATTAGAACTGTGAACTTTGTAACAGAGGTGGAAGGGGGAACATCAAAGACTTCTGCCTAGATATTTAGCTTTTGTCTTTAGCCCTGAATATTCTCCAAACAGCAGACTTCAAAGCTGAGACCTTTTCCTATGTACAGGAAAGTTATTCTGGACATTTTATCAATCACTTTGGATTAATTAAGTTTAATATTTTTTTCCTTCTGGTCTGTGTACAGTTCACCTTACAATAACCAGAGCTTGAGAAGTACAGAGATCTCAAAATGGTCCCAATAAAGTTTTAAAAGTGTTTGCAAGCATTGCCAAAATAGTTTTGCTTTAAAATATTCAGTGTATAGTGTCTGATTCAGCGCATCTTTTCTCCTGGATTTTAGTACAAGTTAAGTACTTAACTGCTGAATAGTAATAGATTAAAGCACACGTTTAAACACTTTGCTGAATACAGTCCATACAAAATACATGATGTTGTACTGCAAGGGTTTTTCTTTACCCATTCAGGGATGAAAGGACACATTCACTAGTGGCCTTGGCACTTGTGACTGAAGAAGGCATTTCACGTTCAGATGGGTTAACAATTTATGTCACACTATCCAATGTCCTCGTGCTCTCCTTCTAATCTGTTTGTTTATTTGAACATCTTTATCATAGCACTCAGCAAAATGCTTAATTAGACATGTTTGTATGGTAACATGGTAGTAAATAATCTCAAATTACAGGGCTATGTTTTCAAAATTTCTAATATAAAGATGCATTGCTAGAGCATGTTAGGAGGAGTCAATCCTTGACATATATTCTAATCGGTATTTTATTATTTTAATGACTAAATTTTGATGAACATCAATGTCAGTCCTGCTTCTCTGCCTCAGATTGTTTGGTTTTTATTCTGACCATTTGCAGGCTTTTTTTCACTTGCTCCAGCTTCCTTCATTTGTTTGGTTCAAGAAGAATCACTTCCCATTCTCTTCTGCCTGCAAAGCAAAGGGTTCCCTTTGCTCTTCTGAACCTGCACATGGCAATTATAATCAGTAATGAAAAGTCAGCAAATAACAATTTAAACAGTTGCTTTTCAGTAGAATGAATGCTGGATCCTCTTGAGCAGGCAGGGCTGGTGATGAGCCTGTCAGTCAGGAACTCCCATGCTTGGCAGGCCGATTTACCTGCCTGATGTTCCTGTTCGTTCTCCATCATAAAATAAAAACACTTCACTTGTCAAACATCTTCCTTTTCTGGGATGTGTCTCGCACGCACACTGCTCGTCCATTTGAAACTCGGCTGTGCCTCTAGCAGTCAATCTGACAGCTCAGCCAGACTCTGTCCTAAAGAGATTTCCCAGTAGCCCACTGAAGCATCTCAAAAACCTGGGGCCTGCACAATGAAAATACTTTTTATGCATTGTTTTTCTTAACAGAGAATTAACTCTTTGCAAAACAGGACTTTTGAGTTATTTAGACAGGAAAAAAAACCAGTTTTCTAGACATTGAAATGTCCAGACTAATCTTTAATGTCTCCCTCCTGTAACAGCTTGTGTTGCAAGCAAATGGTGGATCTAGCCACACAGGCTCTGTGGATTAGGTTGCTCCTCAGTGACTCTAACTTTGGGATAACTCTTCAGAGCATACTGCTTCACTGTATCCTGACTGCAGCCATCAGCATTTCTCCTTGGCTCAGCTCTGAAGCTGATAGCCAAGCCCTGCTGTATGGCCAGGATGGTCAGCTCAGGCTCCTGCCCCAAAGACAGGTGCCTCAGTAGTTCTTCTCTCATCCATCCTTTAGGGCAGCAAGAAGGGAAGTGAATACACAGAGGCTCAGCTCATGCCTGTTCTTTCTAATTCAGGGATAGAGGACTTTGCACAAAATCACAGAATATGCTGAGTTGGAAGGGACCCACAAAGATCATTGAGTCCAACTCCTGGCCCTGTATAGCACCATGCCCAACAATGATACCACGTGCCTAAAAGTATTGTCCAAGCACTTCTCGAACTCTGTCAGGCTTGGTGCTGTGACCACTTCCCTGGGGACCCTGTTTCAGTGCCCAACCATTCTCTGGGTGAAGAACCTTCTCCTAATATCCAGCCTAAACCTCCTGACACAACTTCAGGCTGTTAGCTTGGCTCCTGCAACTGTTCACCACAGAGAAGAGATCATGCCTGCGGCTCCTCTTCCCCTCACGAGGAAGTTGTAACTGCAATGAGGTCTCCCCTCTGTCTCCTCTTCTCCAGGCTGAACAGACCAAGTGCCCTCAGCCACCCCTCATACAGCTTCCCCTCCAGACCCTTCACCATCTGTGTGGTTCTACTTTGCACACTCCCTAATAATGTCTTTCTTACATTGTGGCACCCAAAGCTACCCTCAGCACTTGAGGTGAGGCTGCCCCAGTACAGAGCAGAGTGGGACAATCTCCTCCCTTGCCCTGCTGGTGTCTGATGCCTCCCACAACAGGGTTGGGAAACATGAGCCGTAGGGCCAGATCTGTGAGCCTGGAGGTTACCCAGTTTGGTATATCTGAAGCTGCAAAAACAGGACCATATCCAAGAAGCTTGAGGAATATTAATGATTAATTCAACTGCTAACTTTTACATCTTGTCCCTGCTGGAAGGATAAAGAGTGACCAGACTGCAGTATGGTCAGAGTTTCTAGTGTGCACTGTCCTTTCCCCTAGCAGGTTGAACTTCTGTCATTCCTTAAGCTATGCAGATCCTCCAGCTGATCCCTCCTTGCAGCTGCCCCAGCTGCAGCTCTCAGTGAGAAGCCAGTTTTGCTCAGGAATCTGGAAAATATTTTAAGGCCTGAGGTTTCTGCCATGCAAATGAAGGTGTGTTACACATCTTGTTCTGAAAAATCATCGCCGTTCAATTAATCAGACAGTTATTCATCTGACACTGTAATTGTAGCCTGTAAGCCACTCATCCTCTCCAGATGTGTTAAATGAACCAATCTCATATTTAAGAATTTGTCAACACTGTATGCAATGATTTTGAGAAAGATTTTTCCAGCATGGGATTTTACAATGCACATTTCTTCCTATGACCTGCAGTGAGAAGACAACTTTAATAACTTAAACATCCATGTTTTTCCTCCTGTAGTTTATACCTGAGAAAGAGAAACACAGGGTAAATTCAGTGATTCTCCTGTGTTCCCCCAGGAGGACAGTTGGCAAACTGAATTGAAATCCAGAGTTCAATTCTTTAGCTCACACCCTGGGCAATATTTTCCACAATGGAGACTCCCAGTGTACATAAACTGTACAAAAGAGAACACAAGACTGTTTCAGGATATGATGCAATGCTTCTCAAGCTCAAGGCTGATGGAGTAACAGGATAAGCTAACTGCAGAGCAAAGTGTTGAGAAGACTGAAGACAACCATTGACAATATGAAGCCACCTCTTTCCTTGGCCAAATGATGCTCCAATTAGCAGTTGGTTAATATTTAATATCAGATATGTTTTAGCATTACAGTAATGTACCAGGACAAAGGGCATCACTATTTTGATAAGTGATTGAACTTTCAGCAGCAGGGAGGGAAGGCAGAGGGAGATTCTTGTTTTCAAAGTAAATAAAAGGATTGGCACACACTAGTGCCCAAAGTTTTAATTTCCTATGTTTTTACAATTATATTAAAGACAAACCAGATGACTCTTATGTTGGCTGAAGACCTTAGCTTATGATTACTCAATTGAAAGCTTTTGCAGCTTAACAAATTATCACCCATCTGGTAAGCCATCCCATCTAGCCCCATGTGTGCTCTTAGCCATTCTGATATCGTGAATTAAAGCACATCAGCATCGGTGGGTTGGCCTGTCCCTCAGAGGTGCTAATGCCATGTGTTTGGAAGGCTTACAGCACCCTTTGGCCAGGTGGTAGGAGCACACAGCCATCTGCTGAGCTTCTGAAACATGTGGCAGAAAGGACTGGGAGTTATTGTCAAATCTCCACCTTCTGCAAGACAGATCCTGTGGGGTAAGGAAATGACAGGAGCCACAGTCAAAAAGCTTTCTGGGATCTGACCCAGCAATACCTCTGGCAAGCACGCACAGTCTCTCCCACATGTCCAAGGCTGATAAATCACACCAAAGGCAAATAATAATGGCCAGCTGTTTGGTTCACTGGACAACAAGCACTTTTCTTACCCATTTCAATTGCTTAATCGTTTTGAGAAGACCTTTAATCTGCAGATTGTACCTTGAGTCAGCCTGTATGGACGGGGCTTGATGGAGTCGATTCCCCGCATTAATAAGAAGGGGCAGTGCTGTGGTGTTCTTGTAGCCTGCACTTTCAGGCTAAACAGCAAACATCAGAGTAGGGCAGGACGGGGGACAGTGGCGTTGAAGACATTGGTCTGAGCTTCATATCTCTCAGAGAATTGTGTGGTTTTCTGCTGTAGACACAATCAAATATGCCAAATGGCTGCTAAAATGTAAATGTTAGCAGTCAAGGTCACCTTCCAAGGGATACTGAACAGTGTGCCCCAGGCAGGCCCCATTAGTGGCAGCACTGACAGCATTCCTATTGCCATCTCCTCCCCCAGTTCTTTGCTCCGTGCTGAGAAATATTCCAGAGGCAAAAGTCTTTTCCATCTGATGCTAAAAAGCTGTTCCCTTTTCCCACCCAGCCGAGGCTCAAGTTTAATAAAAATCCTCATTAGTTGTCATCTAAATATGTAGGAGGTCCAGGCCAAGTATTGCAGCTGAGTTAGGGAAAGCCAAAGCAGGTTCTAATTAAAGATGGGGCCAGAACAAAACCTTTGGTCATAAGCCTGTACTTCATGGAAATTGGGATCCAAGCTCTGAATGCCAATGATCAGAATGATCTCTTCACTCAAAGCCCTCGGTACTACCTGGCAGCATAATTGTAAACCCCTCAGAGCAACCCTTTCATTCAGCCACCCTGCATAACATGGTGGAGTTTCTCTGGATGCTTCATTTTAATTATGGGACGGGAAACTTTAATTAATACAACATGACAGTGAAAATATAATCAGTTGAGTGGCCCCTGTTGTTTGTTCGCATGTTAATTTTGCATGCTTTTTTTTTAACACTCTTGTTTTTTAATTTTGTGCAGTTATGCCTGAAAGCCACTAGCAGCAGCAACCAAGTGTTCCACAAGAAACCCAGGGGAACAGGGTGTTAATAAGTGCTGGGTTTGGCACCTGAGGAGCCACAGAGGTGCTTGGAGATTATATAAAACAAACAAGGTAGCTGGGTTTTTCTGTTAACGTGATCATTAGGGAAGGACTGAAAATCAATGATGTCTTTTATTTCTGTCTTTAAGTTTCAGGGTCAACAATGTACTGAGATATGTGGGATCAACAGGACACAGGTCTGTCATATAATTTTCCCATGGTTAGCTCTAGTAAAAGTGATTCATTTTTTTAAAGGAAATCTCAATTCTGCAGCAAAGATAAACTGTTAGCTGTGAGGCCTAGAGAACAAAAGAGAAATCCTCAATCTGAAACTGTGTGGCCAGCTATGTGCACCTTCCCCTGTAACTTAAAATGCAAAGTTGCTCCCCGTTTAAATTTCTTTTCCTAATTTCTTCCTGTGCTTCTGTAATGGGGTGTTCCACCTGTACCACACTTCCTTTCTGTCCAGGAGAGCTCTTGGGTTGCAAAATCCTGTGACTTTGAGCAGTGGAGGTGCTGGTGGTAAAAACTGAAGCTGGAGCTTGAACACATTATCACATTTCCACAAAGTCCCCAAGACACAGGTTCATATTAGCACTTTGCTATTGACAAAATACCATCTTGCCAAAACATTTTTTTTGCTATTGTGCCTATGAGTTTTGGACATGCTGAAAGTAATTTCATTGAACCTCATGAAAATTTCAGCAGAAGTAATACTTCTCAGCTGATTCTTCTTGCTAGCAGCACATAAAAAGATCTAAGAAGTTTATGCAAGCCCTAAAAGTTGCTTTTCTGAGTGGCATCTGTGTTACACAGTGAAAAAGTAAGAACAAAATATTTTAATGTTCCACTGGTCTTAAAAATTCAGCTTTTATTTTTCACTAGGCAGTATTTTTCCATGAACTACCTGGCAACTTTTGGTGATGGAATTAGGAGCAGGTCACAGTGGATGTGACCACAGCCAGAGCTGCAGCTCCTGACCTCCTGTGTCTATAGGTTCAGCTGTTTTTGTCTGAATCTGTTACAAGCTCTAGTCAACCACATGCACACAAAGCTATTAGCTACATGCAGCACAAAGCACTGGGGCTATTGCTAAAGGTAATTGTGTGTTGTTAGCAGGCTAGGACTCCAACAACCTTTAGAAAACAGCTGAGAGCTAAAAATCAGAGCTGATGAACAAACATTAATATTTCCTTCAGTTGTGTGAGACTCCTGTGAAGATTTACATAATTAATCTTCAGCAACAAAACATTTATAATGTTTAATAATCTTGGTGATAGACAGGTCATGTTAATTACTATCCTGCTTCCTGGTTTTAAAAGCCATTGTTTCCAAGCTCTTACTTTAGAAGTGAATAGCTTGTATCAGCTTGAAGACAGCAAGTGTGCAGATGATTAATGCCTGAGTGCTTGGCACTAACTGTGGATCTGTGAGAGGGGTCCAGGCTCTTGCACTGCCACAGGCTCTACACGTGACTGGGGGAGTTTGGACACAGTTCTGCATTGCTGAAATCCCAGCAACCAATCTCTGTTACCCCAGTTGCAGGTTCTGTCATATCCCTCCTACAAATTCAAACTAATTTTGGGGCTCTGTTCTAAAATACACATGTAAAATTGTGTGTGGGGCTTGCAGATTTTCATACAGCTATTTTTTTTTGTTTGTTTGTTTGATTGTTGGTTGATTTGGTTTCTTTCAAAGATACTTGAAATTTTTTTTTGTTGTTAAATCCTATCGTGTCACAATCTCCTGAAGAGATGGACGTGAAAGGAACGAAGGGGGAAATGTACAGCTGGAGAGGGATTCTTGGTCATCATGAAAAACTTGCTGTCAGCCTAACTATATGAAGGCTTTTGTAACTCTCCTATGCAAGGCAAGTGTAGAGGAAGGATTTCAAGGACAAAAATAATGCAATTTTTACACCTGTTTGGGGACATGCTGTTTGAAACTCCAAGTGTTATCATGGGGGAGAGCATGGTATGAAAGAAGAGGGTCTTGTCTGAGATTCAAAGGGGGCAGCAGAGATGAGAGCCATGGGCAAATGGGAGACAAAAATCACCTTTTAAGTGTTAAAAAGAAAATGACAGCACAGGGACAAGCAATATCTTTACACAACAGAGAAAAGGCAGACAGTGGAGAGATTCACAATGAGAGGTGACATGAGCAAACAGACAAGCTACAAAAATGATTTTTGCAGTGGTGCTCAGAGGAATACTGGCAAGGCAAGATTGTGTTAGTGCTAAAGTAAAGGACACTGCAAGAACTGAGACCCAAGTTCATGAGCTCCTGGTTGAGGATTTTATTGTGTAACTGGATAAGCAAGTCTAGATTTTATTTTTACTTTAAAAAATAGGTGAAATTTAAGCTAGGGGATGGGTGTGAGAAACTAAAGAGAAGCTCACACACAGACTGTGAGCTTGATGCAAGGTAACAGTGTTAACCAATGGCTTAAGAAAGAACCAGCAGGAAAGACTGGGCTTTGGCAGGAAGAGCTCTGTTGCAGTCTGGCATAACTTGCTGACATCTCCTCATGAATTGCAAACCAAATAGATATTTTAGTTTGGACAGGAAGAAACCATTTTTGTGCAGACAGCAGATTCATTGGTTGAGAAAAGAATCAGCCAGGGAGTAGTGTTTGCAGAACAGAATATCCAGAATTAGAGGATCGCAGGAAAGAGGATGGCAGGTTCACAGAAATAAAAAGGAGAAGATTTGGTCACAATGCAGGTGGCTGGAAAGTTGGGGTGGCTGGGGCTGCCCTGGGGCAGGGATGAGCTAGAGATGCTTGATGCTAGCTGGGCTGGGAGTAAAGACAAAGAGACAGAGTGGATCTACTGCTTTTGAGAAAAGGCCCCAAAACATCAAGATGAAATGGGCTATATGGCAGCACAGAAGGTATGGGTCACACTGGTGAAACACCACTTTAAATTACTATATCTTATGAGCTAATAGAAAGAAGAACATATTTGCTCTCTAACTCTCATAACCTGGCATTGTTCACTTCCTAGGTGTGTGTAAGCCAAGCTTCCCATCATGGTGGCTCAAATTTGAAACAACCACTATCTCTAAGGAGATAAAACCTATTTATAGCAGTGGACTCTCCCACCAGGCTGTACAGCTAGGGCTTTCAAGGGAAATAAAAGGTGGTTGGCCTTCTGTGAGTCAAAGTCTGTTTGATCTTCTTACCTGAGTAACTCTGCAGAGTGCATGCTGTAGGAATGATTGTGTGTCTTTGTATCTCGCGCTACCTTGGCATCTCTGCATCAGCACAAAGAAGAGCAGATTTTCACCCTATGAGAACTGGTATCCTGGCATCAGGCTGAATTAAAATACTCTTGGGAATAGGTTTTGCTGCAGTCATTTGAGACTAGTGACTGAAAAGGAGGGGGAAAAAATCAAATAGGGATTTCGATAAATAGAATTTCAGATCTTGCATAATGCCATTCAATGGCAACAGCAGGTGTTTGACAGTACTGTGAACTTCCTCAGAATGGGATCCTGCCAACATGGCTGTGATTCAGTGCAATGATTCAATGACTGCAGGACGGTATCCTGCCAACCAGCCTTCCAGCAGAAAACTGTTCACCCCACTGCAAACACTGCCAGTCCATTAGCATTTCAGATTTAGTCTATCTGCGTGTCAGTAGAAAAAGTGCATCCACCCCA
Source organism: Eopsaltria australis (assembly GCA_034509425.1). Lineage (NCBI taxonomy): Eukaryota > Metazoa > Chordata > Aves > Passeriformes > Petroicidae > Eopsaltria > Eopsaltria australis. The sequence goes on along the minus strand of JAVTVJ010000177.1, from coordinate 3,956,090 downwards.
GGTAATGGAAGGAGGAAGGGGGGGGCAAAAACTCTCTTTTCTCCCAGGGAATGAAAGGCAAAATTATTAGCTGCAATGTTATCTCTGAGGAGGAAGATGGGATATGTTTTTTTTAAAGCTCAGAGTCTGAAAAAAAAGTCTTCCTTTTATTCTTCAGCCCTGCTTTTCCTTCCACCTCCAACCAGGAGCCTTGTCAAGAGATTCTCATCAGCTTTCACTTCTGCCTTCTAAACTGTGCAGAAATACTACCAACATCCTGAGATAAGCAAAGAAACTTGAGGAGCTGTCATTAGCAGTTCCTGTTGCAGATATTTTATCAGCAGCTACCCTGCAGCACCAATGCCCTCCCACTGCCCACACACCAAGCCTCCCATGCTCCTGCAGCACAGTCCCTATCAGGAACATTCCCAAGTGCATGGCTCCTGGAGACACTTGGCATGGGTACAGAGGGGAACAAGGCTTACTCAGCTGTCACCCTCCAGCCGTGCAGTCCACCAGCTTGTGGCTGAGATACATGACATGAAACTTCCTTCAAGTAAATCCATGGCTGGGGGTGCAGCATGGAGTGTGCATGCACAATTTGTCTCAGCTCTCCTCTTACTCCACTTTTCTATTGTGTAGCAGAAGGAAAAGAGAGAGTGGAGCTGAGAAGCAGTTCACGATGCTGCTACTGTGATCTTTGTTGCAGCACAATGTTCTCATCCTTGCCCAGCTCTTTTAAACCTGCTGTAACATGAATAATGATATACTCAGCTTACAGAGACTTTGTTAAATGCTTTGCCTTTATCACAGGTGCTGCGTAAACTTCGGGGATCAAAACGGACTCTTTGAGAAGTGATTAGAGCAGGAGGGAAGGGTTTAGTGGTTTAAGCTCCACATTTGCAATAATTAGGCTCCCTGGAGTGATAGGTTCAAATCCTAGCAGGGTTGACTCAGCCCTGCATCCCTCTAAGGTAGATTAAATGAGTTTTCTGTAGTAGGGTCTTTTGGACAAGACCTTTAAATGCACAGGCACATGAGTTTTGTGCTTTTACTGCAAGGATTAATTTTACAGATTTGTAAACCAGAGATTCAGGTTATTGTACATAAACCTTGTCTGCCCAAGCACTGTTTGCCAAAACCCCTCTCCATCATTGCAATGACTATGTAGGTATCCTACTCACCAGCCTGCTTCTCAGAGGGGTCTTTTGTGGTGAGTAGTGTAGTAAGGGACACAGTTTGGGACTGATCAATGCAGTTTGAATGTATCCTATAACTAAACACAACCATCAGCCTCTAGTTTTTAGTTAACTCTTTAAAAATTAGTATTTTTTACTACATGGTGCTATTCTCTAACTTGAAGGTGACTAACCCAGTCAAGAGTCAAAGCAGAGCATGGGCTACTGTAGTTACATAGACTGAGGGAGAGTTAATTCTGTCTTCTTTAAAAAAAATAGGAAAAAAGTTCTATTCCTAAGGTAATTACTGTTAATGGGGGGAAGGATGGGAGGCATGACTTTTCTTCTCATTTATTTGGTCTGCTTAGGAATCTGAGCTCATTGTCATTGGGGAGCAGTTCAAGACAAACACTCAGAGCAAGTTTTTTCCCTTCAGAGAAGGGAAAAGGAGAGGAATCATGGAATCATTTAGGCTGGAAAAGACCTTTAAGATCTTTGAGTCCTACCATTAATCCAGCACCTCCAAGTCTACCAGTAAACCATAGCCCTAAATTCTGCTTGGGTTTTGGCCTGTTTTTTTGTCCCTGCACAACTTCATGTAGTCCTTCTAAGTTGTTGCCCCTTCTTCCAAAGGCAATTTTCTTCTTTAATTTCAGCCAAAGCTCTCTGTTCAGCCAGGCTGGTCTTCCCCACCAGCTTGTCTTTTGGCACATGGGGGTGGTCAGCTCCTGCACCTCTAAGATTTCCTTCTTGAAGAATGCCCTGCTCTCCTGGACTCATTGCCCTTAGTATTGCCTCCTGAGGGATACTTTCAACTAGGCTCCTAAATTGGAAAATGTCTGTCCCCTGGAACTCCAAGCTAGCAGTTCTGCTGATCCTCCTCCTTACCTCTCCAACAACCTCTGTCATTTCATGGTTGCTTTCCCTAGTTGCCTCACTCACCAGTTGTGTCAGGAGCCTTCTAGACTGTTTCCTTTGTGCTGTTTTGTATTTCCGGCAGACGTCTGTGAAGTTGAAGTCCCCTGTGAGATCAAGGGCCAGTGATTGTGAGACTTTTCCTAGCTTATTACAGAATATTTCATCTAATGTGTCAGGATCATGCCAGCCATGTCAGGATCATGGAGCCACTTACCTTGCAGCTGAGGAAAGGGCATTTCAATCTTACATCCTAGGGTTTCCCTTGGTGCAGACAGAATCACATAGCCAAAGAATATGACTGTGCAGAAAGAGAAAGGAATACTAAGGAAGGTTTCTTGTAGCAAGGGGCATGGATAGGGGAGAAAGCAGGTGGAGAAAAGTGCAGAAAAAGAAAGGAAAGAGGTTTACAGGACTGTGCACTGAGCTGTAGATAGCTGAGGGAAGAACTGGCTGAGGAAAGAAAATTGTGTGAGACAACACAGAAAACAACCACGCAAAGGTGGAAAAAAGGTGAGGGAGAGGAACTGACAGGTACCAAAGACACAGAAATTACGAGGGAAAAAAAAGCATTGCAGTTTTTCCTCTTTGTTTTGCTTTCCTAGTGGGGAAGGAGTGCAGTAGAAATCCAGGCTGTGCTTGGTGATGAGCTCTCCCTGAGCTTCTGTCCCCTTGCATTTCTCCATGGCCTGGAGATGCAGAGCCTGTAGACCAGGCTGGCGCCTTATTTGCCCATCCCAAGTGTTCTGTACATAACTCTTTTCCAACAAAGATAACTGACTCTCATGCAGTCAATATGGGGGAAAATGAGGAGAGGGCTGCAAGTATGACTGAATAGCAGTCGAGTAGAGCTAGCTAATTGCAGCTTCATGTAATCGCTTTCACAGCCGCTATCATAACTGTATATATTTCCAGCTCAATTCGTCTATCTTTTCCGGCCTCCTGTCTTTGCAGCTGCCTCCTCTTCTCTCCTTCCTGATGGCTGCAAATCTCTGCTTATCACCCGTTTTCATGCTGGGTTTTGTCTGTCTCTTTGTGTTCATCCCTGAACTGGTTTCTTGTCTGCATGTGGCAGTTTCTTATTTCCTGGATGTTGTGAGAGACTTTAGTATGAACTACTTGCTTCAGTTAACATGTATGACCTTTTGCCTTATTTTATTTTTCTGGATGATTTAATTTTACACATGTTTACGCCAAGGACTAGTTTTGCAAACTAAAGTGGTCAATATGGATGTGCAATTGCTATGTGACTCAGTATTAAAACAATTATTTATTTATCAAATTTCTTTTTGTATGAACGTATCCATCCACTGCATGAATTTTTCATGCAAGCTCATCTTGAAAAAAACATTCCCTCCTCTCAGAAAGGATTTGAACTCTTTAGGGAATTCCCCCAAATTCTCGTGTTTTTTTCTTTAATTGAACCCCACCGTGTAAGAAGAGCTCTGTCTACAATATTGATTGCAGAAAAACATGCAGACCTGTCAATCTCTCTTTTCCCAAGGCAAAACTCTCCTATTGTCTTTTTCTGCCAGGGTATAATCTTCACAAAGACAGACTTCAAACAGTTAAGCTTCTTCCCATTGTATTGGGACTATATGTAGTGCTCCATTTTACATTAACATTTCACAGGTTTCAAGCTTCAGTGATAAACTAGAAATGTTTTTCCTTCATGACAACTGTTTGACAGTTTTTAAAAATGGATATAAAATGGAAAATTACCCTACAGAGGAAACATCCCTTTCTCTTCATAACTCAGGCTGAGACATGGCATGAATGGAATAACACACTTATTACATTCTGGGCACTGAACATAAAATGCATTGCCTCCCTCTATTCCACTTGATTTGATAATCTAGTACAATTTAGGTCCCTAATAAATTAAATTGTTCGGAAACTTGGTTCACTGCCTAAACTCTGTGCAAGGCTGTGCTGTTTAATGATGCCTTACTTTCTTTCTGTGTTTTATCTTCGGGATAAATAATTCAGCCTAATAAACCCTGTGATCTGCAAGGTTAATTGACACCCACAGTAATTCCCAGCTTGTGCACAGCACCCATATTTGTCTGTCTTTCCCAGAGTCCTGTCGCATCACCTAACGTGCAGCTCACCAGCCAGGTTCCCTGCTTTGCCATGAGCCCTGATCACTGCAAACACCACTTCTGCTCCTGAGCAACCAAGCGCCTGAGGTTCACACACTTGTTCCCTTTCCCCCAGGTGGTTATCTCTCCAGCTGATTTCCAGGAAAATCCTAGGGCAACTGGGACTGGACTGACACAGAAAAAAAAATAAATTGGTGAAAAAAGCAGAATGAAAAGATATTATGAAGATGCACAAATATATTGTCTGGGGGATTTATTCACAGGTGATGTGTCCAGCTGTACAGCAGGATGAATGCATTCTTATTAATTATTAAATTGCTCAGATGGTGCTCCTCCCCAAACCTGACATTTATTGAAAAAAAGTAATTGAAAAGGATTTGGCCAGTTCCACTCCCTGTGTTTGAGTGTTATATAACAGACTACTCCAGCCCTCCGCTCCCTCTCTCTCTCTCTCTCTCTGTGCTTTCAGGCTAACACACAGTTTATTGGGTATCAATAAAACATAAGAATTACTCCTGGTATAACAATAGCACCTCTTTGCAACCTTCAGCCTGCTTAGCTCCCAGGAATAGCGTGCTAATGAGGGTGTGCAGTGTTTTGGACAGATGCTAGAGTGTTATGCTGGGCTGGTAACTGCATCTCTTGGATCAAACACTGTGCTGGGATGACTCATGCCTTTTACTAATTTATAGGAGCAGTCTTCCTTGAAATCCCAGTGTAAATACTATCGCCCCGTTCTCTGTGAGTGACTACGGCCTTGAAGTCAACAAAAGCAATGGGCACTCTGTGTGGCGTAACGAGTCATCAACATATTCCTTTTATTCCCTGGATGAATTTTGGGTTGTTTTGCTTTGGTTTAAATTCTTTTTTCCCCAGGGTCTGTATGAACACAAGGACCATGTAGCCTAAAGGAGAGCAAAGGACAGTGCTCAGAGCAACACAAAAAGGCTGAACCTTAGTTTTGTAAAGTGGGAGGCTGGAGCTGTATCACAAGCCAGATGGTTTAGATTCATGTAATTCGCTAACTTAAAATCAAGGTTCATTTACTATATGTGTTTCCTTTAGAAGACAGTCTCCAAACATGATGGTTTTCTGCTCATACCTGTCAGGAGTGAGGAAACGAGGGTTTTAAAAGTCAGGCAGAGCTCAATAAGCTGACTTCTGTTTGGACTGAAGAGGTGTTTGCAAGTGTTTCTGTCTTCTGGGCAAGTATTGTTTTTTATGTCCCTGTGATTATCCCATGTAAACAAGGGTGTTCATGCACTGACCTGTCAAGATAAAAATATCAGAGACCCTATTGTAATTTCTAAAGATATTAGGCAAACCTGAGAGTGATGACATGATTCATATCTTCCCTCACTGAAATCCAGTGCTTTAGCTGAGCACAAAACCAGATTTCCTAATTATGTGAGCAAAGCCATTTTCTCAGTCTGTTTCAAGCACCTTTGCTTGTAGATCTGTGAGTGTTGCTGTCCCCAGTGTGACATCCCCACTCAAACTCAGTCCTGCAGGACAGGATGGGACAGCTCACCAGTCCTGGCCCTCTCCACTGATTCTAAAAGGAAGGCAAATGACAAGCTCAGACCATATGCCAGATCTTTAGGTAACTAAAAATAGACAAGAAGATCCCCCAAACTGGAACCGATGAGCAGTGAGCTGTCAGCAATGTGAAGCTGAGATGTAAAATCTGAAAGTGCTACATCCCATTGCTATCATTAATAACACAAACCATGACAAATCTGTATGTGCTGCCAGAAGTTTTATAAGGTAAATAGGAATCTCTTTCCCCCCATGGTTTGTAAGACAGCCATTTCAGACAGATCCCCTTCCTTCAGATACTCCATGCACCCCTCTGACCACAAGCTTGCCGCCAAAAAGGCTCTACTCTTCTACAGCCTGTGTTAAGGCTACTTGATGCTTCAGATTGATTTTAATTCTCATTTTTCTTTTTTTTTTTCTCCAGCATGTCCTGAGCTGCAGTGGGGCTGACACCAGCTCCAGAAATCAAAATGTTAAAGGGTTGAAGTACGCTGGGAAGGACTGACTCATGGCAAAGGGAAGAAGAATGAAACTGGGACCCAAAGCATCTTCAGACCACTGGCTACTCAACAGCATCTCTGCTGGGCTTGCTTATCTTCTGAAAGCTAGCCATGTGCTGGAGGACATTCCCCTAGGAGCTGCCTGGTCCTGGCAGGCTAAATATCCCAGCATGTGCATGGCAATTTAAGGCAGAAGCTCCAAGATTCTGGATTCAGTCTCTAGGCTGAATAGCTCCCTTCTCACAGTGTGAGTGCAGCCTTGCTCTGTGGTAAATCACAGCTGCTCACCTGAAGCTGGGCACAGTTTGTTGATAGATAAAGTACTCAGTCTATGTACAGAATGTGGGATTTGCACAAGAAATAGAAACAGTTTTTCCTTGTATAAAAACCCCACCCAATTTAAAGGTATTGTCATGACCAAAACCACATTATTACTGCAATCTAAAAATAGGTTTTCAGGAAGTAATATTATGAATATCTGTCTTTAGGAAATGTCGCTGAAACTTCCGCTTTGGGAAGCGATCTGATGTACACAATTACAAACTGCCCTCTTATATTTACCACCTCTACTGCTCCTTCTCTACAAAAACTCCCAACAAACAAACCTCAGCAAAGAAGCCCCTGCACAAACAGCATTTTGAAACAATGCCTCAAGGTTTCAGTAACCCTGTTGATCTCATGTAGATCTTACCCTGGTGTTTGAGGGGGACCACGTGCTGTGAGAATGCCCCAGGGCAGACAGAGGTAACAGCCGAGGTGCATAGTCTTGTGTTACATATCTATCTAGCTGACATGTTTGTATGTCAAAGCTGCCATGGCTTCTGAAAATCAGTTTATTATTCCCTTTGAAAGTGCATTTGCCTGTCATCAGGACCTACGTGCTGATCAAAATTTCAAAGTCACCAGAGGTCTCACAATTCCCACTAATGATGAATGGGACAAATGAATGCACATTGAAAAAATCTGAACTACTGTCCCTGGTTTTTTTTGGACATGTTGTTCACACATAATTCTCCCTAAAGGTAATATGGACTTGTGAATGCTCAGGTTCCACAAAAGCAATGGGTGCAGGAGGTGGTAAAATGAGAGTCTGTACTGGAAGGGAATGCAGAAGAGGAGCAGGACTGCTGTGCTGGGGAATATACCATGATGCATGTACTTGCTTGGGGCTTGATTTTAAAAGAAATCTGTTCCCAAAGAAAACAATGAGATTTTTATGTTTTGACTGACCAAAGCCTTGATGCTGTTCCACAGCATGAGAGCAGCATCCTTCCTTAGAAAGACATCAGCAGTCCCAAGTGGCTATTTCTGCTTTTGTAGTGAGACAGAAAATGGTAAGTGAGAGAAAGAAAATGAAGTGCCTCTGACAAGAAAACAATGTGCCAGAAGCAACTCCTTTAAATACAGAAAGGCAAAAGGACAGAATTCCATTCATTCTCCATCTGTTTTGTATTTGTTTGTTGGGGATTTTTACCATCTAATATTTTACCTTGTATTGATTTCTTTTTCCTCTTGAAATATTGTGCTTTACAGTAAGAAATCATAAAACTGTAGAGGTTAGAGATGCAAGAAGCCTATTAGATCATCTGCTCCACTGCTCTTGGCCAGCAGAGAATTGCTCCCTATGGTACATTTTCTAATGTTTTGTCCAGCCTTGTTGTAAAAATCCTGAGTGACCAGGCTTCCACCAGATCCCCCAGCAGCTTTTCTGCAGCTGAGTTCATCTTGAAAGATTTTCCTGTCACTCAGCCTATGGTTTCATGTTGCTGGTTTCACCCCATTTGGCACTTCTCTTTCTATGTAGTAGTCTAAAGTGTTACCTCCCCTTTGGCATTCCTGTCTTCTGAATCTATACCTGCTTAGCATGGAGTCACAGAAAAACAGGGCTGAAAGGACCTTTGTTGTTAAGATACACAGAGCTTTTAAATTTGCTTTGTAAGGCTGTCCGTCTAGATTTCTGATATTTTTTATTATGTTGCACCCTCCCTTTCCAATTTGTCCATGCACAGCTACTCCCCCAACTGGGTGTATTATTCCAGATACATTTGCATTAAAATGATGTAGAAAATAGATCTCTATTGCCTTTGATTCAAATATCAAGGGAACTTCACCCTAAAATTGCATCAGCATTTTTGCAGCCAAACTGTAATGTGCACTTATGTTCAATTGGCCACCCACTCTCATTGCAAAGTATTTCAGTATTCCTGCTAGCAGTTTGCCATTGACTACAAGTGTTTTGGGGGATTTTGCCTCAGGTATATTTTCATGCTTACAAGTGGAAACTCATCTTGTTATTTTCTCTTGTAATGTACCCAGACTCAGTAGGTCAATCTGTGTTATTTCCATATTCTGACTCACCTTTCAGTTCTTCCCAGGCCAGGGTCATCTGTGAGAGCCCTTTGTGTACAGCTCATATTTCCTATATTATTAATAAGGACACTTAATCACAGTGTTTCTGACATGATGTTGTTGTGGGGTTTTTTTTACTAGATGACTCTGATGTGTTGCCTACTGCTTTCTCCCTTCCCTAAGCATCTTTTGCTTTCCAGTTCAGATTCTTCTTTCTCCTAGAACCATAACACTGCCCTTTGTACCTATTTTCTATTTTCCACCTTATGCTTTTTTTTTCAGAGGATTTTTTTTCAGTTGTCTTTCATGTTTTCTGGTCATATTATTTACAGTTGTAGTTTAGTAAAATAGAATTAGAAGCAATGTTCTGGATCACTGAATCCAGATCTCAATTATTTCAGAGAGCTATGCCATGAAATCACTTTAAAATATTAATTGAGTTCCAGCCTGATGAAACTGTAAAACCAATTAAGTTTTCTGCTCCTGCTTTTTCTACTACACAGCCACTCTCAAGCTATCCTACTTGGATAGGATTTAAAATCCTTCTTCAGAATTCCAGACTGAATTTGCTAATGACCAGTTTTTATCTCTTGTGCAGGTGGCACCATAGCCCGAGAGCACTGTTAACTCTTGTTCCTCTCTATTGCTTTCCCTTTCTCACCTTCAGCATAATTTTGGATGGCAATCAGATTCTGTCTCAGCATTTGCTCTCTGAGTTTATACATGCCAAACTCTGCCATGAGCTGGCTGATAAAGGGCAGTGTGAAAACAGCTGGATTAGGTTTTAGCAAGCTGTCCTGGGCATGGAGTTTTGCATGGGCTGATTTATACCACTTCCTTGCAGGATAACCTTTTCAGGAAAACATCATGTTGTCGTAACAGTAGGTACTGAATTTACGGTTCATTACAGATAAATGTAACTTCTTTTAGACTTCACTTGTGTAGCTGTTTCCATTCCCTCGATATTCCTAACAGTTTTTCATTTGCCTGGTCTAGTTTTAAGCTTCCTTCTGAAACATGAATAATTACAGTCACATGCGAAAGTCCAGATTAAGCCTCCAAAACAGTTTGTACTGTGTTCATGTATCAAGTGGAAATAGCTCAGTTGGCCTATCTTACCTATGGAAATATCATAGCTATGGTCAGCTGAGTGTGTCCACCCAGCTCTTTCTTCTCTGTCATTTCCAGTTAGCAAACTTCAACTCGCAGCTGGGTTTTTTAAGTGGATAAACTCATATGTCATACTATTGCACCCCTTTCTGTTTCTGTTCATCTAGCCCATGATTTAATGCAGCCCTTCCACTCCTTTGGAAGGCTGACCTGGTCCTCAGTCCTAGGGTGATGCCTCCCAACTTCTGATATTCCCTCCTGTTGCTCCTGACTTACTGAATTTCCTGTTTTCCCCAGTGTTTGTATTATTCTGGAGTTCAGTGCCTTTGTTCAGCTCCTCTTCATGACCATCTCAAGTTCAGAAAGCTTCCTTCACAAGGGATCCCAGACTTTGTGGCTGTATGTCCATTGGTCATAAGCAACAGTGTCTTGGATCTACCTAGTAAAGGGCAACTTTTGGGGTTTCTGTATACATTTTTTTTAACTCTAAGATGTTTTTTTCACTTCCTAAAGCTTCTGTTCACCCTGTCTACACAGCTATCATGTCCAAGGCTGGTTGTGCAGTGTGACAGTGTCACTTCCCCATTGTACCATAAGCTCAATTGTGTTACGACCCTATTACAGAGTAGTAATCAATCTCCTATTGAATATGTGTGGTCTTTAAATAAATAATTTGATTATTTGATACAATCAGATATTTTTGCATCCTTTCCCAATCATTTTTTGCTTTTAGTGCAATTTCATGAAGTGTGTTTGTAAAATAAAAAACTCTCTTGTAAGCAGTATAAAATTTTGTTTAAAACAAAGTGCTGTTTTCACTTAAAAGTATGTCAGAGAACCAGCTTCATTACTTGCTTGATAAACTTTGTTGTACAGCAAGGAAAAATGTTAATATTGATAAATAGTTAATAATTTGTACCCATTTTAGCAGACGTCCATGGTACCCTAGCAGTACCATTTTCTACTATATAACCATGTTGATTTTGCCAAATTCCAGTCTGAACAGCAAAAGTAGCTCTGGTATCAGACTATCCTGTTTTGACATTTTTGGTATTAAACATCAAGGTATCTAGTTTTGAAGGCATTGTGTTCCTTTGAATTGTTTAATTGTGTATTCTATTTTATATTGCAACATTTCTGAGAAATAAAATAAAAATGAAGTATCATTGCTGAAACACATTGTGAACAACTTAAATCTTCAAAAAGTTTTGTGGAGAATTTTGAAGCGTAAGGGTTTCATGGTGAAAATTTACATGAAGATCTTGAAAATTTACATTAATCAGAATTTCTTTTCTCTGCACAGCTTCAATCTCAGCATAAAAATGCTGTAGCTAGTAGTCCTGGGTCGGTTTCTTACCGAGCACTTGAAGATCTAGACACTAATATTGAAGATTTTTCTGCCTGTCTGTCTAGACAGATGCAGTTTTCTGCCCTAGGATTTGTATAGATTATGCAGCCACACACCCCATCCTGCAGGTGGTTCTCTACAGAGATGAGATGTTTCTTTTCCTAAGATGAGCTGTCAACATGTTTATCTGTAGTAGCATTAGTAACAAGCTCAGAAAGAAGAATGAGTAAAACTTGTCTGGTGTCAGGAATACGTGCTGTACAGCCTAATTCCAGGCTGAGATTCCAACTGCCTCTTTTGCAAGAAAGTTGCCTTTGTCTTCATTTTCACCTATACCTCATAAACTGATGTATCAGGTTCTAGAAATCATGGTTTTTAATTTCCAGCCCCCAAGTGTTTCTGTGGAGAAAACTATTTGCTGAAGGCCTTAATGATGGAAAGAAATCTAAAGCATAACTGACGTAAGATGTTTTTGAGCCACATAACAATACTAGTAAGGTTAAAAAATAGAAAGAAAGTATAATGGGACTTAAGAGGCAATTCTTTTCAATTCTCACCTGTTCTTTGCCTGAAAAACAAGAAAGAAATATTAAGTACATATAAATACATAGCTCTCTTTTAAACAAAAGCTGTGAGGAAAAGCTTTTCAAGTGTCTTTATTCCCTGTTCTTTTCTCTTTCATTTTTTCCCCTCTCTTGTGTGTGCTCTCTTGTGTCACAAAAAAAGAGCTTCTGGTCCCTTCATCTTTTGTTCTATTTCACCTTGACATCAAGCTGCAGTGAACTAATTTGATCATTCTCATTTAACAGTGACATCTATAAACATCAAAACCCTAGTGTTATTGTTACTAGGTGGTTTTTTTACATCAGAACAGATTCTTCTCTCTGTACATTGGGGGTCCACCCTGACCAACCAGAGGGTACCCACCAGGACAGCCATTAGCTGGAGGCATCATGTTGTCTCACCATCCTCTTCCTGGGAGGTCAGTGCCCACCACTGTGGTCAACAACGAACCAAGACAAATCCCATCATCTTTCTCTGCCTCTGTTTCCCCTTCTACCCTTTCCCTTTTCTGTGCTGCAGCCCCATTACAGCAGGGAGCATCTTGTATGGGTTGCGTTTTGCCTGCTCTGGTGGGCTCTGAGCTCAGCTGGGCTCATGGACCTCTAATGACCTGACTAGATGTTCCCAGCTCCTCAGATGCTTATTTTCCTCTTGAAAACTGAAGGGGGGAAAAAAATCAGTGAAAGGAATTGGCTGAAATCTGTGCTTTGACTCTCCTCCTCCCTGCTGGATAGATATCCTCTTGGACAGAAGAAGGCTCTGAGTAATGGGGACCATAGTTCAGATGATTTGTAAATGTCTTGCAGTGACAAGTTTGACTTATATCTCAAGTTCTTCTTGTTCTTTCCCTCACACAGCTGCTCTGTGCCTGCAGATAGCAGGGCCTCCTAAGCCCGTCTTGCAGCACCAAAACCAGCCCACGCAGATAAAGTCTTCAACACTTGCCTGATCCAGGTCACTGCACAAAGACATGCCAGCCTGCCAGGCTCATTTGTTATTTTGGAAATGACCCGCCATGGTTTCGGCACCACTAATTGGCCATGATCCATTTCCTGTTTTATGCATTCATCTCCTGCTTATGCTGCCTGGTCCAAGAGATGCCAAGTGCATAATTTGGTGCTCAGTACTTTGAACTTGGACTTAATGTGCAGAATATTAGGCAGAGATTTGGATTAGGTTTGAGATCAGGATCTCTTTGTGATAATCTCTGCAATTGTTCTCACCAAATCATCTTGCTGCCTACAGTGATGACACTTCTGGAGTGAAATGAAGGAAGAAAAGATATACAACTCCAAGCAACAGAATTCCATCAGAGATGGCTTTGGCCCAAGGACTTATGCAAAACAGATTTGTAATGTTACAAATTTGTATTTTTCCTTTCTGTTTCAAGGAGGAACAAAAGCAACAGTTGATACTGCTGTGGAGTTGCAAGCCTGAAAGACAGAGGAGTGGAAACTCCAGTGTTCTTAACAATGCTAAGCCAAGCCTATGGACCTGTGAACCATATTTGCAATCAAAGGCTTGTGAAATACATTGCAGTGGGCTGAATATTGTAAGTCCAACACAGGAAAATTCCTGCTAAAATGAATGGAAATTTTTTCTTAGTCAGGTTTATGGGATCGGTTACTGCTTTAAAAACTATTGTTCTTCATCTTTAGAGGCTCTCCCTGATGGGCTCCTCTCCTTTACCTGCTGCTTTTCTTTACATCTATGAGATCTCTGTGCTACCTGGATGGTGAAGTGCTGTGTGTATGACTGAGACAGACTGGGACCCAGCAGTGGAGCTGTAAAGCCTGGTTGGGCTCTTGTGAATGCACAAGTCAGAGGCTGTGCACGTGCCTGAGCTTGGCCTCCACGGCACTTGGCCTGCACATCATCCCCATTCCCACACCTGCCACTCCATTGTCAGCCTCTGATGATAATACAGGCATCTCAGACAGAAACTGCTGCCTCTAATTTTCAAAGAAATTATGGGTCTGGCTTCAGGTATATTTTGAGATAAAAGCTCAAACATTTTGTCCTGCACTTACTTCTCTTGTCCAATCAAACAGAAATTGCTACTGTGGTATTTGTATGGCTGCCTCAGAAGTCAAAATCCTCATTAACTCTCTCTGTTGCTAAAATTAAGGTAGCAAATCTATCTAACAGCCTTTAATACCCTCCAGGTCCATCATGTCTCTAGTTTACCAAGAAAAAAAGAAAAAGAACAAGAGAGTAGAAGATATTCTAATGGGTAAAGCAACTACCCTTTGCACAAGTGGCTTTCAGGCCTGAGCATATGCATTTGACATACTTATTTTCTTAAACTGTTTATTTTCATGGATCTTTCCTCTGTGGCTAACATGTGTGTATTGGAATCAGTTCTGTCTTATCATCATTGCCATGGTTACCTTATCATCATTATTGTATGTATGTGTTGCTATATTACTATTGCAGATGTCTTACCAAAATTCCCTAAAGCAAAATTATCCTAGAACTTACTCTGTACACATCCCAAACTACTAAGCATCGATATCTTTTATAATCTGTTTCCCAGCTAAAACAAAGATGACTTGAACTTCTCTGCTGAAATAAAGCTGCTTGCCCTTTCCGGGTAGAGAACAAATTACTCCATGCATCATCTTCAGCATAAGCCAATTCCTTACATCAAATGCAAAAATAAAAAAAAAAAAAAAACAAAAAAACCCCTCCTACTTAACTGGGACTCTCAGCAGCCTGATTTGCCTTTATTTCCATTACTACATTGCTAAAAATCACAAGATTGTTAATGTCTGCAGCAGGGAAGGCATGTCAGCCTCTGAAAAGAGGCTATCATGATAAAGCAAATACAGAGATCATTACAGCAGGGTAGGGCACATCTCAAAGCCCAGGACAGAGAAAAGTTCGAGTTTGGGATGAAAAAAACCTTTGCTGGGGGCACCATGCTACAGGCCCACAAAAATTACCCAATGAAGACAGGCTGAGAGAGTTGGAATTGTTCAGCCTGGAGAAGAGAAGCCTCCAGGGAGATCTTGCTGTGGCCTTTCAATACTTAAAAGGAGCTTATAAGAAAGATGGGGAAAGACTTTACAGTAGGGCCTGTAGCAATAGGACAAGGAGTAATGTTTTTAAACCAAAAGAGGATAGATAAAGACTAGATACAAGGAAGAAATTTTTTATGATGAAGGCAGTGAAACACTGTTGACCAGAGAGGCTGTAGATGCCTCATCCCTGGAAACACTTAGGTACAGGCAGGATGGAGCTCTGAGCAACCTGATCTAGTTGAAGATGTTCCTGCTCACTGCACTGGGAGTTGGACTAGATGAACTTTAAAGGCGCCTTCTGACCCAAACCTTTCTATGATTCAATGACTCTATGCAGTCCTTCAGAATAGAATTGGGAAAGCCCAGATGCTAACATCTGGATTTAATTCAAATTATGTATTAATTTCTAATGGACAAATGGATACACTTATTCTAAAGAGTGACTGTAACTTAGCTAAGCACTAACTACTAGATTTTCCATCCCATTTATCTTTATTACAAGAATCACTCCTTACTACATGCACAGGCAGAGGCTTTGAATATGTTATGATAATGAATGCCATTATGAGGTTAGAGTACAGTGGTGTGAAGAAAGCGATTCATCACCGGGACAAGACAAACAAATAAATTTATTGGATGATACATTGCCTAGATGCATGATTCTATGTTTATAAAAAAGGAGTTATATATTGTTCCAAAGCTGTAATCTAATATTACCAAACTGGAGAATACCAAACTCACTTAAGATATTTATAATAATTCCAATGATAAGAGAATTAAATCTTAAAGAAATACAAGTAAATAGGAGAACCTCTAATAAGAGAGGACATGGTAGTAGAAATTTAGCAGTGAAATCTTTCTTCTTAAGCTAAGGATGACTGGTAATTTGTAAGTGCAGCTAACTGGCCATCTTCTAAAGTGGAAGTGGAAACTGGGAAACAAGAGCATCATGACACAGCAAGTATAGAGATCATCATAATTTTTAACTAAAGGCAAATAAGACAACACTTGTCTTGTCACATGTTCAGATTGCATACCCAGACCTGACAGTGATCCCCTCATCCCACTACACCTGCAGTTATGGGTCAGGGAAAGAACTACTATTATGTGGTAAAATTATCATAGCACTTTAGGGATATTGCTCTATCCTCTGCTGACATCCAGGAAGTTTTCTCTGAATGTTTGCTATAGCCATTGCAGCTTAGGGATACCTGAGAGGTTCTGATTTGCTGGGAAGGCCCAGCTGAATGACTGCTGCCTTGGGGATATCCTGGCATTGGAAGAAGGTCATCTTTTTAGGATGGCAGAGGCAGCAGGCTCTTGCTGCCAGCCAGTCTCTCCTGGAGCATCACACAGAGTGAAAGGATCACCTCTCTCAACATACTGGCAATGTTCTTTGCAATGGGACTACTGTGAGGATCCCCCTCCTTTTCCAGCCAGGCTGAAGCATCCGTGAGATAAACTGGTGACTAACATGTAGCCTGTCCTGGTTGTTTAGGAAAATACAGTTTGTAACCTGAATTGAAGAGCTCTGGTGAATCCCACAACATAATAATTGAATTAAAGGCATATTACTTCATCATTTATGACGTTTCAAAAATGCATGTGCTCTTATAAACTAATTGAAATAAAAAACCCCCTGTCTTTCCTTGGGTGCTATTGGGCTTTTCCAAATGCCCGCTGCTTTGCACTGCCTGCATGCAGGGTTGTGTGTGATTACCCAGACCCTGCACATGTGGGGAAGCTTTATGAGCTTTGAGATCAGCTCCAGATGGTGGCTCGGTGCTCTCGTTTTCCCAACACCCATGGGATGCCTGGCCAGCAGAAGAGGATGCAGCCCAAGGCAGCACAGGGCAGAAGAGAAGTAGGTTTCTCAGCAGGGCTGCAGGCAGAGCTGGCCATGACAGACCCTCAGGGTTGGGCTGGGCTGGTGGAGAGGCATGAAGGTCCTACAAAAGGTCAACTGCCCCACGCCTGAAAATTACTCAAGGGGGCTTGTTAATTATTATGTTTATTATGGTAAGATGCTCTAGGATAGCTCAGTGCAAAATGAGCTCATTTGTTAAAAGTGACCTTAAAATGTGAAATGCAGAGCCTGGCTCTCATCTCTGCACCTTCTCCAATCAATAACATCAGGGAGACATGAGAGGCCATATCAGAATTGCAATGTGCAGCATCAGCATCAATGAGGTGGAAATTAGTCGGAGGTTCACAAACATTTGGGACTTGTTTTTTAATCACCTTTGCCTTCATAAAATTATTCATGATACTCATTTAGATTATCTCCACTTGGTCCTTCCAGAACTATATATCCCACAAAAAGAAAAGAATGGAAATTTACCTAAAATGCTGCATAGAATCTAGAATCATGGCTGTTCATTTGAGTGGAAAAAAAAAGGGGATGTTGCTCATCTCTATTAAGAGACACGAAGAGAAAAATAATTTTGCAGACTTGGATTTCACCTTAAAGAGCAACTTTTTGGGTGAAAATAACTTTTAGATCAGCTAAGGCGGATGTTTCATGGTCCTGCTGTGCCTGTACCACCGAGTCCTGAAGACTCACAGAGGTTTAACCCATGGCTGCAGCTCCTCAAGATTGCAGGTTAGCATGGCATGTTGGAGCTGTGTTCTGTTCAGGTCTTACTTTCTCATTAAAAATTTAGGTGGCTGTATTTTGCTCCATCTAAAGTCAGTGACCCTGAGTTTTCTGGCAAATCTCCAGATGTGGTCTTCTGTAGAAAAAATTTTGGGTCCTTCTTGTATTCATTAAAAATAAAGGAGAAAAACCCTTATCACCAGGGATAGTGGCATTTGTCAGATCCATTTTGCAGGTTGCTTAGCTCGGCTGAATTACTGTCTGCCAAATGGGCAAACTTGAAAGATACATTCATTTCCCCCTCTCTCCTTCAAAAGTCCTGTGTCATTAGAAATGCTTAAAAATTGCAGGTAGGAAAAGATCATCTTGGCTCTCTACTTTGACCCCTTAGCTTTAGAGAATTCCTTATTATATTATTTCGACTGTTGCTTTTTCTAACATGGCCATACATATCCAGAGCTTTTCACTCAGACAAATAGTGGCCTTTCTACACTATTGCCTAATTATCCTTATTAGCTTATTCTTGAATTTAACTTTCCAGTTTTTGCTTTCACTTTTCTACCTTCCAGCAAAAGGTGTTCCCAAAACTATAGATGAAATACAGGAACTGCTGGCAAAGAAACATAATAGCCAGAGGGAGGGGGGAATGCCTAGGGCAACTTCTGCCCTGGTTGGTTAAGCAGAACTTCCACTGACATCCTGAAACAGATGAGGTCCTGATAAAAACAGTCATGATTGACTGTTGTGCTATATGGCTGCATTCTAGACTTTTAAATGAATTTGAAAGCAGCCAGGCATCTAATCTTTTTCAAAGGAACAGCCAAGACAGAAAAGAATTTTGCTATGCAATTTTGGGGCTAGCAGTGTACAGTGAACAAAATCCTGATCAAGCATGGTGTAATACCCATGTCCTTGTAGGGACATTTATATTACCTGTAGGACACATTCATATTACCCACTGTTGCCCACTTAAAAGTTTAACAACTACTTTACATTCCTGTAGGAGGTATGGAAGATGTGTGGGATGGACTGGCCTATGGTAGTATCGTATCCATTTCTGCCTGGTAGCAAAAGAAGGCATCCAGGAGAACTAGGGTAGAACCTGAAATCTGTCTTTTCAGTGACAAATCTGGGAGAACTGAATCCCAGCACTAATTTAATTTTTGGTAAGAAAAAGAAGCAAAGCTCAAGGTTGTTTGCTTTTGATAGAAACATCCAAGTATTTGAGGTTCTCCTAAATCAGTGCTTGAGATCCATAATATTTTGTGGCAATCACGTTCAGGAGATGAACATGTAGGTGAGGAATAGGAGAATCCTGTACCAGTTTGATCAAGGTCTCCTCCCACACCCACTTGGTGTCATTGAGCTGTGAGTGAGACTGAATTTGGTGAACTTCACTGTGCTTCAGCTGCTCCACACCTGTCTTACCCACCCCCCAGCTTTTTTCACTGCTCTGTATAAGGTACTGAGTTTCTGGCACCATGTGCCAAGTCTCCTTTTCTTCATACTGAGTCAATGCAGGGTAAAGATGCAAATAAATAAATAAATTCAGATACTTCTTCCTTTATCCTCTGAAGGCCTAATCCAGAGGTGATTGGTATCAGTGGAGAAGTCTGAAGTAACTGCAACAGACCTTGATTCAAGAGTGGTTCTGCTGAAGAACAGGGGAGCAGTACATTTGTGTGGGATACGTATCTGTGGCACCAAAAGAATAAGTCCCATTCTCTGTCATCTTGGACTCCATGGATATGGTTTTTCTTCCAGCAAAATGTTAAATTCTCCAAGTAAGAAAACTCCTTACACCATATCTTTGCATCTAAAAGCATTTGTTAAAGGATTCATTTTAAAACCAGAGAGAACTATTATTCTCTGACCTCTTATTTTGAAGAGAATACAAAAGGTAGATTAAAGTGTTATTATTGCTTGATCAAACAATGCTTGAATGTTTGCTGGGAAAAATGTTTTCCTAAATACAGAAAAGTGTCTTTTCATACCACAGTGTCAAACCTCTTGATGAATTACAGAATGTCACTCAGCTGTGATTCCTCTTGCTCAAACCATAAATTGTGTTTGCATACGCTGTGTAGGCTCAGTATTTCCCTGTAATAAAGGCGTGTGGAAAAGAAAAAATGAACCAAAATGAAACAAAACAAGAAAAGAAGACACATTTGTGCTGTCTGTGAAGGGCAATCAGGACCATAATTACCTAGCACAATTCTATTCAGGTACCTAAATAAAAGGTAAATTTGTTTTTGGAATAAAAGTGGTTTATGCTTATGAAAACAAAACATGCCCATGTATGTCTCAGAAGACTAAATAGACAGAGAGCAGAAAATGTACATAATGGGGTGAAAGAGCATTCCTGTGCATGACATCCTGTTCAGCAGACTCACTAGGGTTTCCTGGCCACTGCCAGCCAAGCTCCAATGGGATTTGCCTTGTTTGACTGGGAGGTCTGCAAATTAGCAAAGGTTAATTGTACGCTGGAGCTGAGCACCCACGGGTTTCTGTACGAAGAGAAGCCCCTCCAGAGGCTGGTTCATGCATTCCAAGGTGGGAGTGCAAAAGAACCGAAAGGATCACAGGCAATGATACCCCCACACTGACCATTACAAAAAGTCTGCAATATGGACAGGAGATGTTTCCCCACATCAGAGCTAGTTGTTTGAGGCACCCCAACACCTTTAAGCCACATCCTTAGCCATGGAATGCCTAAGAGCTCAAGTCAGATTTCAAAGGATTTAGTATATGAATAATAGGGAATTTGGAGCTAACGCATGATTAAGGGCCCTAGGTGGGGCTGCAATGTACTGATAACTTCAGACAGATTTTATTACCTTGCTAGCTGGATATCTCCTTGGTTAATTCCTGCAGCTTCTGCACTTGTATTTGCTGCAGATGATCTGCTTTACTGTGCCTTTTATCAGTATGTGATCAGATATTTCTTTGAAGCAACCTGTTTTATTTAGGCACCAAGAACACAGGAAGCATTTTCCTTAGCAAAATTTGAAACCTCTTTTTTCAGCCAGAGTACTGCCCAAAGAGGTTGCCTGTCTTGTAGCCTTGGCCTCAGGTCATGCAGCAGTTTGCTCCACTTGCTGCTTCTGGACTTCAACTTCTTAAAGAATTTCTTGTCATGTTTTTATCTGACTCACAGCCCCAAAGGAGGCTCTCAAATATTTGCATTAAAACACCCACCCTACATGTCCTGATCTTCACATGAACCCATAACTACTGCTGAGTAAAGGAGCACTTACTCAACACTTTCTCATGGAAAACTGCTACTTTTTCCAGTGGTTTCAGCAAGGTTTTGGGGTTAGGCAGGCTCCCTAGAAACCACTCAAACGTCCTCGTAACAGTAAAATACCAAATTCTTTTCTGAACCTTACAGACTTCTTGGTGTCAGCAAAGTTTCAGCATGTGTAAGACTTTTGTGTAACGAACCATGCCATCATGTAATATTAATTTTGTAGCCCCTCAACCTCTTCTATTCAACCCCTCCTTTGTTTGCCATGCTTACCTGTCCTGTGATGTTTAAACATAAGAAGAAATCTCCTTAGGTCAGGGAGCTGTCAATCAGTTAAAGTCTCTGAAGTGCAACACACTTTTAACAAGTCTGCATTAATAATTAATCACATTTGTTTTCCAAATGTGCAAACACTTACTTGACTTTTCTCTCCTGTGTGTCAGAGGGGGTAGGGACTCACTGTATCCAGAGAGCAAAAAGCCACTGCTATGATGGCAATGTCATCTGCTGTTGGCCAGCTGGGACAGGAAGGACAGGACCAACCTCCTGTCTATTAGCAGCAAACTTCTGTCATAGAAGGCCCTCCACAGCTTCAGGCAAACCAAGGCATTAAAATGGGCATAGAGCCCAGCATGTCCAGTTTTGCTGTGGTGGTACTTAGAGACTCAAGTTTCACTACATCAAAGGGAAGTCAGACAGTAATCAGCATGGATGTTTTTCCTGAGGTAAGACAACCCCTATTCCTTCTCCTTTCCTTGTAGAATTTAAAGAACTCAGGCAAGAGCTCACTTCAAAGACAGGTAGGTGAGGAAACAAAGGGAATATTGACTTTTAAAGTAACTTCTTGCCTCCATAGGATTAAGGAAGTTGGGTAGGTAGACAGACACCTTGTCTTCCTCATGATATTTCTCTTCTCCTGAACACTGAATATTTTTCTCCTCATTTCCCAACATACAATCCATCAGTCTTCTCAGAGGATGGTCCCCTGACATGGCAAACACAGGGGGAAGGAAGAGACCAAGTAAAATCAGCCCCATGGGCCTCCCTGCAAGATGGTTTGAGGCACCCTTGCCTTTCCTCTTTATCACCATGCCCCAGTGCACTCCCAGCTCCAGTGCAAGTGATGGAAGGGTGGTCAAGACACAGTGAGACCAGGGTAGGGTCCCCAGAGAACAGGGCTGAGAGGGTTCATCTTTCCATGATGGGAAAGCATAAGGGATGCGGAACTTAACGTGGTTACATCTGGGAAATGTGCTCATGCCCTCTGATGGCAGCATTAGTTTTCCACTGACATTATTAAGAACCACAGCAGACTCCTGCTCCACTCATTGTGTTTGCTGGCCTTTCCATTTCTGTTGCATTCTCAGACTACCTTGTCTATTCATGTTTAGGACACAGCCAGTGCCTGTCTTGCCAATTACCCATTCTCCATAACATATTCTGGTTTTATTTTAGCTCAAGTGATTTGTATTTCATGATAACCCCATTATTTTGGGCGTTTAGCAGCTACCTTCTCTTTAAGTCACATTTTTCTGCCTGCTGTGGGTCAGTCTCCCACCATCCCAGAGTGCTGACTTGGGTAGCCCAGGTTGGTAACTCTTCCTGTGGGTGAACAAAATTTCCAAAAGAGATAAGGCAGGCAAGCACTTGCAATGAGTCCACTATGAGCTTTGGACATCCCACCTTTGAGTCTTGTAATTCCTCCAGCCATCAGCTATTTTCAGAGGCTTGACATCCTGCCTACTGCCAGCTGTCCTTCTGTCTCTCCTCATGCTGCTGGCCATACAGCATGGGAGCTGTTGGAAGCAGCGATTTCAGGAAAATTGGAGAAGTCACTATGTGATTTTAGTTAGACATTAGATGCTGCCTGGTTGCAGCTCAGCAGACTCTCACCTGCATTTTAGCAATGTCACATCTCCTTTTGCATTGCCCACCATTGTGCATAATTTCTACAGTGTGTACAGGAGCATGCTGTGAGCAGGAGATAAACTCCTTGTCCACACATGTGTTTGCTATAGCTTTAGGACTCACCTCACTGTGTACTAACAAGAGATTTAAAAAATGAACATCAAATATAAAGATGTGAAAACTACCATCTGATCCAGAAAGGAAGGTTTAAGCTCTTCTTGGTCTTTCAGCCTCTGAGAGACCCTGAAAATCGACTGACCTTGCACTGTGTGTGTGTTTGTTAACAAACAGAGGCTTTGCTGGCCCAGGGAGGGAAGGGAGCTCTTGAGTATTGTTCCTCAGCCTGGAGAAGAATTCCTGTCCTCACCTTCCAGAGGTACAAACCCAGCACTGTTAGTAGCTGCATCTCAGCTGATGGTAGCTGCTATGACAAAACACTCTGGGTAATATTTTTCCTATTATTTTCCTTCTCATACATCCCAAGACTGTATTTGCCTTTTCTTAATTATGGCTTTTCATTAACTACTCATCTTTATTTCTTCATGACTGATTACCCCAGGTTCTTTCCCTGCACTGCTTGTGTCCACTCATGGATGCTCTGTTTTGTATTTGCATCTGCAATTCTCTTAACTGTGCTGAGCCTATACTTGTCGTATTTCATTTCTTCCTGACAGCCCCCCTAATTAATTCAGGTCATTGCAGTAGATCCTAGATTATTAATTACTACCCCAGAGTGTTGGGTCATCACTGTACTTATATTTCTTCCACTCCTTTCTACAGATTTCTCTTAAATATCTTAAGAAACACCAGGACTCTGTGGAGCCCAGCCCTTGGGCAGGGATGGGGCATGGGGAAGGCAGAGGCAGGAAGTGATTTTAAGGGATGAGAGATTCAATCAGACATTAAGGTTAGTGAAAACACTTTCACAGAGGTAGGATAGAGGCATATCACCAAGAGATACAGCAAGCTAAATATGCAGAGGGGTGGGAAAGGGTGTTCATCAGCACTATGCTGACCCTTACATAAAAATAGACTTCATTGACTTGACAAGAGCAAAAATGTCGAAAAAGTTTGTGAAAGGTAGGTCTGGTCAGCCTTGGGGCTGCACAGTGCCAGCAGGTCCCGAAGCACAGAGTCAGGGATGTGTCTTGGTGGTGTGATGAGCCCTGTCCCTCTGGGGTGGGGTCACAGCCCGGCTCACCCCGCAGAACAAGTGGAGGGTGGGACAAAGCAGTGCTCCCGTGGGAGAGGAGAGGCTGGGCCAGGGCACGGCAGGGGCTGCTCACACTGAAATGCTCTCAGCCTGCCTGATGCTCGGCCACAGCCACAGCCCCCACTCTGTACTGAGCCCTGCTACAGCCATTGCAGGCAGCTGTCACTGCTGCTCTCTCCTTTGCTTAATATCCCTCTTTGGCTTTTATGTGAAGCTGGTCACTGACCACCCAAGGCCTTCTGACTCTCTGCCCTTTGCTGTGAGCAGCTCTTTTACTGTGTAAAGCCCTTTCTTGTTGCATAAATTTCCTGTAAGGGTCATGCAAGAACAACCACAAAAGAGACACAGGAAAACATGATTTGTAAATTTGAAGGAAGATATGGGAAAAAATTGCAGTCAGTTGGCACAGCTTAGGAAGGTGATTAGAGAAAAAAATAAAAGCCCTAGGGTGCAAAAAGATTAAGATAGACAAGCAGCAGAAAAGCATGGAGAGACATTAGTGTCCTCTGAGAGCATTCTGAGTGCACACACCCTCTTGCCCAGTTGTTCAAGCTACCAGTTTCCTTGTGCCCTCAGACCCTCCCATCCTTGAGGTATCAGCTGGGAACTGAATCTCTGCAAAAGAGCTGAGAACATTTCTTCAGCCGAAGCAGGTCTTCTCTGACCTAACCATTCACACCAAACCCAGCCAAAAGCACCCAACAAACAGAACTCAAAGGTATAAAAGAAGTGTGAACAGGTCTCCTAAAGCCATCTGCATCCACCCTCCCAGAGAAAACAGCCTTATCTCCAAACAGGCAGTACTGTTCCCAGCAAATAGCCATGTGTCTTGGCATGGGTGCCTCAATGGCTCCAAACTGCAAAGCAAATAGCACCTCTTTTCTGCTGAGACCCACCTGCCTGGGACACTGTCTGGAGCAGGCACTTGCAGCTTCTGTAGAGTACTGGTTGAGTCCCATGATACGGGCTGTCAGAGGCACATGCAGAATAGTGAAAGTTGATGTAGTGATTGCCCTGGAGTTGGATAAACTGCAGCTTCTGGTTAAATGGAATAATCACTGCAGGGCCCTTCTGGGAAAGATCATGCTATTACAGATGTACAGTTCATGATGGGACTTGTGTCTCAACAGAGGTTAGACTTTCGCTGCCATGGTAGCTCTTTCCCATCTTTCCAGCTGTTAAGTTGCTCCCTGTCTGTACTGAAGGACAGGCTGGAGCGACCCTGGAGCTTGCCTTACCTTGTCCAGGATTGCACAGACCTGGCATGTCAGAAGTGTTGGTGTTTCCTGTCATCCCAGGCACTGCTGCAGGGGTCACATGTCAGTGGTGCACTGGAAATGGTGGTCTAAGTGCTGCCTCTGCTTGCACAGACTGCACTTTTGGAGATGGTGTGGAATGGTGCTGAATAAACAGCACATCCTTTACACTGGGAAGGAGACTGAATGCCTGATGTGGAGGGGACACACAGATCAGTGCTACAAAAGGGAGCAGTTTGCTGTGCACTGAATATTTTCTGGCCCTGGAGTGCACAGCACCTGCTTGGGACCTTCCCAGCCATCTCAGGGCAGAGTTAGCTGAACTTACCTGACAGCTCCACTGAGTGTCCAAAAATCAGAACCTCTTTCCATTGTTTGTGCTCTGACAGTACCTGAAAGGCTGAGCCAGGTGGTGCTGTATGGCCTGGCACAAACACTGAATCAGAGACATTTGTCACTTTGAGGAGCTGATGCAAGAGTCACCACTTTGGTCATTGCTGGGGCTGCTGTCTCTGCAGAAGAACCAGAGCCAAAACCCTGATTCATCTTCTGAGCTATACGTGAATGCTCAGCTTCAAACACACACTTGATTCTTGCACAAACCATCTGAGAGAAATCAGGCTGTGAAATTTTCCTTGTCCTCCACTTTGCAAGAAGAAGCATTCTGGTTAGTTATATATAGGGTCTCCATGACTAGAAATAGACGTGTTCTTTCCTGACTGAAGGAGAGAGGGAGATACAAGATGGACCTATTTGCTGCCTAGTAAACATATTCCACCTTTTCCTTTCACACTGATACAGTAACTGTACATGAATGTTCCTGCCTCTCTATGAAGGATGTGGTTAGGTCCTTGTCTGCCTTACTGAATGTCTGACTTTCTTGTCTCTTGGAACATAGCAAGATAACTCCTGTTTGCCATGGAGACCATCTCCTATCTCATCTTTTAAGATGAGATCCCCCTGCATGCAGCAGCAAGAAAACTTCCCCATCCTGTGGAGTGCCTGGGGGTCCCTGGGACCATCACTCTGCTCTGCTCCTAGTCACTTCTCCAGGGCAGCCCCGGGACAGTGTAAAACATTGCATTGCCCACTCTGCTGGGATCACTGGCTGGCACCGGGGCTGTGGTGCTGGGGTGCATCTGTGCCTCAACAGAGGTTTGTCTCATTCATCCACCTGACAGTGGAGCTGCACATAATGATCTAAGGTGAAGGGCTGACTTCCTGTGGCAAGTTCATGTCCCCACCCTATGCCTCAGTTTACCCTCCATTACATGGGGTGATCACACCTGCCTGCCTGCAGGCTGGCAAATGTTATCTTTGAGGCTTCAGATGGAAGATATTGCAAATGTCGGCTGTAATAATTTTTATGTCACAAGCTGGAAATACAGTTTCAAGTTTCAAGTGTTGTCACCAGGAAAAGTGGTGTTTGGGGAGTTAGGAAGAGCTGGGCATCCCTGCTGCATTGCTGTGCTCCTTTCCTTCCCATTGCAGTGATGCAACTGAGGCTAAAACTTGGCAAGGGGAATTTAATAGTGAATTAAAGTGTAGGAGGCAAGGGAAAGAGGCTGAGGTCACAGCACAGCTAATATGCAATATCCAGACCTACCAGGGCTGGTGGATAATGAGTTGTCAGGATTATATGTGGCAGCAGAATGGCTTGTTTTGAAGTGGAATTATTGAACTGATTATGGGCAAGTTCTTATATCTACGTCCTGCAAATAAATAGTGCAAATAATGAGCAGCAAACAAGGCAAGACACACAGCAAGCCAGGAGAACAAGGAGACAAAGTATTGTCTGTCAGAGAGAGACACAAATTGAAAAAAGGGAGTCATTAAGAGAAGGAGATAAATCTGGGGAGGGGGAAGAGTGACAAGGAAGAGACACAGTGTGTTGCTCTAAAATGGGAAGCGCTCATTTTTTAATGCTATGTATCCCCAACGAGCATCATGACGATACCTGGCTGCTTTGGTATATCTGAGACTGTGTCATGCCATGACACTGCTCTATGCACCTTTCCTGGTCTGTACGTGCTGCTGCAAGCCTGGTGCATCCCTGTGAGTGATGAACTACTTTCATCAGTTCACACTAAATGTTGAGAATTAGTTGAGCTATAAGCCATATTTCATGTTAGGTTACAGGGGAAAACAGTAGGAGATAGGATTTATGCTCTCTGTATAAATGAACTTCATAAGCTTTTCTTCGCAAGGGAAAAAGAAATTGTGTCTGATAAAATTCTAGGCTAAAAAAAATTTTAAAAAAGAACATTTCTAAAGTGGGAAAAAAACAACTTTTGTTATCACCGGTGATTAATTGAATTGGTGTGTTACTGTTGTTCCAGAGCAGTGGAGATTAGAAACAGTGACAGACTATGCCCTAGTGGTCCCAATTCTGTTATTACCTGAAATTACAGTCCAAAGCAGACTGACTAGTGTGCCCCACAAATTCATAAAAATTCAAGAGCCACTCTCACCAGTCTACTTTTGATAAATTCTTCTTGATTCAGTAACCTTTCTTAATGGAATTTCTCTCTCTCTTCCTCTCTTTTCTTTTACCTTTTTTTTTTCCACTTCGGTCCACACATTTGTTATTATCCCTCCCACTCTCCTCCGTGGGAGTGCAGGCCTCTGACTAAACATCCATGTTGTAATCTGTACAGGAATTTACCAATGGTGCATGACAGAAGGGACTTAAAGGAAATTATGCATTTCTCAGGTCTACCCTAGGGCACACAAATCAAAGTCTCCCCTGAACACTATATAGTCAAACTGAAAGTAGCTACACTTTATATGGAAATTAGATGATCCTAGGATATAACACATCTAAACATATATCAAAACACAGTGACAATGAAGGTGGAAACTACTTTTTCTTTAGTGAAGATATAAACCTGTATTTTGTTTTATTTCTCCTAATTTATGCCTTTTTCTCTGAGGATGAGAAAAAATCCCACTAGGAATATGCATTCAGTAGACAGGCTCTAAAGTTTCTGATTCTTCTTTTATTTTCATTTTACCTTTAGGCCACTTTTACTTTTTACTGCCTTAGGAGAGATATTTAGAATAGTTCACACAGGAACAAATACCTTGATCTCTTATGGACTCAATCAGAAAGGAAAGGGCCTAATTGGGGAGCAGGGAGTAATACCTCATGGCACTTCTAGGGCAAGGGACTATATCTAATTTTACTTTCTTTTTCTCTAGGTTCTTGCTTGTTTTATAACAAAAATGAAACATAAAATGTAGTGATGTGATAATCTTGTACATAAAACCTGCTGTTTTTCCTCACACTAGCTCCTTCCTGGGGGATGAGCCATTAACAGCAGAGCCCCTCCAGCTGCTGTTGTTGATGGCTGTGCAATAGCAGCTGCCTTATGCAGGCTCATTGCAGCTGGGACATAGATTGTACAACATCTGGGTTTGTGTCACTTCCCTCCAGGGCTTTTGCACACCTTTCATATCCCATTTTTTAATGAAATGGGAAATGGGAGCTGGAGAGATCCATGTATGATTTGTGCACTGAAACAAGGCAAAGAGGAATGGAGAAGGTTCAATGCCAAAACCAAACAGAAAAGAAGAATAGATAAAAAGAAGATTGTGTTTATTCCACTAGTACTCCTGAATCAGCATTTGAAGAATTAACTTTCTGCATTCTTTTGTATTGTCATTTTATAGCATGAAAAACCAGCTCATTTTGAGGCAGCATAAGAAAAAAAGGAGATTACAAAGTTCAGCATCCCTTGGGGCTCTCAGTTTTGATGAGCTGATAGATTAACCCAAGTGCTTCCTCATTTCCATGGGTGTGTGGGATCAGATTGCATCTCAACAGAGTGCAGTGATACAAGTCATCTCATCCATGAAGGCAATGGGACACCAAAATAGAAGCAGGAAAGAAGGAATAGCCAGAACATAGAGCATGATAGCTGAGTAGATATGGGTTCAGGCTCCTATTCTTTCTATCTATAAATCTATTCGTTTCTCCATGCCTCATTTACATATTCATAAATTCAAAATGAACAAGTCTGCTGTCTCCCTGCTCCACTATGAAAAGTAAATGATATTAAAGATTGTAACTTACTCTAGGGCTATGATGCCAAAGTCTATTTAAGACTATTATTATCAAAAATGAGGGATATTTTATAGACAGTTTCCATTTGTGTCAGAGGAGACCAGACGGTGATGTCAGACTTCCAAAGGCCAACATGACACTGGACGAAAACATTTATGCTTTCTCCCAAAATATGTAGAGGCCTTGAGAAGTGGAAGTCTATTGAGGGTACAACTGGAACAAACAAATCACTGGGACATTATTACATATCTGCCTGCTACTTGCATATATCATGGAAATATATTTCCATGTGATGCAGGTGATAGCAGTGAGGGACTCCCTGCTGGGGAGCTGAAGGGAAGGGATTGTCCCTCTTTACTCATGAGACCACAACAGTTACTGCATCCCTTCTTGAGCTCCTTGATATGTAGGAAAGGCATCAGTAAATGGGAACGAATTCAGAGTGCCAGCAAAATGGTTTGGGGCACTGACCCCATGAGGATGTGCTGAGGGACCTCACTTTCTCAGCCTGGAGAAGAGGCCACTTTGGGAGCACTTAGGAGCCACCTACCACTGTGAGGAGGCCATCATGATGCATTCTGGGATCCCTCCCCACTTGAATGACTCCATCAGTCAAAATATCTCTATCTTTGCTGACAGTAAAGAAGGAAAGGTACAGTCATCTCCTGCAGAAAGGTATTTGTTTACGTTTAAAGAGATAGCATATGTATATATAACAATTGGGAAAACCCTGTCTCTGCACTGTATTGTACAAATATCTGAGGATATAGAATAAGTCCTGTTCAGTGCCTGGGTCCTATTTTTCAGAGGATGATATCTTTGAATTTCTTTTACATGGCAAATAAGAAGATGTTTCCCCTTCAGTAGCCCACACATTTTTAACAGACATCACAGGTGCCACTGAGAAATTGTTTTCCTACTGTATTTTCAGTCTTTCAGTTTTGAACAATACATAAACTGTCCAAGTGAAGAGAGAAAAATGGCTTAGAGATTAAAATGCCCCTATTTACTGCAGTGCTGTAATACTGCTGGCATTACAATGTTATCATTCACACAAGCAATGGTGTTGTGGAAGTCGAGGCAATAAAACAGAAATCAGAGATGGTGCTTCCGCTAATGAGAAGAAAAATACAGGTACCACAGCAAGTCCCTGGCTGTCCCTCCTGTCTCCCAACCAGCTGTGTGCAGATGCATCTGCTGGGTTGAGGAAGAGGTATGGTGACAGAAGGACCTGTTTTTCTGCATGGGAAGGGGAAAGGTCAGTGCACGTATCCATCCTGGGGTGACTAGCCTGTACAAACTTGCTTGAGCTCCACTCTGGCAGCAGTGCATGGCTTTCTGCAGTCCTCTACCTTCTCCTGCCAGCTTCCCTAGCTCCACCAGGAGCATTAGGATTGTTATGACACACAAAGATATGGTCCTGGTTTCTTTATGGCTCAAGCAGGAATGTTAATTCCAACATTATGGCAATTCCTTTCCCATTTCACAGGCACTGTGCCCACTACACACAAGGAACAGTGGATTTGGGTATGTCCCTTACCCTTTGGGGGCTTCTCATGTATCCCCCTGCACATCTCTGTCTCACTAGTGCCACAGACAAGAGGGGAGGATTCACCCACGGGTCTCCAGGCAGAGGCACATAAAGGGCTGTTATTTATCACATCTTTTCGTGTGAGAATGGCCGTGCGGCCGCGCGGACAAAATCCCAGCTCAGCACTTGAAGGATCGCTGATGCTATCCTGCATCTCTATCAGCTGCAAACGCTTCAGTGTCCTGCAGGATAAAACCATCCAAGGGGTGTGCTCACAGTGTTCATTGTGCAGGCTAGGCATAGCTAGGCAGTATATCATCCTCCCAGAAAATGGCCTGGACAGCAACTCCAACATCAGCTACCTCATTGAACAGCACTCTGTAATACAGCAGATGAAATTCAATTGCTTCCCAAAGAGCAAAGCAGATGCCTTCGCCATCATGACCTGTCACATGAAGAGTTATAAGCCATGAGCATGAGAAAGATTCAGCGCTCCTGCTTGGCCAACAAAATAAAATACTTGCTATTTTTTGGAAAAGTAAGAGTGTCGTTCTGGGACAGCACAGCCACAGTGGCTTCTCAGAGAAAGAGAGGCTGTCACATAGCTTCTCTGCTGGCACTGCAATGCCAGCAGGACTCTCCTCCCTTGAGCATGTATTTGAGGAGTGTGTGGTGCTTGCCAGCTGAATCACAGCTGTTGGTACAGAGAAGATTGATGGGAGGGCAGAGGGAGGTAAGTTCACCAGGAAACATGACCAGTTCTCTTTGGAAAGCAGTCCTTTGCTATAGGAGGGGAAATTATAGCAAGAACAATGAGTAGAAGAGAATACTGGACAAACTGCAACTGGAATATGGCATCTATCTGAATGAGAAATGGGAAAATAGATCAGGCAAACAACAGAGCAGTAGAGAATAACGTTTCAAGAAGATGTGAGGGTTTACTTAAGGTAGGCAAGGAAATATGAAGGTGACATAAAGGGGAATAGAGGATTTGGCTAGCAGCTGGGAGGCAATCAGGAAGCCTGTAGTGGGTCTGGCAGGGGAAAGAGAGTAGAGAAAAAGACAAAAATAAGAGGGCAGGTAGAAATGAAGATGTTGCTGCACCAAGTTCACACAGGCTCTTGCGATAATGGTTACCCAAGTGCCCATGTGCTGTGCTCCCTAACTCCTCCCAGGATGGGAGCACAGCACAGATGCCCAGGTTGGCCCTGCATGAATTCTGAACAGCTCTGCAGGAATTACAGGCTGTGCAGCATATCTTCCTGGCCTCAGATTTGCACCTCCCCAGTAAGTCCTGCTTACATATTAGCAACCATGTGCTGTAGAGCCCAGGAGCCACCGCATGAAAGGCAGTTATTTACTCAATGTTCATAAATTAATATCCAGCTCCTGGAGTCATCTGGCTCTTTAGGCTTTGGTGAGATGCTGTCTCTCTTTTTGTTTTTTTCTTTTTCCCCAGTGCACACGAGATAGTGGGGAGCTGTTGATGTGTTTAGTACAAGTTTATCTTGAAGACATCTGCTTATGCCAAGGGAATAGTATGAACTCCCAGTGACCTGTAGAGCCTGCATTCCTAATTAGCTGAGAAATATTCCATAATCAGGGTATTGCCATTTCAATGGAATCTAAAGATAGAAAGGTCGTGTTCTTGTCTGGGGTCACAAATAATCACTTCTGACTATATAGTTTCATTCTGACCTAGAGTTAACCAGGTGCAAAGCTGGTAAGCAGCAGGACAAGATTACACTGTCTCACAGAGTACATCTACCCCGAGGGCTTGCCTTATGTTTTTCAGTCACATTTTTTTCTTCCAATCTCTAACAAACATGTACAAACCCTTCAAGCATGACTGAGTAAGTGCTTTGAAACAATGCCGGCTTTTACGGCTGCTTTGCTGCAGGCATCAGCCCCAAGAAGGTGCAACAAGCACAAAAAGCTGAGAATGTGCCCTCCAGCGACATTCACACCACCCGCAGCACCTGCCAGCCCTTCCTGCCATTCACTCCCCATTTGCCTCCTGCTCACCTGTGTGCTGGGGTTTTTTGGTTATTTTATTTTATTTTATTTTATTTGCCCCCTGCCTTTTTTAACTCTCCAGAGCAGCATTCAGCTTGTGGAGCCACCCAGCCTCCTCCATCCACTGCACTGCTGCACCATAGTAAGGAGGCAGAAACTGATTTCTCTAAGGGCCTCCCACCACGTGGACCCACTCCACCACAGCAAGAGCTTGGGCAGGAGTAACTCTGGCACAGGGAACCATTCCCAGGTTGCTTCAAACTACTGACTGTGGTGGAAGCATTTCAGTTTGGAGTTTGGCAATGTTGATTGTAGCTTCCCAGAGGAAGAGCTTGGCTATCTCTGGTTTAAATACCCTATGAGTGTCTTCTGTGGTGCAAACAGAGACACAAATGTACTCAGAGGGGTAGGGGGAAAGGTGAAGGTGATATGCCACAATGTGACAATGGAATATACCATAACTAGCATGTGTAAGAGAAAAATACACAAATGGCCATAGACAGTAGCAGAGCTACTCACCCAGAATGCAGGCTGGGCTGAAGGGGCTAATCCCCTGCCTAATCTTTCCAGATCTCCCAGCCTTCTCTCTGACTGAGCAATCTGTCACTACTTCTCTACCCTGGAGGACATCAAAAACTGTAAATCTCTGTACCTATGCCTTGTTCCTTCCTCCAACTGAGTTGTTTCAGGCACAAATGTAGGTTAGACCATTTCTCATATGGCTTAGCATAAGCTTGTGTCTGAGGAAAGACACTCCACTCTGATTTTATGCCTTTGCTAGAGGGTTTCTCCCCACCATCAGAACATCTATTTCATAGCAGGGACTGAGAATTGGATTAAGTTTGTGTGAGTGATGGATCTGTATGGCTTCTCTACAGAGCAGGCACATAAACCTGAAAGCAGGACATCTTTGTGTGCTTGCAGGAATGGGCTCCCAGACTGGAAAGCAGTGGCACAAAAGCCACTGGGAAGAGTTCACCCAACACAAGAATAGTTCCCAGGAAGCTGTGTTTTGTTGCTGTGGATATTATAATTACAATTCAGTTAACAGTTGAAGATCAGTGTTTTCTTTTTTCCAGCAGTCAGGCTTCCTGCTGTTACCTGCAGGAATTCTGCTGTGGATTAATAAATAGGGTGACATGATCTCAGACAGATAGGTCTCTGCCCATCCTCCTCCTCTCAGCCACATGCAGTCCAAACACTGTGAAATCCTCCTGGAAGCCCTTGAGAAATACTTCCAAAAATATAAAATTTATTCTGAAAAAAACCAAACCAAAACAAAACAAACCCCAAAAAACCCCAAAACTGAACCAAAAAGAAAGAAGCATTTGTTGGTGAAATAAGTTACATTGCAAAAAATCCCACTGGCAACCTCTGGGAAATTCACAATGCCTGTGCCTTTGTCCAGGGTTGGTGTCTCTTGGGCATGTCCCCTTACAGAGTGCATATGTTTGTCAATGCTCACTGTTATCTTCATTGTTTTGTTTGCACAGGGAAATAGTGTCAACATTCCATTTTTTGGGTTGTCTACAGGACAGCAAAACTGTGATGGGTGACTTAGTTCTTTCAGGAGTAGTTACAAACTGATTACTGGAGCTGAATAATTCAGAAAGTTTTCAAATAATCTTTGCTTAGGTCCTGATCATCCCAAGAAAATGCTCATACTTCATTTTTTGCTTGCACAGTCACACAGAATTAAATGGGAGCATGACAGCACATTGGAAGCTATGCCTATCATAAATCACCTTTCTGCATCAGGGCCTAAATCACTGTGTGTTAATAGATATTCGATGGGGGAAAAAAAGAGTAAATAAGTTTGCTTTGGCCCCATTTAAATTCCTTTTGTTTTCAGTGATAGTTTGGAAAACAGACCTTCGGCAACAAAATAACAACAACAAAAAAAAGGCAAGAGGAAACTGTTTTTAAAGCCACATATGGAAGTTCTTCTGAAAACCCAGTTGTATGCTTGCACAAACAAGGATTCAGCTGAGGTATCTGCACAGTGTTCCTGTCAGGAAACAGCAGTGATGCATATGATTTATCAGAGCACCAGCAACTACATGCCGTGGATATTTGCTCTCAGTCCACAGTGTTAAAGATTAGAAAAGGTATCTGTTGAATTCATTTGAATAGCAAATAGACCGGGGAATCACAATCTGTTCTCAGCTATTCAGTGGACGAAAAAAGTAATTTATTGAATATATTAGTCTCTCAATTCTAGCAATTATTAGTGCAGACTTAGAGATCTGAGGACAATAATTTCAGGTTCCATATATAATTTCTACAAGCAACTGATAAGTGATGTTAGTGTAAGTGTACTTCCTGGCTTCTAGCTCAGTCACAAGTAACTCGTAACAAATCCTCCCCACTCCCCGTTTGGAGGCTGGCTGACAGTGCCCTCAGACAAGCACTGGAGTAAGGATTTCTAAGATCAAAGCATG
Source organism: Eopsaltria australis (assembly GCA_034509425.1). Lineage (NCBI taxonomy): Eukaryota > Metazoa > Chordata > Aves > Passeriformes > Petroicidae > Eopsaltria > Eopsaltria australis. The sequence goes on along the minus strand of JAVTVJ010000177.1, from coordinate 3,921,209 downwards.
GGTTAGCTACATTATTCTTGTGGAATTAGATTTTTGATTCCTGTTTATAACTCACAAATTGCAGTTACAAAACTTAGTCACCTACAATGCTTGCAAATAAATTTCAACAACAAACTGAACAGCTGAGCTAATCCATATTCGTACATAGGGAAAGGAATCTTTGACATTTGCATTTTGCATAAAAGCATGACTGAAAGTACTTCAAGGACAACTGGTTGATAAAAAGCACTTTGGGGAGAGGAAAGACACTGGAGTTGTCAGCATCTGGCATTTCCAGGACCAGTGTTCAATTTTTGCATAATTTGGTCAGAAATTAAAGCAGGTTTTGCAACCCTCTTATCAGAGAGCTTTTCTCCCAAGTGTCCATCCTCTTGGCAGCCCCTGCAGGGAGACACTAAGCTCCCTCCCTTAGAAGCCATTTCATCGACTCAAGTCAGAAGCAGCTGGATGCCTACAGAAGAATCTGGAAAACCAGCATTACATGTGTAAAGAACAGGAGAGAGCACCAAAGAGATGGTGGATTGCCATTTTGTACTCACCCAATTAATATGCTCCTTCCTCCATTTGCTGTCTTGGTCTTTCCAGTCTCCATAATGTCTGGTGAACAGATCAAGGGGTGGAGCTGAACTGGTGACTGTCACCTTATAACATCTCTCCTATAAACACATAGTACTAGCATAGGCAGAAGGCACTGTGGTGCTGATCATCATCCTCTGAGTCAGCCATTTGCAACCACCTTCTCCAGGCTGTCATCTTGCCACTACAAATTCAAAATCTGAGTCAGAACCCAATTTAAACTGCTATAATTAACAGTCCCAATTTAACCAAACCTAGCAGTTTGTCATGTTGCATACTCTGCATACATCTGAGCATCTTGCATTTGGGCTACTTTGTTCCCTGCTCTACCCTCTTCAGCTGCGAAGCAGCTCAGGTCCAAAGAGCATCAGTGGATTCAGGCTCCCAACAAGGCAGAGTCTAACAGCAGCCAAACTATAAAATTCAGCCATGCTGGATTCATTTGCTTGTTCAAAAGCAAAGTACCAAATGTCATGGAATGGGTGCTGCTGTGTGCTAATCTATAAATACTGATGAGTCAAAGGGGGCTGAAGTTCTGCAAGTGATTTGTCAGTGAGAAAGAGTTACTGTACAATGGAGTGGCTCACTGCAATGAGGCAGCTCTGGGGCAGAGAGCCCAGCTTGGCGAGGAAAAAGCCTGGGTGCTGCTTAAGGGAAGGATGAGTGGAAGCATCTTGCTTGCTGGTGAGCCCCAGAAAACGGACCAGCCAAATTTTCTATGTGGAAGACAACTGTTTATCAAACAAGCTAAAAACGAGCACTATTTCCTTTGTTGTTTCTATATGCTCATGTTACTAAAAAAGGCTTCACTCTGAAGAGGGCCTCTGGTCACTGTGGATAGTTTAGAGTGTCCCTGCCTTCACTTTAGGGGAATTCCCTGCATTTATTTTTAGGAAATTACAAATAGGTGACTTACAGATTAACTCATGTTTTTGCAGCCACAGGTGATGCCAAAACTGTGGGCGTAAACATATTTCTGAAAAATGTGTCCTTTGAAGATTTAGGGAAGTTTTTTTTCCTCCACTTTCTCTCCATTGCTTCCTATCCTTTCTCTCACCCATCGAGTTTGAATGCCTTATTTGGTCTTCGTGTTTTTTGGTGTTGTTTATTTTTGCAGTGCTGTCTTGAGAACCTTAAAAGGTTCTGGCTCTTGACCCAAGTGCAAGTGGAGAACCATATACTGCCCATGCGTGTCTGCAGTCTGCATCGATGTGAATGGACTAACACAGCTAATTCATACATAATTCACACAGCAGATCAGCAGGCAAGCTGGAATAAACTCCATGTCTCCAAATCTAATTTAAGTAACCTATGCCCTAGACTGCACCCACCCTGCTCTCTCAACACTTTGCAGTGATCCCTCTCCATCCTGTGGCTTCCTATGGATGCCCACTGTGTGTATTATTCTGTGAACACATCCAGTTGAGCCCATTTCAATGGATTATTTTTTATCATACTTATACATTGCTCTACTTCCTTACTGAAATACCTACATGCCAAAAATTACAGGAATTTTTAAGGAAGCCACTGAGAAACCCACGACTCCCATGCTGGCTGTCTCAAACACTTGTATTTGGTCTTCTCATGATGTTCTCATCATTATTTTAGCATCAGTTTCTACAGTGATACACTTATCACTGTATAAATGATCATTATATGTCTTGGGGAAAAAAGATAAATATATTTTCGACAGTACTTTTTAAATGTCTACAACTGTACATTTCCACACTGCCTCAGGAAAGTGCACAGTGCTCTTCCAACAAACTGTTTTTCTTCACTAGCTATTATAGAATGTATGCAAACACATAATAGACATATAATATTATAGGTCTGAATATGTGCTTGCATCTGCAGAAAAAATCCCAGGGAGCTCTCATTTATACTCACAGTGACCAAATTGAGAAATAAAAAAACCTTGCTTCATCCTACATCTTTTTACTTCAGTGAATTATTTTTATTGATTCTGCAAGTCTTAATTTTAAATTCAGTTTTGATGAAAAAAGTAGCTGATCTTTTGCCTGTTATTATACAAAATATATTTCTATCAAGTGGAAGGAAATATAATTTGTAAAATGATCAGTTACATAATGATTACAGTGGAGAAATATATTCTCTAATATAATTTCTTAAATGGAGGAATTTAATATGAAATAGTAGATTTCCAAATTTATACAAATAACACCAGATGGTGAGCAGCTAGTTTTAATTAAATTAGGTTTGATAATTATAGCTGTTTAATTTTTAGGTTTGACTCAGATTAGAAAGAATGTATTCTTTCCCTGTAAATTTATTTTTAGTTTTCTTCCAAGGTTGTGGATATTGCATTATTCACCATGGCCTGGAGCAGCAGAGAGCTGTGGTCAACTTTCTGGCAGCTGATTTTGGCCGGCTTTGGTTCTGCTTCAGCACTCCAGAGGATGAGGCGTGCTGGGACCCCCTGATGGGAGTCAGAGGGAATTTTGCCAATGGAAGCAGAAGGGAGTTTCTCCACACGAATATGTTTTCACAGGTCAATCTGTTGACTCCAGCACTTCATTTCAGCTGCTTTTGAGCAAAGGAAGAAACCTGACAAGAACGATGCCTTCGCGGCTGCTGTGCACATTTCTGCGCTGTGACTGCAGCGATCCATTCGCACACGCACACGCCCGCACTCCCTGCAGTTTGTGTCCTGCAACATTCCCTCTGGGAGGAGCCTGCAAGGGCTACAGCCTGTCCAGCCACACACAGCACTGGTACCCTGCTCTGACACACTCTTTCCCATCACTACTGCTTTCCAGAAGTTCCTCTGGTCTGGCTTGAACCTTGAGCTTGCCAGGTCCCAGTGACTCCACTGAGCCATAGAAATATGCTTAAAGCTACAAACGTGTCCAAGCCCTTTTTAAAATGTGGATAGAGTCCAAAGCCTATCTTGCAGGACCAGCTCCCTGCTAATCAATGCTCACAGTCCCATAAGAATCACCTCCTGCCTTTGGAACAAGCCAAGTATGATCAGGATCCATATAATCGAGTCCGTTCTATTTACAGGTCTGGCAGTTGCAGCCACAAGCCCAAATGAATGCTGTCATCAACTTTGCAGGTCACAACAGCAAGAAGGGTCTTGGCTGCAGTGACGTTTGTGAACGCTCAGCTTCTCCCCAGCAGCAGGATGGTGCAGGTTGACAGATCCATGTGAGAACAACTGTGGGGCGTTTGCTCAGTGGATGGTCTGATGTTCAGGGGGAAAAGGACTCTTTCAGTGTGACTGAGTTCATGGCACCCTTCTCATTTGCTTGAGCTCTTAATCCATCTCCTCTGTACACCATAAAAAAGAAGTGGGTGGGAAACAAAGAGGTTTGGCTCATTGTATCATCACAGTTCAAAGGCACTTGGAATATGATCATTGTAATTGAATACTATAATTGTAATTGAACATATAATTGAGAACTTCAGTGTTGCAGTTAAAAGATGTGTTCAGGACCTGCCTATAACTCCTGGAAATCTTCAAATGGTTGTGACTTCCAGCACAATTTTAGGCTGGAAGAAGCCAGCCCAAGGGCATACCCTCCATTTCAGATGACATTAAGAAACTTAAAAGTTTCCTTAAATCATCCCCCCCACTTCAGCTTAGAGCTGGCACTAGGACTGGCACACAGGCAAGGTGGTGCTGTCCTGCCTCCTCTCTCTAAAGTCCTTTTTCTTTTATCTCAGTTTTCTCTCAGCATGGTTCTTCTTCCATTATCTGCCTAGTGCAAATCCTGTCTCCTGCTCGGCTTTCTCTTTTTGTGTGTGCTGAAAGGCAGCCTCCCTGAATTTGGATGATATTGATTATGTAAATCAGCACTTCTCCTCTAGATTGCTTTTTCTTTGTGAACTGGGAGCATAATTTGCAGTCTTCTACCTGATAATTGTGAGGATAATTTGAGCTGTCTCTTTGTGGAGTCATCAGTGACTGTTTTAATTTCCATATGTGAGCAGTGCTCTTCTATTTTTAATTTTTTTTTCCTAATCCTGCCTTCTTCTGAACTACTGGATTGATTCTGCTGTTCATAGCAGCATCACCTGAAGTCTATTTTGGAATTTCCGCTGCCAGCAAGATTGAAATTTATCTACAATGTGACAGGTTTTTCAACATTTCCAGAAAAGACATAATCCCATAACTATCAGCCTGACAATAAAGTTGTCTATCTGTAATGAAAAATTGAGGACTCATGGACATGTTTTTCACTGCAAAAATGTTTCAAAATGAAGTAAAACAATACCATTTTGTTGTGAATAGCACATGTCTTCCATCAACTTGAAATACCAACTATAGGCTTGAAAATTAAAATAATGAGAGGTCCCTGACATATCATTCCTTTATTCGGCATTGAACACAACCCACTTACAAAGGGCCATGTAGCACATTTCACAGCAAATGAGATTTAAGTAATCTATTCACATGGTTTCTAAAGGATAGAAGAAAAAAGTATAGTAGTCTATTACTGGCTGTTGTCTCAGAAAAGGTGACCATTGCTTTATTATACCGTTTTAAAAAAAGGACTGCAAGCAGCTTCTTCCTTCCTGGTTCGCATGATATTAGTATTGGCTAAGCACTGAAAATATGCTGAAGGTTTTATAAGATACAAGCAAAGAGGAGCTCTGAGCAGAGGCAGAGACCCAAAGGCAGCTCCTCTTGGTGTCAGCAGTCCTCTGGAGCTGGCTCCCAGGGCATCCAAAGGCTGCACAGAGCATAGGGGCAGGACATCTCTACAGTGCCTCAGGCAGGACTAATGATAACATGACCACGGCTCCCTCTTCATCTTCCAATTTCCCATCAGATGCTTCAAGCCTGACCTCACGGAAAATCCATGTAGGATATGGCTGTGATTGAACTAGTTTCTTCAGAACTGAGTTTCACTAGGAATTGCACCATTAAAAAAAAATAGAGAGAGAAAAATCTCTTAAGCTGCAGTAAAAGCTTAAAAAAAGCCTCTCTCAAATTTCTCCACAAGAAAAAAAACTACTCAGGAGTTTTATTTGTATAAACTAACCATATCCCCTTCTATTTTAGTTAATAAAATAGTATCAAATGCTACATTAACTTCTCTGCATTAAAAATAGTTTGGAGGAAGTATGTTCTATTCCAAATATGTCCAAAAAGGGTCACATCTGACCCAATCAATATGCTTTTTTAAGTTTCTGTCTGCAAGAGAAATGTCACAGTAATTAGTACATTTTCACGAAATAGTTCCCTTTGGACAAAGTGGCATTTTCTAATAGGAAAATATTCTGTTAGAAAATTTCAGATCGATTCTACTGTTAACAGACTGCTCAGTTGCACCTGCAAATAAAGTCACATCTGGGTTCTACTGAAATCAGTCATGATTCTGTCAGAGGCTTCAAAGAGTCTGGAATTACAAATGTGGAGGTACGTGTGTAAGAATATATGTATCTGTATCAGTTATGTGTATCATCTATCTTTTACATATCTATACCTAGATAATTATAGATCTTGCTATATACACACCAGGAAAATGACTGGTTTAACAGATGGGAGTCCTGCAGGAAACCCTAAGAAGAGCCAGTGTTGCAGGAGAAGAGAGGCAAAGGCATATGTTTTGTTGTAGCTTGAATTACCAGAGAGCTAATCCCCAGGAAGGGGGTATATTTGACCTTCTGGAGCATGGGGAAAGTTAACCTTTAATATTTTTCAATCAACACATTCCAAGGGAAACTTTCTGTTTCATTGCAGTATTAATAAACCATCAAGATATCTGCATTTTTAGCAAGCTATAGAATCTAGAGGATTGGATTTTTTCAGCACCAGTCATGCAATTTGTCAACACTGTACTAGCTGAACAGTCAGTCAAACAAGACTCTTTCTTAATTCTTGAAATGTGGCCAGTTCCCAAATTTAAACAAAGTGGCCCAAGATGTTTATTTTCATTCTTGGTTAGCTGGTAAATGGTTTGAATGTAATATTAAGCATCATTAGCAACTGTTGAAAGGTGAAATGATTGAAATGAATAAGAAATGCTACATTTCAAAATGTATGGGGCTGTATTGCTCCCATGAGAACTCCCTGATAGATTTAGGGTGTGGAGAGTCAATCCTTTATCATCATGCCTTCCTGCTTCTTAAATATTCTGACATCAAATTGGACACTAAAGTATAATGCTGGAATATACCATACAAGAAATAATTTATTGGTAGAGACTGTATCCTCATAGGAAAAATTTCAGAAGTAGGTGAAATTGTTTGAATGGTAGGATTGGGGGAAAAAGGCTGTGAGTGGCCCTTAAGAATACATTTTCAATGCATGCACAATAGCACTAAAATTTGCAGATACAAATACAATAGGCTAAAAAATAGGCTAACAAATTTTCAACTCATGCACAATAGTACTAAAAATATAGATTTAAATGCAGTAGGCTAAAAATACAGATACATCCTCTGTTAGCAGTGCATAAACACACATGTCTCTGTGTGTGTGCATGTCTGGGCACATATGAATGGAGATATGAAGCAAGGGCATCTCTTTTTCTTTGACATCTACACAGAAATATCTTTCCCCACTGGTTCTGCTTTTGAAAAGTCAGTAATTTTCTTTGTCTTCAGCCCAGTACAAAAATCCTCTGAGATTCATTGTCTATTGTGACCTTAATTCTGTTAGTCATGTCTAGATACTGCAGCAATCTTTGGGTTAAAGTATGATATACCACACACATCCAGGGAATGGCAGCTTTAACTTCAAATATTCCTGCTTTTGTGTATTTATGTCAGAGCTCCAGCACTGCTCTTTCAGTGGGGAAAGAGGAAGATTATGGGCTCGTTATCTGGCCAGCAGTGTTAGTACTTCAAAAAATACAGGTTTCTCAGGACAGTAGGTTCTGTATGTGCTGAGTATCTGTTTATCTATCCCTCAGCCTTCGCTTTAAAGAATGTACACATGCATGTGTAAATGAGTATGTGCATGAATATGCACAAATATACATGTGAATATTTGTAATAATACATTATGATCATTAGAGTAACTGTACACAAAGCTGAAACAATGTTTTTTTCTGGTTGTCACATTCTGCAGATTCACACTGGAAGCCCTCAGATTTACTTCATCAACATATCAGAGAGAATTGGCAAATGAGGCTTCAAAATGCTGGGCTAATTACAAAAGCAGAATCAGAAAGGTTAAAAAATGTTAATGTGCATCATTAGGGCAGCACAACCTATTGAGCATCAGCTGATGAGAATTTATTGTGGGAGTTCAGACAGGCACATACCACGAGTATAAGAGGAATTAAAGCGTACGAGAGTGCTCTTTGTATCCAGTACTCCTGTTAATGTTCTCACATGCTCACAGTAACAACTCTGCATTTGATTTTAATTGTTTAGCTGCCTGAACTGTGATCTCTCCCTGTCAAGCACTTAGATTTCCTAAATTCACCACTGAGGTATCTGGGTGCTCACGGTAGGCATCCACCGATATGGTTTGCAGTCTGTGAATATTTGCCATACTGGTCTGATCCCCAAGACCATGTTCTGGTCTCTGCTTAACCTGCACTGGGAGATGAAAGAGCAAATCTTGCTAATGCACCCGCACTCCCTCTGCCTGGCTAAGGGAAGAAGCATGGTGTTTTTGTTATAAAAGACTTCGCTGCTTGCTTTAGAGATGGCAGTGAAGTAGCCTGAGGGAAATGCTTGCGTGTTGTGCTAACAACATATGTTAGATCTATGCCAACATCCTCCTCTCTTGCTCTCCCAGGTGCCTTAACTACAGCTGAGACACAGAGGCTGGTAGTACCTGCTCCAAGGGGAGAACAGGTAAATGTTGGAGACATCTTTCAGGAACAGAGGACATGAGCTGTGTGTCATGCATTCGTTTGGTTTCAGAGCTAGCGGTAAATCCAGACCCCCGGTAGGACCTAATTACCTCCCATCTGAACACTAACTCACAAGCTAAATGCTGTCGAGGCGAGATGGGGACTCATTTCCAAGAACACAGGCACAAACACATTTTTATTGGCCATAGAAAATGGCAGTGTGTGTGCCAATATAGCATGGATGTCTGACTCAGAACATAAAGTGCAGGTGCCAGCAGCAAGAAGATGCTGCTAAGAAATAGCAGCTCTGTGGGACTGCAAAGTATCAGCTGTCTGGGGAGACCAGAACTGGAAAAAAGAGACACTGATGACTGAAAACACTTTTTTTTTTGCCATCTCCACAGGTCCCCTTGAGCTCTTCACCCTGCAGTCGGAGCACAGAACCATGGCAGTGGGAGTGATGGGGTTGCCCCTTCTGAGATGGATCCAAAAACTCTGATCTCCTCTTCCTCAGGGAAACTTTCAACTACAGAGACTCTTCATCCACATGGGAGAGGAGTGAGAGGGCAGTGTTAGATAAATACAGAAATTCCTCTTCTCCTCACGGGATGTTCCTGGCAATGGATAAGACCTCATGGCTTGGCTTGCCCTCATCCCTGGAGTCTCCTTTAGGAGGTAATCTTCGGAGAAAAGAAAATCAACAGCACTACTATATTTTGTACAGTGCCTTGCACAGTGTATCCCTGATGTGACTGGGCTTTTGGGCACATCAGACCTACAGGTAATAACTACAAACATTAACTGTCTCTGAGGATAGGAGTGGAAAAGGAAATTGTCTTTGGATAAATATAGTTCCTTTTGATTGTGTATTTTCTGCTGGCTCTTTGCCTTCAGGCAATGTATGACAACTTGAGGAACAGGGGTTTTTGTCCCCTAGGCAATGTTTTATTGCTCTCTACCTTAATAGTAGTCAATATTTGTAATTATCTGTCCACGCCACAGGTAACTGCAGGACTTTTTGGGGGAAAAAAAGAATGAAGATGGCAGCACAATTTCTGACAAGATTTGGATAAAAGCTAACAAAAGGCAGGCTGGTGGGCTTAAATCCCCTGCACAGATCTCAAAGATTTTCTTGTTTTATACAAGTCCTTTGTACCTTATTGTTATGCTTACTACGCAAAACCTGTATAGGTGCAAGTGTATGTCTTTCTGTGTGTATGCAATCACATATGACCACATTTGCTTATTTGCATAGTTGTATGAATACATGCAGCATGTGTGGGTGGTGAGAAGCTAAAGGAACATTTGCAAGGTTGACAAGACCAAATTTTGATCCTCCTTCAACCTGCTGGGTCTTTCTAAGTGCATGCTGGGGCAGAAGGAGAAAGAATCCCCTTTTGGGCTGAAAGATGCAGAGAGACTGAGGCTGCAGGAGGATAAAAACTGCAGCTCAACAGCCTGGTGCTGAAGAGTTAACTCAGCAGACTGGGTTTTCTGTTAACACAGTTATGCTGCTGACAAGCATCAGCAGTATGGTCGTCCTCTCCTCCCTGGCACCCAGTGTGAGCCAGCAGAAACTCGCCTGGAGATGAGTGTCTCAAGCTCTGCACACAGCATCCTGACGGCCTGCATCCCTTGCCAGCTATCAGTGACAGAGCTGACATGGAGAGGCAAGAGAGGGCACAGCTGGCATGCAGAACCCTGCCATCAGCACGCCTGCATCTGCTGGGTCTGTTGTGAGCAGTTCACCCAGCTGGGATTTTAATACGGCTGCATCCCTCCTTTTGGAAAGTGGTATTTTTCCCCCTTGATAATTGAGATGTGAAAAAAAAGAACAAACACCCAATTAAATGTTTTTAGGGTAGCACATGCGTGTGAAATTTTAGGCCTGCTGACCTTGGCAGGATCCCCATAAAAAATTAGTACAAAATTAGCGGTGTTTGTTATTCTGAAAGGCCATCAGCCACGAAGGCAAAGGCAGGCAGAGGGAGAAGCAGCCTGCTGATACAGGGCCCCATTCTGGAGATCCTGCCTGTGATCCTGCACTGCTCCGCAGGTCTGGGTGCAGGATGCTTGGTGGGTAGTGGCGAAATGAGGGGGCGGATGTGTGGCACAGTCATCCCTACGCTTCACAGTTCCTCAATTGCAGCTGCCATCAGTGGGCGTTTATAGCACCAGGCACCCTACACCCAAACCTGCAAAGCGCTGCAGGAGCTCACAGGTGATGACAGCTCTTGTCACCTCCCGGGAACTGCTCAGATCCACACAGGACTGGCCACACACACACCACTCACACATGGCACCTCGCCTGTCGGCTCCTGACACTGGCTGTGCTCTGACAGATTTTTTTATCTCATGGATGGACAGACAGCTCTCAGCTTGACCCAGCAGATTCCTTTTCTTTCTTACTTTTGTATTTTTGTGTAAAGCCTTAAATAGCATGTCTGTAATCATGCTTTTCAGCTGACCCATATTCTAACACAGGTTCACCCTGTTGGTGGCTGCTCCAGGTTCAGCTTGTTAAATCCTTCCTGGTAGCTGAGGAAGGAGAATAAGTTAGACAGGAGGAGAACCAGGTGTTAGGAGCAGGGGAGGCAAATGCAAGGGACGGCCCCCTTCCTGGCAGTGCTGGAACTGAGCCCATGTACAGTTTCTCTTCTGCTGATTCTCACAAGCCAGAGCTTTACACCACCAGGCACTTGAGTGCTAATTTAAAGGTTGTGGGCTCTGCTAGAGACAGGCGAAGGCTTAGGGCTGGTGATGATTTATGAATCCTGATGCTGGATTTTGAGGTGCTTGGCTCTTGGGGTCTAGTTCTGAGCCAGAGACAAGGTGCTGAGTTACCTGCACCTCTGAAAAAAATCCATTTGGGGTATTCCCTTCTTCCTGTTCCCTTCTTGCACAGTATCCTCATGGCAAGCGCTTGGAATAGTGAAGATCCCAAGCAAAAATCCCTTCTCTCTGAATCACCACTCTTCCTCTCAAAACTGATCACTCTTCAAAACCACATGCGAAATTTATTATATTTTACTTTCTCTCAGCAAGGGGATGTGGGTGTCAATCCTTGCTGCAAGAGGCTCTTTTTAAGGCAAAATTCAAGAGCAGGGTAATCCCCAAGAAGGTGGAAAAATGTGAATTTGAACTTCTACAGGCAGGAGAGGAAACTGAGCCTGGATTTGCTGCAGCTGGAATGAGTGCCTTCACCACATTGCCAGCATAATATGACCCTGTTATCTCTATCCCTACTTTGTGCTAAGAACCACCTGGAAAATACATAGTTTGTGGATGCCACTGGATTTAAGTATGTGATAAAGGCTGAGTTGCTAAACTGTGGTAAGGTACTCAGGTACATAAAGATCCTAGAGAACAGAGGTGTAAGAAATGTAGCTAAAGATTTGAGGCGTCCGCAGGCTCTTACTCCTGTATTGGGTTACCAGAATTTGTCCACATCCTTTTCCAGACTTGAACCTTTCCCTGTTCATAGCACAGTAATAAGATTCCACTACCAATCAGTTTTAGTAAGTCTCATGAAGTTGCTGAATTAAACTTTGGCCCCAAAGCCATTATGGTATAATAAATGCTTATGTTGTAAACTGGTAATCTCAGAGTGTATGGTCCTTCCAAGAAGAAAATATTTTCTTTTCAGGCTGAAAATTCACCTGGAAGTATATAAATCTAGAGGGCAATCCCATATTTCTCCAAAAAAGAGATGGGAAAGGGGGTATAGTTTTTGGTTTTCCAATTAAAAAGGATGCTAAAGTAAGACCTCAGAAAGAACTTAAGCAGCACTGTAGTTGCAAATATGACAAAGACACAATAACAATGAGCAGACCAGAATAGATCCACTAGCAGCCTGAATCCATTACATTTCCTCAAATATTTCTTAAAAGAACTGAGAGTGAAAGCAGACCAATAGATACCAACAATCCTGTGGAATCGCTTAGCTGAACTGGCCAGCTGTTTTGTAGTTCCCAAATCCATCTTTTCATAAACTGGGGAGGAAACAATAGAGCACTACAAACACTTTTTTTAAGTGACCATGCTCTGATATTGCAGAGATAAAATACAATCATTCATCCCTCAGTTTATGCAAACCCGAAAAAGTCTACTCTGGTTTAACTCTGCTGAAGAGATACTGCATAGGGATAGATTTTAATTTTTAATGAGCTATTGAACCAGACAATTAATCTTTATCTTTAATGATTAAGATGTGGATAATATTGCCTGTAAGTCATCCGTGTTGGATGAAAGTTACTATGGCAGCAAAAGGTAATGGTGTATTTCTTCCTGGTCAATTGCTTACAGAAAAATGCTTTGCTGACTTGCAATAGCACAAATAGAACTCACAAAAATCAAAGTTCTGTTGAACTTCAGAAGTCCTAGCACTTCAGATTTTGGAAGAGAAAATTAAAAAAAAAAAAAGAGAATAACACTTGTTTTTGGAAAGAGACGGAGGTTCATTAAACACTGTCTGGGAAACAGATTAAGTACTTATTGGAAATCCAGAACTACAGTAGAACACTGGTAATTCCCTTCCCCTTCCCCTTCCCCTTCCCCTTCCCCTTCCCCTTCCCCTTCCCCTTCTTTTCTTTCTACACATTCATTTCCAATCCAAATCAATCTATCTCTTCTCATATACTTTTCTCTCAGGAGTTACTAAATATTGTGAGATTTTTGAGGCAAGGTGTCTGTTCTGCTCCTGCCCTTCCCCACCTTCTTTACAGAGGAGCTACAGGGCTTCAGAAGTCCCTTGCCCTCCCCTTGGAGCAGTCCCTTAGTTCAAGGGTTACAGAGACCACCAGAAGTGCCTGTGCCAAGCACTAAAGGCCTCTGCTGAGATGCTGTGTGCAGGGTCTGGAGGAGATGCCATACTGCCCCCAGGAGTGCTAAAATACTGCCAAGGACCTTACTGCTCTCCAGAACAGCCAAGGACACAGAGGACACAAGCACAACATATTCGGTCCCTTCCATCCCATGCCACTGCTCGCCTCCCACACACGCCCTGCTGTGCTTTGTGCTCATGCAAAGGGACTTTACACACAGACACTTCTTTAATACCTGAATCCCTGAGCAGGACACACAGACACGCCTGTCATTTCCCAAGCTCTGCCACGGATGGTTGTAATTGTCAGTAATTGGCATCTGCCGAGAAGCCCCCTGAGACAGGGGCACCAACAGACTTCTGCCAAGGCTTCTGTTTTGTGTACCAAGTATCCCAAGGGAGCATCTTGGCTACGTAAAACCCCAGTATCTTGAATTTCTCAGAGAAGCCTCCAACACACTGACTGACACCTAGGAGCAGTGCCCCAGCTAGCCAAACACATGTAATTATAAAGTAACTGCAAGGGTGAATAATGTATCACATATAGTCCTTTGAACATATGGACTTGCAGATTCCATGTAATGAGAATAGCCTGTGCATTGCTGGGATCTCATATAGCTTGGGGAGTAGGTTATATATTCATGTAGTGTGATGTGGCAATCCCTTAGCTTATCTGTCCCCACAAAAATGCAGGAGCTGCCGCAGCCCTGCAATGATGCTGCTCGATGTGAGGCTGGTTGGAAATGGAAACTGAAATAAACAACCAGTTTTAGATCTTTGTGCATCAAGTCCCTGAGCCCATCCTAGAAACACGAGAGCTAAACTGCAGCTCCACAGCGTGCTTAAACAAAAACTAACATAGCTTATACCTCCTCTAGTGAAACAGGCCCAGGGCACTGGCACAAGGAGTTTCATGTTTTTCTTGGCATTGTCAGGCAGTTAGTAGGAGCTCTGAAAAGGTTTTGATGTGGATTGAACAGTGCTCTTCCAGACAGTGGCCAGGGTCAGGCATGGCCACAGGTCAGACTGCTCTCATGGCTGGGAACTGTGAGGGGAAAGAATTTCATTGCTCTGATTTATGCACCTGGCACTCCACATACCTGGGACCAAAGTGTGGGAGCATCACCTCTGCTCAGCCCTGCAGCTCCTCCATCCCTACCCATGCTTCCCTGCTGAGCTCCAGTGCCTCAGGCCAGGTCAGGCTGCTCCACCAGCACAACAGAGGGCATTGCCTCACCTTGCTAACATCCCAGTGGCCAAAAGATTATCCTGGAACTGGGGGTTTCCGGGCTCAAGCGCACACAGCACCAGCCAGCTGAATCTGGATGAAGCCAGGCCTGCAGCCCAGAAAAGGCACAGGAAAGCAGGGGCAGTGAGCAGCAGTGCCTTCAGCAGCTGTTTCTCTGGAAGGGGGAGTGTTTCTCTGTGGGTTGCTCATGCCGAGGACAAGACACGCACCTCTGTGTCATGCTCGGGCAGAGTGACAGCTGTGACAGCTGTGACCCAACCGTCCAGATCTCCCATGGCAAGCAGCCCTGGCTCCTACCCCTGGGATTCAGGACTAGGAAAGCCAAGCCTTGAAGCCTTAGCACTAGGAGCAGGTGGGCTTTCCAACAGACACGGAGTTGGCTGTTACAAATGGTAACCTCAAATATCCATTCTGTGGGGAATTCCAACATTTTCCATCCATTGTCAGCATAAATGGCCCCCAGGTTTAAACCTCCCATATTGCGATGTCTGTGAGGAAATATAATTGCCATCAGCTGAAAGGTTTTGCTTCTGTTTTGATTTGGAGAGCTTTTTAAATTTTGTAATTTAATTTTTATATATGAATAGAGCATAATACTTATTTTAATTATAAACAATATCAGATATGGTAATGCAATAATTCATTAGTATTCTAATTGGTAAGTGTTACTGTAACTGATATTTGCTTTGGTAATTGGTATTTTAATTGGTAATTGGTGTTCCAAATGGCCATTGGGGTAACTCTTACTAGTGACTGGTAATTACAATGGAAATTTTTAATTGGTATTCTAATTGGTTTGGTAATTCATATTTGGTTTTTCACTGGTAACAGAGTAAAGTGGTCATTTGTAATAGATAATTGGTTTGGTAATTGATTTAGCAATTGGCATTGTAGACAGTAAAAAAACAAGTGATCAAAACACACTAATTTAATAATGTAAAATACGTAATATTTTGAAATTAAAGCTAGTTTACAAAACTGGCAATCAAATAATTTGAAACCAAAAATCTCTTACTCAAATATTTAAATTTTAGAAAAATGTTTCATTTTAAGAACTTATTTTTATGTCCTCTCCTCTGATTAAGGTGTCTGGGCATGTGTGTCATCAAATACCCGAGGATCAGTCCCATGACTCAGCTGGTCCTGCTGAAACCCAGCCCCAACTGTACCCACCTGACACCCTGGATATGGTCCCCAAAGGAGCATTTTCCTGTTATCCTGCTTTGAAACATCCACTCCTGAACTATCACCTGAACATCACATCAGCCTGCAGATACGGCAGAACTTTCCCCAAGATTGGTCTTCAAACAGGATATTTAATGCTGTATGAAGTCAGATATGGTAAAAGGAGCTGTCATCAAAAAGGTTTTTCCTCGTTTCCCATATATATGGGATTATTATATTATTATATTATTATTTTCTATGCTGGAGGTCCTTTGACATTCTGCAATACAAGAGATAGTGCAAGCCACTGGGTGGGAAATCATGTTACTTTAAAAAAAAAAGACTTTGGAGTGCTGCAATGCTAATATCATCCACAAAAAGACAGCAAGACTAAGATCTAAAGGGAAGAGTAACTAAAATTGCTCACTACAGCCTTTGATGCAAAAAAATACTTGGTTGCTTATATAACGGATGGTACAAATTTTCATAGAGAAATATCCAGAACTGCCAGCACTATTTCTGTCCTATTATGGCCTTTGGAAAACTATTGATTTTCTTTCAGATGCATCAAGTTGAGCATCCAATGCACATTCTTCCTCTCCAAAATGCTTTGCCCAAAGACGTTTGAATATCTGGCTCATTATACTGTGTGCTTCCATGATCAGCATAGAAATCCAAGATAGAAAATGCCCTTTTGGTCATCCAACCCAACCCTCAGCACTGGAATTGTTCCCTCTCCCTCTGTACACTTTTGACTGTTTTATTCAGCCCAGTTATAAATGACTCAGATAACGAATTCCCCTGGAAAGCTGCTCACCACCAGTGACCACCACTATTGTGGACTGGGACTGGGATTACATCCAGTTACAAGGAGGAAGATTTCAATGTGATATGTACAAAAGGAAAACAGAGGAAGCTATGAATTTATTATAAAGAGCCTGTGTTTTGAAGTAAAAAATCTCAACACTTAGCAAGAGAGTATAATATTTGAGACTGCGTCTACTTCAGACAATTAGAAGTTAAAATTTGGACCTGTAACTACAAACCAGAAATTCCTCAGAGTCGGGTGAGTTTTTTCTATCAGCCAAAGGTCCTTCAGAGAGCAGCAGGAGTTTTGGTAAGAGTTCAGTTGTTAAGACTGGCAGTTTGAGGATATGACCTTCAAATTGTAAAAATTCTGCTTGTAGTTTAACGTACCTGGATTCCAAGAAAAATTTCCTTCTGTCTCCTCCACTTTAAGTAATAACAAGGACATGGAATTATTTTTAAAAGGCTCCTCACAAACTGGAATATGAGGGTGCATTTTTAGATCATCTTTATCTTTCTTAAATCATTTTCAAGCTCTGTGAGGGTTTCAGCAAAACAATTCAAAATGCTTGTCTCCACCAGCCAGTAATTCAAGGCTGATTTGTAAATCCTTACGTAATGTTCACGGATTTTATAATGTGCAATTACATTTTTCAAATGCTTCTCCTTTCTCATATTCTTTTCCTAAGTCTTTTAATTTAGCCAATCAAAACCCATTTATTTCTGATTTGAAAATTAGTTAATGCAAATAAGGCCTGGCTGACATTTGCAAGTCATTTGCAAATGCCCTTATAGCCTGCAGTCCCTCCTCCTGCCTCTTTTGAAACCACATTTATGCATGTCTCTGATTGATTGATTGATTGTGTGTTGGGTATAGACTTTGAGATACATCAAGAAAACACGATCTATTGCTGCTGGTCAGTATGTGTGCTCCATGTTAATTATTATTCACATGTAAGAGTTTTGGCTATGTCTACATTGGAGCTCACAGCAGAGACTCCCTCAAAATCAATGGTGAAGAAACCTGGAGTTCTTCCTACACAGCAAAGACACTTGTTGGGGTCAAAAACATGAAGTAGCCCCCCTGTGCACCACTGTGCCTAATAAAGTCCATGTGCACTATTCAGGTTCTGTGCTTTATTGATGTACTCTATTGCTTCTGGATCCAACACAAACATTAGTAAGGACAAATCAAATCACACTCCTTTGCAGGGGTCGGCTTGTCCTTCATTCAGCTACAGCCATTGTGGGAGGATTTGCTACCTTATTTCTGCCACCAAAAAAAAAAGAAGCATGAGGACCAAAAACCCCAGTATTAAAGAACTATGTTTCTATCTTCCCATATCTTTCATGTTCTGAGCTAACCTGTGCCCCAGCATCATCAAATGCTCATCTTCTATCTTGGCGCATATACTTTTGAAGTTATTTTAAGCTTGACAGTAATCTTAAAGCTGGTGTCCCTCAGCTGCCTCCTGCCAGGGACACCTTCCATGGTAGTAGCAGTGCTGGTCAGTGATTGTCAAAGCTACTAATTTGGCACTTTTCCTTTTTTTTTTTTTTTTTTTTTTTTTTTTTTTTTTTTTTTTTTTTTTTTTTTTTTTTCCCATCTCCTCAAGAGAAATTGCAGGAAAAATACAGGATATTTTGGCTTGAATCCTGTCTTACATGTTTGGTAGTTTCACCACCAGATAAAAACTCATAAGGTTATCTTCTGCAAAGTGCAGTAATATCACGATTCCAGAGAATGCTCAACGTGCAACATTGGCCTAAGGACCACCACCCTTCAAGTGCACTCCATTGCAGGCAATAATGCAGCATGAGGATAATCACACAGGTTTAAGCACATTAGCTCAGGTACTGGAAGTTGATTTATTACAGCGGCACAGAGCTCTATATGTACTAATTCAACTTGCTTCTCAACTAACAGCTGTGTCCTTGCAGTAATTACTATGACTTCTATCTGTTGTTTTCTAGTCTCACTACAACTTTGGTGTGTACATGCAGGTGTTTACGTGCTAACCATAGGTGTCCAAGCCCCAAGATAACTCAGCAGAGAGGCAGTCACTGCAGCCAGTGGAATTTTCAGAGTATTTCAGTTTGCTCCAATTTATGAACTGGTTCACAGGTTACCATGGGAGGCCAGACAGCCCACACACTGCACTTACCAGTACTCAGTTACATTTAGGCCTCTTAACCTGGAGGTGGCCACCACGCCCAGTATGTGATTATGAAGAACAGCACAGTGCTGAGCAAGTGATCAGGACCCTAAGGGACAGATGTACCCTTCAGCCTGTACTGAGGAACCAGAGCAGTCGTTTACTGTTCCAGTGCACAGCAGCGTCCCAGTACATAAAAAAAAGGTACTCCACTCTTCCCCCTTCCTTCCCTGTCAGACCCCCAAGATCCTTACCAACCTCATCTCTGCAAATGCTCACATAGTTTCAGGCTGTGTAACAGAAATAAATTACTCCTCTATTTCTGCTCTTAATGTGTTTTGTTCTTTCCCCCATCTCCCAATATCTAAAATCTCCCCTTCCTTCCTGATGAGGTAAGGAAAGTTTTGCATCATGCCCTTCATGTGTAACAGCCTAGCCTCTAAATAGAAGAGATGACAGGCAAATGAGGGTACACGGGCAAGTAGTTAGGGGTGAAAAAGGACATGAGTAACCGAAAAACAATGATGCAGCACCTCCAGTTAGACTTCTCTTTGCCAGTGAGGCTCGGGGAGGGATCAATTATTAGTGGCTTGTTTTCCTTCTGGCCTTTCTTTGGTGTGAGCTGTCGGGTGGCGAGGCAGCTGGTGTGCTGTGACAGCTGCTTGCCATGCTGTTCATAATCGCCCCATTGATACCTTGAGCTGCCTTTGGCTGTTTGTTGTATCCACCTGTTGCCTTTGGTCTGAGCTCCTAAACCCTGCATTTCAAGGGCTGTTGCTTCCCAGTGTGCTCTCTCCAACCCTTCCATGGGCCCCTGTGTGCTATCACAGAGTGAGCAAAACCATTTTTTTATCTGGCCTTGTGGTTCATTACTAATGTACTATTTCACCATCTCCCACTGCACTGTTGTCAATGGGAAGAAAAAAATAGTAAGGAGAAAAAATAAATTTATTATGATTTTGTGAGTACTTTTTTTTAAAGTTCCTGTGTCCATATATTCCCAATATAGTGCTCTGCAACATTTGCAGTCTTCAGATCCGAAGAGACTTTCATCTGCTTCTGAACAGTGCCAACTCAATGGACAGATTGATTACACTTGGGACAGGCAATCACACTATAAAATGTTGTGTTTCATAAAAATAAGACTTCACTTTTTTCTCTCACCTCAGCCAAGTTTTCCAGAGCATACTATCCAAAATTATGCAATAAAAGCAGCAACTGTTTTCTGCAAGAGATGTTGCTATAGTGGTCATTCTGCATTGCACTCTCCAGTTTCTCAGGGAAGGAGATGTCAAAAGCAGGGCTTTTTTATATAATATGAAGCTTCACAGTGACTTTACACATAGTTTAAATGAAACAACGAGAAAACCGATATTCAGAAAATATCGAAGACTCAATAGAAAAGTTTTAGTTTGTCTCAGACAGTAAAAATCTGAACCTTTCCGTGGAGGGTTTGCCCTTGCCAGCATGCATGTGTTTATCAAAACATCATGTTCCGGGAGAATTTGACCTTGACTGTGGTTCTTCCTGGGGAACAAAGGCCTACAGAAAAGAAATCTAAAGTAGTAAGTAATTCAGAAGCACAGAAACTCTAGATAGGAATGGATCTCTGAAGGTCATCTGGTTCAGTCTCCATTCAAAGCAGATGTTACAGAAGGGAGCTCCAGGCTTTCCCTGGGCAACTTTGGAGTATCTACATGCTTTCTGCAAAGCCTATTCCTTGGGCTCACCACCTTCATTGTGAAAAAAAAGATCCTAACATTTCATGTGAATTTCCCTTGCTCCAACTTTGCCTTTTATTAACCATTTGTTAAAAAGGACTGAAAAATCTTTATGTCATCTCTTGTGAAGTAGAGAAGGATTACCCACCTCCGAGACTGAAAAACCTGGCAAAATTTTAGGCTGATTCCCCAAGAAAAAGGGGTTCACAAGATCACATATTCAATGTCTTTATGTCTGTTTGTTCCCCACTGATACTTTTTGAACCTCATAGTTTGTTTCAAGCAAGTATGATGGAGTACAGCAATCTCCCATAGATTTCTACAAGTTTGATGAAAACCGTTTTGTGGGCACATGAGAGAGACCATTGTCAGTACCCTCACTGACGAAAAGCTGCAATCTGAACTCAATTGTTATTAGATACCTGAGGATCCACATGGCACAAAGGCATTCTGAATGTCACTGCTAAAAGAAAAGATGTGATCAGACGGCCAGCATTGTATTAGTCATCAGAGAATCCAACCACAGGCTACAGATCCATAGGGAACTAGGCTTCATTAATTCTGCTACTCATGAAATGCCTTGGGTTTTTTACCTTTACTCTTACGCTTCAGCTGAGTGGTCATAAATTCGTACAAGCAAAAAAAAAAGCTCCTTCATATAATCTCCCTTTATATATCATCCTTCTCTTACATGAGGAAAAGAATGGCCAAGAATAGCTGGTCAGATGATTTACTATTACAATTTTCTGTGGGTATATGGGATTTCTGGATGTCACTCAGCTGCCTTTAACAATAGCAAGGACACAATTGTTTCCATAGTAATACCCATTCCAAAGGGGTGAAGGTGTGTGTATTGGGGGGGACAAAGCAAACAGAAGGCACAGTTACACAGACTTGCATATAGGACAAAAATCAGGCACAACAGAATTTGATTCTACAACCCTTGCTATAGAAATTCCTTTTTTAAGGTCATCCAATTACACTGAAATCAGCAGAAAACTGACTTAGCAAGCGTGCAGGCGAAACTCTTTCACAGTTTAGACAATATGAATAGGTGAGAAAGCTTTATGTCTTTTGTCACTCTCCAGTTGTGAATAACTTAACCACAAAATGTACCACTGCTAATAAGAGAAGACATCCCCTAGTTTGTGGTGACAGAGTAGTACACCTTGCCATACTATTTCATTCCTTACTCAGTGCATAGCTAAGTGTGGTCCTGCAGGACAGCCTCCTAAATAACCTAATGGGTTAAAATAGATTGTCTCTCCATGTTGCTCTAGAAGAGAGTTAACCAATAAACAATTTCAGGACAAACAAGCTAAACATGTCTCGCACCTTTTCATCTAAAAATACCATCTGAACAGAGAAATTCTGCTGCTGCAGCATCTGTCAGGGTTTTTCTGTTGCATTCTAGTATTCTTGGTCACCATGAAGAAAAAAAACATTGCAGAAACAAAGGAAAGTCAACTCTGAAGTAAACAAAGCACTTCTGACTCTTTTGTCTACAATTTAATAGAAAATGCTTATCACATGGGCTCCCAGCTGCAGCAGGAGAAGCACCCAAGAAGGTTTTAATAAAAATAGCTTTTATAAATCTCTGAGGGAAGGGGAGAAATTTAAGAATTTATCCATTATTCCATTTATCCAAGATGGCTCCTGGTGCTGGTGCTAAAAGCTCTGCTATTGACTCAGTCAGTTATATGACTCTTTGAGCTGGAGCCAATACAGACCAGCAGAAGAAAAGCTCAGACCTCAGAAACAGGAACAGAGAATTGGATCATAGGTAATAAAACAGTTTAGTCCGTATCTTAGTCTTTAAATGACACGTTTTAAATTACATTGTTTTCTAGTCTTTTGCCATACGAACTGTGAATTCAAATATTTGGTAGTTATGAAAAAAACGCATTTCTTTTCTAAATCTCCTCCCCAGGTTGGAGTTCAGAAGTCAGCTTTCCCATGCCAACCACAGAGGATACTTCCAAGACAGGGCTCTCTTAGGGACACATCATACTGTTGATTATCCCTTTGATAAAACATATTGTCTGTTCCTTCATTTTTAAAGTGTTTTCTTCATAATGTGAATGTATAGAATGGTTTGGATTGAAAGGGACCTTCTGGTTCCAACCTCCCCACCATGGACAGGGACACCTCCCACTAGACCAGGCTGCTCAAAGTCCTATTTAGCCTGGCCTTGAACACTTCCAGGAATGGGGTCATCCACAGCTTCTTTGGGCAACCTGTTCCAGTGACCCACTATCCTCACAATGAAGAATTTCTTCCTAAAATTTAATGTAAACCTGTCCTCTTTCAGTTTAAAACCATTGCTTGACCATCTTTGCTCCAGGTAACCACATGCTGCTTTAGCTGTCCTGGCACCTGAAGCACTCTGGAGCAGAGGCAGACATTAAGAGGCAGGTAACATCCCTGGTTTTGTGCTTTGATGTATTACTTCTTCAGCAATCACCTCATAAGCACAATCAAAAATACATGCCTTAAAAAGAAGCTGAGAATCATCACATGGCATAGAAACCCATTCCAGGATGGAAAACGAACCTTTCTTACACACACGTTGGATTTCTGAGATGGCTACAGGGACACAACCTGCGGCAGGAGCATTACTCAACATCTGCTTCTCAGCCTCAAAATCATGTGAGAAAATCTAACTCTTCTCAACTGGGCTGCAAGATAGATGGTGCCAAAAAACAATTGCAGAGTGGTTTCCTTGGAAGAAACCCCGTCCCACCAGTTGTTTGTCCCATTTTATTCCTTGAGTTGATCCTGCAAGTTGAACTGCACAGATTGATCCCAGGCTGATCTGTGTTCAGGATCTCACTGCCATTGCTGTGAATTTATTTTCCAGTGGATCCAGGGGCTCTGTAGGGCTGTGAACAGTTAATGGTGCTCAGTCCCTCTTGTCCTAGTAAAGACAGTGTTGAATGGGCTTGAGCTTTGTGATTTGGGTTTTATTGTTTAAACAAGCAGTTGTAAAGCACACGCATGCACCCCTCCTGCTTTACAGAGCTCAGAGTGCTAGTGACCTCTGTGTCACACAGGTGCCACAAGATTTCAGGTGAATATTCTGAAGTAACAAAACCTGAGCTGGCAGACTTTCTGTGACCAACGTGTTTTATTAGTAAAAACAAGCATGCAACTACACATTTTATGCTGAATACTATATGACACTACAACAAATTTGTGGGGCAGGAAGGGATAGCATCAGCAGTCTTTGACCATATGAACAAATGTAGCCACAATGATTGTAATATTTGTAGAAAAGGCATGGAAAAGCTGGCAGAAGCAAAAAAAAAATAGCCAGACTGTCTCTTGAGGACCAGATTATGATACATCCTGAGGACCGGCACTGGAAGAAGAAAGAGAAGTTTCTTTTTCTCTTTTGGAGTGACTGCATGTTTGTCCTGAAACACAGAGGTGAGTGGGTTTTCCAGACTCACTATGCTTCCCTGTGTGGGACAAAGTGATGGGAAGACCCAGCCTGGGGAGGGAGGGGGACCTGTAAGTACAGCTGCACCTGTGTACTGAGCGAAGTGTGCTACAACAGGGAAGAGTTCTGCCTCAATCAATCCTCTGCAACCTGTGGAGAGGGATGAGGAAGTAGGTGATGAGTGCATTTTATCCTAGCTGAGGTTTATAGTCATTACAATAGCAACTGAGCTCTCTTCCTCACCCTCCAATAATGGCCTCATTTTATTAAGTGCCGTACAAACACATACACAGAAAAAGTGCCTCCTCCGCACAGCTACATCTCGAACAAACCTGAGCTAGAAAATGTGCAGTTCTCATCCCAACTCAAATTGTTTCTCATTGCTGGAACTGAACATCTATGCCATACAGACTGATATATACTGTCCCTATTTAAAAAATGACATAATGGGTTGTTTTCATATCTAGCAGGAACAAGGAAAATGCGAACAAAAGTCAAGAGAGAAAACAAATCTGTATATTTCCATGAAAAAACCAATCTATTTTAGAGTCATCTTAGGCTGTGTTTTTAGTTGATTTTGTTTGTTTACTTGTTGGTTTCTTTTGCCATACTGATGAATGATATTGATTTGGATCGCACAGAAGTTGCAGATACAATCCTATGTCTATTTCCATTAAACGCAGCATTCAGAGCACCCAACATGACTTGGAGACTTTCCTGACTTTGATGCCTGTACACTAGCAAAGGTAGAGCATCAGGAAAAAGCTTTGTCATCCTGTTTTTCTCAATTCCTTCCCTTCACCACACAGTTTTGTTTATTTATTTGTTTTAGGAACACACTTTTTTTACACTTTGCTATGCATATTTACAATGAAAAGATGATTTGTGTCCTCATTACTGCTCTATTGCTCAATGACAAAAAAACAATAACAAAGCAAAATGATTTTCAGTCAGTTCATAACATTCTATGCAGGTGAACTGGAACTGTAAAGAGTATGATTTAATGAAAGAAGGTGAGAAGATAAAAAAACACTAATAAGGGTGTTTCTCTGCATTGAAAAATCACTTAGGAGCAGAGCAGTGATTTCCTTTATGTTAGAAAAATAAAATGCGGAAGTTCAAAAGCAGCATCTCCAAGGTCAAAGAAGCCCATCCTCTAACACAATATACTCACTCTCCTCCTCAATAACCTCCTTTTTCCACCTGTATCAGCATTTTGTAATTTTCAGATAGTGGATAGAAAATAAATTCATGTGCTTCAGCCAGCTTTTAGCTCTGAAGGAACACACAACGCCGCAGAAGGCACTTGAAGCTCTATGCACTATTAGTGGAGCAGCTCATGAACATTTACCTAGAGCTGCAGACACAGATTCAAACTCAGCACAGAGAGAGACTCCAAAATCAAGACCTTTAAAACGCTCATGAGATTTCTGCCATTTGCTCCAGAGACCTGCAATGAAGAGCGAGGCAATACCAAGCCACACTGAGCAGAGCACGCCGTGACGAATGGTTCAAAGTACAGAGCCAGTTAGAGCTGCTGGAGGCAAAAGGTGCTGCTCCAAATGGGAGCTCCGTGCCATGGCTTCACACTCAGCACAGCAGCTTCTGTCCAGCACGCCAGAGCCGAGACCATATCATCATAGAGAGACAAAAAGGTAGGAGGAGGGGTCAGTGGGCTTCAGCCCGAAGGAACACTTCTAAGGCTCCTTCCCCAGGCATCAACAAATGTGTGACAGGCAACAGATGTCAGATCAGCAATTCCCTGCCTCTGAATCTGGGAAAGCCTGTGTTTTAAAACAGAGGTTTCTCCTAGCAAGTGCTCACCAATCTTCTAGTTCTTTTTTCTGTCATCTTTGTCAGGAGTTGGTGGAAGGAGTGTGATGCAGCAAAGTCTCACTGCCACCAAAGCAAATGAAAAAACCTTGTTAGTACTCTGCAGTGCCACCCTCAACAGAAAAAGCAAAACATCACAAAATATCAACAGAGCAGAAGATAAACCTCAACTGCATTATGACTGGTGTGGCTACCAACACCTGTCAGCAGTAAACTGAGAATTTTTTTAAAACAGGCATTCTCAACTGTGTTACATATTTCTTTCCTTAATTCATTGAGTTCATAACCAAAATTACATAGAAGAGCAGCTAAACTGGTTCATTGTTGCTCAACTCCAATTTAAAAGGACAAAGCAAGAAGCTGAAAAGAATAATATTTGGGGAACTGGATAGCTTCAGGGGATAGTTAATGATGGGACAGAGAGACCTGAATGCTTGCATCACTGGTTTTAATTTGGTTCAGGGCAGTAGTGACACAAAGTCATTACTGTATGAAAGCTGTTCATGGGTTTTTTGTGTGAGATGGGGTGGTGGTCTCGGTCTGTTCCTAGCAGGTGGACACCTGCTTTACAAAACCCAGCAGCACATCTCTCAGCAGCTGTCAAAGTCAAAAAGCCAAGGTCAGACTTGGGGAAGAAACAGGGCTACTGTACTACCCAAGCAACAGGCTGAGGTGTGCTGTGGGGACACTGCCATGCCTCATCAGTGACACAAACAGCGACTGTCCCCTGGCAGCTCAACCCTTTCAGAAAAGACCAACATTTTACTAAATAAGGAGCTGGACAATTAACAAAGACCCCAGGTAACCCACTTGCTTTCATGGGTTCTGTCATTTCCTGGACTGTTGTTTTTTTTATTTGCTGGATGGCAGTAAAGCTGCTCCTGGACAATGAAATTTCTGATTGGGTTTTTATTGTTATTATTTGCAATGTGTTAGTGCCTGCAGGTCACAGACAGGATTATGACTTTGTTGTGATAGGTGCTCACAAACCACTAGTAAGAGACAGTTCTCACTTTGATGACCTTATAGTTTAAACAGAAAAGCCTGAGAGTGAAGGATGAAAAAAGATATTATTATCCTCATTTCATAGTGGGGGAGCAACTGTGCAGAAAGACAAACAGCAGCACGTCCCGAGGGGCTGAGCTCATGTTGCTCTTCCTGAACTCAGTGAAAACTGTGGGTGTTCAACAGTACGTAAAAAAAGGGGCCAACATCACATAACAAGCAAGGAGGAGAATCAGGATTTGGTGGATCCCAAACTGACCTTGTTTAACAGCTTGAAGAGAAAAATATAGAAAAGCTGAAAAATCAAGTTGCTTTAAGAGTACTTGTTTTTGCTGCAGCACCACCCGAACTTGTCGGTTCCCCAGGCTCTGTGATTTAGGAAGAGAATGCTAGCATAGGAGATGGCCAAGGTTTAAGGTCATGTTCTTCAATCTTTTGTTCTCCTTGTCCAAAAGAATTTTTATCATGGTCGTCAAGGTGTGCACAGGCAGAACTGTATTTATAGTGAAGACCCTCCTCTGCTTTCTCCAGAGACTGTATGCCTGGGAAGTGCCAGAAAGGATTTTGTGCACCCATGGTGCTCATTGCTATCATAGCAGTGAAGTCCCCTAAAATGGATAGATAAAGATGAGCCCTTGGGATAAGCAGACAGTCTTCTAAATTAAGAACTGGACACAAGAACAAATCTTCTCTCTTGTTTGAAAATGATTAAAGAAACTGCCACATAAACCTGTGGGCAGGACACCGGGTAAGTGTTAGAAACCTGCGTACTGGTTTCTTCCATGAGCACACTTCCAAGTGCATCATTTATGTCTTGTTTGATAGTTGGCTGTACCTATGAATGAAGAGAGAAAAGTGAGCAAGACCTCTGAGTTTATGAGGCAGCAGGAGGAAACGCTCTTGACAAGAAATTACGAAGAAATCCTGAAAGCAGTCATGGTGCTCCAGGGTCTACAAAACTAGGAAGCAAGGGATCTTTCTGAGATAACCAAAGCATCTAACCTGATTGTTGTACAGATCTCCTCAAAGTAAATAATCAAGGTCTCATTAGACACCTCTGACAAACCTCTGATAAACAGATAAATAAAATGCTTAATGGATCAAGGACAACATTCTTGAAGTGGCAAAGTTAATTCTTCATAAAAATATAAAATCAAAGTATTTGGAAAAAAATATCTGACTGAGAAGGCAAGAATTTGTGATTTAGAAAGAGCACAGGATCAGCTGGATAATCTCATCTGTTACCCCCTTGCCTCTTCTTTCTGAAATAAGAACTGAAGGAAATCCCAGTTGCAATATGTCGTGGTTTAACCCCAGCCAGCAACTAAGCACCACACAGCTGCTCACTTACTCCCTGCCCCCAGAGGGATGGGGAAGAGAGTTGGGGAAAAAAAAGCAAAATCCATGGGTTGACTTACAGACAGTTTAATAGGACAGAAAAGGAAGGGGGGAAAATGGATTTACAAAACAAGTGATGCATAATAATTACAGCAGTAATAATAACAATATAATTAGAGTATACAAAACCAGGGATACACAATGCAATTGCTCACCACCTGCTGACTGATGCCAGCCAGTCTCTGAGCAGTAACCCCCAGGCAGCTTTCCCCCCAGTTTATAAAATGACCATGACATCATACAGTATGGAATATCCCTTTGGCCAGTCCAGGTCAGCTGTCCTGGCTCCATGTCCTCCCAGCTTCTTTTGCCCCCAGTCTACATACAGGTGAGAAGCCAAAAAATCCTTGACTTAGTGTAAACACTGCATAGAAACAACTAAAACATCAGTGTGTTACCAACACAATTCTCATACTAAATCCAAAACAGCAGTGCACCAGCTACCAGGAAGAAAATTGACTTTATCACAGCCCAAATCAGGAGAAAATAGTACCTGGGATGGTCAATCATGCACTTTAAAAGGCAGCTGTGATGTGTTCTAGAATTCCATCATGTGGTTGAGAGGCCAGCAAAATTCAGATATTCTAGTTTCACTAGGTGTTTGCAGTTTAAAATTTTGCTCCAAATCAGAATAGCAGAATTCTTACCTCAAGAAAGTTGTGGAGAACATTAATTTCAGGTTGATGGTAGTAAGTGACTCAGCTTTTCAAATTTTTGTATTATTTTGCAATATATAATATAAAAGGAAATATTTTGAAACCAAAACTCATTTTGAAGGAAGAAATTGAAACGTTTAGCTTGGAAATGTCACAACGAGACGTTCCCACACTGTTGGAACATCCCTCCACCACTTACTCTTTTTTAAATGACATTTTCAGTGCAACCAACACAAGTTTGCAAAGCATTTCAATTTTGACAAGGTTGCATTTTCCAGTGGAAAGCCATTTTTTTCAAAGGTTTTCCAACCAGCTCCACTGGGAACAGGTGTCACAGGATTGCAACAACCTTCCCTTTGCAAAATACTGCAAGCAGGATCCTGGAAGAGAGGCTGGGCTGTGCAAGGTACAAGGGGTGCCAGGGTGCCCCAGGGTTATGAAGGCTGAGAACCTGCTGTTTGAATCACCTCTGGCTATCCATATATCTTGTCTCCTGTGGAACTTGTAGGCTGAACTGGCAGTAGCAACTGTGCGGGATTGTAAGGGTGAAAAAACCCTCAGTGTGTGGCCATGGCTACATGTTCCACCCTGCAACATCCTTCTCTAGCATCCAAGTTTAGAAGTGATGGAAAGAAGGATTATCCCGAGACTGGAGTAATGCTCAGTTCAGTTCAGGATGGGAATCTTAAGCAAGCCATGAATGTGGAGGTAGGATGAACAGTAACACATGCCCTTAAATTCCCTCTGAGGGCAGAGTTTGGTCTGGCAATGTCCCCTTGATGTGACTTGCAGAGGGCATGTGTCCCTTCATAAACATGGAAGAGAAGTTTAACTTGGCAGGTTAACACTGAAAGTGAAAGTACTCAAGTCTTTCAAAGGATTAAAGAAAAAATCTTAGTCCTCTGAGAAGTCAGTACTTTCTGAAATGCACCGCTAAAGAGAAAACTGATCTAACACAGTCCTAAACAAAGTTCTTTTTACATTCCACCACTTCCGAATGACCAAACAGATGGACTAATACTAGAAACTCAAGCTGGGCACAAATGAGTTGGCCTTTTTTTTTCCCCTTCCACTTTTCTCATAGGGAGTGCCATTTGAAATTATCTCCTTTCTTGTTAATTTAACGATTACCATCAGAAAGAGCCAGCGGCTGAAAAATTATAGGCAGTAATTATGATCTTGCAGACTCGCTCTGGGACTCGATGCAGGGAAAACACTGGATTGTGAGAATGAGGCAGATGCACTTTGGTGGATGGAGCCTGGAGATTTTGGCTACCTCAGACCTTGGGGGCCCAGCTTAAGAAGCCTTCAGGAGAGAGTCACTGCCAGATGGGAGGCACATCTTGAGTTGGATGCCCCCAGTAATCCAACCACCCGAAACCTTTAACCATCGCTTGTGAAGAGTTGAGTTGTTTTTTTTTTTTCTTAACCTGATAAAGAAGGAAAATCACATATTCCTCCTCCATGTGTGGATGGACCAGTTCAGGTAAATGTCAGATGGACCAGTTAATGCCTTTAGATGCTACGTCAAATGATAAATATTTACCATGTTTCAGTATTAATTCGTGTGAAGACAAATACATATGTATGACACTGCAGAGGCAGAAACACACGATCAAAGCCAGCTGGATATTACAGTGTTTAGAACCTGGCTGTTGAATAAAGCTCAGCTTTCCAGTTATACCCATTCCCGGTCCACCTCTGGAGCCATTTCGCCCCTCAGAGCTGAGGGAATCCCCAGCACTTCTGAGGGCTGCCACGACGGATGTAAGTGTAAACCCGAAAACACCGAAGGCGGGACTCAGGGGTAGTGAGAAAACAGGGAAAAAAAACTATGTCAAACCCCTAGTGTTCCACAGAAAATACTGGGACGGGGAAAGGACGCCCCACGAGGGCGGCCACAGCCGCCAACCTCCGCAGCCCCCAAGGCGCGCCAACCCCGCGGCCCCGGGGCGAGAGCGGAGCCGGTCCCCGCTGTCCCCACGCGGTGCCCCGGGTGGCCGGGCCGGGCCGGGTCCCACGTTGGGGATGCGCCGTCCGTCCCCCCGGGCCGCAGAAGGCGCTGCCTTCCACGTTGGCCGGGGACCGCGCACCGCCTCCTCCGGCCCGGCTCCCCCGGGCCCGGCCGGAGCGCCGCACGACGGGGCTCACAGCCGGGAGCGCCCACGGCCAGCAGGGCGTGGGATGAGGCACGGCCCGGAACGGGCCCGCTCTCCGCCGCCCGCCCCCGCGGTGTCCCCCGGTGTTCCCGCGTCCCTCCCCCGGGGCGAAGTTTGGCCAGCGCCGCCTGTCCGCCCCGGTGCTGCCAGGGCCGGGACAAAAGGCACACACTGACACGTGATGGGCGCCGGGCTTCATAAATGGGACCGGAGCGGGGCGGAAGGCGGGGGGGACGCAGCGGCGGCGTGTGCCGGAGCCGCGCCGGGCGCCCGGCGGCTCCCGCGCTGCCTCCCCGCGCCGAGGCGGCGGCGGCGGGCGGAGGCGGCGGAGGAGGGGGCGGGCGGGCGGCACATGGAGCGGCGGCGGCGGCAGGGCGGCGGAGCCCGGCGCGCCGCCTGAGCCGGGCGAGCGAGGGCGGCGGTGGTCGGAGAGGAGGCGCTGAGGGGAGGGAAGCGAAGAAGGGGAGGCAGCCGGGAGGAGAACTCTCCCACCTCCTCCTTCCCCTCACCAGCACCGCCTCCTCGGCGCTCCCCAGTGCTGGGGTGCCCGGGTGGGGCGGCGCTCTCTCTCCCTGCCGGGGGTCGGCGCGGCCGGAGCAGGCGGGGATCGCGGCCGGTGCCGTGCGGAGGGTAAGGACGGGGCGGGGGGGGCACGGGAGAGCGGCGGGTGTCCCCCTGGTCGGGGGCCGGGGACCCATCGTCCCCCTCAAAGTTTGTTGGCGGCGTGGGTGGGAGGGGGGGTTTCGGGGAATGACACCGCCTGCCCGACGGCGGAACGGGTGGAGGGGAGGCGGCTGCCTGCGGAGCATCCTTCCCGTGATCCGCCGCCGCGTCCCGCGGCGATCGCGACCCACGCTGCGGCGGGGGCCGGGACCGCGCGGGTCTCGCCTCTGCCCCGAGCACGGCCCCGCGCCGCCGCCTCGGGGGTCTGGGGCGAGTCGGAGGTAGCCCGCGGGCCACCCGGGGAGAGCCGGTGGTCCGAGGAGCGCAGTTTGGCTTCGCGAGCCCGGCCGGAGGAGGGGGGACCCGGCGGCCGAGGGGAGCCGGGGTGCGGGCGGCTGGCGGCGTTATGGTTAACACGCGTCTATTCTTCTGTGCGCGGAGCCGGCAGCCTCCCGGGCTCCCACAGGACCTTATCTGACATCGGAGGTTTTTCCTCTCCTCCTGACCCACTGGTGATTTACAGCGGGTGGCATTCAGCCTGGCTTTCCTGTGCACTTCTCTCAAAACTCTCTTTGGGGCTGTAACCGAAATAAAAGGCGGTTCGCAATTTTGTGCGCAGTGATGTTCGCTTTAAAAATGTCACTTAGTCGTCCAGCATCCTCAGAATATCCCGGTAGGGTTTGTTGGTTGGTTGATTGGTTTGTTTTTGTCTGAAATTTGGAAGTCCGGGGGGAGGAAAGAGCTGAAAAAAAGTGAGCCTTTTAAACTTCACGCAGGGTTTGTCATGTGAAATCTTCATCTGTTGAGAAATAATTTTGAGTAACCAGATGGGCTTATTTTAAATGGGGATCTTTTTGTCTCAAAGACGTCTGCAAATCTCCATTGAGAGCACCCCTGGATGAGGTATGTACCAAGCCTTTGGTAGGAGAGAGCTCATTACTGTGATTGCAGTTTGATTAAGTAAAATGGTGTCAGAAGATGAAGTCCATAGTTTTCCTTCTTTCTCTAAAATTGTCATCAGTGTTATTTTCTGTATGGCAGCAAATGATACTATTAACAGTTTCGGCACATGTTTTTTTCTTTCAGAAGATAAAGGGACACATATAACATAGAGCCAGATAGCACATTTCTCCTTGAGTATCTACTAGGGTTTTTTTTTTTAAAAAGCAGTGTAGCTTTTTTAACCTGCTAAAGGTGCATTATTTTTTTCCTCTTTTCTTCGATGTATCATGTTGTTTTCATTGTTATTGTTCACCCTTTCTTAAAGGAATATGGCATTCTCTGCTGGGGGTGGCATTGCTGTGAAGGCGAAGAATCAGAGTGATACTGAATATGATGTTTAATAACAAAATGTAATGCATTGCAAAAATTACTTGGCTGTGCTTAATTATTTTCGTATTACACCTCATATCAACCACCAGCATGGGTTTTTCCTTCTCAATAAGAGAAAAAAACCCTGTGACTATAGTAGGAATATTTATTATGCAGACAGAGTTTATTAAATCAGTCATAAAAGAAATAAACGTAACATCTTTAAACAGTTCAGAAGATAAATGTGTAATTCCTGATTTGCTTGAGGTTAAAATTAGTTTTGTAGCAACGAGTAACAGCTTTGCTTTATTATCTGTTGGTCTTTGGAATAAGAGGCAGAACCATTTGAATAAAACCATTTTAAATCAGAATTCTTAAAAGCAATAATTGTTTGACTGAGCCAGCAGGCATCTATTGCCAAAAGGGGAACAAAAAAGTTGGCTAGGTAAAGAAATTAACTTATTTACTGATAATTTAGCTGGTTGACCATTCTGTGATATCTAAACTCACAGGAATGGAATCACAATGCCTGTAAAACTCAAGGTGAAGGTGGAAGCAGGTTACAGTATTGTGAGGATGAGCCGGTGGATGCCTTTGATCCTGGCTGTTGTTCTTTCATGAATAATGTGAGCTCAGTTGCATAAAGGACCCCGTTAAAGGCTTTCATGCTCTGTTGAAGGACTGACAGGTCTTAGCCAATGCAAGCCTTTCTTTAACTTCCCTTATTACAAGTTTTTGATTGGGCAGCAAAAGTTTAGAAAGAAATAACTTTTTTTTCTTTCTTTTTGAAGCCATTTTTGACTTTCAGCCTTTAATGTGGCCGTCTCGAAATGCTTGCAGACTGTCATCCCACTGGGAATTTTGGTGCTGAAAGTGCTACGCACTAGTGAGGGAGACCTGACATGGTATTCTTTTCTATTGGGTTGAGGTGAGGTAGATGAGGGGACTAAGAATCCAAACTCATATATTAATTTAGTATTACCCAAGATTTTTATGAATACATTGCCATTCTTGGTTCTGCAGGTCTCGCGCTCTGTCTTCCACTCACCTGGTTTCTCTAATTCTGCATGGTTTAAAGAGAAATTACTGTAACTTCTCAAATGCAAACTTTATGACCCCTCTAGTCATATAGTCACCTACCTAGGCAACTGGAGAATTCATTTTTCTCGATGGTGATTGCTCTTCATTTCTTTCCAGGTACCTATTTTGTCTTTATCTGACAGTCCTCATGAAACAATAAATGATTTTTTGCTGCAATTTTCCAAATAGTTTAGGCTATGTAACATGATGAATGTTCTGCAAAATCACTCATCGACCATTTAGGTGAGAATTTGGATATTTTTCTCTTCTCTAGCAGCAAATTCACAGTCTGCTGATGGTTTAAAATTTTTACTGTGGGCGACCCTAACACTGGGATTTGGCCAAGTTCAAAGCAGCTACGCAGATGGACACACAAGACAGAATGCAGAGGGAAATAGACCCTTTTAATCATAACAAGGCTGCTCTTGTTTTCTTATCTACAGTGGAAATGCATGCAAGTCCTTTGTACCTAAAAGCAAGCTTGCAAATGTGACAGATTAGACAGCAAGAGCATTTGTTATTAATGCAAAGTTAAAAATGTGACAACTGTCTTCTCAGTACTGCTCTGTGTGTCTCCATTTCTAGACTGACACTGTACTGCTGCCAAAAGTGCGCATCCCATCCATGTTGGTAGGATAAGGATTCCCCCCAAAACTCACACCCTTTGAAAGTGTGTAGCTTTGTTAATGATCACTGAAACCAGCTATGACCTGTCCTTTTGAAATGGCTATAATGACTTATAAATCAATTTCTCGTTAGAAAGAACTTTTTTTTTTTTCCCCTTTTTTCCCGAAGGTGCCATTGTTGCCCATGAAAAATGATTGGGTTTGCAACATAAGGTTGGAGCACATTTTATTCTGCCATTTGTGCCTCATGCAGGGGCATTGAGGTGATGCACACCCCAAGCTCGGTTCTGCCTCTCTTCAGTAGGAACATCCTTCCTTGATGAAACTGGCCACATCCAAATTACAGACAAAATAAATATTTCATTACAGTGTATGTTAGTATAATGGTCACTTCTTATACCTTGGCTGGACTGTTGGTGAAAGTGGATGTTTTGTACAACTCAAATGTTGTATTGTTCATGTAGATGGAGGTTAGATGGCATCAAATGGTACCTCATCCTGTGTTAACCTCTTTTATGGCAATTATATGTTCTTAAGAAAGGTGTGTTTACTCACTACAAAGTACTGAGCAGGAGCAGATCTGTACTGTCAATTGCCTTTCAGCCCTCACTGGAGTAGTTTGTATCTTTCTGCATTTTAGGAAACATTTCAAAGTTTGTGTTTAGGATCTTGGGGGCTCCCACCTTCCTGTTCTGCTGAGTATGTGAAACATGCTCTCAGAAATCACTGTTCTTAGTCAGTTGTATCTCTGTGTTAAGGAATGCAGCACTGAAGTCCAGACTATGTACATGCCTGGAATATGAGGTGACATATGTATGGTGACATGAGGTGACATGTAAAATAACTTCTGCAGCATCTCAGTGATATACTTGTTATAGATTCTTGCTTTTAACCAAGTAGGCTGCCTATAAGGGAATTCAGAAGGATGTTCAGCAATCATCTTGCCTATATTTTTTGTACCTACGCTTGTAGCTTGTCTGGGTGTGCTCTAGCACTTGAAATTTGAGTTTATGCATGACATACTGCAGGCTTTGTGAGACTTCAGTTCTTCCTCTAGGCATGTGGTTTTTTTGTTTATGTGTATTTGTAAGTTTATGCATAGAAGTATACCAATATATATAAAGTCATAAGTCATCCTTCAGGATATTTTAACTATTTTTCCA
Organism: Eopsaltria australis; assembly: GCA_034509425.1. Classification (NCBI taxonomy): domain Eukaryota; kingdom Metazoa; phylum Chordata; class Aves; order Passeriformes; family Petroicidae; genus Eopsaltria; species Eopsaltria australis. The sequence continues at coordinate 3,885,600 of JAVTVJ010000177.1, read as the reverse complement.
AGTCTGATATAATATTGGTTGGAGTCTCTCCGCAATTTTGTTGTTCTGTTACTTGAATATCAAATTCTACTGTAATTCTTTCTCACTTTTCCTCTTCCCTCCCTCTCTCCTTTTTTTAAAAAAAGAAAAGCATCTGCATATTTCAAAGACATACACCATTGCCAAGCAATCTGGTGTAGTGGCTTAATATGCTGGCAAATAATTTCACAAGTTATTTGTGTGTGTGAAGGCAGTATATTTGAATATCATTATATTGTGAATGTAACTATGAAGACAGTAATCTGGGCTTATTTAAATCTTAGGAGAGGCCAGACAGCTCCAGAAATGAAAGAATGTTTTTCATTTTTTAATTGGGAGTGCATACTTTTGTCCTTCGCTAGTGCTGGTGGCACGGGACATCGCAGTTGACAAAAGCCTTTTTGTCCTAGCTTGTGAGCATTGCCAATACTTGATAGCCTAAAAAAAGTTTGCAGGAGAAGCAGGCTCTTGAAGGCTGAGGTAGAAGGGATATTGCTTTGGAATGCGTTGCTGGCCTTCTGTGCACTAACTTTTTGTCATTGCCTGTGAACCTCTTTTTCACTTTTGGTGTGTTTATCCACTGTATGGGTCACTCAGTGGCTCCATATGAGCACTCTCTTCCTTTCCACCTCTGAAGTCCATATCCTATATGTCATTTTCCTTAAGCAGTTTAATTTTTGTTAATGTCCCTGGCCAAATTTGCTCAGCTAACCTCTCCTGAATGTCCCCAGCCTGGACTCGACTGTCAGTGTGTACAGTGCTGTCCTTTTCTGTGACCTTACCAAGGGTGGCTTCTCAGAGCCCTTTGCATCGTTCTTTGTCATTTGAATACAAATCAGAAATGGACTTTCAAAAGAGCAAGTCATTGCCTGCAGAGCGAGCAGTGGATCTGTTCTTTCTTTATGGTGAGATCTGAAAAATCCCACTAGCTATATCAGCTTACGGAGGTGTCTCACACAGCTCAGAAGAGGAGGGAGGTTTTCTCTCATGAATTTTCTCCTTCACCTGATCTGCTTTCCTCCAGCCTATCACAAAGGCAATTCTTCTCTTTCTCTAAAATCTGTATCCCTGCCTCACTGAGGCACTTCTACTTGAGTCTTCCCTTCTTACCTTTCTTCACTTTGCTCCAGGCTCACCTGGAGATGTCTTATTCCCAGTGTGAGGACAGTAGTTATCTTTCCTCTCTTCTACCAATCCTTACCACACCAATAACTTAACCCAAATTACATTTGCTCTTGTCATCTTGCTATCTCATGATTTCTTTAATTAAAACTTGTTACAGCCGGTTTGTTGTGGGGGCATGAGAAGGCAGACAAACACTGTGCAGTTTATGAGAATTCTCCCTGGAGCCTGATGTTTTTGCTATCTTTCTGTCTCTAAACCTTACTCTTTTAATAAAGTTCACTAGTATTTTCTGCTGCAACGAATTCGTGACCTTCTGTGTTCTGCTCTGGCCATTGCATGGAATCTATTTTCTAGGAGTGGTTCTTTCCCTCTCTCTTTTCTTCCTAATAAATGTGGTTTTCCCTCCAGTTTGACCCTCTAGACATTACATACTGCTGGAGACCTTTAGCATTTAGTATCCAATGGAGCCTGGTCTTTTATGTCCTGCTCTGTTGTTTCAAATGACTTCTCTCCCTTAAACTGCACGTTGTGTACTAAGCTGCCATTTCTTATAGGTACTTCCAGGAGATCGAGTGTTCAGCCCCCATCTCTTTTGCACCTGGCTGGGCTTCTCTGTCCCCATTTAACATTTATGTAAATTCTGCTCAGCAATAAGTGCCTGCACCTTTTGGCATTAGAGATGGCTAAAGAAGAGGCTGGAAATGAAACAATTTCTGTTGGAACATTGAAATCCAAGATAAACTCTTTTGTAAAAAAGTTTGAGAATTCAAAATTAACCAGCTTAATGAGTTCTCTTCCATTTTCTTTAAAATGCAAATACCCTAGTACTGTATCAAACTTTTCATATTGTTTTTGCATTCTGCTTTACTGGAAAAGAAGAATACAAAGTCCTTTTTTGGGAAACCAGTCCCTAAACTGGAGCTGATTTTAAGCAAACAACCAGGTCACAATTGCTTCACTGTTTCCTTTCATCTGAGTCTTTCATATTTCAGCAAGACTCCTCGTCCTCTTTCTTTCTTTCTTTCCTTAGATGAAATTGAGATCAAGATCTTTAAATCCTACAGTTTTACAATAGCCACCTCTGCCTTCTGTCCTTTCTCCCAAAAGCTGAGCAGAGCAGGTAGCTGTAGTTTCCTATTAATGTGACCCTGATGGTCCCCTTGCTGGTTTGTGTCTTCAGTACTTCATCTTGTCTTGGTAGGAAATGTGTGCATGAGTGGTTATATTTTGCAAGCTGAGGGGTTTTGGATGACCTCAAGAGTTCTAGAATTTTTTCACAGGCAGATGGGGCAGCTGCCCCTGATCTTCCTCCCCTGCATCTGGGTGGGATGCAGGGGTACATCCTTGGTTTGCTTAATTCAGAGAAAGGACTTCAAGCTAAGCCTCTCATCAAGCATGCAGCCTGCCTTCTGGAATATCAGTTGGTCCCTTTACTTCTGGATGTTTAGCTCTCAATCCAACATGGATTGAATCCAACATGGAATAACTCGAGCAGTTCAGAGATGGGCAGCAGGATGTCGAGGTGACCAGCAAGCTCACCTGGCTCACAGAGAGCAAAGTTTGAGTCCTTCACCTGCACCAGAAGGAGCAGGACTTCAGCCTCGCTTTTGAAACTCTCTGGTCTTAGACACATGCATATGCTCTGGCTGTTTGGGGCTGTTCCTTTGGATGTTTCCTCCCAAATTTGTATCAAACCAAGACAGGGATGTAAGGCACAACCTCCTTTTCTCTGTACCTGCAAGTCACCTGTGGTAAAACTGGTACACGCATCTTGCCAACAAAACTTTGGAGAGAGGAAATAATACTGTTCCTTTTAAAAATATTGTCTATTATTGATTAACACCCTGTTTTCCCCCTTGTTTTGTTTTTGTTCAGGTTGTCAGCTGCTCGATGCTGGGGGGTGTCACATAGGAGCCATTTGCCCACAAATTGGAACAGTCCAACCCTTATTCTGCTAGTGTGCAAACGGTATGTTAATTTACATAAATAACCATGTAGCTATGCCTTCTTGCTAATTAAGGTTCAACTTGCCAAAGATATGATCATGTTACATAAGAACAAAATTGGGTTCATTACTTGCATGCCCTAGTTTACCCCATAGCTGATAGTGCCTTGCTGTATCTAGAAGATAACATCCCTTATTTGCTCCTCTCCTAGCATCTGTGCTCCTTCCCGATCCCTCACGCAGAGAAAATTCTGACTGAGATGAATGCAAGTTTTCCTGAATTAGGAGTGACAGCATATTTGCCATTTTTAGCCTAGGAGTAGCACACTTTTGGAGATAGAGTAGTAAACCAGTAAATAGGATAGGGGTAACATTGCCTTCGCATTCTTCTCAACATGTGTTTTTTCCTTGCTTGGTGTTACTGAGTGCCATTTCTCAGTCTGCACATTTCTTTCTCCAAGGCTTGGAAACCTTGTTCTGTCCTCGAAGCTGTATTGTTCGTCACCATATGGGATAAGGTAATTATTAGCCATATAAATTTTCATTTTATAGGACAGTTCTAATTCCTAGAGGCCAACAGTTACCATGGTATATCTCATTTCTCTCACAGTTTTACAGCTGACTGCATATGAGTGTAAATTACTGCTGTTTCTCTTGTGATAGTACTTTGTGTACCCAGTTGGGAGGAGTTCCAGTGTACTGGGCACTATGCAAACTTATCAGAAGATGATGCCCTTCTCTGAATGACTTAGAACCTTGTAAGATGTAAACAAGGAGAGTGCATTTATATATTTTTATGCATTCAGATGTTGCTTGAATTCTTCCTACTTGTCCTTTAGCCTGTTCTTCATTAACTATGATTATCATAGAAGAAATGTATAGACATGGAAATCAAAATATTTTCTAAAATGGAAGCCAAAATGGTTTGATTGTGGATTTCCCTTTCTTGTTTTGATTCCTTTTCTTGCCTTGTCAACATTTTTGCAGTTGTTAGTATCATCATTGTATTGCTCATAATTACTTTCCGCAGAAGAGCATAAATACTCACTCTTTCTATTCAGGCTATTAAAATTGCTTTATCAATCATCCTGGTTTGAAAATTGTAACAAATTCAGCTCTTTTTTTAGACAATGATAAAAACTTTCCAGCTTTTGTTCTACCCCAGAGCAGCAGAAGATAGGTAATAGCATTTTAATGAAGTCATGTTTTTGTTTCCCAAGTGAACTTGTCTTGTGGACCAACAAGAAGTGCAGAGGAGGTATAATTTTCACTGTTATCCTTGGTGATGAGTTACCAGCCTCCTATGTACTATATCTTTTTTGTTTTACCTGAATTGTATTCATATTCTGATATCCAAGCATCTTTTAGGGCTATATGTAACCACACAGTGGAGGGCTGTGTAAGACTTGCCCCCTCAACTCTTCACTAATTCTTTCACTTTAAAGGCAGAGCCTTACAAAGTTGTCTCTTCAGCCTTCAGGTGATATGTTTGATCCCTGGTAAAGTAGGCAGGGAAATAGGGCCAGAGGAAGTTGAACACATGTCGCTGCAGACAGCTAAGCCGGGAGTTTGTCAAAGCCACTCCATCTAGTGGCAGTCACTTTGCACAGCTGGTCTGGCAGTGCCCATCCACAGCTGCCAGATGATGGGAGAAAGGTCTAAAATGGTGTTCAACTATGACTGTTCTGGTCTGGTCTTCAAGAGAAAAGTCCTTGAAGTTTTTTCTGTGTTGTTTAATTCTTATCTGCAATCATAATTTAGTACTTGCTGTGAATTGCTGCATGCAGTTGTGGAAATACATAAAAAATTTTGAGTGCCAGTGTCAGTGCAGCCTCTCCTTTATATTTAATCAATGTTTCAGTCTTTTAAATGCTGTTTCAAAATGAGTGAGGTAGTAGAGCTCATTTATGGAAGGAATGAAGCTGAGAGCTTGGAAAACTCAAAGAAGTTGAAAGACTGTATTCTGGCAGGGCAGGAGAGTTCTTGGCAGAGCAGGGAGGCTCTCCCTTACTGCTGCCCTGCCCATGAGGGGAGCTTTCTGCAGCACACAGCTGTCACTCCAGCCTCATGGAGAGAAGATGAATCTGTGGGGGGGACTTCTCTGGGGAGGCTCTGGGGAGGCTCTGAGAAGCCACAGGGGCTCCCAGAGTATTTCATGTGGAGATGGTCATGGCTCTTGGGCCATGTGGGTTCTGGCTCTTGGGCAGGATGGGCTTGGATTGTGTGAAGCCAGCTGCAAAGAGCAGTGTGGCTGCATGGCACGGAGTGCCTGTGTTCATGGGCACTGCTTGCTCACCACGCCAGGTTTGGACAGAAATGCTGAGAGCCAAAATTTGTGTGGCACTGGCATGTGCACCTGGCCATATGAAAAGACCAAGAACAAGACCATTGCTTCTGCCACTGTCTTTTATTTCTACGTCAAATCATGCAGCACCTGTAACCTGATAACTGCAGTGTCAAAGGTCCAGTCTTGTTTTCACCAGACAGCTATGGAAAACCTCGCTGATCTCTTCAGTGCATTTTAGTGGTGAGCTTATACTGGGATAAGCTAGAATCTAAATTAAAATAAATGAATTTCCTGTAAAGTGTAATTCCAGACTAGGCAAATGGTTGTTTTACTGCAACTTTAATAAAAATCAACTGCAGCTTGAGTAGGTGCATGCACACATACTGCTAGAAATTTCCAATTAGGATATTCCCAGCAGCAAACAAAACCAAAATTAATGTCAGCAGCATCCCCCAAAGCCTAAACCACACTACTAATGAACTCCCAAGTACTCTCAAAGAAAACTCTCTTTGCAGAGACAATAAGGTAAAAATTACTGTAATAATCTCAATGTAAAAATACAGAGGAAAAAAAAAATCATTGACATTCAAAGTAAGACTTGCCTCTCCTGATCCCATTAACCGTGTTGTTAGCATAGCATATGCATGCACAGTGATATTGTCACATAACTCACTGCCACCTTCAAAAGAGCACACAAGAATTCGTGTTCTTTCATTTGTATTTCAAATAAAGGTAGGGGTTGCATGGCACCTAATTTTGAGGAAGTCTGTACTTGACATGACTCCAGCAGGGACCAGCTACCTCATAACAATTTGTTTGTCTGTCTAGCAGAAGTGCTCAGTTGAATACAATTTATGAAGCTTTCCTCAGACATAATCTTCTCGACATGGGGCTGTGGCTTTACTCATTAAAATGGTTCTCTTTCTTCTGTCAAAAATAAGCTTGAATAGCAGAGGATACCACAGCAATCTTTACATATTTATAGAACTACTTCTTTTATTTAATATTTTTGGGTAGTTTTCAAATTAACAACACATTCTTCACTTCTGGTTTTAAAATGGTGTTACAATGCCAAGCTTAAAGTTGCCAGACTTCACCCAAAGCAGATTTGTTAGTAGAGTCATCTTTGCAGCATGTAGTATCTACAGATTCTCTAGGAACAGCTATAGAACAGGAAAGTATTAGATGATTGCTGTTCATTTTTAATGTATGCTTCAGTGACATTTCCCTCCCTCACTGCTCACGCCCTCAAAATTAAATTCCTTAATGCTATCTGTCTGTCTAATAATTGTTATTTGCTAGGCAAACTGTGTCTGCAAAAGCTGACTCAGCCAGTATATTTTGTGTGTTGCAACTATCCCGGTAAGGATTGTTTGTACTCATACTTTTTTGCAGCACTGGAGTTGCAGTGCCTTCTGAAGATCTAAGTTCATATATTCCCTTTAATAGTCAATGTCCAGGCCTGCTTAATAAAAGGCAAAACCTTAAAGTCTTGAGTGTTCAGATGCTATAAGGGCAGTATAAATACATCATCAGCCAAGTGATCTCAGCTTCTTTTGGAGATGCTCATGATTTCACACATTAGGTACTGATATTGTTGTAGAGAGGCATTCTTTTCTTCTTTCCTATAGTTTTCACGGGAAATGAAAGCTATGGTACCTACTGTGCAAGTCTCTTTAGGAGTTGAGGTGATCAGTAGTCTCATTTTGGCAGATAAACTCTTGCAGACTTTCTGACCATTTATTCTCAGCTGTGTAAGGTTAAGTCAGTACAGTCCTGTGTACTGGCATCTAGGATTTCTTGAGTGCAACAATTTTCTCCATACTAAAAGCAAGAAGAAGCTTGGTTTGCTCCTGTTGCTGATTAATCATCAAGCTGTCCCATAGCAGATGCAGAATATTTGTAGCACACAAAAGGAGTGATTCTGGCTTTTATTTGTATTCAGTCCACTCTCATCCATTGAGGTGGTGGAAGGGGGCCCTAAAGCAGATGTTCAGTCCATATTCAAGGCATTTTCTATCAGCAAAGTAATATAAAGGAGTACAGCATAACAAGAGCTGTAAGACTTGTCTTACATGTTGATGCATGCTCAGGTGCTGATGGGGTCCTCTCCCAAGGGAACTCTGACCAGGAGTTGTTCCCCACAACTAATCACCATCCATGAGCAAGGGCTGTACTTGACAGATCTCAGAGACCACTGGCTACCTGGGGACCTTCTGCTGGGTCCCCCCAGTTTTGGAGGGGACAGAATGTTTTTGAGGGTGTTCCCGGGGGTACAAGTTACATTACAATGCTTCTCACGTAAGCAGTGGCTCCTGGTCCCTTTTGCCTGGAATTTTGGCCACTGCTTAAACTTGGGGTCATGTTTAGCTAGGCAAACTTGAACTGCCCTGACTGAGGCTTCTGGCTTGTACAGAGCAGACCACTGATTCTCTCACTGACTTAACAGGGCTGGTCACTTTTCCTGAAACTGTGGACAGAGCTGGGTAACAACTGAGTGACCCACCTCTCTCATATTGCTCAAACATCCCAGTACCTTAGTTTGCTTAGCAGAAGGAAGGAATAGAGTAATCCTTGTGTATGAGTGTAATGACGCTATATAGTTATTGATCAAATACCTTACTAATAATTTGCAGTAGCAAATTCAGGATGTTAATAGACCTCAGATTGCTATAGCAGGATAGTAAGAATATACAGGCATACTGGGTGAACTGGGAAGTTTGGAGTATATGGCTCTGTCCCGTTGCCTCTCTGTCATCAATTTTTCAAAACCCTCAGTGCCTTTTGAAAGAAAAACAGTGAAGGTGGTGACTCAGTTTAGTGTTGCTCCTGCAGTGGCACTTGGTATTATCTAAATGAAGCAAGCCCAAGGAATATTGGTCTGCGAGGTACTTTGCAATCAGAAGCTGAGAAAAAAATCTTTCTGGTGAAGCAGCTCAGAAGGTTTTGATGAGAAATGGAAATTGCTTTCCTGTGAAACAGTCAATTCCCTGTACCTCTGTTTTTCACGTCACTTCTTAGTGTAATTCAGTTTTAGTGAAATCCAGGTGATTTCTTTCTAAGTGCTTAACCCACCTTGATTTCCCACAGTGACAAAGTTAGACCTGCACTGAATACCAGAGAAGGGTTGATTTTGTTTGACACAGTTTAGCTAGGTTGTCCGTGGAGTTTGTCTCCCTGTTTATGTTAATGAAGTTTGGTCTTTTCCCCATATAGGATTTTCTCCGATGCATTTTTCTGTCCCCCAAGTGTCTCTGAAACCAACAAGACTGGGGTTATGAAGTCAATTCTAGATGGCCTCGCAGATACAACTTTCCGAACAATCACGACAGATCTCCTTTACGTGGGCTCCAACGACATCCAGTACGAAGACATGAAAGGCGACATGGCATCCAAGCTGGGGTACTACCCCCAGAAGTTCCCTCTCTCTTCCTTCAGGGGTGATCCTTTCCAAGAAAAAATGACTGGAGGAGATGATTCCCTGTTGAGCATTATTCCCTCAGAGCAGGTCAACATCACAGAGTTTTACAACAAGTCCCTCTCCACTTTTAAGGATAATGAGGAGAATATACAGTGTGGGGAGAACTTTATGGATATGGAGTGTTTTATGATCCTGAACCCCAGCCAGCAGCTGGCGATCGCTGTGCTGTCGCTCACCCTGGGCACCTTCACGGTCCTAGAGAACCTCCTTGTCCTGTGTGTCATCCTCCACTCCCGAAGCCTCCGGTGTAGACCCTCCTACCATTTCATCGGCAGCTTGGCTGTGGCTGACCTCCTGGGCAGTGTGATTTTTGTCTACAGTTTTGTGGATTTCCATGTTTTCCACCGGAAGGATAGCCCCAACGTCTTCTTGTTCAAACTGGGTGGAGTTACAGCCTCCTTCACTGCCTCTGTAGGTAGCCTTTTCCTCACGGCAATAGACCGGTACATCTCTATACACAGGCCACTAGCTTATAAAAGGATTGTTACCCGACCAAAGGCTGTCGTAGCATTTTGTGTGATGTGGACCATCGCTATTGTAATAGCTGTTCTTCCTCTGCTCGGCTGGAACTGCAAAAAGCTCAATTCTGTTTGTTCAGACATATTCCCTCTCATCGATGAGACGTACCTGATGTTCTGGATCGGGGTCACCAGTGTCCTCTTGTTGTTCATTGTCTATGCCTACATGTACATTCTGTGGAAGGCTCACAGCCACGCTGTTCGCATGCTGCAGCGAGGCACACAGAAAAGCATCATCATTCATCGACGGAGGATGGTAAGGTACAGATCACTAGGCCTGATCAAACTCGTATGGACATCAGGTTGGCCAAAACCTTGGTCCTTATCCTAGTTGTTTTAATCATATGCTGGGGCCCTCTCCTTGCCATCATGGTGTACGATGTCTTTGGGAAAATGAACAAGCTTATCAAGACTATCTTTGCCTTCTGTAGCATGCTCTGTTTGCTGAATTCAACAGTGAATCCCATCATCTACGCTCTGAGGAGCAAGGACTTGCGACACGCCTTCCGCAGCATGTTCCCCACCTGCGAAGGGACGGCGCAGCCCCTGGATAACAGCATGGAGTCTGACTGCCAGCACAAACACGCCAACAACGCGGGGAACGTGCACAGGGCTGCTGAGAGCTGCATTAAGAGCACAGTTAAGATTGCCAAAGTTACCATGTCTGTCTCCACAGACACAACTGCTGAAGCATTGTAAGTCAGAGACTTCTCAGCGTTGTGAGAAAAGGAGTTTAGGTTTAAAAAAATAAAAATTTAAAAAATCAACAACAGTGAAAACCAAACCCATGGCTTAATGTGTTTGTACCCTCCTGTAATATTTTTTGGTTTGTCATTGTAAGCTGAGCAATGATTCTGTTAAGAGCATTACCATCAGCCAATTCTTCAGATTTTACAATTAGGGATTCTAGCTAAATTTTCACAAGTTTTTCTCAAAAGGTGTTTACTGAATAATAATGTTTCCTGAAAGAGCACAGAGAAAATACTGGATTAGCAATTATTCCTTTGGGGGTGTGAAGAAGAATTGTGAAACCTAATTGAAAAATAATGCGTCCTAAACCAATACCATCAAATGAGAAAAAAAGCCTTGTAATCATGCTGTTCATTTCAATGTGAAATGTATTTCATGTCTGTAAGTAATAGGAGTTTCTGACTTTTTCCAAAAGCAGCAGTGCTGAGTTTAAAGGTTTTGTAAAACGTGTTGTGTCCTGTGAATTGTGTGCTGTTTTATTATGTGTTCTTGATATTTGTCTGATTAAACAAAGTGATAAGGTAGAATTCCGTGGAAATAACGTGAAATGTGATATGTAAACCCCATTGAAAACACTTACTGTATTTGAAGAATTCCTATGAGATATTTTGGAAATTTTACACTTTTAGTGGTCTTCTGTGGACTTAGAGGAGAGGCTTTGTGTTCTTCTACTAAAATTATTTCCCCACTACCTTTTACTTTCACATGCATATGAGACTAACAGCAACAGAGGAATAGAGGAGGAATGTGAGAAAGGAATGCACTGGTTCAGACTTTTAAATACCACTGCGTTTATACAGAAGGATGTTTATGGTTGCACAGGCTACTGCCCTGCTCTTGGGCGTTGTGTGAATATGAACACTGAAAAGCAAAGGTCCTGGATATTGGCTCCTTTAATGGGCATCTGGTTTTAAGCCATGTGGTGGTGTTGGACCACTGAAGACAGCATGTGTCAGACTCAATGTGCGATGTTATCACTGTGCAGTCGACGTATACTTGAAGTGTGTCACATTCCTGTGTCCAGGTGTAAACAGATTCGGAGCCTGAGATGCCAAACTCTTGTCTTCACTAAAAGAGGAGGAAATACTGTCAGACGTAGACATTTTCTTATTGTGTGAGTGTGTATATAAATAAATACCTGTGTGTGTGTGTGTAAGTATACTAATCAGTGTGAGTCATGGTAGCATAGCTAAGGTAGGACACTATGACCAAATGTAACTGTATTTCTTGTTGCACGCTTTGCACACGAATTCTGTTTCTAAAATTGAGTTCTTCCAATTGATTACTGGTGAAAGTACCATATTAAGAACATCTCGATCCATACTGAGATGTGCTTGAGGAAGCAACCTTTCAGTTGCACTTGAGAATAAAGGGAAACAAGTAGCAGAGAACATGGAATGAGCCTGCATTGACAAATGTTGTGGCTGTTGATGGTGTTCCTGAAGACTGAGAAAGCCAGGAGTAAATGGTAGTTTGTTTTAAGGCTGTGAGTATTCAAATCTGATAGCTTGCAATGAGATGGCATCTCACTGAAACCACTGACAAGGTCTGACACTACCAGGAAGAAGTTACTGAAGGAAAATAGTGACTCTGTTCCATGGTGGGACAGTTTCTGCAGCCTGGGACAGTCACAAGGAACATACTACCAGATAGTCTTTGAGGCATGGATATTCTGTGATTCTGTTCTGAGTCATAAGGTCTGGGATCCTCTTCTCTGTTGCCTTGCCTTTTCAGACCATTTCCTCACCCTTCTGGCTGATTTCTGCCAAAATAGCTGCAAACGCAGCTTAGTCCTTTAGCTGCCTGACACTTGCTGCAACAGGGGTGACTTTCTCCATGGCACAGGGTGAGTGGAGCCAAATCCATGCTGCCCTGCCACGCATCCTTGTGCTTATGTAGGGAGAGAGAGGGGGCAGCAGCCCAGGGTCTCTGGCTCCCTTAGTGCAGGCCAGAGCAGCCGGCTGAACGAACACCCAGCCCCTTTCAGCCAGTGGCTCTGGGGGGGTGCAAGTGCCTCCAACTTCAGGCTTGGTGAGGGGTTAAGTTTTAAAGATAAGGTTGGATCAGGTGAGGTGCTGAGCAACAGCTGGAAGAGACAGGGGTACTTTCCTCCTCCACCCACCTCCCCTGCAGCTTACCTGCGTGACAGGACAGGGCACCACGCTCTCGAGGGGCCCACTGAAGCCAGCCAAAACCAGTGGATTGCAGAGGATTTCCAGAGGATGTCAGTCCCTCCTGAAAGATCTTTCTTGTGTCTAGGTCTAGTACATCCTAAAGCAATCCTCTTGGAGGAGTGGGGGAAAGCCCATTTGAAATGTAAGGGTATTTTAAGAGCCATTTTTGAAACTGTCTTCTTGTGAATTAAATGCAAATTTTGTGGAATTTTGTTGTGCATTCAAGTTCTAAATTTTACGATAAATCATGGGACAATGGGGCTGTCTTGGCACTTAACTTGGTGCTTACTGACATCATAAGAAATAGCATCCTGTGAAATGTTATCGTCTATCATCAGTATCTTCATTTGCATAATGAGTTTTTCTAAAGCTCTGGGAGCTGCATCGGTTCACTTAGAACCATTTATTAAAGAGTTGGCAACAATTTCCTTACATGTTGCACACTAAGTGGAACTATTCTTTCATTAGAAAAATCTGCTGCCGTTCCAAGATAAGCTGTACTTAGACTTCAGCTTTAGGTATTCCTGATTTGCAGTTGGCTACCTTCACTTAGTGATAGCACAGCCAAACCATACTGTGTTCCATGGCCACCCACATCATCATCATCAACATCATCATCACCGCCATCATCATCATCCGCCCACCACCGCTAGTTGCAGTTATGTGTATATGTACCAACTCCAAGTGTCACGTATCTACCGACCAGACCATCTGTGTCACATGTGTGCAGAGCTAGATTCTTGCCTGTCTAATTGTATATTTGTATGATATAATCTCCTCAGTGCTGTGCAATCACTGTCCACATCTTGCACTGGCCTTTTGATGAAAACTTTAGTGTGTCTATTGTGAGATAGACAGCGCATTCTACCTGCTGTTATTGAGCTGAATGTATGTAAATAAGTGAAAACAAAAAAAAAGTCATCTGTACAAGCAGTGGCCTAAAAAGTCTGTAATTGTGGACTAGGAAAATTGTTGAAGTTGCTGTGACATCTCAAATACTACCTTTGAATAAACTGCTTACAGGGTCTCTTGGGATGCTGTTTCACAGTGAAAGGAAAATTTTTCCTTGTGATAATATGAGGTAAAGAAATCGCATTACCTGAGCTTTTTATTTCCAGTGTTTCGAAGTGGAGAACATAACTCTTTATTGTCTGTAAATCTAACATTATTACTTCCTCTTAGAAGAATATTGTATCATTAGATGTTTGTTTGAGCTGGTAACATTCTTGCAACTGTTGCAATATTTTTCATTAGCAACCTGTATAATAGTTTGTACACAAGTACTGTTCAGATTGTCATGAAAAGTAGCTTTGACCATTTACCTACCAGTAGCAGAATAGTATTTCTGTAAGATTTCCAGTGTATTCCTACCATATCATATTTTATTTCTATAATGTAATTAAACTGTTATTTATTCAAGGAGAAAAAGTATTCCTCTGCTTTTTTGTTTTCCAAATTTTGAGATAACTGAGGAAGCCACGTGGTGATGCTGCCTCATCCCACGATCTGGTGCTCTACGTTTTGTTTATAAGTTTGTCTGTCAGATTCTGAAAAAACTGCTTAAACAACTTGACAACAGGTTGTCAAGCTTTGTGGGTTTTAATTGTACGTTGATATGTTTGAAGGAGGAGGTAGATCATATATTTTATATTTGTGTATTCAGTACTATGGAGACAAGAGAGAAATGACAGTTAAAACTGCATCTCCTGTTTCATTATGTAGGCAATTTCCCCTTTCCTCCGTATTAGCCAAAATGCAATAAATTCCTTTTGCCTTCCTCAGATGCATATGTTTGCTCAGAGATGTCACATTAAGACAAACCCATATACTTCAGAAAAACAAAACACAGAACAGAAGAAAGGAATACAAATTAAAATAGTGCTGCCGACAGCAGTGACGACCTAAATTAGTTATTGGGGGTTGTAAATGTAATCAAAGATTTGAGACAAACAGTTAGTCTAGTTTTGGCCAGTGCCAGTAGGGACAGAGTTGATGGGTGTAGGGAGTGGATGATGAAGTGGTCCAAGAGGGATTCATCGAAGCTATGCAGAGAGAGCAGGCTCAGCCATGCCACTGCCTATGAATCACATTAAAGTGCTCCCACTGCTGCTCAGCCACTTCTGAAAGGAAGGGTTGAAAAAGCCCACTAAAGGCTGTAGAAAGGTCCCTGCCTATTTCAGAGGATCAGTTTTCTATATGACTTAATCTCAGATTCATGTTACTTGGGCAATTTTCCTTCACATCTGTGGTTTGAAAACATCCTTAGGGGATAAAGGGAGCATGTCATAGAATCATGGAATCATTTAGGTTGGAAAAGACCTCTAGGATCATCAAGTCCAAACATGAACATCACACTGCCAAGGCTTGGGATCATGGTTGTGTCACAATATTTTTATTTTTAAAAATTGGGTAACTGGTGACTTGAGAAAGTCTTGGCAAAGCAAAAGCAACTAGAAATAAAATATTAGCTCTTAATCTGATCTTTAGCTGCATACCACATTTAAATGAAATCTGAATACTTCTGCTGAAAGCTGTCAATTTCAAAGCAGCCAGGACACTATTCCCTCTATTTCTATGCTCATTGGAAAACAAGGGTTATGCTGCCACAAACCAACAGCTCCTCTTGGCAGTAACATCTGGCTGTATTTATAAATCTGTTCTGAAAAACACAAGAGGAAATAATGACAACTTCCCAAGCACTATACCAGCTCAGGAAGCATGCGGGAAAATGTACTGCCATCATTTCAGCCCTTCACACTAAAATCTTCTGTTTCTGCTTTTCTGACAGCTGTTTTAAGAGCAAGTCATGCACAGACATCAGCAATAAAACATCTTCAGTTTGTTGGGTTTATTGGGTTGGGTTTTTTAATGTTTTGTCTTCAATGAAAGTCCAGCTTTGGCTTGTTGTAAAATTAAATTGTCATATCACAGAACAGTTTATAATAGAAAAGAAAAATGTCCTGCGTTTAATAAAGAATAGGGTGGGAAGTGTATTTGGCAGTTTAGAATGCATGTCTTCCTCCATTCTGTTTTTGTCCATTGGTCTTTTTAGGTAATCAATATAAAGAATTTTCTTTAAATAGCATCACAAAATATGAAGCGCCATTGCCTTTAACAGAATTCCTTAATATGGGCAGCCATCTAAAAGTGATCTTTGAAATTCATTTAGGAGAAAAAGTGATAATGAGCGCAAGGTAATCTCAATGACGAGGTATGACATGTCCTGGTATTGCTTTCCAATAAATCATCTTTCGTATTTAGAGCAGCACTCACTTTAATGCTAAAGCGTTTTAAGGTATTGAATCTTGTCTCAATAAAGTCCCTCAGAATTTTTTTATTGACTTCAGCAGAAATTATATCTTGCCCCAGGTTTTTGAACTATCAGTGTGCCTTTGGAAAGTGCAATTTTATACTCCAGTGTATTTGCATTTTCACTGACATTAAAACAAAGATGGAACAGAATAAATAACAGCCTCTATATTCACTGAGGGTTTTTACCTCCAAGAAAATCTATTGTGAATTTTGGTGGGTCAATGCAGAATCGTAAAGTCTGGCAGGAGTTCAATGGACTTGTCATGTGAGAGAAGCAATTTATTTATCCATATGTGTGCAGATGGGGTGGAGAACATCATGAATGAAGCTGCTCTCAGTAATGCTGACAGAGTTGCTTCCTGACTGCTTGCACTGGTGCTGTTTTGATGCTGCTTTCTTTCCTTCTCACATATGTGTATGCATGGTAAAAACAGGGAACACACATTCAAAATCTTTCCCCAAAATAAAGTAGCATCTCTACCTAATTTTTTGTTTTATTTTAATAATAATATTTATTCATATTATTGTGGGAAGCAATGTCACAACCACTGATTCCATGAAAGGGAAGCCTCTCTTGCCATTTGAAGCCATATCTGGATGGATCAAGTCCTAACATTGTTATGTGAACCATTTCTTCTTTTTCCCCATGGAACTCACTGAAAGTCCTTCCAGGGCTCAACACAGCAGGGATACCCCACTTTCCATCAAGCTGAAGACAGGGATAAGGAAAGGGTCCTTGTGTGTGCCAGGCTGTTCCTGAAGCTGCTGTGTGCATAATGCTGTGAGGGTCTCCAGGGACTTCCCCACCGTGTCTGTTCCCTCCAGAAAGGTGGTTGCTATGACCTGCCTGACAGCAGAAACCACATCAAGAGGGGTGAAGAATAATCTTCTCTGGTTGAAACTCTGAAGAGAAAGGATTTAAGACTTTGCAGTGTAATGAATCAGAGATGGGAACCTGCTGTGTGTCATTTCTTAGTTACGGAACAAAGATTAAGGGTATCATTTTAATAGAGGAATCTGGGGAGTTATACAGGCTATGGATCCATCCAGTAAACACTCCTCCCAAACCTTCAGAAGGGTAATAATAAATCCTGTAAGGCCTTTCATCAGCTGCCTGGGAAAAATTATAATCATTGTCTCTGCAATGCTTAACTTGCAATATAATTCAAAGTAATTTTAAAATTACACACCTACCTGCTACCAATGCAGTCTGAGTAGGCAAAATTAGTAACAGGCACGCTCAGTATATCCAAGGTTTAAAGCTTTACCTAGAATGTTAATGTCTAAATTGAGTAATACTATCAGTCAGGAAAATTACAGTTATCTGCCTCCTTATCTTTTCCTATTTATTTGAGGGGTTTTATTTATTTTTATTATAGCACTTGCAAAACCTGATAGCTCTGGCAGAAGGAGAGACAACCTCTCTGCATGTCGCCACTGGTGTTGCTGAACTGCCTGCTGCAGCAAGTTCAGGGCACCCAGGGAATGTGAAAAGCTGATCTGGACAAGGAGGCAAAGAGAGAGGATTTGCTACTTCATAGCTAGCCTAGGAGTTGATTTAAAAAGAGCAAAGCCTTCCAGGCTGCAGCCCCTTACAGCTTGGGAGATGCTGGCTGGACGCTGTCACAGGTGGAGGAAAGCTCCATGTTCAAACTCCTGCTTTACTCCCTCCTCGGCAGGGAGCCCAGCAAAAATTGTTCCCCAGGGTTAGTGTCCATGACAAAGCACTTGGAAAGAGACCTGGCTGCTTCATGCCTGTGCTGAGTGTAAATTGTGCCTCACTTGAAAGTTGGACTTTAGACCTCAAGTTGATGTTTAAGAAAAGCTTCCAGTTTCACCTTTGGAGTTCCTCACTCAGGATGCTGAAGCTGACCAAAATGTGCCTATGTGCATACGATAAAAAACTACACATCTATTGTTCTTACAGATAGATTACAGGAAGAGTACCTTAACAGCAAAGTGTCATAAAAAGACTCAAAAAATGCCACATTATCCACCAATAAATTAGTCATTTAGCTCAAATACTTTTGTATGCAAGTGACATATGCAGGTAAACAATTTATCTCATTTTCCCCAGGCAAAATTGAGGATCTGCTTTAGCTTAATTAAAGGCTGAGTTGTCTCACTCAATGCCAATGCAAATGGTTGCCTCTGGTGCTGGAGAGGACCATACAGGGACCAACTGCTGACCTTCTAAACAGATATATAAGCTGAGTACTGTTGGGTTCTCTCATCCAAAATATTTAGACCTGATTTGAAGTTAGTGTCCATAATTTCATTTCTTTTTAAACCCATCCAAAAT
This sequence comes from Eopsaltria australis, assembly GCA_034509425.1. Taxonomy (NCBI): domain Eukaryota; kingdom Metazoa; phylum Chordata; class Aves; order Passeriformes; family Petroicidae; genus Eopsaltria; species Eopsaltria australis. The sequence goes on along the minus strand of JAVTVJ010000177.1, from coordinate 3,867,688 downwards.
AACACTGGGCCCTGCAGATGCTTTGTTTTATTGTTGTAGACATGATGAAGCTACTTGCTGTCATAAGAAAAGACAGGGGGGCATTCAAACTCAGTGCTGCTCTATGCTCATGCTTTAGCTCTTTGCCCTTTCTTGCTGATTACACAAGGTTTTTAAATAGTTATTTGAGATCTAATCTTAGCTGCTGTGTCAGCTGGCCCCTGCTGAGGCTCAAACCCTTCTGCTGACCAGGAAGGTGTAGACTGCAATCTCAAAAAGGAATATGTTGCTTGCCTTCTAGAGAGCAGTGTGGAGGTGGGAATGAATAGGAAAGTGTTTCTTCCAGAAAAGTGAACAATGGCAAGGCATGAGAACATGGGCTGATGTACATTTTCTGTGGTCCCATGCCCTCTGGCAGTTTGTTCCTTCTCTCTATGCTGCCACCTCTACAGTGCCAACACAAGTGCTTGCATGCCTCCCTGGTGAGTCAGACCCAGCTGAACTGATCCAGCTAACAAAATTTTTTTTCTGTTTTGGATATACTATGCCTGCCATATCATGTCCAGACTACATGACCTGGGTTTCAGAGCTGGAAACTGGAGCAGAATTTGTCACTCAGGCAATTCAGCAGCTCCATCAAACCTGGTTCCTGCTGTGCCAAGCATGTAATGGGACTTTCAGGGTTTTGTTTTTCATTATTGGAGCAATCTAAAAGTGTTCTGCACTTCCTAACAGGAGCTCTGAGGGAAACTTGAGTTTCAGAGCCTATTGAAGCACCAAAACTGTGGGGACTGCATCTGTGCCCTTCATAAACAAAGTTCCCACCAGAGGAATGGGCAGAGCAGGCAAGTCCGGCTCCCAGCCACATGGCTGAGGGCTCACCTTGCCCTGGGCATGGCCTGGTGAATGCCTTCCCACACTGGAACACAATGTCCCAGGGCAGGCAGGGCCTGCATGGTGGTGCTGCAGCAGCCCTTGGGTCACAGGGTGGCCACCACTTCTGGGGCTAACTCGTCTTGCTGCGTGCTTCAGGGGGTCCCTCTGTGTACTGCTGTACCTGTTCTGTGGTCTCACTATGGGGAAACACAGGAGTAAGTTACTGGGAATTGAAACAGCTTGTTTCTCATCACTTGCAGAGAGACACAGAGCTGCTTTGCAGGAGTTGCTGGCCCCTTGGTGGGTAGTTGTGGAAGCAAACTGCATTTCAGGTGCATCTGCAGCACTGAGGCATGACAACCACCACAACCCTTTCAGCAGCATGAGCACTCGGTGCCTTTTCATTTCTCAAATTTAATTGAATCCCTATCAATGACATGAGCACTTGGGAAATGTTCACTCTTAGTAAAAAACAAGTCAAACTTTGATTACACAGGCCTGTATTGTTAAAAAAAAAAAAGAAACTGCCTAGTTCTGTATCCAAAAAATCAATCTTCTCTAAAGGCTGAGTTGGTAAATAAATCAGGAGGGGAAGCTGCTGTAAATTAGAAGAGCTCAACATTCACAAGCAGAGCAGTAGAGGCAAATCATGCATGAGTCAGTCACACTGCTGAGCTGTGGATGTGTTTGCTACCCAAAAGTAATTGCAACCATATCCTTTTGAAGGAGGGCAAAGCACCCCATGTTTTCCCTGGGGTACAAAGACTCACACGGGAAGCTGGTAGCCATCACCATCCCTGGCAGTCCGGGCTGTACTCTCCTCACACTGACATGTACTTGTGTACCCTTGGGCCACCCTAACCTGAACTGAGTGAGACATTACCAGTAATGTGTAAGCTTCCTGGCCAAAGAGGATTAGACTCATAATATTGTCCTTTGCAAGTCACTGAGTTAATGGTCTGGTTTTACTTACATTGCAATTACACCTTGCAATTCATGATAATAGAGGCTTGAGGTATTTGCAACAGTACAAAAAAAAAAAAAAAAACCAACAAAAACAACAAAAAACAAAACCAACCAACCAAACAGAAAAAAACCAAACCAAAAAACCCCACCAAAACTACCAGCCTTTATCAAACAATTCCTATGAGGGGAAAAACGCAGCATTGCATTATTAAAGCAGTATTTAGTCTGCAGCTAAAAGGCCACAAAAGCCTTTACTTCTCACTGCTAACTCAGGTCTCCTTAAGAAGCTCGACTGGGATTTAAAGGGTAAGTATTGTGGAATAGTCTGCAGATGAGAGAGCAGAACCCTTAATGCTGCCTTTTCAGGACATTATTCTTTCCATTTGTATAGAGACAATTGCTTCAGCTAACCTGCCTGGCCTGTACCCTAGGCAACCTGACATATTAAAACTGCCTAATCCATCAAACAAATGGTTTGTCCTGGCTCCATCAAAAGTAAATAAATAGCTATCCCCCCTCCCTGAAAAACAAAATGTTTCAACATCAAAAAAAAGCTTCTTCCCTGCCTCATCTTCCCCTCTCCACATGCCCAAAGGGAGAATCTTACAGCATGGCCATGAGGTCTGCAGAAGAGCAATATCTAAGGACTATCACTTAGCACAGACATTTCTAGTATTTCCTTGAGCTCAGGGATCTAGGGGAGACTTGGTCATGGAACTGGAATATCAACCCCTCTGGTGTGGCTACAAGATTAAAAACAAACCTTGAGGCTGATGGCTTGTCATAAGCCTCAGATCAGAGCCTTGCAGAGCACTAAGCATCTCCTCTTCCTTCCCCACTGTCTTCAGCAACCTGCAAACAACCTTTTCCAGTGCTCCTTGCAGGATGTTTGTTTTGAAAATCTGAATTTTTTTACTGCCTTTGATTTCCTGGCTGGGGGTGCATACTTGAAGCCTGCTAATGAAACTGAAAGAGCAGAGTCAAAGCACTTTCTCAATGCTGGCTGGCAAAGGTGGAGGAACACTGGCCAGTCACCATCCCTGCATGCATGCTAGAAGATAATGCCATGAAACACTGGTACAGGCACAGCAGGTACAGGCACAGGGCTGGGGCTGTGCATCCCTGCACAGGCAACTCAGCATGATACTTTCCTTGTCCTGTGCTGCCATGAGCCAGAAGCAGTTCTAAATCCCACCATATGCCAGGCATCCTAAACCTCATTAATTCAGCATGGTTTGACAGCATCTAATTTCTCAAGGCACTTAAAATCTTTAGCAACCACCATTAATACCTCCATTAGGGAGCATAAAGGCTCATATGCACCTGAATAGGAGCTCTGAGGTGGTACCATGGTCCTGGGCTGAATAGGGGGACAAGGGACAGCTGCCTCAGTCATCTACCCTTTGTCTTAGGCTGCAGGCAGGTCTCATCTCCTGCAGCAGCTGCACTGTATTCTGCAGCAGGCACGATGATGGGTATCACTGCCTGGCCAGGATTTAATTGAGCACAGATGGAGCTGAGGCAGCCTGAGCCTGATGCAAAGTGCTTCAAGCTCTTGCTTCTCCTTGGGGTCCGCAAGCTGCAAAACCAGCAGCACTTCTCACTTTGGTCATAAAACTTCCTTAAAGCAATTTGCTGCTTGTTTTTTGAAGCAAAGCTTTCATTATCTAGAAGAGATATCCAGAGACATTCACAGCAACTTACCAGTAATAAAAATAAACATTAGGCCTGGACAGGCTAGGTACAGCAGTGCACTTGTTCAGTAGCTGCTTCTACCTTGCCCAAGCACCAGCTGGGAATGTCCACTCAAAAGCTTCTTCTCTGGAGCTACCATTATGTGCAGAGACCTTGGTGGAGAATAAATGCAACACAAAAAACCAAAAGAGGTTTGCCATGATGGATGCCTGCCAACTCAGCCAAAGGGCTATGAAGCAGCATGGCCCTTCTTTCCAGTCTCATGACAGGCAGGAGGGAGGATGTGCATCTGGATAAAGATTGTGCTACTGTCCAGAGCTTCCTTGTCCTGGAAAGAGCAAGACTTAATTTTCAAGTTGTGCTGGACTGATAGAGAAAGCTCACCTCCCAGAACTGGGCCCAAGTGTATGTTTATGCATGACAATGCCTTGGTGGCACCTGGACTGAGGAGAAGATAGCAGGGTTTCCTTCTGTGGATCATGACCAGACGTACAAATGCTATTTCTTGTGAGGAAAATTTGAAAAAGGTTCCAAAAAATCCATAGAAATTATTTAATGCCTTGAGAATCCATTTTTCTATGGATACCTAGCTTGTAACATTTTGGGGTTTATCAAAGAGAAGACTGCAAGATAACTGTCCAGAAACACCAGCTACTATAAGGCTCTTTAACCAGCAGCAACATGTATAGCAAAAGCCAGTGACTTGAAGCTGAAGCCAGGCAAATTAAAATGGGAAATAAGCCATATATTTTTAAGAGTGGGGTTAATTAACCACTGGAACAAATCCTCAAGAGAAGCTGTGAATTCCTATCTCTGGAGAGTTTCAAATCATGGCTGGATGCCTTTCTAGAAGATGTACTTTAGCCAAAGAAGCTATTAGGTTCAATACATGGGTAATTGTGTGAGATGTAATGGCCTGTGAGGTACAGGAAAAAAGAACAGATGCTTTAATGTTTCTTTCTGGCCTTAAACCTAAGAAGCTATTCATCTAGATGGGAGTCTTGTGCCTATAGCTGAGAATTTGATCCAAGTCTCCGACAGCAACATTTATAAACTGATGAAAAATGAGTGTATAAATGCACCAAGGAGAATAGATCAAACAATGAATGGGGAGCTAAGGATAAAGAAACACACCAATAATATAATTTATTTCTATTTTTTAATGAATTATGCTGGAATGCAATGACACCTATAGAAACCAGGACTGTGGGGCAGTAATTTACACTGGAGAAATTCAAATGAAACAGGAAGATATGAGACTATGTTTGGAGACTGCCAGGTTTCTGCGATAAAATTGCGTTAGTAATTAATAATCTCACAGAAAAAGAGAGAGAGAAGAGAGATCATCTGCTACCATGTGTCTATTAGCAGATAAATCCAAAGTGAAAGATATCCCCTGTGGGACTATTTGATGGATTATATTAAATTTAATGGTAATGGAAGGAATACTGTAATTGGAAGATGCTGGAGGGAAAAGATATTGTGGGAGCAAGAGAAGGAGATGCACTGCTGGTACAGAAAGCACCATGGTAAAGGAATGGGCTCAGTTTCTGCCAAGCTGCACCAAAAGAGCAGAAGATGTTCCATTCCCCATAGGCAAGGACCAGAAAATGTACAGGATGATCTCAGCTAATATGGAAGCCAATCTGTAATATCCCCAAGGGAGGTACATTTGGCAACTGAAGTGTGGAAAATAAATATTAGAAATGCCAGAATTTTTTGAATCTTCGAGTACATTTCAGAGGAATAAAATGACAAGTTCAATTAGGTTCCTCGAAGCAGAGGAGAGAAACTGATTAATCAGGCATGGAAGTTCCTAAGTAACCAAAACAACTGTGTGGGCTTTCTCCTCTTGACTCATGTTACAGAAGGAGGGTGTATCTATTTGAAAATGGAATATATTTCCACATGCTCTATAAAGGAATGTCCAAACATATCTAGATAGAAAATGGTCCCTATTATTTAGGCCTCTCCAGAGCCTGTCATATGTTGTACAAAGCTCTGGAATATGTACAGGATTTTTGGGGTGTTTTCTTTCAAGATTAAGTAGCTTTTAAAAGAATATGTGGACTCAGTGCTATCATCCCAAAACAGCAATATAAACTTCACAAGTAAACTTGTATTGAGCATAAAGATAACTACACCAAATGGCAACCTAGATTAAAATAAGACAACAAAACATTTACAGTATTTGAAGTCCAAAGGCTTCTTGGAAAAATAGCCGTGTCTGTCAGAAATGCACAATGTGTAGAGCCATATACCTGCCAATTGTCAGCAGAATAGCAGGAGCTGCTGTCCTCAGCCAGTGAAACATCACATTATTATTGCATCTGAGCTGGCTCTTTCCCAGAGCATTGGCTACCGTCTCTACCAGCCTCGGAAAGCTGCCTTCTGCAGATGGGCTTTTTCAGAGGTGTCGTACACCTCACCGCTCACGGGAAGAGACAAACAAAAGCCAACGCATGTGACACACAGCTGAACCATGCAAATAATATCATGCAAGAGGATGCATCCTGATCATAAAGCTACAGGATGTCTGCAGAGAAATTAAATTTTCCTGTAGTGCTTCTTTTGCTCACTTTGGCTGAAGGCTGAGGGAGGGGGAAGGAAGCCCCCACTTGTCTCAAACCCCTCATGTTTTGGAAGGGATTTTGGGGTCATTTTTTATGTAATTTCTGGTGATAGCTGATTGAATTTGATCACGACAGTGAGTAGGAGGGTGACCAAGATAGGGCTGTACTCTTTGGTCATGAGCACAGCAGAGCACAAAGCCACTGACACAGCTGCCACACTCATCTTGTTTCGGGCTTTTCTCCATCTCCCAGCACCCAGCCCTCCTCTGCACCACGCTCCCGATACCGTGACACCCGGATGCTCCTGCCCACTGCTGGAGCGTGTGGGTGCGTGGCCTCCCGGCGTCACAACACACTTGTGGGTGTTTGTGTCATGAGCAGCTCAGGCAGTATCACTTATATCTGTGCATCTCCTCGACAGCACCAGTCATTCCAACCTGGGGATCGCTGGTTTATTTTTATGGAATATTCTGTTCATACGGGCTCATAGCTGCTTCCCACAGGAGAATGTCTTCGAGTGGGAAACATTCCAAATAACGCATGAACTGGAGAGAAGTGAGAGCTAATAGATGAAGCATAAAGCTCAGCACCAGACCCTCACAGTGCTTAACCCTGACTCTGTCAATGACTTGCTGCAACAAGGGGGGTGAGCTTTTTAGCTAATGCCTCTCCCTGCTGCCCCCAGCAGTTATTATAAGGATGAATTATTTAATGTGTGTACACAGCTTTGATGTTGTATGCACCATTTCATGTGTACATAAATGCTAAAGATTATTAGGTGGTTCTGTCATTGTTAGAACACTAAACATGCATTTCTGGGCTTAATTAGGTGTGTAAAAGTGGCTGTACACAGCCACACTGGAAATTGTGAGTCCTGATGTATAAATAAGTGTGAGGCCATGGCAGAATAGGTCTCAGCAAGGTAAAGCCCTTCTAGACTTAACCTTGGCCAAAGCCTGCTAAAAGTACCTCTTGTGGCCTCTAAGATCCTAAGACATCCAGAGAGGATTCCCACCTCAGTCCTTTCCTGGTATGTCTGGTGTGAGCTTGAGCAGAACAGGATGATTATATCATTTACAAGAAAAAAAGGAAAAAAAATCAAACAAAAACCTGCCCAGAAGGTTTTAAAGTAAAAGCTCAGATCCTGGGCTTGTCAGAAGTTTTGGAGAGACTTTGGTGTACCCTAGGAGGGAAGGTTGTGGGTTGCAAGTCACCTGGCCCATGTGTGAGTCAAGTCACCCTGAAGCACATTTCACAGCTTGACTGTCGTCTCAACTGCTTTGCTTGAGGTGTGATATGTCACATCCAAACTTGTGCTAGTCACTAGCCTTTAGCTGCCCTGTAAAAATGTTCCACTGGCAAAGACAATATAATGACTCTGGGAAACCCTTTATGCAAGCCACAGAATCACCGAATTATTTGGGTTGGAATGGACCTTAAAGATCCTCTATTCGAACCCCCTGCCATGGGCAGGGACATATGTCAGCAAGGCATTAATTTGCATTTGTGCAATTTACTGCTGTTTGGTGGCCAGCTAATCTCCACTAGTGCAAATATCAGCTTTGCCTGTGTGCACTTGGGGACAATGCTGACAAAGCTCCATCAGTGGCTGTCACCAGTGGTATAATATGGCAAAATCCCCAAACCAAACAAGACCTTAATTTCTCATTGAGTTTTGAGTTTCCTGAAATCTAAAGTTGAAAGAGGTTTCATCCCTTGCTCAAGGAGTGAAATCCTCTGGTGAGAAAAGGTAAATAAAGGTTCACAGTGCACAGGCTTTCTGCAAATAAACGCCTGAGAATCTCACCAGTGGGATCAGAGCGGTGTAACTGCAATGGCATCTCAGCCTCATCTGTGTTGCAGGACCTTGGGAAAAACAAGTTCACCTTCTTCTGATGAACCTGTGACATCACAAGAATGTTTTCAGAGTACATTTTTCATATGCTAATAGTTTCCACATTATTAAACTGGATCTAATTATGCTTGGTTTACTAGGAGCAGCAAATCATATGCAAAATTGTGTTTTCATTTAAGAAACTATTCTATACAAAGATTTCATTAAGATGTTAATTGCTACTGGAATAATATGCACATAAATAATAAACAAGAATACCTACACATTATTAAAAAATAATTTCCACATACACCAAGCCATTTACTTGAATTTGTTTTAGATTTTAAGTGGGAAACAGTATACCTAATCTACCCAGTGCCTAAAATTAGCAAAAGATTCTCTGTTATGAAAACAGCTTTGTTTCCTTGTCTGCAGAGTGTGACATTCCAGACCATACTAAAAGAATAGGTGATGCCCTTTTAGCATCAATAAAATGAATGTGTGATCCCTGTATTTTAACCAAGCAAGAGGAATCTCTGAACCTTCAAAGAGGTCTGAATGGGACAACTGTGTCCTTTGCCAGAATAGCTCTGAATTTCCTGGTCTTTCTTGGCAGAGAATTCGCTGTGGGATGGAAGTAAACTCCCTGGCCCATGTACGACAACCAGCTCCCAGATAGCAAGGGCAGTAAGGATGCAGTTGTGGTCAAAATCCTAACAGGAGACCCTTCCTCCATTGAGGTGGCAGCAGCTCACACAGGGGAGTTTAGTCACATCACAGGAAAGCATCTGTTCTTGTTCCTCTTGGTGTCCAGATGCAATGACAAGGTAGGGTTTATTTTTGGCCTCTAGAATGAGAATTCCTTGCTCCTGCAGAGCATACTGGACACTGAGATCAAAGATGCAATGACAAGATGGGGTTTATTTTTGGCCTCTAGAATGAGAATTCCTTGCTCCTGCAGAGCATACTGGACACTGAGATCAGAGATGCCCCATGTAAGGTCTGCTGACACGCCCTGTTGGGCAATAGCCATTTTTGGTGACACAAAGGAAAAAAAAGAGTGAAAAGAAAAATACAAAAGCTCTGGCAGTATCAACAAATTCTCCTTTCTGTGCCTACCCTCTAGCACCACAGGCTGACTAAGTGTGCAGGAACCGAGAGCTTTCACTTGGGAGAAAAGTGGAAAAGAACAAGAGGAATGTAAATGCTGTGTGAGAACACACTCAGAATTATAAAGTCTCTTATTCGAGAGGAGCCACAATAGAAGCCTGAAAGCCTGAGCAATACAAACTAGGAAATAGAGAAAGGAAATTAAATTTTTAAGACCCTGGATGTTTAGATAGTGTTATCTTCAAGACAACAAACAGCAAGGGGCCAGGAAATTCCAAATTAAATCCAACACTCTCCTTATTTCCTGATTTTCTCTTGTTAAGGCTAAAAAGCACAGCCAGGACCAAGTTAACATTATATTTCCTGCTGTATGACTCTATTGACATAATTTTTGTTGCTAGGTATACGTGGACTGACCTACACTGAAATTAAAAAAACTAATTTCCTTGGCAGGCAAAGAGAGGTAAGACAAGATTTTCAGAGCTGTAGTTCACAAGAAACCTAACAAGCCCAGCTGCTGGTCCCACAAGGTTTTTGTAAATCCAAGGTGAATGTCTCATGGATGGGGTTCATGGCTGATGACAGATTCTTTTGTTATTAGATGACATTTATTGATTAGTGTGAGCTATTTGACAAGTGTTTATCCTACCAGAATTTAAATCATGGAGCTCATTGGTGTTGCTGCAACACAGCTGCCATTTTCTGAAGTGCAGGAATTCCCATGAGTTGACTGTGAAAGGCCAGAGGAAAACTTCATGAATTCATCCCACACACTTCTGCACCCACCAGCTCTCCAGGGCTGTTGGTTACTTGAAGCTCTCGACATGCCCTGCTTCAGGGAGAGATCATCTGGAGTACAAGATGGTGAGCTGACTGGCAGTAGGAACTCCTGAGGGGAAGGGCTGATACACAGGAGCCCCAAGAGTGGTGCAAGGAAACCTGTGCCATCCCCAGGCTCATCCTTAGCATAAGGTGAAGAGTCCTAGGAGGGAGGTCTGTGACTGTGGCCTGCAAAGCTCAGCAGTAAGAGCAGCATACAGAGGCAACTGGGTGTGAGTTAGTGCCAATGCAGCTAATTTGCCAGGGAAAAGGGATTTGAAAGGCAACCGAGTGGATTACAGACCCCCAGCTTGCCACACACTGTTTGGCACAGGCTTGGCACTGGCAATAACGTGCCCAGTCAAAGGCTGGCACTGATCCTACCCTATTCCTCTCTCTGCAGCCAGGGTCCTTCCAGCCACCAAAGCTCAGCACAACCTTCCAGTACCTTCCTTGTTACCAGGAAATAGTTTGGACTCAGACCTTATTAACAACAAGGGTTTGCTCCCATGGACTATGGGGGCTCAGCAGCCCCCAACTTGAGGGCCTTTCTCGGGTGCTTCCCTGCATTAATGACCCTGAAACAAGCCCCTTCCTTTTCATCTTGAGTGAAGTCCATCGCTGGCCCAAGGGCAAACAGCAGCCAGGAGGAGTTGCAGATCCCACAGGAGCAGCAGAAGCTGCCTGGTTCCCTCTAGCTTGACCTGAGCCCTCCATCAGCACCCATGCTGCCAGCAGCCAGAGGCACACAGGTCCCAAAGCACAGCCCAGAGGCTCAGCTATGGCTCTCAAAGCTGTAGTGGTTTCAACTCATCTATTTGAGTTTTTGGCCAAACACCAGCACACTTACCAAAATTTACCTGTTTTTGTTATGAGACAAGGATTAGAAGTAGGCAAAGCAGGCTCAAGCTTTGAACAATATAAAGAAAGTTTATTAACAAACCTAAAACAAAAGGGAAAAAATAACCCAAGAAAGACCAGAACAAAACCTTTAGACCACCCCTCCTCCCTCCACCTCTCCATTTCTTTCTTCCTGACAACACACAAAAAGACAACATTTCGATTTCCAGTCAGTTTACCACCTCTGAAATAGTCTTTGTCTCAGTTCATTTAAGGAGAGAAGTCTCTTTTGCTTATACCATGGATTCTCTGTAAGCAAATACAGTTTTTTTATGGGTATTCGGCCTCACCACCAGCCGCCGCCTGAAAGAAAGATCAACTTGTGGTGGATCCCTCCCACACCAGCAGCCTTCCCACAGCCACTATGGTGGGTCATGAACAGTCCAAGGATGCACATTTCAATTGCAGCAACAAAGAAAATCCCTTCTGTGTTTAGCAACACAGGTTCTCCTGACAATACAAGTTCTCTGGCATTCCCCGGGACCAGGGCTCTGGGTCACAGCCCCTTCTCTGTCTTTGTTCAGGCTGTACCTTACTTTAACACCTTCTTGTCTTTACCCAGGTGTTTCAGTTCATTGGCTGCAATTAGAACATCACATCTCCCCTTTGGACTATTTCTTCATATATTACAGGGAATTTATTAGCTCAGTCCCCAACCATGGTTCTCCAAAAGAATTTTCAGCTTCACTATCGAAGCACTTCTCATACACCTCCCTCTAGGCATCGGTTCTGCTTCCTTCACTGACTTGAAGTCTCTATGTTGCATTCCTGTAGATGTCCTCACTCATTCTTCTCTCTATGCAGGGTAGGATGGGTGTCTAGAAGTTTAGTCCGGGCATGGAGAGAGGAAATCTCTCTCTCTCTCTCTTCCCGGCATGGAGACGATGACGTGTTCTCTGCCGGGCTGTTTGAAAAGTCTGAGCCAAGTGACAGAAGCACTTGGAGTCTCTGTGGCCGGGCTCTGCCAAGCTGGCTCAGCCGGTGGGGCCTGGAGAGCAGGGCCTGGAGCAGAAGGGCCCGGCACTACCCACCGCAGCTGGCATGTCGGCCCAGCTGAGCGGCCTCTGCCGAGAGCCTGGGCCGGTTCCTCCTCCATGCCCCGCTGCAGCTGCACTGCCATTCCAAACTTCCTGTCTCCCCTGCCCCTCACTCCCTCTGGGGAGGGACCCAGCCTTACTGGAGAGAGAAGCAGGGAGATACTTCTCTCGGAACAGCAGCAGGCAAAAGAGGAAGAGGCTCAGAGGTCCTCTGCTTATATATGATTTTCGTCCTCCAAGGCGGATCAGCTTTTAATCGGTTGGCCAATATATCAATGCTTAAAACTACCTGGTTATTGGCTCTCTCTCCCAGGAAGGAAGCTGTAATACTTCCTGCAGCATAGGTCACTTTCAAGATTGGCATCCCTTGGGCCAACCCAGGACAAAAGCAAAGAGTTAGACTTTGATTATTTCTTTGAAATTATTGTTACGGAGCAGTTTTAGTCATTGTGACCCAACTTTTCACTTATATCTATGAAACTGACCCAAACTTCTGAGCTAATTCTGTACTTTTAGAAACTGTTTTTATGATCCTGGAATCCTCAGAAATGAGACAAAAAGGTGGCATGACTTTGTCCTTTTCCCTATGTCAATTTTAATTTTAAAAACTGCCCCTTTTCATTCAAAGTCAGCAGTTCTGGAAAGGGACAAGGGAGAGAGGGAGGGAGAAGCTGAGGAGTTCAGGAAGGGATGAAATGGGTAAGGTGGGAAGAAAGAAAAAGAAAGGAGGGGAAAAGGAAAAGGGAGAGACAAGGAAGGAAGGAAGGAAGGAAGGAAGGAAGGAAGGAAGGAAGGAAGGAAGGAAGGAAGGAAGGAAGGAAGGAAGGAAGGAAGGAAGGAAGGAAATATACTTTGTAACCAGCAAGGTTAGGGGAATTACACTTGTATCTACAAGTAGCATTTGAAAGGAAGGATTCTATACTGTGTTCTGATCCTTCAATTTTACTTCCTATTTGATATTTTTTCATTCCTCTTGGAAAAGTCTAGCAACACAGTTTGCATTTCAAGCAACACTGAATCAGTCTGCCAGAGACAGATAGATATGGTTCTTCCTCTGCTAAGGTCTGGCATCTCACTTCTTGATGAACCAATCTTGCCCAAGACAAGCTGAAATTTTAAGACATCACTGAAGGACATGGAAGTCCTTTCCAGGATTTGCAAGGAAGTTTTATCACAAGGATTAAAAGTTATAAATAAACCCCTCCAAAGTTGGTGGCATAGTGCTGCTGTAAGTGATGCCTCAACACAACCCTGCTGTGACTTGCTTTATGAAAACCTTCATCAAGAAAACCTATGAAAATGAGACACTAAGTTTGTAATTTTTAACTTCAAATGTCTCTGAGCTTTCTTTTGCCACTCTGCCCCTTCTCCAGTTAAAAATGCTGAAATGAAAAGAGAAAGAAAAACAAAGAAAGACTGGGGGGACTACAGTCATGGACATTTATTCATTTTATTTGTCCTGGAGGGAGAAAGAGAGAGAGAGAGAAACACAGAAAGAGAGAGAGAGAGATGGAGAGGGAGAGATGGAGCTCAGACCTCGTAGAAAAAGTTGGGTTTTTCCTTATTTAAAATGTTGAATATAAATTTCACTCTTTAGAACAAAGTACAGTATGAAGAATCTGTACTAGCCCCAGGCAGAGGCAGAGGAAAACTCCCTCAGATGCAAGCATTGTGAGATATTTTGGATGAGTCTGGGGGCAAGGGAGTAAGAGAGTTCTCCATCAATGAGAAGAGGTGATGACAAAGCACCCAAAAGAATTTTTGCATGCAATTTAATGGTCTGTCTTTTATAAACTAAACTCCTATTCTGCTCAACTGTGCAGTGACCAAAGGCCAGATGCATTTTCTCAGCTGAAGGAAAGAAAGACATTCTTCTCTCAGGAAAGCACCTCTGCTACCAGGCTAGGGCTTAACATACAGAATTTCTCCCTGCATCCCACACTCCACCCTTTCTACTCAAGTTCTACTAATTTGTTTAGAAACATGAGAGATTCCTCAGGTATGGCATGAAGGGAAGCAGGGACCTTTTCTTATGTAGTCTCACTGCTAAGGGGCTGTGAATGGTGAAACAGCAGTCTGTGCTTTTATTTTTTCATAAAATAAGAACACATACTGCTGTTTAATATATAATGCAGACAGCAGATATCCCCTGCAACTAGAATAGGATTCAGGATTGTGTTCTTGCCAGCACCTTTGTACATCAGGTCAACAAATCTTCAGTTTGTCTCTGAATAGTGAAGTGCTCCTAGTGAAGACAAAGTGGGTGGAGGGCATGAAGATGGATAAAGCAATAAATGAAGGTGGGAAAAGCATTTGAAACAATTAGGAACACATAGGAACAACCCTTACGCCTGTGTGATTTACCAGAGTCAAATGAGAAGTTCCTTCAGGAAAAGGGAATGCAGTTTGTATCTCCTGAATGACAAAGTGTGCTTAACAAAGATGTGACTCTGCAAAGGATTTAGGATGGAGGCACAGCAAGCAGGTCAACACAGACATCAGTGTCATTGGGCATATATGGTTCTTGGTTGAACAGATAATGCTGAAAAATTAGAAGCTGTCAAAAAGAGTCAGAAAAAATACCCAAACATGAGACAAAAGGTTTTGAGAGGACCTTTAAGAAGCTTAGTCATAAAAGAAGACCAAAACATGATTGATTGGTGTGTTGGTAGAGAAAAAATTTTCCATAAAGAAAAAATATGAAGTACTAAAACACTGCTGGTTTTAGCAGAAACAGAAACCAGTGGTTGAAAGAGGAAGGCAGATGTGCTCATATTTTGAAAGAGGAGAAATTCTTGTACAGCACAGAAGGCAATAAACCTATGGAACAAATCTCCAAGGAAAGTTCTGGACTTCCAGTCTTTCAGTGACCCCAGAGCAAGTCTGGGTGCTTTTCTGGCAGGTATTGTTAAACACAGGCTTCAGCTGAGTTACCAGCCTCAGCACAACAGCAATAGACAGACAGGCAAGAGCATCTCACAGACACAAAATTGGACCAGATGGTCTGGTGGGTCCTTTTGGATGTGTTCTCTGTGAACATGGAAACTTAAAGGTCTCTAAAGCTTTCTTAGAAAATTACAAACGCCTTCCTCTCAGATTAGCAAGAGCAGTACATGGGTAGCTTGGATAAATCAGTGCTTTAACAATAAAAACAAGAGATTCAATTATGCATGACCTGCCCCTACGCTATCCAAAGGATATTGGCATTTTTACTTCCACTGGCTGAGAACCTGCTGTGAATACCACTTGGACCAGGCAGACTGATGACATTTTAAAAGAACTACATCATTCACCTGATGAACTTTTTATGAGACAAGGAAACTTTTATCCATTTAAAGATAAACATCTGAAGGCTTTAAAACTGGAAAACATGTGAAAACCTCTGTCTTTTCAGGATCTTTTACAATAAAGTACATACATACACTAGTCTGCCAGTTTATAAGGTTTGTCTCTCAGCATGGTGCCCCATTAAATTCCTCGGTGGCCTCTCTCCTTTTTCAGTTGTTTGGATGAAATCCTAGCCCCACCTCAGTCTACAATCAAATTTAATGCAGGAAAAGGGGGTGGAAGCCTTGCAATCTCTCATTTGCCTTTAAAATGCTTTCTGGCTAACCTTTATGGATTTCTCAGGTTTGTCTAATCAGCACGGCTTATCCTGACAGCTTTGGCTGGTCCTCTGCTCCCTTTTGTGTGAGTGTGGTGAGGGAACTAATCTGCACCCTACTCTGTCTTCAAGTGCACATCAGAGACAGTGACTGGGCCAGTGCTGTACAGCCCACATACACACATTCCTTAACACTCAGACTTGCAATTCCTTTCAAGTTTTCTGTGATTTCTTAAACTCCCTACCAGCAATTCAGGTGTTCTTCCAGGTGGCACCATACTCATAACACCGAAAACCATACACAAGGCTGGGAATTTCAGCTGCAGAACGGGGCTCTGGATACTTGAGCTAATGAAGTGAGATGTTCACCCTTCAAGCTAACTGTATATATAGGAGCCAATAGACAGAGTTTGCTAACAGTTTTTATAAATGTTTGCTAGCAACAGAGAAGAAGCACGGAAAAAATGTTCCTAATCCAGGTTCATGATAGAAGAGTATTCAAGAAGAGTATTCACAGGTACTACCAAACAAATTCTCTGTTCTGTTCTCTTCTTTCTTTTCCCTTCAAAAACTGTGCTTGCTGTAGTCTTATATCTTTCTTGCTCATTCTTTCAGTCTATTCTTGCCAGTGACTTCCAGCCTCCATTCTTCAGGTTTCTCAACCCAGTTTCTGTTTTCTTATCCCTTTAGCTCTATGTTTTTCCTCCAGCTTTGCTCTTCATCACTCCAGTCCCTCAACTCTCCTGTCCTAACATCCAAGGTTGTTTCCTGCCTTTATTGTTTCCATCTACATGTTCAGTGTGTTTGGCTCCCTGCTTGATCTCTCCCTCTCTGCCTCCCAAGGTGTCACAATCCCAGTCTCTTGCCTCATGTTACAATTCCTATCTGGCTTTCTATCCAGCTGGTTCTTCCCCTCAGCGAAGATCCTGCTCACAAGCATCTATCTTTTCACAGTGTCTGCTCCTCCTTCCCCCTTCCATTAGGTTTCTAAGCACAGTCTCTTTGTCTCACCGAGATCAAGATGCTGCTCAATTTCTTTATTCTTCTCAGTCTTTCTTCCATAATCCCTCCTTTAGTACTCCCAGTCTCTGCTTCCTTCCCAGTTTCCCCCATCCCACCCTGCTCTCATCAGTCCTTCTCAAAATACTCACCCAGCCTGTTTTAATCTTCTTGCTCTTTCCTACTTCTCTTCCATCATCTCTAAGTCAGAGTGTCATTCCTTGCCTGTTCAATCTTAGTCTTACCAGCATGAAGGTGGAGTTGTGTTGATGGAAAGTATGCTGGGATGAGGGAAACTGGGATGGAATCTGAAACTAGGAATGCACGAGAAATGGTCAAGATGGGATTAGCAACCTGTTTTTCCACAGAGTAGGTCCTCAAAAAAACCCCAAATAACAAAAAAACCCAAAAACCCAAAAAACCAAACCAAATTTGACTGCACTTTCTGTATACTCTGAAGGAAAGATAGCATTTTGAATATCAGATATTCATTGTGGAAAAATTCTGCTTTAAATGCTAAGATTTGGCAGTTAAAGTTAGCAAAAATTTGGGTCAGTGCAATTATCAAAGGATCTGAATTAACAATTTGCCATTATTCTTGGTGTATTTCAACTTAATTTTATCCCAAAATAGTAACAGTTTAATCTGCATGACAGCCTCATATTATTATTTAATTCTAATGTTGTGACAACATATAATACCTTCAATAAGGATCAGTACAAAGTGCCAGAAGATTTTGTAGGAACATGTACTACAAAACCATTTCTTTGGGAAAGGGCTTGCAGTCCCAAATGAAGATTTAATTGGCTTAATTCCTCCCGTTTCACCCAGCAACTTTCTGATTATAAGAACACGAGGATAGAGTGCAAAAGACAACAAGGTTAAGTAATTTTAAATAGCCAATTACCCATATATGGCCATGCTGGCTCTGAGGTTTAATTGCTTCAGACATACAAGCTTTATCTCTAGCTGACTTTTCACAGCCCACAGACACACAAATTCCTGCAAAAGTAGCAGTGTTCTGAAAATGCACCATAATGAATTTTCCAGTCTAAGTGTTCTGACCCAGTTCTAAGTCAAAGGTTTTTCTGTACAGCTAAGTAAAAAATTTAGTAAATTATAAGTGAACCACACTGGCCTACTATAACAAGATTCTTATAATGAAGTAGGAGCTGAATGCCCAGCTCCTGAAAAATCTATCTCCATACTTTGCAGAAAAACAACTGGAAAATGCAGAACTCTATTTCCAAAACGCATACAAAATGCTGTACATTTGGCTTAACAGTTAGCTGTACCTTTCTGATTCATAAAATCATAAATCAAATTCTTTTCTCATTTTCTCCCTGTAATAGCAGCACAATGCAGAAATTTTGCCACTGGTCATGGAGCACTGAATCAGGTTTTCAACTAGCAATTTTTTATTTTACTTTATAAAACATCAGGTTAAAAAATTACCATATTTTTCTATCAATGTCTCTCCTCTACACATAACAACAAAGAAAAAACATAAGTACTGATTGTTTTGTAAAGTCTGTTTGACTAAAAGAAGTTACCAAAAAATATTAAAATCTCTGAAATTCACCATAAAAGTTTCATTTCCAAAAAGAGACGGTAAAGCTGTCAAAGAAAAAAATTAATTTCTATAATATATACTCTTAGACCAGACATAAATCCAACTGCACATGCATCTAAACTTAAATAACTATATAAATGCATCCTAAATCTCCTGAGACAGATGGTAGGTCATATACAGACAAGACATGCATTCCAAAATTATTTTTCTTTAATAGGAATAAGAAAGGGAAGATGAAAGGATAGTGGATAAATGGCTAAAATACTGTTAAATTACAGCAAAACCCACAACATTATGCTGCAGTATTAGACAACGCAAAGCAAACGAAACCAAGGGATGAGACAGTTGTTTTACCCCGATTCAGGAAATCACTTAAACATATGTATGAGGACATCTTGGTTCAGGAAGGAATGTATGTGCAAGCTTAAATTTAATCATGATTAGATTTTCACCTTCAGTCTGGCCCCTGTATCCTTGGGTCCAACATCTGGTGTAGTGGGAGGAGGTACTAGGTATCCTCTGTAGTGCAAAAAGGTCTCCTGGCAGAGGATCTGAGCTTGATGGCCCTCCAGGGTGGGAGGAGGAGGGCATTGGAATGAGGGTAAATAGATTTTCCCTCTGAGCTCCGGAACACTTGGATTTCTGCGCAGATCACACTTTACAGAGCTGTCTGAGGAGGCTGCCTGATCTGCATTGGCCAAAAACTCTTGTGGACTCCTGAGATCATGAAGATATACAATAAAGAACAAAATCTCCTTGATCTACTCTTAAGTCCCCACACTCAATGGTATGGATTAGTGCAGCTGGTTTTGAATTTAATTTCTTGACCTACTCTGCTAATTATCTATTACTTTTTGCCAGATTTGCTAGCAGACCATGGAAATTTAAAATCCTAAAAATATCAACCCAAATAAGACTGGAGGCTCTTTGCAAATGTTATTAAAATACAAAATGTTTGTATAATACCATATATTTGCTTCAAAATGGAAAAGAATCTTCTACTTCCCTCTCCTTCTCCCTCAACTATGCTACACCCTAATTGCAACATAAAAAGAGAAGTTCAAAAGTCAATTGCAGAACTGATGGCAGGGTTTCATATTCATGACACATTCAGTGGAAATTTTTTCCCAAGGAGTGAGATCTGATTTTGGTATATTTTTAAGGCCAACATTCAAAATTTAGTCCCAGACTCACCACAAAACATTTTTTTTTGATTGCATGGGATCAACAACTCACCTTGAATGTGTAAGCTAGTTTTGCAAACTGCAGAATTGTTACTGCCTGCTTTTTCCTCCAGTATGCATTTTCTTCTTAGTGTCGCAAGGCTTTGAAGTTTGTCCAGCAAGTGATATAAAATGACATAGCTAATAATAGCACTACCAAAAATATAATTTCCTTTTTTAAAAAGAGATATTTTTATAGAATTAAGTGCACATCATTTTTGAATATGATGTTTTATTTGCGAAAATGTAAATGATCTCTTCATTAAACAGCAAACAAAATGATGTATCTCTGAAAAATATGATAATGCTTTTTTAAGGATGTGCAGATGGTGTAGTTAGAACATCTGCAGCAACAGAGGATCTGAAGAGAAGGGGGATTTTTTTGAGAGGATGAGTTACTACCTCCAATCTATGTTTTTACAATTTTGTTGCAATGTTCTTTGCCGAGAAGCGTCCTCTGCCCTGGAGTGCTCAGTATTTGGCCTCTTTTCAGAGCTTCTACTGGACTCAAGAGAAAATCTTAATCAAAAAATCTATTAAACATTTTAATCAGTCTATAGTACATTTTTCAACATGTCACCAGCTCAGCTTTTTTAATTTGCACCAAACAATGTTTATTTGCACAAAGCACCCTCATGAACAAAATGGTCATGTAATGGAGGAGGGCTAGAAAAGGATGGCCAGAGGTATGGTAAGGTTTCAGGATGAAGAATCACTATGTGCTCTTGCACTTTTCAGTCCAGAAAGAAAATCACCATGGAACATGTTAGAGGTCCCTTTCAGGGTGACAGGAGTGCAGATTGACATCTCACTGCCTTTTTGAGAAGGAAGGTGTGACAAATGAAGCAAGCAGGAAGTTGGTTCAGCTGGGACAAAAGATGTGGTTGGGCTGTGGATCTCTGTGCTGTAGGATGTTTAGGTGACTGAAGCTTACACAGGTCCAAGGGTACACTGAACAAACCCATGGAAGAGAAATCCATTCGAGATTGCTACTGCTTAGAAATTGCGTCTGGTTTAGAAAACCTGCGAATACCCAGAAGCTGGAGGAGCACATGTGGAAAGCATACAGCCTTGTCTTGTTTTTGTACTCTTTATAGGCATGCTGGCTTTATCCATTGATATTTATTACAGAGCTAAATGGATCCTTGGTCTGTTCCTATGGGTTTATTCCTCTATTCACATTCTTTAGTTTCCTCGATGGCAGGAAGGGTTGCGTGTCAAATGTGCAGGTGGCAAATTAATGAAACTTATGAAGCAACTTTTAATGATCTTCCCCGCCATTACACATCCTTCCATGTGTCGAGAAGGAAATGACTTATAGTGATTATATAATAGATGTTGTGCCTGAAGACCATCGAGGAGATAAGGAGCACTTGTAGTCTCTGCCCAGACTACATGCTCAGCTTCATCTAGTCTGGATTAACAGTTCCACAAAATTTAGAGAAGTTAAATATAACATTTTCAATACCCTGACTAAAATCTGGCTTTGGTTCTACAGTTTAGAGGTGCTCAGACTTTTAAACTACCTGGGGAATGATGTTCACCTTAAAATACAAGCACTTTTACCTGTTTCATTGAAAATCCAGTAGTCCAAGATAGCGAATGAACTGTAGAAATTACTTTTTAAAACCAGTATTTCAAACATATTTTAATCTTCTTTATGTCATATTTCTACGTAATTTTTTTTTTTTTTCTAGTTATGTTCATTTTGTAGGTCCTGGAAGGATTTATGTATTTCGTGCTCTGTGACTTGTATTATGGCTAATGTAAATGGTGAGAACACTGTAGCTTCAGGTGGAGACTCCATCATCTTCAAAGTTTTCCTCCTAAGAAGGAGATTATTTTTTCCATGTTACACAGTGATCTTTTGTTGGCCAGCTTCTTGATTGTCTTGCTCAGATTTTGACTATCAAGTAGATTTACAGCAGCCCTGAAATGGAAAAAAATAATTAAAAACATATTTTTAAGTATGTTTATATTAATTGCTCTGGAGTCATTCTCTCCCCATCCACCATCACTGTAACAGCTTTGCAAAGTACTTCTTCCTGTTGCCTAAAAGTTTATTTCTGTTTTCTCCAGTGGCAAGACAAATATTAAACTACAGAGAAAGTTAAATAGTTCTCCTTAGGTCATGTTTGTCAACAGTAAAAGCATATTTTGATCAAATAAGACATAAACTACATTGTATGTTTTCCAGCTACCAGTGAAGAATCATCAAGATCATAGCAAAGATCACACCAACAGTCACAGTTATTCCAGTTACCAGGCAAAAGACCAGAATGACATTTTTCTGATTCTCCTTGGTAGCCCTGATTCTATTCTCCTTGCTTATTTTGTGTGTTTCCAAACAAAACAAGTACACAGTCGTTATTATGTTCAAATTTTCAAATGAATTGAGCATGTAATCTGATGAACAGGACTGAAAAGGAGCAGGGCTTGATTATTTACCATCTGACATCTTTCACAGCCTTGAGGCCTTTCCTGTATCAGCAAAAGTTAGAATAGTAAATTTTTTATTGCAAAGAAAGAGGTCAACCCATATGGAGTGGGTAGGAAATGTCACTTTAACAGCTGTAAAACACAAAGAACTGCAGTTCCTAAAGAGACACAATAAGTATCTATTTGGTACATGTTAAGAATGACAAATATAAAAACATCTTTGTTTCAAGCAAGGCTTTAATGTAAGATTTCAAGATGTGTTGATGTAAGATACATGAATGATACAGAAGAATTATCAGAAGTTGTCTGCCACTTGAGTCGGGCTGACTTCTTTGTTTTGTGCCGGGTACCAGGTGCTCTGTCACCCAGGGCTGGGACACCAAGGAACTACCCTGCTGCAGAAGAATTTTAACAACGGCAATTGCTGCGATAATAGTGATAATAATGAAGACAAAAGAGAGCATGCCAACAAAAGACTGAATTCAAGGACTTGAGCGCTGCTTTTCAGTTCCCTGTCTCTATCAAGGTCTGCAAAGCCTTTATTTAAAGCAAATAACCACTAGGCATGGAAAGGAGTTGTTTTGCATGGCTCAGAAACACTGTTGTGAGGAGCAGCTGCATGAGCCTGAGAAGTGAAAGCCACAGCAAGGATATCAAGTAAGAATACATTTTATAATGCTGCAGCCTCTTCAACCATTCACTTAAGGAAATAGAGCCATCACTTTGGCTGTTTCTCTAAGACCATATTCACCAGCTAGAAGATGTATCTAACAACCCAAGAAGAGTGGAAAATGCTGAAGATAATCAATCTACTTCCCCCATCTGCTTTTTGACCATGAAAAAAGAAATGCCTGCAATTCAAAACCAGCCACCTTGTTCTGAAATTTAATTGACCTTATTTGTTCAGCACTATTCAAACAAATCAGGGAATTGTCAGGCATTTTCTCAGATCTTTCCAGTTTTGACAGTTTTACACAAGCCAACTCTAATTTCTCCTTAATTTTCCTTTATGTATATTCTAAAATTACAAGGTACTATTTTGGTGCTGACTGGTATGCAAAACTCATGTTCGCCCTGGTAGGAATTCTGCATAGCAGAATGACTGCTGGAAAACCATTTCTATTTCTATTTAGGCTTCGTTTCTACTTCTGTATAAGGTCCTGTGCCACTGTCATCACTGTAATATCTAAGCAACTCTTCCATCACATCATTTGAGCTTCATTCTCTTGCATCACAGAATTTTCATTCAGGTATTTGTAATCACAGTCCATCTATAGGATTCTTCTGATTTTTCTACAAGATACAGGACAGGTAAGAATGGTGAACTGGCTGAGAATAGCATACATAGTAAGTCTGAATATTGGGGCTTTCATACAAAGTAGAGTTGCCTGCTTTTAGATTAGTTCACTTCATTGTCTGAAATGTGTCTTTTAAGAATTACATGCAGGGGAAGCGACGTTAATGAAAATTATCTTTGATTTTTGCAATTTCATTAATGTAATTTATTATCCCCTTGTCAAGATGCAAATTTGGAACTCTAAGAACACTTCTATTTACAGGCTGTAACAGGAGCCTGACCAAGAGAAAAGCAAGTTTTGTGTTGCTCACAGCTAATCTACTCAAGTTTTCTTTCTAGGCAGGAAAATCTTCCAACAATCAAGAACCAGAACTGCCCTAGAGACAAACTGATAATACAAAAGGATGCCTTCCAAGCAGACAAGCGGGAAGCAGACAAAAGCTGCTTGCCAGTTAGCTGGTTCACAATGAGCAAAGACAGACTCACGTCAGGTACACTTTTAAGCCCATGACTGCACTCCTGAAGTCCAGGCAACACTCCCATTAGCCAGTGAGATTTTGCCACAGCTAGAATATGCCTTTGAAACATGTTCAGCTTACAGGTAAGGTTACAGTGAGGTATTTACACCAACTTTAAAAAGAAACTCAGCTT
Organism: Eopsaltria australis; assembly: GCA_034509425.1. Classification (NCBI taxonomy): domain Eukaryota; kingdom Metazoa; phylum Chordata; class Aves; order Passeriformes; family Petroicidae; genus Eopsaltria; species Eopsaltria australis. Next base: position 3,844,113 of record JAVTVJ010000177.1, on the reverse strand, counting down.
AGTAAAAGTAGAAAGAACAAGTCTTTTTTTGAAACATGCGAAGTCTAGTTCAATGACTTTCAACTTGAAGTCTACTGCCCACTACAGATCTGTGTTCTACTTTACCATAAAGAATGACGAAAAAAACACTGTTCTGTATTTTACACAATTATGTTGCAAAAAACACCCACACTAAAATTGTATGCAGGCCACTAGAAATTTTCTAAGATTCTACAAATAAAAAAGAGATTGACAACTTATCTGAGAGTTTGAAGCAGATTGCTTCCAACTCTGCCCAAAACTTAGCATATTACCTTTACCTGTTGATTATTTCTATTCAGATTTGCTAAAAACAGTGTGCCTTTAAATGAAATGCAGTTCCTCTTCATCCTCCTCTCCCTCAAGTTTTTCACTGAGTTTGAGTTCCTCCTAGATCACATCGTGGACTGTACAGTAGTGCTCCATCTACAAGGAGATGCTCGACCAAATGCTTATAAGGACCAGCAGCCAACAGGAGCTCTCTCCACCAGTTTTCACATTCAGAAAAAATGTATCACTTTGGCAGAGAGGAACAAGATTTTGTCTGTGCATACTGTTGGGTTTTGTCTCTTAATATGATGACAGTGCATAGCTTTTCTGTTTCCCTGCTAGATTATCTTTAAGCCTTTTTCTGTGGCTTCATATATATTAAAAAATGGATGGAGATAAGCTAATGGGAGAGCAGGATTACATACACACAGAGGAGATCCAGGCTGTTAGCATCAGGATTCACTATTTAATTTCTGTGCAAATGCAAGGACAACATGCTTTTACTGATTACATGTTTGTACAGTAGCCATTTACAGCTATGTGCCTTTTCTGTCTTAAGGAAACTTTGTCACTGGGGTCATCAGCAGGAAAGAAATTCAAAAGAGCTGGGAGCTACCATGGCCTCTGAGACACAGCAATGCTACTGTCTGCATCTTCTCCACAGAAGTGCCACTGGACACACCGCAGCTTGCTCTCTCCCTCATGAGAAGTGTGGAGCTTGGAGCACAGCTGGGATCTCAGTAGGCCAACACCCTTCACATGGCGCCCTAATGAGGGTTAACACCTAATGGGTGCAGAATCCTCCCTCCTCACAGGACTATTATTAGCAAATATGAATAAACCACATTCCAGCTCTGAAGTCTTCATAAAACACTGAACAACATAACAGGTAGGATCGTGGAACACTCTTCAGTGTTTCAGGGTAGTAATTTAGTAAGAAGGACATGTAGAAATGTCAGTCACTAAAAAATGGGATTTTCCTCACAGGAATCCCAACAATTTTTGATGAAGATAACTTTTCTCTTTCTGTTATGTTCCTCTCGCTATAAAAGACAAGAGAAGCCTTAGGTCTGAACAGCTCTGGAAACAAAAGAAGAGACAAATTACTAAAGACCACTCACACAAAAAGACCATTATGCCTGTTTATCTGAGGGTGCCCAAGGAGCACAGTGACCATGTGTAAAGGACACACGGAAGTTGTTCATGCATAGATTTAAGATAGACTCATACAGAGTTTCAACACATGGAAAATCCACACAAATTCCTGTGAGGTTTTGCCTGACCTTTTGCAATATCTCTTCCCTATCTCCTTCCCACCTCCCACATGTTAAAACCCAAAGCACAAAGTGTCCCACTATGTATTTTCAAGTGTTGGCTTTGGGGCCAGATTTGCAGCTGGTGCTGCTGAATCTTGCCACTGCTGCTCAGGTGGCAAAATATCAGAGCAGCAGTAAGAGGGGTAAGGATGAGACAAATGCAAACACATTCACTCTTTATCAGCTGCGTTGATGATTTTTAGCTCTGTTGAAGACTTAAGGTCTCTCTCTCTAGTAAAGTGCTAGGAAGAAAGGCCAGCCACAGAGCAAGCACATTTCTACTTCCTGCCCCATCCTGTGACTCTGGCATGAAGAAATGTATCTCTGTGAAACAGTGAAAGGAGTGATCTAGGTGATGAGATGACAAAATATATAAACTTAAGCTTCTTGACTTGAGTGAGGCAGAGAGATGCTCAAAGAGATGCTCAGAGAGAATTGCTTCAATTTGATTAAAAAATAAATAAATTAGGAGATAATAGAGAGGACCCATTCTTTTCCTGACTAAAACTGATTTGTCCATTTGGCTGGTTGAAAGACATCATGCAAAGTATTTATGAGACCCCTTCCTCACAGACAGTCTTGTAGCAGTTGACAGGGCTGAGGCAGGGAGGCTGCAGGGCCACTCCTGTGGAGAGAGGCAGGGGCTGCCCATGCTGGACACAGATGGGTAAAGTCAGCTCTGACCGACCCAGCCAAGGTCAGCCCTCCACACTGGCCCAGCTTGTGCTGATTAGAAATATCTAATCAGCCAGTTTTGGATGCTAGAATAAATCCATTTCAGTCCTTTAGATTACCTGAAAGAGGAGATAATTGTCCTTTTCCCCGATACCAATTTTGTGATTATGCCTTTCTTTCCATTTCAGCTCGTAGACTAGATAGGCAAATGGCAAAGGAAAATATGACATCTCAACAGAAAGATTTTCTGGAATGAGTACAGAAATTATTTTGCTTGATAGGTGTGATAAACTTGTCTCAGATTTCCCAATCCCCATTTCAAAAATAATGAGGAACTGGGAAAGGCAGCATTGTACCATGGACAGAAACGCTACCCCTTTCCAGTCTGAACAACACAGAAAGTCATGCTCCCAGAGAAAAGCAGTTCTGCAAAATATGGGGAGCAGCTATAAAGAACAAACACAAGGAATGTTCTTGCATCCACTGATGGTGTCAGAATGATCTTCCTCATTTCCTCTTGACCCTGTTGGAAAAGTAAATAAAATCTTCTGAGCTGGCTAGACTTCTGACCATCCACACAGAGAAAAATTGGAAGTCCTTCAGCTGATAATTTCTTCTACGTACCTAATTAAGAGTAAATAATTTTTAAAGTCCAAACAAGGTCACTCCTGGGGAAGCAAAGCCCAGAAACTTCTTTGGGCATCTCTGTACAAAGCCGAAGGACACTGATCTGGCACTAAGCAGGACAATCCATTCTTTCTAATCCACTTAATATACCTTAGAGTTTGTCTTCTTCAGATTCCTGTAGAGTCATAAATATTTTCTGTGTCAATAAATCTCAGTCCTTGTAAAAATTTCTCAATGGGTCTGTTGGGTGGTTTCATCTGACCACTTTTCACCAAGTCTACTCAGTCACAGCTTAAACACAAGCGAGTGAGTTGTCTTATTGATGACTCACTGACTCAAGTCAAAGGAACAAATTTCATGCTTAAACCTAAAACAGATTAAATGCTCTGCTTATTCAGGTCTCAAAAAAGGAAGCTTCCACTATACAAAAAGGCACATAGAGGCTGAATAGTGGGAGAAGCAGGGGGGAGGAGGGGGAAAGCTTCGGATGGTTTGTGACTGCCATATAGATTTAGAAAATGAATGAACAAATTCTATGTTACTGTACAATGGCACCACAGAGATACGAGAAATAGGCTGTCTTCCTGAAGATATAGGAAATAAAGCAGGATTCCCAGGCCAGTTTTACCAAGTAAACAACACAGAGGAAAGAAACATGGGAAGGGATATCTCGAAGGATTTTTTTCTTTCTAGTCTGCCGTAATTTTGAATAAGACCTCAATTTACATTATTCAGGGAAAAAACCAATTTTGATGAGCAAGGCTTTTTTCATGCTTTCTCTGATTAGGAAAGATTTCTGTGTGGCTGTTCTGTTTTGAGAAAATCAGCACACTGCTACCTTCATCATGAAGTCAGCAAAATCCCATTAGCATACAAGCTGAGAACAGTACCACTGAACTGTTTTATGATGTTTTCTTTCTAGTGTTAAACTTCAATATATCTATTGTGTATAAGCAAATTCCAGATGGCCACTGAGATAAAAACTCAAAAGTTTGTTTTCCTGATTCCATATTGAAGTGTTAAAGGGACTACTGCAGAACCAGTGCTGCTGGTGCTACCAGACTTAGTGAGACAAAAAGAAATCTATGTTAGCCAACCTTGGTGCAGTAAAAAATAAGCAGGTAATAGAAAACCCTCTTTATTTTCCCTTGAATTTTTACAAAGAATAAAGAAAAGGCTCACTCCTACCACTAGGAACCTCTTCATTTCTATTCTGTCATTTCCTTTTATATGTCTCTTTTACTGGGCTGCATTTCATGACTGTCATTATCACAGCACACAAGCCCCTGCCTATATAGTGCTGGTGACATGCAGTCTTACGAAGATTGAGTATGACATAAAAAACACAAGGCCGTATCACTTCAGCACTGCAAGCGTCTCTGTGAGCTTACGGGTTGATGTGTAGACTGTGTATTTTACAGAGGCAACAACATTTCCATTTTCTTGGTTTCACACTGTAAAGTGACTGAATGAATATCACTGCAGAATTCCATAATAGCCGAGCCAGTGAAAGGAATATGTGCTTTATGGCCATATATAAAAGAAAAGGAGAAAAAAAATGAGGATATCTGGGGTTTTTTTTAATAGATCTTCAAAGACGTGTTGTGTCAGATGCACAGAAATATGCTTATTCTACTCCAACAGCTTCCAATTGGTCATGACCTTTTGGCCCCTGGGAAAATTTCTGCCATCTCTTCATCTCCTACTTGAACAATTAGGAAGGGCAATATAGTTGTGACTTGCTGCACATATGTTCATCAGGCACTATGCCCCATTCTTCTGAAATAACAGCAAACATTACTCTCTAAGATAATTGTTTCCCTCACATAAGCAGGAAATTGAAGCTGCATAATGGAACAAAGTCTTGTGAGTCTTTGTATTACCGACTCACCAGTGAGAAATCAGGGCTTAATTGCATTATGACAGCGAAGAACATAATCTGCCCAGAAGTCTGCAAAATTCATAAGGAGAATGTGGTAAATACATGCAGTATCAAATTCTTCTGCACAAAGTGTAATTCAATTACTGACCTTGTTCAGAATTAACATCTTCCAAACATATTTAAATCAATATGCAGGAGGTATATAAGTACAAGACACCTTAACCCAGGCAAGGCCCTCAGAAAACTGTATTTCCCCTCTATGGGGGAAATAGATATTGTATCACCAAATGAAACATCTCTGTATAGATCATAAAGTTCACAATCTGTAGAACCACAGAATGTTGCTTGGAAATTATTCTTCCCCTTAAAATTACTTAAAATACATTTTCCTTGGTCTAATGCCTAGAATGAAGTGTCTAGCAGAAAACCGATATTTTACTGAGACTTGAAATCAAGAGCATATCACTACAGAAAGGAGATCTAAAACATTACTGGATTGCTTAACAGGGTAATGAAAGGCTGGAATGCTATCACTTCATTCTACTTCCACCACACTAGCAGAGAATGTTCCCTTTCAATCAACTTGTATGCTCTTCATTACTGCATCACAGTGTTTCACTTGTATTCACAATCACCTGGCCCGAAGCATTCCTCCACAGGGACAATAATTTTTCCTTCAGACCCAGGGCATCCACTAGTTAACAGAACTTCTCAAAGGCCAATCCCCTTGAGGGGAAAAGAAAAATCTTTCTTCATTTCCTTCATGTTCTGTTTTTGCTTTCTCTTTCTTTTTCCAGGATGTTAATATGATGTTTCTACCAAACACGAGGCAAAACAGACTTTCTCAGACTGCCTGCTAGAGCTATCCTGTGCTGGTGTCTAAGATTTCAATACAACATCCACTCCTGTCAGACTCTGCACCCTACAGAGACAGATTCTTCGAATCATCATGCGTCAGAAAAGGAACTGAAAATTAATTCCAAACTTTTCTTACAGCATAAACACTTAGAAGAAACTAATATATGTTCTGCAAAACACTTCATTCACTTTAAATATCAAAGCATTCAGGCTCATGGCCTTTAAATGCTCAAATCAGATGGCACAGAGAATACTGTACAGATTGCCAACTCAGTCTTGTGACTATCTGAGTGTCTTCAGCTCCCACTAAGGTCAACAGAAACCGAAGGCACTAAAATCCTGAAGGCACTGGAACCGGGGAGGCTGAAGTTACCTAACAGTGACCAAGAGTGCATGATACAGGAATACCACCAACAGCCTCCAAAATGAGGCCTCTCCCGGCACAGAGGCTGGTGCTGGGTAATACAAGGTTTCTCATGAGAAACAAGTGAAATCAAGGTTTGACCACCAGGGCTTACTTAATGGAGGTACTTACTGAAGACAACAGGAGGTAACCTATGACATGCATGAAGCTAAAGAAAATTCCTACGAAACACTGAAGGAAGCAAAAAAGTGTTCCCTCTCACTACTGGGATTTCAATGGGAACATCCTCCTTTTAACAATTACACACATATTCAAAACAAGTGCTATAATTGTTTTTGCCAAACAGTGTGTACACAGTTCATTGGAATGACATAGCTTGTGGGGGAGGCAGGAATAATACGCTTAGGCCCAGTAAACACTGAAGGTTTTGTCATTTTTCCAGAAGTATTTTGCTTACTAATAGACATGGAAAGAGGAGAGTTAAACCTCCTTTGCAGTGGAATAATAAATAGGAAATTGGTTTGAATATTGCACTTATGATGCATCTGCCTTCCTTAAATGAGTATTATATAAATAAAAGAATTTCAGAATGTTTCAGAGATGCCATGCAAATCATGTGACACAGAATTCAAGTGACAGAGGGAGACACCATCACTTACTGAAAATGGCACAGAATGAAGATCATTTTCTGTTCCAGAGAATGTCTCATAGATGCAGAGACAGAGGTGTAGATGGCAGTGAACCGACACCTTTATTAAATGCATTCCTCTTTCTTCAGTGCCATGTAGGTTGTTCTAGCTAAGAAAAAGACAGGAAATCTATGAAACGACAAAAGGCTGTCTTGATAAAACCTGGGTGCTGGGCTAACTGTAGTCACATGCACCAGGAAAAAAATTCACCATGTCTTATCCATGGGAATATTAAAATTTGAGGTGTATATCATATTTGAAGTGTTGATGAGAAAAAGCTCTTTTAATTAGATCTGCAAGTTCTTTTGGTACTTCTCTGCCTCTTCTTTTTGGACAGCTTTTTCTCTCACCCCTATGTTTCATTCCCCCACCTTTTCTTAGCTGCTGCCAATGCTGAGGAAATTAACTACTGAGATGCTTTAGCAAATGAAGTCTTAACTTCAACAAGTCATACAATCTAACCTAAAAGAAAAGTGGCCACACTGAAGTAAAATAAATTACCTAAATGAAATTCACCCTAAAGAAATGTAAATTAACAAGAGGGGTGATGAAGAGGCATGACCCACAAAGAACTGAATACTCAGCAATATCAAAACAGCAGTTCTGAGAGAAATCTAGAGGTAAGAGGGCACAAAACAATCAGATCACAAAGATCCTAAGGCAGAACTGAGGTAAGTATGACAAGACACAATTAACATATGCTTTAATTGTGCTTTAATGCCTCTGTAAGCCTAGATTATGACTAAAGAAGCAGTGGATTTGAGCCTCAGAATTACTGTGAAAAAACTGAGAAAATTGAGTCAGTTGAGACATCAAGAAATATAAAGAGCTAGATAGATGAATCTAAGGAATAAGAAGGCCTGTGAAGGAGAAAAATAGTTCCCAATATTACTGGAAGAACCAAAAAGCTACCTTTCAGCCTTTCAAAAGACACACATAGGGTCATAGAATGGTTTGGGTTGGAAGTGACCTTAAAGATCTAGTTCCAACCCCTCTGCCATGGGCAGGTACACCTTCCACTAGATCATGTTGTTCAAAGCCTGATTCAGCCTGACTTTGAACACTTGCAGGAATGGAGTGTCTCTGGACTTTCATAGCCTGAACCCTGTACAGCTTCTCAGTATTCTTACCAGGCTACCTGTCCTTGCTCCCACCCTCTGTAGGCTTCCTGGTCAACCCACCAAATTATTAACTCTGAGGGACCAAAGATAAAACTGAGACAAAATTTAGGGAAATTCCCTTAAAACACAGCACATTTGAGACATGGGGACACATAAGGACATAAGGATCAGATTCTAATTATCCAAAAGGTTCATGCATTGAAGAATTGAGGTTATTAAGAGTATGGGTACACATATACTGCATCAATGTATGGAGCATACAAGCAGAATTTAAATGATGAAGTGAAGAATGAAAAATATTAAAGTATGGAGAAGTAAAATGTATCTCTGACACCATTTTCTCTTTATCCTTTGAACCATGTGCTTGGTTGCATAGCACCATATTGGGTGGGGGAGGTGCCCCTGGTATTTTGGGTCTCTCTTTGTTCCGGGAAGTCCACAAGATTTAGCAGGTTTTGTGTCTGGTGGTTTTTTGCTGTTATTTCTTGATTATTGCTGTTCCATTGCACAAACTGTTACTTTTTCATTTACATCTACTCATAATCAGTCCTTATTGGTGGAAAGGGATTGGTTGAACCTATAAAAGGAGGCAACTCATTCCACAGTGCTCTCCTTTAAATTGTCTCAAAGCAAGACAATCTCTCAAACCCATAATGTCCTACGATTTGAAATAGGATGGAATCAAGCAAGTTCTATTAATGGAAACATGAAGAAGTGACTGAATAAAATATAAAGGCGTACGCTAGAAAGCATCAGATAGATGGGGACTAAAACTTGCCTCACTTTCTTTTTTCCATGGTCTTAGGAGAAGCTGAATTTGTTTAGAAAAAAATAATAGCATTTCTGATTCAAGACTGCTTCCTAAGTAATATAATTACCACCTCACAGCAGTTTCTATCATCACGCCAAATGCAGAATTGTCTCCTTAGGGCTCATCTCGTTTTTCCTCTCTCCCTTTCTACTCCAGAATGATACCTCTCCTCTCCTTTGCACGATTTATAAATTGTGTAAATGTGGAATACAGAACAGGCTACTGCAGGAAAGCAATTTTTTGGCAATATTGTATGTGGGAAGACATCTGTGAGAAGCATCAGAAGATCTTTCATCTTCTGAACATCTCACAGATGTTCACAAATAGCGAAAATTGTTACTTTGGGGAAGGCAGCTCATGTGCCAATAAATGCAGGGAACTGGTTTAAAATAGGAGCTTGCAGGCTGTGAAATTAATAAAACAACAGATCTGACCTAAAATCCTAATGACAATCAGCCTGATTGTTTTTGTTAATTATAGTTATTGGCAATTGTAATCAATGAGAGGTGAATGAGGGCAAGCAAATGACAACTGCTAAGTTGCTTCAGTTAGCACTTTTTTCTCCTTTTTCCCAAAACCAAATGACAGTATGTTTTATTCATCTGCTTTATTACTTACCACATGAAACTGCATTCTCCAAATCCTACTTCTGTGAACATAGTGGCATTCAGACCTGGACACAAAGTCTGAAGTTACATATGTCATACAATGACAGGGGTTGAAATGCCCAATTAACACTAAATTCACTCCTTGAAATCTTGCCCACTTTTAGTAAAAATATGAAATTTGCCAACATTTTTGCTTTCACTAACTAGACCAGAAAAACAAGAGTTCTGTGAAATTTATTGTAACATCTAGTGTGAGAAGCATTCATGTTTAAACAAACCCTGAGATGATTCTTTAAAAGCAAAAAATCTATTTTTCTTATAAACTAGTCCATTATTTTAAATTAGCCTTCTGAATGCTCTCGGAAGTGGTGTCTGGGTTCTATGCAAATTATAGGTCTTCCCTGAAAAGACTTCAGGAAAGTTTTCATTAAACTTTCATTAAATATTCAGTTAGCTAATTTCCTTGTTCTTTCTGGGTAACATGTGCCTTCCCACTTGATTTTTCCTCCATCACTCTTCGAGGTCAGGTTTACACAGCCAGCACAAAATGAGTCAACAAGGTACAGTATTTTAATTAGAGTCTGGGGTTTTAATCACTGTGATTGGGTTCTTTCCATGTTTAACGGTATGTTGAGGCTCCAAAATGTACAAGAGCAAAAGGTTCTCATCTCCATATGGGATTCAGATGTGAGTTATATATTTATTCCTAACAGCATGCAGTTTGAATGTTTGCGTATAATCATACTGAGATACAGTAACCGTTCCATAGAGAAACTACCTTAATGACGCTCCTTTGGAAATTATTAATTAAATAAACAGTAGGTCTTTTCAATCCTTCCAAATGCAAAGAGAAAGTCACTGTAACTGTTTTTACAAGTCTACACTGCTAGTCCCGCCTACTCAGAATATTTTTTTCTGATAACAAATACTTACCACTGTAAAGTTTGCTTTCACTGTCTCTCAGTTTTTTATATTCAAGATTTATGTTTACAGAACATTATTTCTGTGCAGCAATGCAAGTTTATATATCACTTCTTGCTACTAAATCTCTGAGTAATGTTTACAGTTTTCACATACTATCCAAAAGTTTCAATTTCTCAGGTTAAAAGGAATGGATCCATTTCTCTTTCAGTCAGTGATACACAAATATAAACCCTTTATTCTTCCATTGTGAAGGATTTACTCTACAGCAGCACAGTGCATTCTCCACAGTGGTACACTGATACTGGACTCTTTTTCTCAGCATTATAGATGACCCATCAAAATCTTAATCTTCTGTTATCTCTGTCTCTGGTTTTGACATTTACTTCAGCATATAAGCTGTGCTCATCAGGCCAGTCTTCTGGTGTATGCACAATAACCCTTAAACAATAATTCTCCAGCTGAACAATAAAATATCCAGCCTTAGCCAAAACATAAGGAAAAATATTGTAAGATTAAAATCCTATGAAAAGAGAGACAACCTTTAAAACAGCTAGTGTATCCCCTAACTCTGTCCTTAATTAGCTCAAAAAAATAACAATTTCTTTAGAAAATGGTCCCCACCATGGACATTCTATCACGTTTCCCTTAGCTTCTTTTAAATTGGCGGGGCAGGCTTTCAGCTGTCTTGGTTGGTGACAACTACCACAGTGCAACAGAGAGTTGGAGGAGAACTTAAGGAGCCTGTCTACAGTCTAAATATGGTCCTGTTTAAAAATATCTGTTTTCAGCTTGTTACAATGGGGGAGTGCTCTTGTTTCCTTATGCAGAATAAACAAACATACAAAAAAGAATGGGAGAGAGGACTAGGACAGCTTCAGATGATGTAAATTCTCAGCACAATACACTTCTGAGAATTCATATCAGATTACAGTATGCCCCAAACGTCTACCCTGAAAGTAGGCATTACGGTGCAGCCACAGCAGGGTGTTATCATATCAGAAAGGAGAAGATGTCATTTTCCATCCAGACGCAAACTAAAAAAAAAAAATTAAAAATACTTTAGAAACAAGAAGAGACATAAATCATAAGGTATTACTAATAGGAAGTTGAGGTACTTTGCTAACCAGGCAAAGCAAGCTTCTAATAATAGTTGAAGATACCAACTGTGATATCCTTTCAGGATACTCCTGGCTGCAGGAGCACCACAAGGTACAGCATAGCTCTTTCTTCAGAGATTCATAATGATGAATTGACTGTAGCTCTAAATAAAAAAGATACTTCATTTTCTAAGTAATATTACTCCAAATAAACATTTAAAACCATCTAAACATTAAAAGTGGCTTGATTCTAAATTAGCAAGTTAATCAGGAAACCCCAATCCTGATTTTTGATGTAATTAAATTTCTTTTAAAAGCCACTAAAAGAAACTTTGAGGGAAACAGGATCATTGAAGATATCATAATACTTCTAATATTAATTTTATGAACTTTCAGTGCCAATATCACAATACAAAGTCTTGCACTTCTTTCTTCACTTGCATTTCCTCCATCCATTTTAATTAAACCAAAATGTTAAGAAAGCTTCCGGTAAGAAACTACAGATCTTTCTACTTACATAAGATGTCTGGTTCCAGTTGCATCAGGTTCAGATAAAAATATAGTGTTAGCCCTATGCAAAAAGAATTATGTATATAAGCTGCCATTAGCATTAATAGGAGTTATATATGTAAATCCCACACATGCTGTGATAAGAATGTGCTAAGAAACTGCATTTGCATTCCTGTCAGGGGGCTGCAATTAGTACCAGCACAGCAAAGGCAGCCTGTATTCCTCTCGACATTTGGAAGCCTTGTAAAACCTGTGTAGAACAGAAATCTTTGCCATTATACCCCATTTTAATTACAAGCCACATCACAGCATACGTGCAGAATATTTTGATAAACACTTCAAAAGCCCACAGAAATCCTACTAAAAATGTTCACTGAGAGCACTCAAAGTCATGGTTGTGAACCTGATGGGAACTCACACACTCCTGAGCTGGGCTTTTTTTTTTACCAAGTATTGTGACTTTAGGACTTAGGGAGTCCTGAAGGTCAATGTGCAGAGGGGAGAGGGAGCAGCACGACTCCAGCCCCAAAGTGATAAGACAAGTGACAGTGAAGAGGATGTGAGTTTCCCAGAATGAAAACCTTTCCATGGGCAATTTGCTTTACACTTGAGAGCACATCATCTCCGAACCTGTGCAATTTGTTACTTGATGGCAGACAGAGGGGGTTTGCAGGGACCTGACTCTCAGTAGCCCCTGATTTTGGCTATGAGACTGAAGAGCAGATCCAGAGCTTTCCCTGTCTCCCCAGCCTCTCCCTTCAGGAGTGCCCTGTGATGGCTTAATAACACACTCTGACACCTTCCCACTGGCAGCAGATGACACCAGGGAGAGATTGCTGCATCCTGGTGGTGATTCAGCCCGGCTCAGGAAGCACGATGCCGGGCAGCCTGCAAATTGCTGCTCGACAGACAGAACACCCTCTCTCCCTGCAGCCCAGCTGTGCCACCCCTGACTCCAGAGAGGCAAGTTCCCCTCGGTGGGAGTGGGAATCACTGGATCTGTGGGAATATCCTTGAGGCCAGATGTGCAGGCAGGTCTGTGCCTCTGTGCGTATGTGCCCATGTGGGCTGGCAGGTCCAGGGACCATGAGGTTGTACGTCGATGCAGAATAAGAGGTGTTTTTGGCCCCTTGGCCTGTGTCCCTCATGCTGGAGCCCAAGTTCCATTGAACAAAGTGGGTGGCAAACTGAGTGGCACCAAAAGGATCTGACTGCCTGCTCTAGATGGTCCAGGATTATAACATTTTGGTTACAGCTGAGGAATCTCAGTTCTTCTCCAAAGTCCAGAAAAGGCAGATTTAGATTCAAGCTTGGGTGGCTGACTCCAATTTCTTAAAATACTACCCTAGGATCTACCAGAGCCCTGTGCAGACCTAAGAAGTGCACCCACGCTCAGGAAACGGGCTCTTGCATATGGTGGGCACATCAGACAGCAGCACACAGGGTCAGCAGGAGAGAATATAAGAGCCTGCTTTCAATAAACTTCCCTGCTACCCAAAACCAGTTTTTCTAAGTGATGTTCCCACATTTAACACAGAATCCATGTTGATAAGCTCCACTTTGGTGCTCAGAAAGCCTCTGCAGATGTCCCAGGCTATCTGGGCTGGAACTTCCTCCTCAGTGATTATATCTTCTGTCAGCAGCTGCATTTCCCCAGGATATAGAAACACAAGAGCCAAGAGCCAACATGGGATTGCCTGTGAGTGCAGAGCTGGGCCTGGGCTCTGAAATTTGCTTTCATGGGAGTTGAAAATGAACAGAGCTTTCCCTGCCTTTGAGTCTCCTCATGTATTTTATCTGTTTGATTAAGAAAGTTTGTTGCCAGTGCACCTACTTTCACTTATGCAACAGAAAACAGGGAAGAAAATTCCTTGACCTGATCAAACTACTTCCCTAAAGGCAAGAAGAAAGGTTGTTACTTTTATAAAATACTTGGAAGGCTCTCAGATATTGAAGGTAGAGAAAGCTGCATAAGTAGGAAAATACTATTTGATGGGTAATGAATCATCATTTATTCAATAAAGTTCATTCATGAAGCTGTCAAAGATGATGTCGTCAAAAGAATAATTATATCCTTAATAATAGCTCCTATTTCTATACCTTCAGGATCCAAAGTCACCTAGAATTAGGAAAGAAAGTTAATATTGAATAAAATCAGTGTGTCTAGAGAATGGAAAAAGACTGATCAAATGGTTAAATCCAAGTGTGTGTTATGGTTTTACTTTCATCAAGACATTTTCTACATGCTTTCCCATCTATGTGTATGTACATGTTAAATAAAACTGTATCTACACACAGCTCCACATACATTCTGCTAATGTTTGTGATGGGCTGCAGGAGACAGTTACCATGAAGTAAAGATTAATAATTTCCAGGAACAGCAGGGTTAAATACATCTTTAGAAGAAATAGGATTTTGCCATTTATACAGAATAAGTAGGAACTCAGCTTTTTAGGCTGGGACCTAGTAAATGGCTTGTGGATGGCTTTTTGTACATTTTTTTGAATATTACTACTTAGTAGCAATGTCTTTGCCATTCCTGTCTTGTACTTCACATATTTGGTGTTAGTCTTGGTCTCTTTCTACAGTCTGTCTTCTGCCCGGGTTCTGCCTCCTTTTTTCTGACACTCTTTACCTTTCTGCTTTCATAAAAAAAGGGATAAAAATACTGATGGCAACGGCAACACCCACTTGGCTTGTGCTGTTAAATGGCCCTGTGGAGCAGTACTGATCTCCCAAGTGGGCAGAGCTGTTCCTCCTACTTGTGTTGCTCTCGCAGCTGGTTGTTCCACAGGCTGCCCAGAGAGAAGACTGGCAAACAAACAGCTTGGAAAGAGCTTGCAGCTGCTTGTTCCTCTCCCCAGCCTCAGGACAGCCATAAAGTGTTTCTGCAGTGGGAGTGCAGATTTGGAAGCTTTCTTCCAGGCTGCTCCTTTTCTCTCCTCGTTTGGCACCATCTCCCACACAATCATTTTTCTCAGCCACTTACAGGAAGAACAGCCTGCCTGGACTTGTAGCCAGTATCACTCTCCTCCCCAGAGTTAGGAGAGGTGGGCAGAGTCACAGTACTTCTTAAAATTACCCATATGTGAAGCTGGGGATGAGAGATGCAGCTAGGAGCAGCAGACAGAGCTTCTTCAGTGTTACAAACATCTGGAATATGATTAACTGTCAACTCTGCCTTCAGGCCATATGGGATGGGGACTTTCAATTTAGCCACATGATGCAAAATAGTTTCTTGCTGAATTTATTTGTCTAGATGCTAATTAATAGACCAAATAACACCATTACCACAAGGCCAGCAGATTTGTACTTTAGCCTGAACTGAATGCCAGCAGTTTTGTACTTGAGCTTGAACTCATTGTCAGTAAGAATACGGTGATATTAGATGCTCAGTAGTTTTTTTACTTAATAGCTGTAGTTGTGAAAGGTTGAGTGCAGCCAAATGACATAGACATCATTTAGAGTAAGCCAGAGCAGTCCTGTCTCTTTTATTTACACCAGTAACTCAGGTTGTAAAAGAGGTAAGAAAGATGTTTGATACTTTTAGAAAACAGTAGTTCCATGCAGTGCTGTTTTCTGTGTCAGGACTCTGTTGGTCAATAGAATTCCTTTACTCTCTATGCATGGACCAATAAATAATTCTGTAAGTAATTTGTCATTGAAAGCTCCTGCAGCGGGAGCTCATGCCAGAAGGTCAGCACATCTGTAGTGGTCAAGGGGAGGTGGGCACTAGTTCTGACAAATACCTCCTCTTGTTTTGTTCCTATGCACAGATAATGGCATGCTCCTTCCACTGGGTAAGAATTGTTGCCATAGTAATGTTTCAAGCACTCCTTTGGATCAATAGAAGAACAGAAGGTTTTTCAGGTATTTCTGTTTCTTGTAAGCCTGCAGTCATACCCCACATATATTTGCATTCACTTCTATAAAACAAGTTTGTTCAAAGATCTTTCAGCACTGTACAATTAAGCAAAAAAAGCAATACAAACATGGTGTACAAAGATCTTGTCTCAGAATCAGACCTCTGGCAAGCAAGTGCTGTTCTGTTTAGAGAGCAGATCCATATTTGCTTAATCAAAGCCCTGAATTTGGCCCTTGTAGTCCTATCAACACCTCGCCAAATGCAGGAACAAACTGAAGCTGCAGAGTAGGTTACATTTTTTGCTGAGGGTCCAGATGTAGCTCCATTCAAAAATCAGTGGGATTTTCAGTTGATTTAAAGCTCATTTGCTGTTTCCTGGACACCAGGTACCTGACATATTGCTACAGTATAGGCTCAAGCTGATCAGACGGTATTAATTCTACGGTGGAAATGATGTGCGAGCTTTACATAAATTCTAATGGGCTGAATCTACAAAAGCATGGATTTACTCACTTTATTGCCCTTTTCAGCCACCAACTTCAACATGCAGATATTAGAATCTGCCCATCTGCTTTACACACCAAAAGACTCTGTATGTGTTGAACACAGGCCCCTACACTTCCTCTACACAACCTAACAGGACACACCTCAGCATTTGCTTTGAGCTGCTTTAGCTATTTACTGGGAGCAGTCCCATTCCCAGTATATAATTTGCAACAGCCATGCTGTTTCAAGGCAACATGAGTTGCTCATGCTGACCTTAGTGGTGGGGAATGGCTTCAAGCATGGTCAATGTATGAAGACAGGCTTTGGCTCAAGATGAAGAATTGACGTATCTGAATGCTCTTGTGAATTTAATACGAAAAGCTAAGGACAAAGTTTTCTGAGGTAGAAAGTTCTGCTTGCCATATTGATATACAAGCAATAAAAGAGAACATTATGAAATATTTGCCAGCAATATATTTTGCATCATTTTAGGAAAAATATCTCAAACTCAGATTTCTCCATGGGATAGTGATTCTTTTACTTCAGTATTTTACATCAAAACCTTACTATTCACAAGTATATTATGCATTTTTCTATGCATAAATTCCTTTACAAAGAGCAGTATTTACCTACAAATGATGCACAAGGCTCCTTCATGTATTACAGTTATCCATCTCTAATTGGAATGGGAACATGCCATCTTCTGCAATTACGTGGTACATTTTTTTAAATAACAATTAATATTTCATTGCCTGCTGAAAACATCCCCAAATCATAAATACTGGAGACTTCTGAGGGAACAGTGGTAATCAGTGCCATAGACACAACTCAGAAAGATTCATTAGTGTTCCCCTGCAATTCCTAGGATGGTGTCTGCATGTATATATCATCACTGAGAAGAAAAAAAATGGGCAGTACTTCTTCTTTTGCTGGTATCTGACATTTCTCATTTCATAGCTATTTATTCTCCCTGTTCCTTGCTTCCACCAAAACTGGAGAAGTTTTCCTTCATCTCCTATGACTCCTTCCTTGCTGAGAGTGAGGCTATCTCTCCTACATCTACACATCTGGCCTTCCAGAAAGGAAGACAAGAGGAGAAAGGAGTAGGAGAGGAGGACAAGATATGTGCCTGGGCTTTATTGTGAGATGGAGTCAGGATGCATCTGGGCTGCTAGACACTGAAAAACACTCTCTTATTGCTTGTAAGCAATCCTTGACCTTTGTGACCTTGTGAGTAGAAAGATGGGAGGAATTCAACAGAGATTTCTGTCCATGGAAAGCAGTATGATGCAATTATATTATTTTGCCCATGTTATTTAGCAGGTACACATCCTCCTGACAGCCAGCCTTTTGAACATCAGTGCTTGTTAAATATTTCATGACAGAAATATCAGGACTTTCTGATATAGTCCCAATCCATTTTCTTGTTATTCTGAACAGACTTTAGTGAGAAAGGTTAAAAGTACAGTGACTCCATGTGAGGAGAGAGAGGCTGAGAACTGTGAGAATCACTGCTAAGACATTACAAACCAGAGGTCACATTTTGCTCCCACTGTCACAATCCTTTTTGGTTAGAGTGGTTGTTCAGATGTAGATAGGGACTGAATACAAGCCAAATTAGTTAAAAGCTTACTCACATGAAAGACAATAGAAGTTTTCTTAATAACATAATGGGGATGAAGACCCAAGCCCTGAGCATCAACAGCGATGAGAAGGTGTGGTTTTATCTGTTGCTGGTTTGCACTCAGTGCCAGTGAAAATAAAGTCTGTATCATAAAAGTGAACCCAGGTTTTACAAGTAAATGGGTGAATTAATGGGCTGGCATTTCAGAACCAAAACTGCAGACTTAAAATACAGCAGCTGCAGGCACATGCATCACCTGGTCAACCAGGCCTTTTTGTTAAAAGTCTAGCTGATGCTCTAGATCAGTTTGAGAAGCTAGTTGCTGCAGTGAGACCTTACTTTCTATCTCAGTTGCTGTTTGTTCCGTAAGGGAATGCCCCTAGGCTACCCCTGGCACTTCAGCCTTTCTGTTTACCCACTCACTCATCCAGAATTCACCCGCCTCCACATGGTGTTCCTTGGCATCCTCGCTAGCACAGAGCTTGCAGTAGCTCTAGCTTTGCTTGTCTCTGCATACAGCGAGAGAAGTGCCTGCATAATATAAGCAAACACGCAAGTGCCCTGCCACCTGGCCAGAGGCTGTCTGCAAGGCACTGCTAAAGGGATGCCAGAGCTTCCACACTGGCCTACTGGCTTTTCCCATCAGGCAGCTCATCACATCGAGGAATCACGCTGGCTTTGTCTGCTCTCGTCTGCTGTCCCCTGCAGTTTGGCAGAAGCATCCTCTGAAGAGACCTAGCAAGAGACAATGCTTATTAACTCCTCCTCAGATATCCTCGGGCCTGCATGCACTGAGGTGCCATGGCAATGAAAGCAGTAAGACTGTCTAGACAGACAGACAGACAGTAGTCCCACAGCTAGGAGAGACATTTTGCCAGCAGATATTTAATCAAATTAACTGCTCCATGTTCAGAACAAAAGAATGTGGGAATATGCAACCCATGTTTATGGTGAACTTAATGGATGCCTGCTATGATAATTTTTATAGGATACCACAGAGCCTCTGGCAAATACAGAATTAATAGAATACTTTAAAAACTAAAATGACTTCTAATATTTGACAAGCTGTGTTATTACAAGGGCTTCTTCAGTAGTATAGGGTTTTCTTAGTAGTGATGGGTAGCCAAACCAATCTTCTAGATCACAGTTCTTAAAAGGATGGAATTAAATCGTCTAAAAAGATTGTCTCTTACATAGCCTATACTTAAAAGTCACCACAACCATTTCTGATAAGGATTTCAAAGTACAAGATCCGTTTCTGTTATAGATGTTGATCAGCTGTGCACCATTGCCTTCTGTGCATTTGTCTTGATAAAAATAAGCCTTGAATTGACTCAGGTGCAGAAATTAGGAGTTGCCTTGAACATGTTTGTTTGCTTGTTCTGCAGCATAAATTATGTTTGAACAATAAGGGCATGGCTCTCCAAAGGGCTGAGCACCTGCAGCTCACATTCCACTCAGCTGGAGCTGTAAATGCCAAGCAGCTCTGAAAAGCCAGGGTTGTAACTGTTCCTTTGGATGAGATTTACCCAAACAGTATTGATCCACAACCAAATCTCCATGTAGGGCTGGCTTTCCCTTTCCAACTCACCGTTTTTACTTGGAGACCTAGATGCTGTGTAAGGCATTTGGAATAATTTTGTTTAATTAAGACTGCAGTGAAAGAAAGGCAAAGAAGTGCCTTGTTCTGCAGTACAATAAAAAATAAGCAAATACAATTCCAGTTAATTATCCATCACTCAATGCAGAGACTTCTACTTAATCTAATCATTGGTTAATTAGATTGTCTGTTTTGTTTGATCAAATCTACTGTAACAAAATCATCTGCATTTGCATTGTCCTTTATTTTGATGATTTTCTATTATTAAAAAGGTCATTGTCAGGTCAACATAGGCCTGTATTTGTTGTTTAATGCAACACAATTTCACATTACATAAATATCTCTCTCCAGAACCCAATTTGAGGCTGAGATTTTAGAGCTATGCAAGAACTGAAGGATCTAAAATCTAAGATTTCAAATTAATTACATGCCACTCTGGATAAAAAGCAACATCTCTGACAACCTGTGCTACATTCAGAGGGGTATTTCTCAGAACCAACAAGGCATTTCAATGGGGAGTGAGGAGCCTAAATAGAAAATACAGGTAAGAAAGCGTTTAGGTTCACTATTTCTAATTTAGAGTCAGCTCCATTTCCACATGGTGATCCCAAGGCAGGCTGTGGTAGAGAAATGCTACTGAGCCTGCAGCTGAGCTGCTCAGCTGGTGGATGGTAACGTGTTAAATGGTGGTGGTTTGGTTGCTTCTGACTCTCTGGAGAGTAAGTCCTATTTTGGCTTTCATTGAGATTTAGAGATGTTTTACCTTCCCTTGAGTTAACAGGTACACTAACCTGACGTAGCTCTCTATCCCAGCTGCCAAAAGTGAAGTGGGATGCAGGTTAAAGCCAGCCTAAAAAGCAGGCTATTCCTGGGTGGTTTAGAATGGAAAATATTATGGGCTACTGTTGAAGGGATTATGATGCCTTGGTCCCATATTGACATTATCTTAGAGCACAGAGGACACCCTCAAGCTACTCAAGCTGGGATAACTGATAAGCAGCCAGACCAGAACTGGGACATTGAAGGGTTCAGAGGACCTGAAAACAAGAATAGCAATGGCTCCCTAAATTTTCCCATGTAAATGTGAATACTGTGGCATTCACTGCTTCTCTCTAAAGTCCTGCTCAAGACCATGCTAAGTACATGAGAGAAATTTCCTTATCTTGAATTTGTGAGAGCTGGGGTTGGTGATAAGAGCAGGGATAGTATAATAAAGTGTGCTAATCTCATCACAGCAATCCTGCTGTGCATACTGCTCATGGCCAGCTCTAGGTATAGGCAAAATAGGGAGTTGCCTATGGCAACAGACTGCTGGTGAAACCAGAGTGAGTTCAGGCTCCTGCAGTGCCTTTGTCAGTGTGAGTGCCCTGGAGAGTCAGCCTGGTAGCTGTTGCTGGAGGAATCAGGATGTGTGGGGCCATGGCTTTTAACAGCAGTAGTAAAGATCTGAGGTTTTCTCTGCAATTGTTGTCATCCACCCTTTGCTCCCCTGAAACCCCTGGCATAACAGAGTAGAAAGAGTGATGCTCCAGGACCCTTCTGTGGCTCTACTGATGCTCTTTTGTAACAAAATTCAGTCTTGCCAGCACTTCTGAGACATCTGGAGCTGCCCTGGTTCTGGCTGGGATAAAGTTAATTTTCTCCCTAGTAGCTGGTACATTGCTGTGTTTTGGATTTGGTAGGAGAATCATGTCAATAACACACTGATGTTTTTGCTCAGTAGTTGTTACCCTAAGTAAAGGTCCACTCAGTTTCCCATGCTCTGACATCAAGCAGGTGCACAAGAAGCTGGGAAGGAGCATGGCCAGGAGAGCTGACCCAAACTGGTCAAAGAGATTTTCCATAAAATGGAATGTCATGTTCAACACATAAACTGGAGGGAGTTGGCTGGGTTCTACTGATCCCTGCTCAGGGATGGGATGGGCCTTTGTCAGTGGGTGATGAGCAGTTGTATTGTGCATCAGTTGGTTTTCTTAGGGTTTATTCCTCTATTTATATTATCTTGCATTTTATTATTATTAATCATTATTAGCAATTATTGTATTTCAATTGTTAAACTGCTCTATCTCAACCCATGAATTTTACCTTTTTTTTCTGACTCTCCTCTCCTTCCATTAGAGGGCCGGGGAATGAGTGAGAGGCTGTGTGGTTCTTGGTTGTTGGCTGTGGTTAAACGACTACAGGAGCTGACTTGCATCATGGGAGTCCTGCAGGCTACAGTTCCCTGGGGCAGCTTAAGGTCACCCACACTTATGTCTTCATTGGCTTCCCAGAGCAGTGGCAACACCAACATGGGCAGAAGTCAGGAAAGTGTCATGCAGCAGCAGGAGAAACAAGTCAGGCCTTGCAGAAATGTGCAAGTGATGATCAATTTTTCATTAAATCATGCCAGAGAACTAGGGATGTTTCTGTGCCAAAATAATGCAAACATGTTAAATGAAGAAGAATCGTTGCCCGATCATTCTGGGAGCTGAGTCGAAGCCAAAGCACACCAGTTTCACATTTCTAGCCTTCTCTGTTGCATCTTTGACCCAAGGAGAGCCTGAACATAATTTGTGCTGTAAAGTCAAAATGATACCAAGTCAAAACCTTCCAGTGGTTTTGCATTATAAAACAATTTCTTAAAAGTAATGATTCCTCTCTCCATCACTGGGAAGCACCGGAAGAAGTGCTTTTTTGAAGAATTTTGCTCCAAGGTTCATGTGCATGTGTGTCTGTGTGCATTCCTGTTTACAGAGCACTGAACTCTATTTGCTTTGTTGCTTCATTACCAGAAATATTATCTTCTTGCAAAACAATACATGTTTAGGAAGGGATTTGGTGGGAGGGTGAG
Organism: Eopsaltria australis; assembly: GCA_034509425.1. NCBI lineage: Eukaryota > Metazoa > Chordata > Aves > Passeriformes > Petroicidae > Eopsaltria > Eopsaltria australis. The sequence continues at coordinate 3,821,935 of JAVTVJ010000177.1, read as the reverse complement.
ATTGCTCAAAGTTCTTTTTTTGCTCTTGTTGCCAATGACTGCTGATGCCTGCTGCCTAAGCAAGTAGGATGATTGAAAAAGGCAGCTCCTTTTTTCCATGTCCATAAGTAATTCACTGCTTTTGGCAGTGGACTGCAAATATACAGCAAGGGCATAAAGTTAACAGCCAAGCACATATTGACTCACACCTCTCCACAGAGAATCTCCTTCTGGGCCCAAACAAGGTGAGGTTCAGCTCTGCCTCAAAGACCTACTGGTGGGTGTCTGATGAAAATGCGTATTCCCTGCCTTACTTAGCATGCTTTCCATAGCTGTGAAGTCTAGGATTCCTACTCCTTGTCTTGTCTGAACCACACCTGCACATAATGTCCTGCTGTTTTTTGGTTTTTTTTTTCTTTTAGCTGCAGATTACTTTGAGTCACAATGTTAACCCAGAGCCAGCAGAAATGAGCAACGCCAAAACTAGTGGGAATTTAAAAGAAGGTCAACAGCTAGTCAGTCAATAATTCAAAATTCATCCATGCTGTTCACTATTCCTGGTTGTTCGCTCCTAAAAATTGTGCGTGGGGAATTTGATTCATTTATTTGTGTCAGTAGTAGAGTCGTCATACCTCCAGCTTAGTTAAGGTGATATTTTTCTAGAGATATCTTTTTCCACCGCCCCAGGTAGATGTCTTCTCCCTGAGGTTGTGCCTGTTCATTGAAAGCGGAGTCGTGCCAAGCCTCAGTCCTGAAGAAGTCTTCCAGCAAAACTCCCACAGCATTCCTGAAGCAGTGGCCATGGAGACTTTTTCACAGAGATGCTTTTAAATTTTCTCTTATCAGTATTCATAGACTGATGGATCGAAGGCTGGGAGGAACCATTGGATCATCTCTTTTGACCTCCTTAAGACCTTAAAACGTCATCACTCACCCCTGCATTGAACTCATGTTCAGCTGTAGAATGTATTTCAGCAGGAAGGGAAAGTTGCCAAGGGACAGAGAATCCAGCACTTATTGTGGTGTTCCACCTCCTTGGCTGTAAGAAGTGTAGCCTGCATTGTGGCAGTGCCTTGGGGACCGACCTTGAGGCCTGAGGCCCAATTATGCTGGCCCCACTACTCATAATTTCAAAAGACAGCTATTGCCCCAGAGAATTCAGAGACTGTAAAGTATATGTAAGGCTTAAAGTCAAATAGAATATTATGCAGTTGGTTTCAGGATGCTTGGCCAAGTGAGTAAAAAATTAAACGATACAGTGGCGTGAAATAGTTTGGAGCCGAGAGCTGAAACGCATGAAGCAGACATGAGGTTTGCACAGATGTCACAGGCACAAGAGGAATGATTCAGGGAGGAAAGTTGCCCTTAGCATGGTGGTATCATTTATAAGTCTAAATAAATAAATAGAACACGAAGAAGAAATATAAAATAATAACAAACAGAGAAAAATTCAATCAGGCCCCTGAGGATTAAGAAGAAAAAGTAATCTTGTGGAGAGCTGGACTCTGATCTTTTTCTGAGCTCCACGTGCCTGCATTCCCTTTGCACAATGATAAATAATTGAAATAAACAGCAGACTTGAGGATTTTCAAAATTATGGATAAAATAATCTCCCACATACACAAAATATTAATATAAAAATACCAATATTTCTTAATATGTGTATTTATAATTCTGAATAGAAAGAAATAGAAAGAATTCTCTTTTCTTATTTTAAGTTCTCTTTTCTACAAGAAAGAAAGAAAGAGAGAGAGAGAGAAAGAAAGAAAGAGAAAGAAAGAAAGAAAGAAAGAAAGAAAGAAAGAAAGAAAGAAAGAAAGAAAGAAAAAAGAAAGAAAGAAAATGCACTGAACAAAATAATATAAACCTGTCCTTGAATACATGCTTAAAGGTACCTTAGGGGTTTATATAATCTCATTTTTCTGAGTAGTACTTTTTCCTTCTGCACTACTGGTTGGAATGCTTACATAGTTTTCTTTCCTCTAGCATATCTGTTGGATTTTCAAGCAATCTTCTTCCTTCAAACTAAGTGAAAAGGTAAAACCCTAAAATTGTACAGGTCTCATACTTCATTTTCATTGCATTTGCACCTCTTAGATGAAGCAAGTTTTGTGGACTACCTTCTCATGATTCCAGTGTGAGATGAGAATGAGGCCTCCTATTTTCCTGACTAGGTCACCCGTACAAGCTGACAATTGTTGGCTCTTGGGAAGAGCCGTGTGTTATTGCTTAGGGTGAAAAGCATTCAGCCTCTTGTGTTCTCCCCTTGAAGTAGCACATTTTGCTGAATTCTTTGTTGGTGTTGGCCTAGCTAATCAGGGGCCTATAGATATTGCAGTAAGACTTCAGCCATGTACAATGCACTCAGATCTTCCCAGGAACTGGGCTGGTGCTGGTAAAGACAGCATTGATTGGTGCCGGTAAAGACATTATCTACACCCACCACTTGTACACTTTGTCACTACAAGTCACAACACAAAGATCCAAACTGAGGAAATGATTAATTGGTCCCTGAAAAGCACCAGTGGAAAACTAAATTTGGTGTAAGGAGCTTCAAATTAGGTCACATGTTATTACCGTGAGCATATACAAAGGATTTCAGCGTCTTGGGCTGTTTCTGCTTGGATTCAGCCTTCAAGACTGAAACATACACTTCTTGGTACATCTCTGCTTGCTCAGATTGCTTCCTCTGAGTTCCCCATGGCTTGGCAAAGGGTCTGTGTGGCCCTGTAGCAACCCCAGTCAGGCAGACACACACCCTTACTGCCTTTGAGCAGGCAACAGCAGTGCTACTGAGGAAGGGCAGGCAGATGCAGGTAAGTGGGGAATGTCAATGCTAACGGTAGTGTATGCTGAGGCAGGAGCTCCAGCAGAAAACCTCTGGCCAGCTGCTGTGTAGCAGGACAAGCTGCTCTGTAATATTTCTTGCTCAGATGTGACGGATGTTCAAATGTTTTATATATCTTTGAAGTCAGAAACAATGTTTAGGAAAATCTGTAAACTAGTGGACACGAAAGGCTCTGGGAACAACCGAAGGAAGCAACTGATAGATCTGCATTATCCAGCACAACACAGTTCAGGAGTCTCATTAGTGTGGAGGGCCTACAGGAATGGTGCCTCTGATTAAATGCCACCAGCTGTCGGTTAACCTAAGATGAAGATTAGCAGGCAGGCAGAGACATCCCAGACAGGGCTGGAAGGAATCCATCTGGGCCTGTCAGTCCAGGCACAGCTCTGCCCAGCCCTGTGCACCCTCCCTGACCATATGCACCCTACCCAGCCCTTTGCAACCGTTCCAAGGCTGTCAGTGTGACAGAACGTGATAGACTGGCTTTGTAGAAAAGCAGCTTGGCTCTGGAAGTAAAGAGCTGTTTGCAGCCATGGTCTCTTCAATTCTCCATGCTTTTTCTTAGCATGTCACAGGCTCATTGCCAAGAGCAATGGATGGGGGAGAGGTCTGTGCTGAGACATCCCTTCCTGGGCATGGGACAGAGGAGCTGGAGCAAGGACCAAGAGACAGGAATGTGATCTCTGGAGGGGTGCTCTGACAGACTTCCTTTGCATGCCAAGGAACTCCAGGGAGGATTCAGCTGACAGGAAACCAGTTTCCTCCCTACACTTGCCACTGCATGAGAAGACGAGAGAGTGCTTAGGAGGCAAGGCCAAGAACATTCTGGTTGCATTACATGGCATACAAGAGACGTGAACAATGCACCTTCTCCTTCCAGATGCCTTTACGCCAGTGTAACTCTAAATTACTTGGTGGAGCTACATCTTTAACAAAAGAACACACAGTCTGGACCCCTTGAGCAACATAATGTGGGAGCATTAAAGAGGCAGAATTACTGGTGTCAGAGAAGAAAGCAGGTTAGTGGTGGCCTCTGACAGTAATAAGAGAGTAAGAGGTTTCTGGTGGGGCTTCCTCCCGGGCTTTCCTCATCAGAAGGGCAAGGGCTGTATTATGTAACCTTTGAATATACAGAGGAATTAGGGTGAAATTACAGGCTCTTGGTGACCTGCCAGATTTTAAGTGTAACTCTTGGGAAAAAAAAAAAAGGTAGGGTAAAACTCCCTTTCCCTATAAAGCTGAAATATAGCAAGTAATGGTATATGTCAGTCCCACCAGAAGTCTTCACATTTCCCTTCACTCTCAGACTTCAGCTTAATAGGCTCCAAACATAGACTGCTTTAACAGCCAGTACTCTGACATCTCTTGGTGTTATCTAGAAAATGTCAGCAGCTCAAATGCAGAATAGAAATGTGGCTTCAGTTTTTCTTTCAACCAATTTTTTTTGTCCTTTGATGTCCAGTAGCTGCAGGGGTGATGCCTCAATTTGAGAAGTAGTTGCATTAAATGAAATGTGATAAAAAGAGACATCCAAATTCCACACAGGTTTCAGATTAAGTTTTCTGAATATGTAAATTTAGGAACACAAATTTAAATTCAAACTACAGGGTAAAAAGAAAAAAAAAGAGCAGCAGCATTTTGGCTGCTTGGAAAATTTAATAGCCAATGTTTTCTTCTTTTTAAGGGCTTGCAAGTATAAAATTCCAGGCATATGGAAATATTATGAATATTATATAGGTGCATCTTGGTCAAATTTAATTTAAAATAAAATGAAATCTAGTGAGGTACAGACTTTCTGTACACATGATGCATGAACAAGCTTTGTGACTAGCTAGAGGCAGACTAATACAACACCTTAGCACATTACTACATTTTCTGCCCCTTTGCTTTTCAAACTTCACTGCCGTGTGTCCTTAAAGCTCTGTTCACTTTGAGGGTTTTGCAACACAATCCTTTACTGGTTTTCAGCTTACCTTCACGTTGTTGTGGTCCCCTTGTACTTCTAGTGGTTTGCACGGGTCCAAGAAGGATCTGCCTCTCTGGCCCATCTACTGTATCAAGTCTTGCACACCTTTAACTACTTTGGAATGAGAAATTTCAGGAGTGCTTTGCAAATCCAGACGTCTGATGAAAACCACACCTTTCTTTCTGACTTATTTATTGCATAGCTGTAATCTTAAACTCAGGATTTCTAAACTGATGCTTGTTTTTTCTCTACATGAATTTCTGCCTTCTTCATAAAATTTTCCAGTATCACAAATCATAGAATCATATAGGTTGGGAAAGACCTTTTAGGCCATTTAATCCAACTATTAGCTCAGCACTGCCAAGTCCACCAGTAAACCGTGTCCCTAAAACATCTGTGTGTCTTTTAAATACCTCTGGGGACAGTGACTCAACCACCTGGCTAGGCAGCCTGCTCCAGTGCTTGCTAACCCTTTCTATGAAGAATATTTTCTTAATATCCAGTCCAAAAGTCCCCTAGGCAACTTGAACTCATTTCCTTTTCTTCTATGTGTTATCTTTGGTTCAGTCTTCCCACATCACCTCTAAATTTTGGCCTTGTCATCATTATAATACTTTTCCAGAAGCTCAATTTCTTTTTCTATCATCACTTACTTTCTCATTACCTTTCATTTTAGCAGTTCTAGTTCCCTGAAGGTAATTTGAAACATTTCCTGTTCAGGTCATCTTTCAGACTTATCACTGGCCACAACCCGCTGCTCTTTGGGATTTGGTAAAAATTTCTCACTTCTGCATTTAAGGCCTTTCATTTCTTAACTTCACTATTTCTATTTATATGACTAAACTGTGCCACTGACCATGCCATGTCTTGCAGAATGGTTCCATCCTATTCTGCCCATCAGTCCACTGTTCTACCTAAAAGATCCATCTTTTTCCTATGTTGTGTTTTGGATTTTGGGAAAACCTCCATATTCACAGAGGTACTAATACTCACCTCTGCATAATATCTTTAAAAAGACTGAAACACTGCTGTTGCTAGTTGGCTCAGTGGTAGTTTCTTTTCCTATGTTTTCCATTCCAGCTTACTTTGACATTCATGCCATTTCTCTTCATTACCTCTTTGCCACAAGTCATAAAGAGAAAGATCAGCAACAAAACCTACCCCCAAAGAAACCTCCAAATCTTGCACCAGATACAGCGTCATCAACAGCAGGTTATCCTTTAAATCATATCACAGATGCCTCTGCATCTGTGTTTCTACCATACAGCCTCAAATCTGAAAGAAACTGCCATCACAGAGTGGTATCACCGGCTGCTACCAAAATATAGATTCATGGGTGACAAATATCAGTATTCTGCTGAAATCTGACTTATAAGAAAGAGGAACATGTTTGATTTTTTTTCTTTCATTTAGACCCATTAGAGAAAAAAAAATAGTTCTGGTTTTGTACATCCACAGAATCTGAGTGTTAGTCATAATGTTAAGCCTCCCTACCAAGAGATATGTAAGACTTCCCTAAAAATCTTTCCAATGAATTCTTAAGTTTGTTTTTCTTTCTTATTCTAACAAGGCTTAAGGTCATTCAGTCTTCCTCTCCCCATTAAAATATGGTGCATATTTCCAAAATATAACTGGCACTTAAATACTATGCTGCTATTGCCTTGAGTCAAACAGATATGCAAAAGGGGCAGAAGGAATGTGTGATAAAGCCCATTTTGGAATGGAAACTAATGCTTTCTTTAGCACTAGTCTAACTCAGAGGGCATTTTGGATTCAAATTAATGGACTGTCGGCAGCTGCTTATAAAATTAGGTTCCAAAAGTACAGTGCAATCTAAAACTTTAATTGCTTGCCAGCAGCTGTAAGGAATCTCTTAAAACTCCAGTGCTGTGTGGAAGTGGAAGAAGATCTGATTTTTGTTCTGTAAATATTTACCTTTCTACCAGTTTCATCAGTATACTGTATTTTGGATTAAAAGTTTTTGAAAGCAGAAAGTAATTGCTGAAGAATAATAACCTGGCACTCTTGTGTACCTATAAGAAACATGAATTGGCTCAGTAATACAGAAAATTGGCCAGAGGGCACAGACTCAGATACTAGCACCCTTATTGAGAAATCCAGAACAGGTTTTATTATTTATGATTGTCTTTGTGCATGTGTATAGGAGACTTGGCAATGATATAATCTTGGAAGGCTTTTAATCAGCTCAAGGAGCTTAACTTAATACCAGAAAATGCATCAAGGCAAATGTTAAAGAAGCTGGTCTGTCAGTCAGTGAGCAGCTGAGGAGCTGAAGGACAGCATGAGACATCATTAGGCAGTGAGTGCCAGGACTAACAAATGTCAAGGTAAGGGCTGCAAAAAGCCCACAGGCTAATAACTCACCAGAGGTAACGAGCAGCTGAGGATCCCTCTGCACTCTGTCCTGCCCACCACTGTTACTGTGCTCAGAGAATAAGTTAGCTCACAAGCAGGGATCCAACAGCTAAGCTGCCTTCACACATGACTAAAGGGAACCTTAGTGGTAAGGATGTGACATGTGTAGCTTAAATTTATGGTTCATCTGCTGTGTGAGTGGTATCTTGAACGGAGTCCAACAACTCTTCCATCAGCTGCATCCATATGCTATGCATGTGTTCCCTGCTAAGCACATCTTTTAAATTTAGTCCTTGGGGGTGCATGTTCTACACTTTCTCCATGTTTGTGATTTTCGTGTGCATTCTTTAGAAAAACACTCCTGTTCATTCAAAGGCTGTCCTGAGCTCTTCAGTTGCTCTCCAGCCATTCAGCTGTGACCTCAGCACGACACCTCTGTGTTCCCCTCACGTTCCTTCCACTACTGTTGCTTCCAGCCACCGCTTCTCCTTGGGCTGCACTGTGACTTGTGAGGTCCCTGCAGAACTGCTAGTGCCTCCCTGCTCCTTTATTCAGAGGTGGTGAACATCCTGCTGCTGCTTGCAGTGATGTTTGCCCCCCTTTGAAATTTATAGACTCTTAAACAGCATGATGTGAATGTTGTGACAAGCATTTTTTTCTGGTGGATTTTAAGCCTCATTCATCAATATTTTTAATCACTGTCATCAACAATTTTTGTAACATTTTTGCCATGCAGGGTAAGGAGTGAGTGTTTGTATCTATGGAAGAAGTAGTTGCCCTCCATGGTTCTCTCCCAGGTTTCCAAAGCAAAAGAACCTTTCCTAGATGAAACTGTGAGCCAAACAGAAATAGGTATCAAACTAACACAATGGCTCCCACACAATAGATTATAAAAGCCTTTTCTCTGGCAGGCGTTTGTTCCCAAGTCTTCTTCTGGAACAGAACATACTGCCCTACACATCACTGAAGAGCTGAAGACTCAAGAAAAGTAAGAAAATTAAAAAGGAGACAAAATATGAAATACTCCTCTCAGAGCCAGCAAATGTGAAGTAGTGATGCTCTGATATTAAATACTAGTGCCATTCTTCAGTCTTGAGAGTTCAGATTTATGAAAGAAATGCATAGCACTTCCCAGAGGAGGGCGAAAAAGGCAAAACACTGAAAATCTAATGAATCTGGACAAAAAATTATATTTCACATAAAAATGTTATGAGAGAAAACAAGAACAGTGAAGTGCTAGAAAGTATTGTCGGCACATTCAGGAATTAAATTGTAAGCTAACATTTGAAAATTGAATAGTGGTAAAGCTTAAAAAGCAGAGGGATTAAGAAATCTGCTGCAGCTCACATGGTAATCTGTGCCAGAAAAAAAAGTACAGAATTTGGATGTCTTCTGGTTTTAATGACACACGCTGTTTCCTCTTCCCACAGATAACCCCACTGATGTTGTCGTCTTGCAAGGAGAGGGTGAATTAAAAAATAGCATCTATTCAAATATTTAGCACTTGCCCACAGTAGAATTCATGTTACCTAACTTCAGCAGACTGAAAGTTGGAAATGGTATTCATCTGCCCAAATTTAGATTCCTACAGTGCAAACGTCAACAGCTGAGCGAGTCATACCGACTCCTTTATAGGCAATGAAGAGAAACAGCCACTTCTGATGCGTAAGCACATCTCATCCTAAAAAAATATGTCTAAAAGAGATCCAGCAATCACATGTAGAAATGGTTTTTTCTCCATCAACTATAAAGAGAATTCAGACTGTTATCATTATGATACAGGCTTTTTAAGTACAGCAAGATCGATCTCTCTCCTGGTGTCTGATCTAAACTGGTCATTCTTGTTCCCCCATCATGTTGGCAGAGAGAAGCAGTTGCTTCAAGAGGTCTTGATCATCTTGGCCATCTCTCTGAGCCACAAAAACCTAAGATAGCTGGTATGATCTGTCTTCCAGAGGTATTTGCTGCTGGGGGGTGGAAGCCTCTGGGATTGCTGAGGAGTGTGAGCTGAGAGGACTGAAATTATTTCAGCCATTCCTCATTCCCATGTCTATTTTAGTGGGTTTAAAATGTTGTCTCCAGACATATGGAAAGCTTAGAAGGATAATATCAGAGAGGACGAGGGGGCTTTAAAGACAAGTATAACCTGAATCTGAATTTATTGTATGTGTCATTTAAGCCACTGCCTTCCCTGAAGTTTTCCCCTTCCTCTGTCAGTAGGTACCACTGTTGGTGTTGGTGAGGAAGGGCATTTTTTCTATTTTTTCTTCAGGGATGCTGTGTTGTGTATAAAAGGATTGAAGACCTGTGCCAAAACCAGTTTGCCTTCCTCTCCCAAAATCAGAACATTGCTTGACCAATCCCACACTCTACATTAAGGAGGAGAAAAAAAAAAAAAAATAGAGAACTGAAAAACCAGAACAACTGAGGAGGCATAGGAAGGCATAAAAATGAATGGGATATTAAGGATAATAAACCTGGAAATGGCTTCTTTTTTTCCCTCCATTTTGTACTGTATGTGAGATAATTCCACAATTTACAGTTATTTCTTCCCTCTGGGATTCATGCAGGGATCCTTGGAGTATGCAAATGGTGGTCTGCAGGTTTTTCTGGTCACTGCACTGCCTTTTGCTGCTCCATGACAAGTGAGGTGTGAGGTCTCCTGCTGATCTCTGGTGTAGTTCTCTGATGTGGCTGCACACACACACGTGAGCACTCACACAGAGATCACCATCTCGGCAAGATGCAGTGGTTGTGAAGGGGCTCATTTTTCATCCTGCCAGGTTCTGGTGAAAGCAGCTGGCACAATATACACCTTTGCCTTTGTTTTGCACTGTCTCTCCAGAAAGCCATGTTTAGAGGCTCACTTCTCTTGTTTCTGTTCAAGCACACTTTAATTACCTGTTACACGCAAAATGGATTCTCATTAAACAGAATTTTTCCTAAAACCATCCTGATTAAGCAGTAGCAATTATTGCTCATGCCATTAGGCTTAGTCAGTCACCAGGGAAGCTTTGTGAGAGCAGGAAGAAGATGGGGCTCTCTGCTTTCTGGTGCAGGGACTCTGCTTTGGGTCTGTGTGTGCACAGCCCTCAGCCTGGGGACGAGGGAGTATTACAGTTTAAGATTACAGATGGGAAGGGGCTATTTTTCCTTTGCTCTGTGCTCCTACAGCAGCTCTTCAGGGTACCCCCTGACCCTAGAGTGGGGAGGTGCCAAGGCCAGGCTCCCTGTGGTCAGCACCATCCAGGAGGTCAGCAGCACTGTCAGGCCAGCAGGTGAGCTCATAAATCACACGGCAGCCTCCCACCTCTGCTTCCCTGTCCTGTTTTCACATGCAGCCCTGCATGCTGGACTCCATGCTCCTGAGCCATGTGAGCCATCCCTGGAGCCTCCCCTCCTTATCCCCAGCTCCTGCAGACTTGCTGCCTGCTGCCTGGGCAGCAGTTGAGCAGCCAGCAGCTGCTGTAAGGCTTCCTGGGGGAAGGGATCCTTTCTTTAATTTCTCCAGGTCCTTTTGTGCTCTCCCTGTTGGCAGCACACCTGCCAGGCTGTTCGCCTCTGGAGCCAAATTGTACTTCTCGATTAACCAGTGGCTTACGCTGGAGCTGTGTTCTCTGTCAGTCATCTCAAGGTCTGGAGGATATCTCAGGACCACTCAGGATGAAACTTAAGTCCAAAGTCAGGATCAAACTTAGAACTGAGCTTGCTACTGCACCAGAGGGAGACATTAGGCAGATGATGTCTAGAACCTTAACTTGGTCTGATTTTTCCCAAGCCACTTTATGCAGTCTGACCCCAAATGGTCCAGCCAGAGGCCAGTTTCTCAGCAGTGACAAATGCAGGCTGAGGATGGACAGTGTGGAAAGAGCTGGCTCTGTGTTAGGTTCAGCTCCGCCAGCCTCTGAAATGAGTATAGCACATCAGAGGAACTGCTCCAAAGCACGGCACGAGCACCAGTCCCAAAGGCTCAGCAGAATTGCTTGCTCTGCCTCACCACCCTCATCTGTTCTCATGCTGACACACTTGGGATGAACACAAATACAAAACAGAGCAAACTCAGAGAGAACAAAGCCTGGAAACAGGCTCCAAGAAACTGCCTCATCTGCTTCCACAGCAGATTGTACCTGGACCATCACATATTAAATATGATGGCCATTAAAGTCTGTTCAGTGCATTAGTGATACACTGGATGAAAAAAGCACACAGGCACAGTGAGAATTAGATCACTGCCTGCTTGTTTCAGGGGAAACACCAGCCCTGTGTTACAAGAAACAGCAAAGAAATACTCTGTTCATTGCTGCCTGTGCATCTTTTCTGGTTTCCTAGGAGTGACTCTTTCACCAAGTGGAAAAGACACAGCTCTGTGGCATCCCAAGGCATTTCTCTTTCTGCAGTGCTGCTCTCTGCAGATCCAGAAGTCAGATCACTTAAGCTGAAGCTCAAACCTTGCTGCTACCCTGTGTCTCCGCATGTCTTTGTCAGGGCAGCTTCTGCATTTGCAGAAGGAGCATTGCCTTTTCCCAGTCTCTCTCATTTCTGTCCTTCCTGACTTTTTAAATTCAACATCCTTAGGTTACAAAGCTGGCTGCTTGCTTGTTCTGCTCCTCTGCTTGCAGGACACCTAATAATAGCACTTACCTGGAACATTTAGTTCTCCGGGAACGGCACAAACCCTGATCACCACACTGGGTTTGTGAAGGAGTTGAATATTTGGTGCTGATTTATCAGAAGGACTGGGAAGGATGACAGCTCCCCCTTCTGCTCTCCCCCCAGTCCCTGTCTTACACTCCCACATGGACACTTTCACTTGTCCTCAGTTCCTTCACACCACGATCTTGGGACTGTAGGTGTTACCCAGGAGCAGGGACTTCTCTGTCAGATAGTCCAATGCCCATGGCACATCCAGGAGTCTTTTATGTCATATGATCCCAACATGTGCTCCCAATATTATAGAGCTTAGCCCCACAGCACAGCTGTGATACTCAAAATTATATTAAGAGTAACTTTATGGAAAAGTAAAAGGAAAACTAGTGACTACTGACTACATAATGGCCATGCAGGGTCTGGGGCAGGGGTATAGTTATCCTCAGGACCTTCAGAGGATTTCCAAATGATGCATATCCTTCTGGGACATGCAGATATATCAAACGAAGCAGCAGGGGCTAGTCCCACCTGGGATGAAGACTCACACAGGATATCAGGGAGGTACATTTTGCACAGAATATCTGAGCACAGATTCCTCCCCTTCACTCCTAGATCATCCTGCCTCTCATCTCAGCCTTAGCAAGTGAGATTCATGAAATTTGGAAACAGTCTGAGTAGTGAAAAATAAATAAAATTGTGCTGCATGTCAGCAATGTTTCCCATTATTCCCGGAAGGTAGGTAACAGGCACTAAATAATCCTGCTGACATTAATAATTCTCGCATTCTCCTCCATTCCATCAGTGCCATGAAACTTGCTAAGTCTAACAGGAAAAAATGGGAATGTGATGGACTGTGCTGAGATTGCGCAGAATTCTCCATATTCAGCTGAAAATAAACTACAGCCCTGATGCCAAATCTTCAGTGCTGATGACTTTTCTTCCATCTCAAGCAGAAAAAAAGAGACAGATTTCTCTTTGCCTGCTGAAAGTTAGTCATATAATCCTCTAATCAGTAAAGTGTTGGTTTATCATTTGCAAATCAGAATAGATGTCAAGAGAGAAAATATTAAAACTGAACATTCATTGCTTATCCACCATAATCACCGTGAATATATCATTGTATCTGAGAGCAGAAGTGCCAGATTAGTTTTATTTGCAGGTGGCTGCACATGATTTCTTTTAAACCTGGGTAATGTCTCCCAGCCATTTCATCTGCTGTCAGATAGGTAGCCTCTGGGTAGATCTGACTCTTCTCTCTCCTGTTACACCTCCAACACATTTATTTTCCTGCAATTGGACATATTTTGAATCTTCATGCCCAAGGTCAGCTGGGAGACACCTCCAGCCACTTCCGGTCTGAGAGCATCACAGAGTAGCCATCCAAGGCTCCACACCACTGCTCTTTTATTCTTCAGCCTCTCTCCCATATAACCTGCTATCCAAAATCATTCTGAACAAAATGCATTTCCTAGACTGTCAGCTTCTCTAATTCTCTCTTTAAAAGTCTTTCTGCTACTGTCTAAGCACAAAATCTTTCCAAACATAAAAGTAATCATATCCCTTTTCCCAACTTTCCTCCAATTCCTACAGATTGCCCAAAGTACTTCTTGTCCCTTTCATTTATTTTCCCTGCACCTCTCTTGGGACAGCACGTGGTGCCTGGAAGGACTTACACACACGTGCTTCAAATCTCACCAGTGAGATCTTCCCCCTGATTTCATCTCCTTCCTTACTACTTGCCACAGGTGAAAGATAAACAAATGAAAGAAATGGCAATGTAAAACTCTTCTCTGGGTTCCTCTGTTTGCTCTGTCTTTAACTCTTCTCACAGTATCTAAAAAGGCCCATGACCATCACCAGATCTTAGTCTGCATCCAATGTATTTGTTCTGAGCAACAAAGAATGGGGAGGACCCTAAGTCTGAGCCACCAGGTAGACTTTCAGATCATCTTTGGAACCCTGCCTGCAGGTCATTCTAGAAATATCAGACTTTGTCCTAACCTTGGAGGTGCAACTGCATCCTGCTGGTGTCAGAGAAATGGGAAGCAGGAACAGGCAGAGTAACAGGGCTCTCACATAGTAGCTGATTGCTAATCCTGGATTCCCTCCAGTGACCAGGTGTAGCCACACAGGAGATTCCCTCCACAGTGAGAGCCCCAGGGGAGCCAGGCAAGAGAGGAGGTGGCAAAGCCAATCCTTTCAGACACCTACCCCAGTCTCCTTCTTCCCTTTGCCATCCGTTCCCTGCAAGGACTCCTCCCTCTCTGCCACAGGACTCTGGTTCCTCTTCAACTCACACTCCTCTGCTAACATGAAACTATAATGGTGGCAGGCTCAGGGTTATCACTGAGCATTTCTGATAGTGCTGTGGGTGCCTTGACAAGGGCAGTGGATTTTGTACAAGTCCAAGCCACTGTTTCAGGCTGCCAGGAGCGGCAGGAAGCCTGCACAGCATCTGTTACGCTCTGCTCACGTTTGGGGGTTAATTTGTAAATTTTTTTCTCTTTTTTTTTTTTTTCTTTTAATGACTGTTCAGATTCCGCAGAAGCAGAAAATTCCACGGAATATTCTTAGATTTTCAAGGGAAAGAAAGGTGTGCCATTTGCTTGCACCAGCCACAATGTCTAGTGCTGCTGAAGGCTTCATCCAAGTGAAGAGCAGACAATCTGTATCTTTCACACCTCTTTACATCACAAAACCAACAGAATGGGGAAGGAGAGAATTGTACCTTGCCCTAGTGGTTTCTCTTTATCCTACAAACTGTCTTGATAGCCTCATTCACAGCTGATACATAGCAGGAGTACAGTGTTTTCCCTTGATGAAGGTGAATTTATAAAGGCAAATAAACCAAATTACACAGTGAGTTGACAGGGTAAGTGTTTGCCACCTCTGTCCCAAAGAGGTGGAGATTGTGGGGAGCAAGCCTCTCTCAGCTTTGTTTTCTCAGGGGCCCTTTGGCTGTCCCACCTCCTGGCACACTGGACAGAGTTTCTCAGAAGTCCTACCCAGGGGCCTCCAGCTGAAACAGCTGCTCAGCTTCCTCTGTTCCCACAGCCAAATCAAATGTGGCACCAGGAAGAAACAAAATGCAGAAAAGGCAGTTTTCCACAGCGAGAGGTGCAGGAGCCTTACCAGGCCTATGGGGATAGAACATGATGAAGATTGGCTTTGGTTTAAGACACTGGGAACAAAAGACAATGCCAGTCAGAGAGGGCCTGCTGTGTTCCCTCCTCTGTGGGGCAGCCATGGCTCCTTCCAGGGCAGCTGGAGGTTCCTGTGCCTCCAATGTGGCACTAGACAGCAAAAACTTAGACCAGCAAATGGTATCCAATTCCAGACCAGAGATATAAAATGTATTTGAAATAAGCTTTGTCTAAGGGTGAAGAAAGAAGCAAGGTGACATTTTTAATTTGGGAATTAGCTCATCCTTGCAAGACTAAATCTCGGACAAACAGCTTCTGGAAGGGACCTAAGCAGGGACTGGGATGGAAAGTGTCTGGAGACATGGAATGGGCTGGTTTCTGCCAAACTGGACTTAATGGTGATTGTAGCCACCTACTTCTGTTGCAAAAAACCAAACAGTCAAAGTAATTCAGGCACTAGGTAATTCAGACACGAGAAAGAGAAAAATCCACAGTGGTGTAGAAGGCAGACCCCAATCCATCCATGCCTGCTTGGTATCCCACATCCACAAAAGATAAAATCAATTGAAACAGTCCCAGGAACATGCCACAGGAAACAGGCAACCTCCCTTAGAAGGAGGAGGAGGATCTTGCCTTGTTAAATCTGGCAAAACAAAGGATCTGATTGCTGCCTATAAACATGTTGGGGGTAGACACCAGGGAAGGAAAACAGCTGTTATGCTGAAGGACAGCACTTGCACAAGAACAAAAGGGTATGAACAGGTCATGAATACATTTGTGAATATGATTATGGGACATGGTGCCTACAATACTAAAGGATTTGCTTTGGTGACCAGGACACCCCATTGGTTTTAAGTTGTGCAGCAAATCCCCTGGCTGTTGGTCCTGATTAATTTTTCTGAAATTAGCTTTATGCTTCTTGCCAGCTAGTCATTTTTAACTCCTCAGGGTGTAACATCCTGGTGTATTTGTCATAGGAAAGACATATTTGGAGCAAGAGTACCTACCCCAACCCCCCTGCTCACACCCAGAATCATGTGGAAGGCAGCAAAATCTCTTTCTGATGTTGAGAGAAAGACAGGGAAAGAAAAAAGAGAAGGGACTGCTAAATCACAGCTCACAGAAAAGGCTACATGAATATTACGAACTGGGACAGTTGTTGAAACCGTCTTATCTGAAGGAGGAGATTTACAGATGAATGAGGTCCCTAAAGATGAAACACAGAAACTCTCATATGAGAACACAGGTGGAAAGCTTTTGCACTTGGTATAGCTGTGACCAAGGTTTCTTGGTTTTAATGTTGTGCTAGGCAGGCTGGGGAGTGTTTCTGGCCTCATTGAGCCAGGAGGCATCTTCCTGATTTGCTGCATCTTGGATGCCAGGGCAGAGGAGGCAGGTCTGTTGGCTGCTTCATTGGAGATGATGCTGTGATTCCTCCCCTCTCTAATTTTTATGCTCAGGGCTCTAGGGAGGCAATGTGCTGCTTACTGTGGTTCTGGACTCATTTTCTGGGCAAAGAATCCTCCATCAGTGACACATCATTTTTAGTTATTTTGAGAAGAAAAGAATGTGCTTTTTTATGTGGGTTTCTTTGGGCTCCAGAAACCATAAACGTCTTCATTTTTAAGTGTCAGCCTTGACACGCACAGCTGATTTAGACCTCAGTGATAAATATATCTGCTCTGCTATGTATCATTTTTTTGGGAGTTATAATTGAATTAAAATTGTATACTCTGTGGGCAGGCTGTGATAGGTAATTAAGTTTATTGATTATGCCATGGCTCAGTTTGTCAGTTGTACAGCGCACCCCACACTCTAATTGCTATTATATATACTGGACAGAGCTCATCTCAGATGGTATAAGCTGGCAGAAGGCCATTCCTTCAGCGACAGCTTTCACGAGTTTGGGACTTTATGTTACTGCTGAAGCTGTGTAAGAGGATCATAGGCAAAACAGATGAACCTCATCTTCTTTGAAAATGCTGTAAAATTATACATTTATCGAGATCAGCAGCCTGGTGGATTTAATGGTCCATAAGGCTCCTCTCTAAACCTGGGCTGATTTATATGTTCACATGGAGGCTGTACTAAATTTTCACTTTCCAGTCTGGAGCAAAAATTGCCTTTGACTGAGGACCATGCTGAGCACTGAGCCCTAAACTCAGTGCAGAATTATCTGGGTTGAAAATTGTGAAGAACTAATTATTTGCAGAGTATTTCTTCTCATGCAGTGCAAATAACTGATTTTACCTAACCAGACACAGCTCTTCACAGAGTAATAAAACGCAGTTTGATGTCAGTGCTAAAATGAAACAGAGAAGACTAGGAATAATGGGAAGGGTAGTAAAAGACCCAGAGGAGTCAGTGGACTCTGTGTGGTGAAGCCTGGGGCAAAAGGGGATGTTTGCTTGTTTTTTGTTTGTTTGTTTTGTAAGATCACTGCATTTTTCAGAGCTAAGAACTAATTCATTGTTGTGCATATGCAGAGCAACCTGCAGCTGGAAAACTCTGATGAGTCTGTGCAGCACCACTGACTTTAAGACCATTGTGTTCCTCCATGTCAGGCCTGGCTGGTTACTTATTCCTCATGTCTCTGCTTGAAAACAGCGCAATTCACAGCTTTCAGGAGCATGTAGTGGCATTGAAGTCTGTAATAGTGTAAGCACATGAAGGACTTAATCCCACAACTCATAAAAGTTGCTGCTGAGGCTTGTGGGACTTCTGCTGAACTCACTGGGACCACACATGTTTTTAAAGCCAGACTTTGCTGGGGGAGGTCATTTGAGCTGAGCTTTTGAGTGACAGACAAGCTTGTGAAAATCAGATACTGGGCATCCAGATTTAGTTGGGGATACTGCTTTCCTCCCCTTTAACAAACCTGAGCCTCAGGAACCAGAGAATGAAATAGATTACCTTGTATTGCATGAGATACATTTTGCCTCCAAAACTTTACCTTGAAGTCGAGGCATATTTCCTGGCCAGAAGACTGAAAAACACCATGAGAAATGGTTCTGAAAATGTTGCATCTGAAATGTGATAATCCAGTTTCAAGGAGAAGAAAGCAGTAAACCTATTTTCAACTATACTAAAAGATTTTTTTTTCCTTTCAGCCTCTTTCTCTCTGTCCAAATCCTTGAGCCTCTTTATTGCTTTCTCCTTATGATTGAGGCTGCTTCTACTGGTCTCTGCAGCTAAGCACTCCAGTTTTAAAATGTGAACAAAGAGAATATGCCATTAGGGAAAGAAGGGCTGCTGGAAGAAAAGTCAAGGTTGAGGCTATCTCCTCTGAATAAATTACAACATGCTAAAGATATATCTTTATTATCACATAGAATAAAATGCTTTTAAACTTCTGCCTAACTGCAAAGCCATTTCCAGTATATTGGAAAAATGAATGGCAAGTCACAATTTCATGCTATCCCACATATTTCTGGACAGAGCTGTTATGTATATCACCTTTCTGAAACACAAGCTGCATCCCTAACTTCTTTCCCCCTTGTATGGAACTGCTGTAACTATACTATAAATGGAGTAATCCAGGGCTTTACATGCTTCAAAGGCCTGGAGTATCCCGAGATGATCCATTGCACTTTCAGACTATCAGTCAACAAGATATTTCCTGCCAGCTGTGCCCTTAATGGGACCCAAGTGGTGCTGCTTGTAGTCCTCTATTCCTGAGTAGCTGAGACAAGAAAACTGGGAGCTGAATTTACTGGATATCTGATTAGCAGATTTTTGGCTGCTTTCCCCCTATAGCGAGCTCTTGATGATTTACAAAACTCAGAATAAGGAATGAGAAATCCTGCCCCAGTCCCACCAGGAAAGTCCATTGGTGGTGACCTTGGAGGCTAGTTTGAGACTTCTCTGAGGGACCTCAATGAGGGACCAGAGGATCCTCTTCTGTGCTAAGCACCAGGAAACCTGCAGTTTCTATTTCCCTGACAAGTGCAGATGCTAAGAAGGAGCTGCTAAGCTGACACAGCTGAGCTTATGGACTGGATCTGCCTGTAATGATAAGAGGATAGGAAAGCGATCTTAGGTGGGAAGGGCTGAATTTCACATCAGTCTGGTTTAGCAGTAACAGAGAGGATATTCCTGGAGTGTGTTCTTCTTCTGCTTAGGGTGATGAGACTTTTAAAGTGAATAAACAGAGATGTGCCAGGCAGCAAGGGCCAGGGCACAGACCAGAAGCAGCCCACTAGCAGGGAGCAGGACGATGGGATCCTTTTCCTTCTTGCTGGATAGGTGGGTTATTAGATCTCTTGTGATTGGAGAGAACCCCTCTATCTGCATTTTCTCAACTACACAACTCTTCTGCTTTTTCCTTCTTGTCAGGTTGGATGTCAAGTTAAATTATAGGGGCAATGGTGAAAAGGAAAAAATCAATCTATACCTTCATTGTTTTGCCTTGCTGCCCTTGCTCCACTCTTACATGACCTGCAGACCATGTTGATCTTTTCTTTATTTCTTGTTGCACTGGAGGTGCAGTTGTACTTGAGATTCTTGGCAGCCATGGGATGGGAGAGGGAAGAGCTGACTCTTCTAGGTTGCACGCAACATTGTGAAAACACATCTCAGACATTAAAAAAAAGCAATCATTGCAGTTTGAGACCAGGAAAGAATAGAAAAATTGAAGCCTGATGAATATTCACCTGAGCAGATGTGACATCTCAGTGAAGCCACCACAGGATGTACTTGTGTGGATGCCATTGAAAGATATATTAGTTGTTCAGTGAGAAAACTTCTGCTATGGAAATGCAGTCTTCAACCTGCTGATAAAGCTATGGCTGAGTGCTTGTGGCAATCATATTTTTTCCCTTGCAATGTCAAAGATAGATTTAAAAATTCCTGAAAGTCATCTGACAGCAAATGGCCTCTGAGATTCAGCAGGACTCTCTGCAGGTTGGGAAAATGACTTTGCTTTCAACTGTTCTTCAGTCTGTTGGGTACATCACCAGTAAATCTATTGTATTTAAAAACGGGCCCCTTACAACAGAAACTGGAGTTTTCAATTATTTCATAATAGACCGTGTTTCCAGAACACAAGTGCCACAAACATTTTTCTAGAAGAATCATAGGTTCAGTTCCCCAATTCTTTCTGCAGGTTTCTCTGCAATTTATTTAAATTAACTTCTTTGAGAAAAATAAAATCTGCTACCATTTAATACAATTTGATCTGTTACTCTCTCCCTCTTAAAGGGAGAGTTTATGCCCTTTATGTTTACAGATAACAGTCTTAATATGGAAATTAAATTAAGCTTGCATATAAAGCACACATACATTTCAGAAAGGTAAACAGGTTAATAAATGTATTTTAAAGGTTCATTGAGTTGGCAGTCTCATTCAGCATATTTACAATAAAGAGATCCAAGTTCTTTTATACAACTTCCTATTTTCTAACAGCACTTTAATAAAGGATTGGAAGAGAAATATATGAACAGAGCACTGAGAGCCAATGGCTTTTTTAAAATTTTTCACAAAGTGCAGTGAGCTTCATGCTGAACTATAGAAAATGTAAGCCTTAAACTAAAACAAACAACACAGCTTGTTAACATAACAAACACAAAATCTTTAATATTTTGTTATTGGATTGCCAAAGTAAGTTGGAGTCAAACCTCCAGGTATACCAGCTGCAAACCGAAAGAAAATATTCTTCCCACACATTGACTAGCCAACTCTGCAGAAAATGCAAATAAAAGCATGCATTGGAGGTACATAATAACTCCCAGGGCTTTGCAACACATTGGAAACAGTCAGTGGCCATTCCCCTCCATTAACACCCTATGCCCTCTCACTGTGTCAGCTGACTGTTCTTTTGATGGTGATGTCATGGGCTACCCTTCAGGGCATCTTCATCCCCTTTTAATTCTCCATACCACTCTTCTGGTAAGCCATGGCTGGGGTCTCTCAATGTACTGCCAGGGATGTCCTTCAGATCGCATGATGTTCTCCTGAGACCTGATGAATCCCTGACTGTTGCTAAAATCCCTGGCATCAGCCTGTATATGTTTCACTCCTAATCTCTGCAGGCAAGCCTGTACTATGCCGCTTTTTAAAATATTTTCTACCTGAAGTCTCCTGAAGGATAAAAACAAAACAACAAAAAAATAATCATTTGCATTTGCAAGCTACCATTTTCCAGAGTGAAAAGGCATCCTTGGGGCACCTTCCTCCTATCCTTCCTCCAGGCAGGAGGACAAGGAGGTAACATGCTATTCATGAGCTAGCATCAGTTTTCCAGGGAACAATGCTCTGAAGGAGAGTACACAGAGAATAATGGTGATTAGGAAAATACTATCTCCAATACTCAGCTCCTGGAATGAACGCTTGCACAACAGTTAAATCTCCATTTTTACAATCTACAGGTGAATTGCATCTTGTTTCTCTCATGAATTTTCTCTCATCATGCTTGTATCTGCCTTATAGACAAATCCAATCAGCTGAAATGTACCTTGAAAACAGGACCCTCCCAGCCTTCATCTACTGGGAAGGCATGTTTTCCTCATGACATGCAGTAGACACTCCTGGGGCCCTACAACAGAGCAGGACTAAAAGTGCTGCAGTCTGGCTGTTAAAGAATCCCACAAATGAATCTAACTGTGATGTCCCATTAAAATGGACACAGTTTTCCCTGAGTACTCCAGAACTGCATTAGGCCCTCTGCTTGCAGGCCAGGCTCAGCTCTGCATTTAAAATGCTACAGCTGTGCTGTCAGCCCTTGTGGGACAGAGGAGACGGAAAGTAATTACACTTTGCAGAAAAGGCTGTTGAACATCAGAGCTACTTTGTGCTGCTATGAGGCAGCAGACCATGTTCAGCACCTGGGGATGCAGTCTGTGGGAAAGACAGAATTTTGATTTTACTTGAGCTTCTGGGTTGCAGGTACAGAGTCCTCCTGTTGCCGTTACTGCATTGAATATCATGGCATGCTTTGTGCAAACCTTGCATGTACTGCAATAGTACTGCTGATGCTGATGCTGCTGTGGGTGCCCAGAGGAAGATGGAGCCGATCCAACATCCAGCCCCATTCTCTGCCTCACAGAATTCCCCCCATGAAGTCTGGAGCAACAAGCTTGCACTTTTCTCAGAGGGCAAAAAGAGTTCTAGCACAGGGGCTAATAGGCCTCGTTGATGGAGCTTTGAACTAGCTTGGACAAAAAGGGTCAAACCCCATCTTTCCAGTGATGAGAAGGAATGGGGTGCCACCCAGGGATGGGGTGCCATCTGCAAAACTTCAGGAAAGGAGCTTCAGAATAGAATGCTTCAATCTGCTTCTCTGGCTGTTGGCTGTGCATTAAAGTAATATACCACGCCTGAAGTGTTTTTGTGCTAATGCACCCAGCATGAGGAACAAACAAGAAGAGCTTGAGACTTTGGCCCAGTTCCTGAGATTTGACGTGACTGGTATAAGTGAAATCTGGTGGGATGAGTCCTTTGTCTGGAATGCCCCGTTGGATGGTTACAGGCTCTTCAGGAGGGATGGGCAAGGATTCTAACTATTACTGTGTGTAATAGTTAGAATGTATGGAGCTCACAGCTGGCAATGACACAGTTGAGAACCTCTGGGCAAGAATCAAGGGACAACCAAGTAATGTGGATGTCAATGTAGGAATCTACTATAGACCTCCTAGGCAGGATGATGACACCAATGAATGATTCTTTGAGGAACTAAGGGACACTTCCAAGTCAACTGTCCTTGTCCTTACAGGAGATTTCAGCTTGCAGCTGGGAGCATCTACACAGTTGCTACCACCCAAGCCAGAAGATTCCTAAAAAACCTGGATGACACTTTATGGAACAGGCCCTAAGGGAGCTGACTTGAAAAGATGCCCTCCTTGATCTACTGCTTAGGAACAGAGTGGATCTTGTAAGCAAAGCTTGGTGGCTGTCTTGGCCACAAAGGGATCAAGTTTAAAGTCTCTGTTGACAGGAGGAAAAGTGTCAGCAAAACCTCAACTCTGGACATGAGGAGAGCAGACTTCAGGCTGCTCAGGAAACTAGTGAGCAAAGACTCCTGGGAAGATGTTTTTGCTGGTGCTGGGGTCCGTCACTTCTGGTGACTTTTTAAACATCACCTCCTAAGGGCACAGAGCAGCAAATCCTAAATGTCAGAAGTCAAACAGGAAAGGCAGAAGGCCAGCTTGGCAGAACAGGAATCTTCTCTCAGAAATAAGGCAAAAAAGAAAGGTGTATGCCCAGTGGAAGCAAGGTCAGGTGACATGAGAAGAATGCAGAGATGCTGATAGCCACTGCAGAGAGAAAATTCATGTAGCTAAAGCTCCACTGGAGTTGAAGATGGCCAGAACTGTGGGGGACAATAAAAAGAGGGTTTTTTCAAATATATTATTGGCAATAGGCAGTGTAAAATTAACATTAGCCCATTACAAGATGAGGATAGTCACCTCACAGGGACAGGGACATGGCAGATGTGTTTATCACATTTTTTGTCTCTGTCCTCAACACAGATGACAGACCAAGGGGGTCTCAGTGCCCTGAGCTGGAGGATCATGACTGCGAGAATTATCAGCTCCCAGCTGAACCTGAAAATGTACAGGATCTGCTGCTCCAGCTGGATCCCTGCAAACCTATAGGGCCTGATGGGATTCACCCAAGAATCCTCAAAGAACTAGCTGATGCCATCACAAAGCCTCTCTTGATGATTTTTGAGCAGTCTTGGGAATCTGAAGAGGTCCCAGCTGACTGAAAGCTGACAAATGTTGTTCCAATTTTCAAGGAGGGCAAGAAGGAGGACCCTGGAAACCACATGCCTATCAGTCTCACTTCAGTACCTGGTAAAATCATGGAAAAGACTTTTCTGGGAGGTGTAGAAAAACACCTGGAGGACAACATAGTCATTAGCCATAGCCAGCACAACTTTATGAAGGGAAAGTTCTGCTTGTCAAACCTGATTTCCTCCTATGACAGGATAGCCCACCTAGCTGATCTAGGAAAGCCAGTTGAAGGAATCTTTTTGGATTTCAGCAAAGCTCTTGATACAGTCTCTCACAAGATCCATCTGGACAAAATGTCCAGCACACAGCTGGATAACCGAGTTACATGGTGGGGGAGCAACAGGCTCACAGGTCAGGCACAGAGGGTTATGGTGAATGGAGTGACATCAGACTGGCAGCCAGCCACTGGTGGGGTTCTGCAAGGCTCCATCCTTGGCCCAGCCCTCTTCAACTTCTTCATTAACAAGTTGGACACCGGACTTGAAGAAATACTAAGTAAGTTTGCCTCCAGCACTAAACTGGGAGGAGCTGTCAACCTCCTCAAGAGCAGAGAGGCCCTGCAGAGAGACCTTGAGAAATTCAAGAAACAGACAGTTGTCACAGCACCAAGCCTGGCAGAGTTCAAGAAGCATTTGAACAATGGTCTCAGGAACTTGGTGTGATTCTTGGGATGTCCTGTGCAAGGCCAGGAGTTGGACTTGATGATCCTGATGGGTCCCTTCCAACTCAGCATATTCTATGATCCTTTGAGCCTATGCTTGGAGTGTTTTTCTGCTCCTCATATCCCTCATGTGATACCTTTGGAGTAGAAAATGTCAGAGCACCCCTTTCTCTGTTCACGGAGATTTCCTTTCCCTGTTGCTACCCTGGAGGATAGATAACAGTTCTTCCAAGCATGGATGTAATCCTTAGTCATTACTTTGGTAATCTTTGCCCAGAATACATTTGTCTTGGGGCAGAAACATGTGAGATGTTCTAGGCACCCTTCCCAGTTATACTTTCTCCAGCAATAGGCATAGAATTTAATGTGTTCTTTCCAGTTTACAATGCCTGAAAAGGAACTGTTTGTGGGTGGTCTTAAATCCTGCCTGTGCATTGCTGTTTATATTTGTTTATGTTATGTTTTATGGTATATATTAGGTCATGGGGATGTTTTTAAAAACAGACGATAAAGATTATGACACAGGTAGTAAAGTGGTTTATTTCTTTCTCATTCCCTTTTCCAGTCAGTGTCAGCTCCAGTGTGCCCACCAAATGGAAATGGAGGTCACTTGGAGACTTGGTTTGGCCATGGCACTGCTGGCAGTTGGCATTTAGAAGTCGATGCAAGGGGCTGCAAAAGGCAGCAATTGTGCCTTCTGGCACTTTTATTCTTTTATTTATGTATCTTGAGGACCTAAAATCTTTATTTTGTTTTATTAATTATTGTTCATTTTTAATGTAGAAATACAATGAATGCTGAACTTCCCTTTCTTTATTGTCCTGGAGGCTTTTCTTCCACAAGGCAAGATCCATACCAGGGGCAAGACCTCTTTTATAGGCAGAAGCTGCCTGGCAGCTGCATCTTCAGGCATTAACAAAACCACAAATTACTGTTACACACACACAGGCCTCAAACACAAAAATTTGGTCTAAACTACTTCCCACTGACTTTAGTGCCTCCTGTTTTGGCATCAGGAGCCTTACAAATAGCTGGGAGGCAGGGAACTGGAGGTATGGGGCTGTTGCACTGATTTTTTTCCTGGAGCAATGTTTTATGTGTGTGGCCCTCATCTAGCCCAATGGAAATCCCAGCATGAGAAACCTGGTGGCTCGGAAGATCAATATCATGCAGATTCACATCAGCACAAGTGGACCTTACACCTGCAGGTGAACACAAGCTTGGCTTGGTTTGGAGTCTGTCCCTCAGTAGCACAATGGAAAAATAAAGCATCTGAGGGACTTGCCAGATTTCACATTCCCAGGGAAGCAGCACGTTGGCTTCTTGGTGTTCTGACCCTGCACTGCATCAGTTTGGCTGGGAATATGGTGAAATGAGGGTTTTAAGAAGTAGCAAGGGCCAGATCAAAATTTTTTCTCTGCTAACAACTGTAACATGAAACTAGGAAGAAATATTACTAAAATATAGCAAAGTGTCCTTATGTCCCAGGCAATCTCTGATGAAAAACTTAAACTAGAAATTAGGTCATAAAATAAGTTCTACTGCACTTCTACGCCTCCAGTTTGGTGGAGAACATTGGTGCTAATAATCTGCTATGTTGTTCCCACCCATTTAGTTTTATGGGTCTCTCAGAAACACACTTACAGAAAAGATCTCAGACGCCAAAACAAACCCTTTCTTACCTCCTCGTCTTTAATCCCACAGCAAGGATAACCTGCTTGGCAGCCTCTGACACTGGGGTCAACACTTGCAAATGTAGCAGAACAGCTCTTCCAGAATGACAACAGTGTTATCAAACACTGTGTGGGCATTTTAATTCCAGAAGAAGAGCCGCTACCCCAAGACTTCTTCCAGAATAACTATTTTGGTAAATTTCCAACTGTAGGCAAGTCCTAAGCTTTTCAGTCACGACTGGAATGAATCACTCATTGCTTTAGGAGAATGCAACAATCTTGCATATAAAGCATCTAAATCATTTTGGCTCAAAAAGCCCCACAGTCCAGAGTTGAAATGCGAGAAATTGCTGCAAATTATAGGTAAACTCTTCTTCACTTGAATAGTTCTCACTTTTGGAAATGTTTTCACTGTTATTAAGGTAACTACTCTAAGGCTTAAATGCATCTGAAGCCCATGAAATGGAGACCAGCAAGTTAATTGCATCAGGGAGTTGAATATCTGTGACAGAGAAGGCAGGCAGAGAGGTGAGATATCAAGAGAGAAGCAGATAGCAAACCTGGTTAGAAAACTGCGTGATGGCAGATCTGCTAAGCAGAAGGAGCCAGAGATTTTGTCCTCCCCCTTCCTTCCACAGCTTTACCTTCCCCCAGTATGGTGGATGCCTTGGGACATGTGTCTGGGGTGACACCTGGCCTCTGCAAACTGCCCATCAGTGTGGTACCTCTCCCTGGCCTTGGTCCTCAGACAGGAGACGGGCTTCAACATCTGACACCTCACTGCTTTTCTCTCTGTAGTTCCCTGTGCAATGATGCAGCTCTGAGAGCTCCAGCAGCATCTCTGTGCTGCAGGTGGATGCCCAGGACCAGAGATGGTGCCTTTGGTGGCAGTGGCTGCTGTGGTGGAGCACACACTGCCCTGCCCACCCTGTCTGGCTCTCCATGTGCCTGCTGGGTCACCCTGGTGCGGGTTTGGCTGCTTTGAGGAAATTGAGTGCAACTGCAGCAGGCAGCCTCCAGCACATGCCACATTGCAAGTGCCATCCCATCCCAAACTTCAACAGAACAGACTGTGCTCTGGTCTGCTGGGGGATCCCTGGGGGACAAGGGTGGCTCCCATCTCTATTGAACTGGAAAAGGGAGAGTGGAACCCAGCATAGATTATCCTGCCTCCCTTGCTGTGAAAACGGTGTGACTGGGAGACTAGGGCCCAGTACAAACAAAGATAACCAGTTTGGTGTCATGGGCATACTTGTGCCAAAGAGGATTAGGATCATACCTAAAAATGCAGTAAGTGGTCCTCACACAAATCCTGGAAGGAACTGGTGTGTGTCTGAAATATTACCGAAAGCCTCCTTCTCCTAAGCCCTGTCCTGACACAAGCATCCCCTTGCTCCATTCCTATTTGTTACAGTGGAGACCAGCACATAAGCTTTCTCTTTTTCCTCTCCTCTCCTCTCCTCTCCTCTCCTCTCCTCTCCTCTCCTCTCCTCTCCTCTCCTCTCCTCTCCTCTCCTCTCCTCTCCTCTCCTCTCTCTCCTCTCTCTCCCTCTTCTCTCCTCCTTCCTCTCCTCTCCTCTCCTCTCCTCTCCTCTCCCTCCTCTCTCCTCTCTCTCCTCTCCTCTCTCTCCTCTCTCTTCCTCTCCTCTCCTCCTCTCTTCTCTCTCTCCTTCTCCTCTCCTCTCTCCTCTCCTCTCTTCTCCTCTCTTCTCCTTTCCTCTCATTTTCTAACACAGTTGCACATCTTGAAACATAGGCTGAGAAAAAGAGGCAATCATTTCAGTGCTAAGATGAAATAACTGGTGCCAGAGTTTCACCAAGCACCAGAGAATCAAGTGTCTCCACCTTACTGCACTCCTGCAACCATTCTGATCTGAGGAGGTCACAGCCTGGCCTGTCCCTGCTGGAAGGTTGTGCCATGGGCTTAGGTTGTTCAACAGAAAAATGAGCTACAAAATTTACTACCCGTGTGACACTGCTGGCAGCTGTAGGAGAAGTAATCAGCTTTGCTGCATTCATTCAGTGCCAAGACTTGCTGGCTGCCTCACAATGTGACTTCAGGTGTCACTTGCACCTAAGCCACCTCAGAGGCATTGGGACATCCAGGTTTCAGACTGGGGGCTGCACCTCCCTGAAAGAGAACTCACAGCATTCATAGTCTGACTTTCCTGCGGCCTCCAGCAGCCAAAGGGTTTGTGGCTCCCTGTGCCGGTGCATCCAGGTTCAAACCAGCATCGTGCTGAGCTCCTCCTGCAGGCAAAGGCTGCCCTAGGTACGGCTCCTGCAGGAGAGGCCCAGCGCTGCACCCCGGAGTGCAGCAGCATAAATGCTGCGCCCTGCCCTGCGGTGATGCAGGACTGGCATGGCTGCTGTCACTCAGGTGAGGCAGCAGCTCTAAACCCCTGCACAACAGCGTCCTCACTGACGTTAGCATGTGGACCACATGGCTCTCAGCAAGAAAACTCTGGGATACCCACAAGGTGGATGGTTTCTCAAGATGAGCTGTGTGATGAGTTAGGGGTGTTTTTCAACTTAGTTTTAACTTCTCCAATTGCTCATTTTTAGTGTACTTAGGCTTGAGAACAAATAAATTAGAACTCTCCTAGGCCTCTTATCTCTTTTCTCTCATTGTTACATTCACTCTAGAACCAGTGATTTTGACGTTTTCAGTCTCTTTGGAAACCTGTCTGTGCCTCTGCATTTCCCCCAGCCTTCTTGAACTTTCCTCTCTTTCCTGCTACATTATTTGCGAAGACTGCGTACATGTGCACACCTAAAGGTCAATCATATCATTTATTTACATCATTGTGTCAGCATTATCCAGTAACACTTTCCATTTACCATTTAGCCACTCTCCAACTACTTTTTGGACCAGCACTCAGCAACCACTTTCATTTCACTTCCCTTGATGATTCCAATATATTCTTTCCTCAGAGTGACTACAGTCAATTATTTCTTCCATTCTGCACTACCTCCTGGAGATTTTACACTCCATTTCATTTGCCATAATATTGCCCAGTTATCTTGCTGTGTCAAGACCCTTCTGATGTTCCTTGCCATTCTTTATAGTTTTGACATGCTGCAGTAATTGTATTTTAAAATATGGCACTTTTCACTATTCTCTTACACTTCATCTACACAATATCAGAACGTGATCAGGCCTGGATTCAAGGAGGACCTAAAAAGGGGAAGAAACACCTGCCATGCAGATCCATGAGCCCTTCTGATATGAGCTTCTGGGCTTTATATTTTGAAAAAAAAATAGGGAATTATATTCCGAGGTCTGTGTGGTAGTGCCTCATGTTATCAGTGCTGAGTTCCTTTTTCCTCAGTGGGTGTCCTTTCACATCACTTCTGATCTAATTGTCAGAGGTTTTGTCTGAGAGCCATTGCTGCTTTTATCTCGTTGCTATAATTACATTGCTTATCTTTTACAGGGGCTGCTGGTTTAGAGCATCCTGTTTTAGAAAAAAAAAACATGCATGGCACTAAAGGATCCTAAACAGGAGCTTACTCAGAGTAGCTTGTGGGCTTCTTTTCATCTGTACAGCTTTGGTCTGTCCCAGTAATGCAGGGCAAACACAGAGGAAACTGTGAGTAAGACTTAGGCGACTCATTTTCACACTCCTCTCAGTCATCCTGCAGAAAGAAGCAGCCTGGTCTGCAAGATTTTTTTTTAAAAAAATTGGAGAAGGATTCAAGAAATTTGGAGAGACTGGGTAAAGGCAAAAGCAAATTGTAGACAAAACAGCAGAGAGGATGAGGAAATGATGTTCAGAAATAAATTGCTGAAAAAATTACAATCCCAGCTCAGTGTTGTTAGGACGTGGGATATCTTTCAACACAGCTGTCACTGAAAACACCCAAAATGTGTTTAGATGTATACCTAAATAAATAAAATCTTTCCATTTTTCCTTAATCTCAGATTGTCCTATTAAGAAATCAGATTCACAGAAGATTCTTATTAAGAGCTCATATTCTTTTCAAAGGAGAAAATCCTATTAAGCTACATGTACATCCTAGCAGTAATGTTTGCTTTTAAAGATCTCTCTTTCTCCTACACAGTCCCAAATCACTTAAGAGGCTTTTATTAAATTTCAGAGTTAGATAGCTTTCCTTCGCAGACAGCCCAGGAGTAGGAAAGCTAGCAAGACAGAGCAAGGGAAGACAGGCAGTACTGAATCAGGAAATAAAATGAAAATAAAAAAATACATAAGGAAAAAAATTGCAGAGTTCTCCCTCCTGAACCAGCTGACAATATGTTTTGAAATTATACAAGGTCCTTGTTTCATATGACCCTGTTACAGGACAGCAGGGCATAACAGAGCAGAAGACAGCACCTCAAAGCCAAACAGCTCTGTAAGAAATGAGCTGTCTTTAATCACCCCACAATTTATGGTGACACAGCCAAGAGACTGAGTTGTGAGAACGGTCATGCCACTCCAATGATACACATTTTCTGAGAGGAGATGGACAGATTTTGCTGCTCTTTCACTGAGGTTATAAGAACTAATACATGTTCCTCCAATTATTATTTTTTGTCTGGGGGACAAATAAATAAAAAATCTGCTTTGTTACCTTGGGACAAATCCTCAGTAACATCATCAACTGTTTTAACTCATGGGTGGACTCAATTAATTTGTTACACTCTTTTCCTCATAAATGGCTTATTAAGGCAGGCTACAAGAGCAAATGGCAGCATATGGATTTCTCACAGGCAGACAGTGAGGTTGAAGCTGCAGCCACCGTGCTGCCCGTGCCCTGCTCCAGCCATACCTCAGGGCTTTGCAAAGCCTCCTCCTTTCCTTACTGATTCAGATGGAGTGGGGCTGGAAAACAAGTCCCAGGGGAACCTGCTCCAATGTGTTTTGTGGCGTATGAGGCATTGCGGCGCGGCAGATGATGTAATATCGATTGTTTCTTAGTGAGAGAGGAGGGGAATGTCAGCCGAAGAAATTACGCCCGTGAATAGCAGATGAGGAGGAAATAATGAGAGAATTGGTGGAGTAAATGAAGACATAAAAGCATGTAATACAAAGAAAGAAGCATATGCTCTTAGCCCCATGACCTGCTGTGGTATTAGTGTACAGTTTTAGTAATGTAATGATCATTAAGGCTCTGATCCCCATTACTGGGAGCATGGAGATTTCTCTTCCTTGTACAAGACTGTGTTT
Source organism: Eopsaltria australis (assembly GCA_034509425.1). Lineage (NCBI taxonomy): Eukaryota > Metazoa > Chordata > Aves > Passeriformes > Petroicidae > Eopsaltria > Eopsaltria australis. The sequence goes on along the minus strand of JAVTVJ010000177.1, from coordinate 3,790,736 downwards.
CAGTCTGGTATTAATAAAAATTGGTTTCACATATCATTACACTTCCCCGGCTTAATCATCTTTGAGCGTATTGAGTGTTCAAATGTTGCCATTTTGGGCAGAGCAGTGAGCCAGTCATCTTAACAGGTTGTTTTTTTCCAGCATCTCAGTACAATGCCTTTCAGCATACACGAGTGCCATCACCACGGCCCTTTTCGACAGATGAGGATTGAGGCTCAGGGCTCTGACACAACCATGTGACAGTTTGCATTGATGGGGTTTATTTTCTCCCTTCAGATAAATAATACTGGGGTTTTTTAAAGTAGCAGCCATGGGAGTGACTGTGACACATAACATGTCAAGAAAGTCTAGTACGGAATTTACTTGCCAACAAACTTTTGTCCCAACCCTGAGAGGGAGATAGATAAAACTGAAATCAGGTGGCAGAAGCAGGTCAGCTGCAGCAGGTTTGGTTCCCTGTCAGCTGGAGGTGATGCTGCTGTGAGGACAGTCTCTCCCAGACTCAGCTGGCTGAGCACTGCCGTGGGAAACCCAAAGCCACGGGAGCTCTGGCACAGACAGAAGCTCACTGGGATTTGAATCTACTCAGCTCATGGCTGGAGGGACACTCAGGAGACAGAGGCAGCTGCTCTCTGTTCTGCATTGGGGGAAAAAATTAAAAAATAGGAATGGTTTGATTTTTCCAAGCAATTCTTTTTCCCTTTTTTTCCCTCCTCACAGATTTTCCTGTTTAGGGGGGAAATGACTCATTTTTTATGTTGAACCAAACTTTTACAAATGTCAGGATTTCTTGCAGAGTGGAAGTCCTGTATTTCAACCAACTCTCAGCAGAGACATTTCAAACCAAGGCATCTGCAGTGTGTTTAGTTTCCTTAGTTACATGCCACATGCATCCAGGTAGAAAGGACAAGGGTCTGACACAGCTAAGGCAGTTCTTTTAAACTGAGTCCTTCCTTGGCTTTTAGGGAAGTGAGGAATGTATGTCTACATCCAGGAAGACAGTAATGAGAGTACCTCTGACCTTGCCTGTCCTCATCCCCCTGCTTATCATATCAGCTTGTTTCCAGTTTCTACTTTCCATTGTTTGGAGGAAAACAGAGCTGCAAGGAAGGGGGTGTTTTACGGAACACTTACTTCACTAATTCAGGCTGTATACACAAGGCTGAGAGCACATATCCTTTTTCTCAGATATGAATAGGGGTTGCCTTACTCGGTTTCCTCTCTTTTAAAAGTCAGCCTGACCTTCTGCTTATGCTAGAAAGTCCTGACCCCACCTTCCAGGTCAGCAAAGCCCTCAGAAATAGTCCAAATGCAATGAGGAGTCTCCTTCCTGGGATATTGCCTTTTCTCAAGGTTGTTCTTCTCTTCAGTGCAACATTTGGGACCAGGTCACTGAAGACTGGGTTGCCTTTTCAGGAGAGTGGCTGCCCATTCCCATAAAAACTAGACGTAGCAGTAATTTATAAACCTCTGGGAAAAATCTTATCAGTTCTAGCTGGGCTTGGAGCAAGCCAGTTATATTCAACATCTCAGAAGATGGTACTTTGTTTTCCAGAGGCTCATCTTCTAGATGCCTTCCAACTGTATGAGAGCAGGTAAAGCTGTGAAACATGGACCAAATTATGCAAGAATTCTTGCCTGGATCTGCAGCTTTTCAGCAACCTCCTGCTTTTCTGTGGCATGTGAGCAAAGTTCCATTTTGGTGCTGTAAGCAGATTGACACCATTTACAGCAGGTGATGTAGCTTTTGCAGCGCATTTGTTTGCATTTGACTGTGTATATGTTATGCTCTTATGCCGAAAGGGGTGGCTGGGTGGCAGAGCAGAAGGCTGCCCAGCTTGTTTTTCTGGCTGTTGTAGTTGAATTGAGAGGTGAGAGTAGGCACACAGGAGAGAGCTGGCCGTGGGAGGTGGCAGACCCACCAGGGACTGAGTCCTGCGGAGGGTGCAGAGCATGGATGGGTGTCAGAGAGGATGGAGGTAGGTAGGTAGGTAGGCAGGTAGGTAGATAGAGGCTTGTTGTGTAGAGGAGACACACCTGAGTCTCCTAAAACTTGCTGGCCACACACTGGACCCAGGAAGGATTGGTTGGCCAGGAAGGGGAGACAGTGGTTTCCGCTGCATTTCTTTTTATTTTGACCTCCCCTGGGCCCTGGACTTCCCTCTGTTGGGAGTTGCCAGATTACCGGAAAGCTCCACTTTGGAGATCCAGCCTCTGCTGCTAGGGTGCTCGGTGACCCCTTCAGGGAAAGGGGAAGGAGATGATCCCAAAGCTCCTGTGTATGTCACCCCAGTGAGATTTCTCACCCTGGTGGCAGGCACGATGTCAGATGTCAGCAGGAAGGACCAGGCTGGATGCCCAGCAGCATGTCCCAGTTCAGCCCACCAAGTCATTTTTTCCCCAGATCTCAGGAAAAATATATCCTCCGTCTGAGGAGAAGGAAGCCCCTCTCCCTGAAGTGGGAATTTGTGCACAAACCCCTGTTATCCTGTCCATTTCCTACCTCCATTCCCCTGTGGAGACCCTCGTCTGCCTGTCCTCTGCACAAGGGAAGAAGGGGATCCACAGATTCTCCCTTCCTTCCTTCCTCCATGGCACACTCTTGTACCCTGAGCCCTCAAAAGCCATCCACTGTTATGTTATTCAGGAAAGAGAAACAGCAACAGGAGTGCTGAAGCTGGGACATGGAGGGTGTCCTTAAAGGATTAATTGACTTTATTTATGTCTCCAAGTGCAGACAATTTGTCACTGGAAAGAGGGAGACACTGGATGAAATAAATAGTGGAGAAAAACAAAGAGAAATAATTAGGTACACAATATGCCTGTGGAGTGCATCTTAAAAAGAGTTATTTGGGACAGGCTGTACTGATGCTGGATTATAAAAAGGACTGGATAATTTTATAAGTAATATAATGCTTCTATAGTGTGTGAATATATCTCAGGCTTCAGGAAATAAGGTACTCAGCTTACAAAAATAAAATTTTCCACTTGTATCATATGATTATACAATTCTCCAAATCAATTGCTATCCTTTTTTTTTTAAATTTTGCATTTCCTCAGGCCTTGGGTACCACCCAGCACTGCCAGTTGAATGAGCTATTAATGGAGCATTGGTGAGCATCCTAATGGAAAAGATCACATTACCAAAAAAAACGCCAACAGAATTGATTTGTTGTGTGTTCATCGATTTAGCCCCTTCCCTGACAGAAGTGAGGCATGCTGTGATCCCACTGCTTGTCCTTCAGGCATCCATCAGTCCTTCCCTCAGCCTCCAGCTGCTGCACACTGCTCTGACTGCAGCAGCCGCAGAAGCAGCAAGGGGCCACATGCTCTGTGAGTGCTGCTGTCTGGGCTGAGGGAACAGCCCATTAGCTGGCCACACCAGCCTCTGCTTCTCTCCTGCTGTCAACCAAGGGCCTCACGGTCGATGGTGGCATTTAGAGGGCCACAAAGCAGGGAGGGCTCCTGTAGCAGAGGAAAAGAAAAGATGGAGAAGGGCTGTATGTACTGTGAAAGGTTTAGGAGGCATGAGTGGAAAGCAGCATTTGGTTGGGGGAAGCTTGGAGTGAGCTAAAATTGGGGCATAGAAGTACACAGGATAAATTGCAAGAAAGAAAGGAAGGATGTACCTCTCAGATATCCAGCCATCCAAAACCCAAATGTATTCTCATGTGAATCTGCCTGGCAATGATTTCTGAGGCGTCCAGACAGCCATATCCCATTTCTTCCCATAATCCTGTGGAAGAAGCATATTGCTACTGTCCTGCTGAAGCTGGTAGCCCCTCTTTTAAGGGGCAGAGTTTCAACTACCTTCATTTCAAGCCCTAAAAAGGGGAAAGATGGGGAAAAACGCTTAGCAAGGAAGATGAACCTGGGGAGGACATGACAAACAGTACAGAACCATAATGATAGCTTCAAGCCCCCTGCAAATGGAACTATGCTGGAGGCATGGCCAAGGAGAAGAAAATAAGGCCAAGGAGACTCAAATGGAGCCCAAACATCCTTGCCCCTGAGCATCAGTGCCGCCCAGATCTCTCTCCAGATCCTTGGATTGCGTCAAGGAGCTGCAAAGTCATCCAAGTCCTCTTCATCTGCTCAGTCCTAGCCACAGTGGAGTGCCAGAAGTGTGCTGGAAAGGGAAAGCTATTTCCTGTGTCTTCAGGAATAATTTGGTGCTCATTGTGGTGTTTGATGTGGAATTGTTATTGACTGAAGCTGGCAGTACCCCTGGACCACTGACAGCCGGGCACCTTTGTTAGCAGTCACAATCACTGCACGAGTGTTGTCACTTGGGTGACTGCTAACAGCTTTGGCATGAGTGGTACCATTTGGGCATTTTGCATCTCTCTCACCCACCTAAACCCACTTTTTTACTAGCTCTGACTGGGCTTGAAAATTGAGTTTTCCTTTGTTGCAATAAATTTGGGAATATCTTACTGTAAAATCAAAACAGGAGCCAGCCTCCCACGGCTGCCCGTTTCTCATGGTTTTGAGGGCTCCCCACAAATGATGGGGCTGGCAACACAACAGAAAAAGGGAACTTTGCACAAAAGGTTTTTAATCAAAGAAAGCAAAGAGCACAGCAGAGAAATGTCTTCAGAATAAGGTCAGTCTTAAACACACTTCAGGAATGTACTCTGAAGACCTGTGAAGTCAGAGTTTTTCTTTCAAGTACAGTGGGGTTTTTGGATCAGGTTCCAAGTGCAATTTGTCTCCTATTTTCTTTTTCCCTAGATAATTCCTGACCTAGGGGGGATTTTTTTGGTTTTTCTTTTTCCCTTTTCAATTTTTTTTTAAAAATGAATAAAGCCACATCAGCTGTAGTGTATTGCATCTCCTCTCTCTGCTTTCAGAAGCCAGGAAGAGAATCATTGAGCCATATTCTCCTGCTCCTCTGCAGAAAGCAAATGGCTATCCTTGGATATCAATCACTGGGGTAAAAGCTAAGAAATGTTACCAAGGAAACGTTGTCAGGCCCATTGGCAGTCTCCTTTGTTTAGGAAGTTTACCCATGAGCAGCATTTTATTATTTTGAAATCAAGAAATGTTAAAATAAAATAAATCTTCCATGGACTAACCTGTTATGCACCCTCCCTGGTGTAACAAACACCCAAAATGTATTGCTCTACTCTGATCCATCAAATTGTTAATTCATTCGTCATCTTTGAATTAGTAATCTAAACTGCCCTTCTGAACAAATAAAAAGTAGATTTATCGCTGGGTAAAATGTGTTATTTCTCCAAGCAGGTAAACATCAAAAATACTTGTAATCCAGAGCAAGAAAAATGAAGGGCTGCAGTGTGTCACATGTTGATCCAGCTGTGAGGTGTGAATAATAGCAAAGTGGATGCAAAAGCAACAGAGCTGACTTTGATCTGTGAGATGCTACTTCCTCATTGTGTGGGTGCATTTAGTGCCCATGGAAGCAGGGGAATAATAGCACTGATTTCAGCCAGACCTTGTGAAACAGGTGCTACACCACACTTCCAGCACGCAGCACTTACAACACCCTCCAGCCATGGACCTCTGCTGCCCCAGCCTAGTTTTTCTGGTGTCTTGTTGCCCACTGCTCAGCACCTCCTGGGAGGTGGCAAGTGCCCGTGGCTGAGTGATTTAGGTGCAAGCTGAGGGCACCCCAAGTCTCGTAGGAGGCATTTGCGCTTTGGCAAATGTTTGCTATTTAAATAGGAGGCTGTGCTACATGTTTTGAGATGCACACAAATAGAAATCCCAGTGTCACTGTCGTCTGTGGCTGTCAGACTTCAGAGGGGGAGGGCTGGGACCCTATGGCAATGTAGAAATGGTGGGAAACTGGGATGCTGCCCAGCTCAGAACCATCAAGGGTGCACACAAAACCACTCAGATTTCCCACTATTTCACCTAAAATGATGCCCATTCTTGGTCCATAAGACCTTTGGAGAGCATCTGATCCTCAGGCCACATTCAGCATGCTTGTATTCCCCCCTAACTGGGAGTGCAGAGGCATTCAAATGCCAAGGAAAAGCTAGGCCATGTGCTCATGGTGCCATGGAAGAGAGGATCCAGTTTTGTGCAAGCACTATAGCCAGGCCAGCCCTGCTATCCCATAAACCCAGCTGTGGGGTGCCAGGAGCCTACAGCTGGTGCTGGGTGGGAATGCATCCTCTGGGAGCCCTGGGGCACTAATGGACAATGTTGTGTCAAAGCGCAGCCTGAAAAGACATCAATAAAAAATATTTTTCATACCCAGGTGCTTCCAAGCTTTATAAGCTTTCCTTCAGACAGAAAGGGCAGAGTTGATGCCTTAATTATTGCAGAATAAAAAGATTAAAATTGACTAATGTGTTCAGGCACCAGGATCAAGTCACATATCTATCTAGTTTTATTGGCACTTTCTTGGGCAGTGCAGAGGGAGGCCAGTCAGGCAGTCCTGCTGATTAACTGTAATATTCTCTGTCTTGTATCATTATTTCTGTTTATTTTTACATTTTGTCTTTAAGGACAGAGTATCCTGGACTGCAGGATCTTGTGGGAATTACAAAATTGGAGAGGGTAGAACTCTATTATACTGAAAGGAGTAAAGAACAAAAAATAAAAGGAAGAAATAATGGCCTTTTCTTCTCTGGCTGACTCAAGATCCATACAGCATCCAACCCTGCAACCACAGGCAGCCTGCAGTCAATTGAAGGGGATGCTGAGCTAAACAGTGACACTGCAACACTGGAGAAAACCCCCAAAATCTTGCTGCCCTCTGCTAACCTGGGAGGAAACACAAGCTCACAATCCTACATGAGGCTGGAGTGACAGTCACTTCTGGGATGCTGTGCCTAGGCTTTCATTAGACTTTACTTCTGTGCCTCCTGCAGTCTGCTGGAGCCAGCTGGCATTTTGGGTGCTGTTCAGAGGGAAGAGTTTACATCCATGCTTAATACTGAGGAAACCTTCACAGACAAAGATGCGTGCAAAAGTCTCTCTGTTCAGGTACTCAGGGGCCAGGCTTTGCTTTCTCCTTTCCTATTTTGCTGCCGTTTATTACTTGAAATCCATCATGAAGCTTCCTGAGCCTGATCCAGATCAAGTGACATTCCCCAAAACCACAGGAGTCTTCATGAGAACCTATAGTGAAGAGGAGGTACTGAGGGCATTAACCTCAGATGCAGGTCCCTGCCTTCTTTCCGCCAAGGAGTTCCTCTGTCGTGGATGAAAATCAATTAAGTTTTGTTCTCTGCCTCAGCTTCCCATCTGCAGGACAGGGAAGACAGCAGCTTTGTGCCTCTGAAGGAAGGCAACATCAGTGCAGATGTACTCCCAGCCCTTTTTCCAGGGATGAGAGATTTTCCCCTCACAGCAGGAGCATTGTTTTTCATCAGAGCTTGCATGTTATTCCATTGCTCTGTAAGGGCAGCTACCTCCCAGTAAACTGGTCTTTTCCCAGGCATCCCTTTGAAGAGGAGCCACAGCACCAACCTAGTGTTCTAGCAAGACTCACCAAAGCCACAGAGCATTTTCCCTTTATGTTTCACAAACCAGTCACAGGCAGTAAGGACTTCAGCCCCCGGGGGAACGATCTCCCTCTCACAGAAGGACGCTGAGTCATGGAGGTGGGACATGAACTTCCCACAGCTGGGCAGGACACCCTAGCCACGATTCGCTGGGGAATGGACAAACTGCAGAGAACTCTTCACCTCCAATTTTCTTCTTTTCTCCAGGCTGGATGAAAAACTATTCCTTCAGCTGGCAGAGGGGAGCCAGTATGATTCAAGGCTATCATCACTCTGCTCTGCTTAACCACTTCTTCCCCCTGCACCCCAAAAAGTCCCCTTCTTGCCCCTGTGACATCTGCAGGCCACTGCCTGCCAGTGACTTGGTGGTGGTTGGCAGTGATGAATCAGTGGCAACTGAGAGCAGATAAACCCCATGATCCCACCTCACTCAAAGGAGGGAAGACAGACAACCAAGTGTGGCAAGCAAACCAACCTGGCTTATAACTGCACTTTCCTGCCTTTTGCCACTTGTGATGCCTGAACAGCACGAAAGCATGTCAGTGCCTCATGTCTGTAACACGAGGTTCTCAGAGATGCTGAAGAGCATTCATAGTGATGCTGCTGTGTTCAGAACAAATGCTTAGCTGAATTAGTTGAAAATAGTATCATTTATCTTAATGTTGCCCCCCCCTCCCCCTTTTCCTGTTCCATCCCCAGCATCATATAAAAGAAAGTTCCTCAAAGCAGGCTTCTTGTTCATTTGTATTGACAGCTGGTAAAACCAGATAAAATGTGTCTCAAGACGCTCATCACAGCTTGGAGTGTCTCCTATTCTCTATCACTCTGTGGCCTTACCCTGCTGGGAACAAGTAACTCCTCTGAGTATCTCTCTATTGCAATACTCACAGGTCCAGCTGCATGAGGCTGGGAGAACTTGCTTTTCTGCAGGGGGGATCCCAGGCAATGAGCAAAACTGGGATAGAAACATTATGAGTATTTTCTTAATCACATTAAACAAACAGAGAGAAAGGAGTCCATGAAATGCAGCAAGGGTTATAGATCACATAGGGACAAACCAGATGGGGGAGGAAAATGTGAGGAGACTGAGGGTGTGAGTTGAAGAATTTTTAGCTCCTGACTCCTGCTGAAAACTCTCTCTTGGCTTTAGCCGGCTTGCAAAGCCAGCTGCTGGTGAGCCAGCTGTCCTCAGCCCCCGTGAGCAAAGGCAATGTCCTGGGAGTGGCTGTTCCTATAGGAGATGAAAACTAAACTGCGGAGCTGAGCAGGGCTGTGCCGGGGGACCCGCGGCGCTCCTGCTACGTCAGCACCTGGGGGCACTGCACAGCTGAAATCACTGTAGCTGTGGCACCACCAATTCCCATCTGAGCAAGGCACAAACAACTGGCCATTGCCAGCAGGTGTTTAAGCGCCAGGAATTGTTTTGGGCAGCAGTTTGCCGAAGGGTTTTGCAATTGTCCTTAACCCGGTAGTCCCCTGTTCGTACCCTGCACGACAAAGGCGAAGCTGTGCTGTGACGTTTTTCATCAGCTAATTGCTTTTACAGCCTCTGAACTTTACTCTTTGATACTTGATCATCTGGACTTTTATTTGCTAAAGGAAGCATGACTTTCCTAATGCACGCCAGGTTGGTTTCACTTGCTGTCGCCCCGGTCCAAAGAGAGCGCCCGAAATTATCTATGTGTGTTTCTGCCTTGTGTTCTTTTCCATGGATGCTGCTCCTTTATGTATGCCAGCGTTCATACGCCACCCAGTGGCTCCCGAGGCGTTGGGTGCGGATCTCACCAGCGACAGTGCTTCCAGGTCCCCAAACCCACTTTCCCATGAAATATCTTCCCTGCGGCAAGGCCACGGGCGGCACAGAGCCATGCTCCTGGGGGTTGAGGCAGCAACATCCTCTGAAGCTCTTTGCAGACTTTGGTACAGTAACCACATCTCTTGCTCACTCATGCAACCACATCACTTGTTCTGCAGTCTCAGGGTGCCCCATTGAGCTGCCAAGTTTAGCATAAGCCAATGGGGCACTTCATGTGCTCCCTTTCCAGTTGCTCACATCCAACAAGCACGCGTGAATGCTTTCTGCTGGGTCACTTGGGCCCATGGTCACGTTATTAGTTTTCAACCAGCCTCTAGTTAAAGTTAAATAAAGAAATACATCTTCTTGACTGAAAATCCTGAACATCCTTTCCCAATCACAGCTAAGCATGAGTCCTTCAGTCAAGTATAAAAATGTGCTAGGATTCTGGCTTCTTACCAGGTCTCCCTGTTCATGTTGCCTTGCACTGCTGTTCCTGAGATGAGCAGCCAGCTATGGGGCAAACTGAGGGGAGAAAAAGAAATGACAACATACAGCTGAGTCCTAGACCACAAAGAGACTTGGGTGGGACCTCAGTTTTACCTGAGCTGCCATTCCTGCCTTTTTGTTGGTTTTTCTCCTTCATTATTTTGCTATAAAACAAAGTCTTACACTCTTCGCCTACTGTTCAAAAGCCAATGACAAGCACAAATAGCTCTCCAGCAAGATTTACATACTGTACCATCCTGTGCAACAATAAATTTCCCTGCTGACTCTCTACTTCTTGCATTCACCAGACTCTGCCAACTTCGTGCTTTAAGAGTCTGGTCTTTGATTTGACATGCAGTTATTGGACATCAGGCATTCATCTCATTCACATTGCTGTTCCCTGGGGGCATGTTCTTCACCATTTGTTGCCATAATGCTTGAGGGCAAGAAGTCATTTTTCTTATTTAGCCTCTGGTCTATTATTTCACCCTGACACTTGCTGTCGGATGCCAGAGATGAGATGCCCCTTTGGGCAGAGCAGGCACACCCAACCGTATTTGCAAAGCAAACCACTGTGAGCAAGGCAGCATTAGTGGCCAACCTGGGATGAAAAACCTGACCCTTGTGAAATGATGCCCTAATGACAGGCCAGGGATTGATCCTAACATACATAGATCCCCTTCTCTGAAGGGAATGATCCTGGAGGTCTTAGAAACCCCAAAACATGGAGTTTCAATGTTTGGTTTTACTGTGCCCCGGATGTGTCCCACCCCATATGCAGGGTCAGGCAAGAGAGACCTTTGTTTATACAAATGCAGCAGAATCAGAATTTTGTCCCAGGACAGCTTTTCTCTGGTTAGCACAGCCAAGCTGGGGCTCAAACAAGTGCCAGGAGACAGGGCAATAGCTCCTCTCTCCAGCTGCTCAGGATGCCTTGGCTCCCTTGGGGTCCCTGGGGAGAGAGGGAGTTAACAAAATGGAGAATAACTTTCTGTCCTCTGGAAGAGAGCACGTGGGGGCAGGAAGCTCCTTTTCCAGGGTGCCCTTTGTCCCAAACCCGACGGGCCAAGCATACTGCCTCCCTTTTGTTACCCAAACATTGCTGCTCCATAGCACTTGACCAATGCTGACCCCAAGCAGATTAGACACAGGCGAGTGCCTTGTGCTCTGGTTGGGGGCTTGTGGCGGCTGCGATCCCTGCACGCTCCTTGGGGCCAGCCTTGTTGTGGGGCTCAAACACCGCTGCACAACCTGGCACCCGTGATTCTGGAGCCCTGTGTGCCACACCTGAAGGGCAAGGTGGGCAAAAGGACAGCTCCCATCTGGAGAGGAGCACGTGGCAGGACTTCATGTGAAACCCAGACCAAATTCAGCTAAAGTCTTCCCTTTTGCATAGGTACCACATTCGCTTCCCAAGCATTTCTGAATCACCACATCCATCTGCAAACACTAAATATAATAAAAGGCCATTGTAGGCTCCATCCAAGCCTGGCTATAATTAAATATATTGACTGATAAATGGAATATAGTTATACCTCTCCATCTGGTCTCAGCAGAGGACCACTGACATTTTGTTCAAATACCCTCATTTTTTCGTCTCTTTCAGAATGAGATTTGCATCATAGCTTTTTAATGAGCTAATAGTTAAAATAGCCCCCTATAATTATGCTAGAATAATCCAGCATTATTTCAGCTTAATTATAGGGGGATATCTTAACTATACATCATTTGCAGTTCTCAGTCACTCTAATGCACAGATGTCTGAAGAAATGACATAAAACACTAGCAAGTTATAAAATATCTAGAGTGGTGTTCATTGCGTCTGTGGAAAATGATCACATCTATTTTCCGTACCTCTGCTATGCAGTCTCCCTGCTTAGATTATTTCCTGCTAACACACCAGAGATAATATTGAAAGCAATGGAAATAAAATACTTCACTATCTCATGTCATATTCTGATATTGTTGACTCTTTCATTTTCATATCTCCTTGATCCTCTCATAAATCTTCACATCAACATACTGCAGTTAATTTCTCCAAACCTTTAGCATCTCTGGAAGCAAACCAATTCCTAAACCTACTGCCTTCATAGCTGTGGCTAGGCTATGGGCTGCCTTTAACTTTGCTGTGGGTTTTTGCTTATTTGCATTAAATGGCCTGGAAAAATTGCCCTGGGAGCACGCAGCGTTGCTATTCACGGTTAAACTCCTCTTCCCCCCTTTGGAGACTGCCACATCCCAACAAGGCAGCATTGTTGGAAACATCAGCTTGCCATTCTGGATAGACATGTCTCTTCCTCATCACGTGGCTCTTCCCTGTAGTGTACCTCCTGCTGTGGATGTGGGATGCCTGCGGGAAGAGAGGAGAGAATGTAGTGCAAAGTGGCTGTTGTTTGGGGAAATGTAGCTGTCACCTCTGTCCCCTCACACTCAGCACCCCCACCATGTATTGCCACCCCTTTCCTGTAGCAGGAAACATGTCCCCAAGTCATGTTGATAGGTTTGTATACTCAGGAAAGGAAAGATTCACAGGAATATTCCCCTAAGACTTCTATAAAAGGAAAAGCTCAGAGTTTTGTTCAGCCAACACCATTCCTCATGCTGCCTCATAGAGCAGAATCACAGGGAAAATATTTCTGCCTTGGAACAGGTGAAGTAACAGGGGTGGTGGGAAAGCTGGTGTCAGCAGCCCATGAGGATAGTAAGAGCCACATACACACACAGAGACAGAGCTCAGCAGTGAGGAGAGGATGGAAGAATGGGCTGTGGTCCACATGTGTATTTCTGGCCAGGCATGGGGAGGGCCATCAGAGACAGGCTGAAACCACATGGGAACTTCTGCAAGGCTGCTCTGACCTTGGAGGGTGTTACTGTGAAAGGGGTCTCCATAATGCAGTGAGGTGTAGCTCATATTCTTGAGCAAACTAAGGAGATAGGCAGCACTGCTGCTTCCAGGGAGGTGTTGAGCATTGTGGGAGAGCACTGGGAGAGGACAGCTAGCTCCAGAGGGAGCACAGGCAAAGCTGCATTTCTGTGCAGCCTATGAACCAAGTACTATTTTTAGATTCACTCTGCTCTTTTAACACCTGTGGATCAGCCTAATGGACAGAGAGATAGTGTATAATAAATGTCATAACCTCCTTGGAAAGTACCTCATGGCTTTTAAAGTAATCCCTTGATACTTTGAGAGGGCTGCTGCGTGACAGTGATTAAACCTCTGGGGTTGGTCATGCTGAGGTAGCACTTCAGCTTGTAGGATGCTGTTCCCTCGCCAGGCTGGTCTTCAGCTTTGCTCCAGAACCCCTCAAGACTATAATCCTGATTATCTGGGCTTGCATCAGGGATGTCCCTCCTTGAGGCACTAACTCATTTTCCCTCCTAAATGGTAATAGTTGTTACAGAAACCTTGTCTTTATTCCCACTAGTCCTACAACCCTACTGGCATCCCTCTTTCTGGGCAGAGGTCCTGGTCTCTGGGGGGTGACACCTCTCCTTCTCCATGGTAGTTTGCCCTTTCCCTCCCTTCACAGGGCACCTGACTGAAGAGGAAGGAAAGATCACCCTTTGAGGGTCTCACACTCACCTGAATGCTCCAAACTGGCCTTGGGAGAGTTACAAGCGAGACACTGGGGGTGGAGGGAACTGAAGTTGGTCTTTTCCATGCCTCATTCCCACAGAAGCCCTTGACAGGCTACTCCAATGCTGATACACTGCACCTGGAGAGGGTCGGTGTCCTGTCACCTGTCAGCCCTGCACTTTGGGCTAAGGCAAGTCTTTGCACGACTGTGTTTGCATCCTAAAAGTAGGGCTGCACTAGCCTGAGTTGACAGCAGAGATATCCCCCTTGCAGACCATCCAACTTTATCTCTACATGCTGAATAAATGCATATACTAGAAACTTCTATGCTTCCTATGCTTCTCTTCTGATACTTCATATCTATAATGCTATGTACCCTGACTTTCCTGTGCTACAGAAAAGAAGTAAAGGGAATTGGAGCACTTGTTCATCACCATCTTTTAAAAATGATTGAGAGCAGTCTCGTTAAAATCCTGAGTATTAGGAATCACTTGAGTTTGCATTTTTCATTTATCCAGGGTTTTGGAAATACTGCTTTTAGGGTGAAGTCCTGAAGGAAATCACCTTTTATGACCTAACAAACCCACTAGAATCAATTATATTGAGTTATACCAAGCTGGAAGCTGACCCCATCTGCAACTTTCTATGACCTACTTCTGAAAATGGTAAGGATAAAATTATGAAGAGCTGCACAGACCTCTAGTACCCGGAGGTCTGTTTGCTCTGCTCTCTTATTTACATATGCATGTCTTCCTCCTGCAGATCCTCATTAAAGTTGCTCATCTTGTATGTGAATCAAAAGTATCCTCCTCATCTCCCTTGCTGATGCTGAAAAGGCCTTCATACAGGTGAACTGCAAAGATCTGTCTTACACTCAAGAAGCTCTCACATCCTGGAAATGTCTGTTAATGCATATTATCAAGGCAACTGACTCCTGTGTCCTGGGCCTAGCAATTTCCCAGAGTTCAGACCCCTCCAGAGTCCTCCAAGGACTGTTCTACACCATATATATATAAACCCATTTATCTTCCTTCCATAGTAGCCATCCTGGGCTGTAGGTGGTCAGGATTTTCATTCCTTCATCCTTTCTTTAAGCTGCACTTCAGATGCAGCTGATAATGCTTGTTTTGGTCCAGAATCTTCTTCACTGACTGCAGGTGCAGGACAGGGGCTTCCTCTCCAGCAACACAAGAGAAGAGGAAAGAGGACATCTCTAGCAGCAGGGAAAGCTAGATGTCTTCTCTGCCTCAGGGGGGTAGCCAGACCATGTTTCCAGCTGGAGACCTTCAGCTGTGGCCTTTAAACTGCATGATGAGTCTTTAGATCAGTGTAACATTGCCAAAGTTCATCTAACTGCTAAATAGTGATAAAACAAATCATCAGTACCTCCCTAACACCACATCTAATGGCTGTGCTTGAAGGATTAATGAGTTGGAGAGCTGGATGAGCTCTCCCAGAATGTTCCCAGACACAGTCACTCACAGATTTTAATGAATTTGGCCAGCAACCTCTCTTGGTGCTTGCTGCCTTGCATATTCATATGACAGGCTTTTATCAGAACAAAGCCTTGAGTAAAGACTGTGTGTCCAGGCTACACATATGAGCATTCCTAGGAAGCAGAGTTTGAAACTGGGCTGAGCAGGTGTTGGAGCTCAAGGTCCATATGTGCCCGTTCGTGTGGCGAGCACCCATGGCCTGGTCCCCATGTGGGCAGTGAGGCTGGAGTGAGAAGCAGCAAGTCCTCCTCCAGAGTTCTTTGAGAGGAAACCACTAGCTCATAAAAAAAACTAAAACCGACTTGGAAATGTGTGTGCCAAACTGTTCTGGGAAGCTGGGAGTTTCTGTTGAGAGCACTGGCTTAAGATGCAGAAGTTTGCTCTTACATCATTTACCCCCTCCCTGTGTGTGAAGACAGTGTATCAAGGTCATCTCTGGCACATAAGCTCATGATGGTGAGCACAAGGCTCTGAAAGTTTCAGTTATTTTGTCCTTTAGGAATCTGTAAAGGAAGAGTTGAAGGCCAGGTTGTAGTGCATCACACTGAGCAAAGAGAGGGAGATTTTGTCTAATGAAGGCTCCCTGATTGACTCTCACTGGATCTTGTGTTTGTTCATTAATGTCACTTTACTCCACATTAACCTGTTCAAATACTAACCCAACAAAGCAAATTGTCTCAGCCCTGTTACTTGTCTGATAACACATAATTGTGCTGATTAGATCTTCACTTAATTTAAATCCTTAACTAAATCCCTAATTTGAGGTGAGCCTTTGAAAGTGCACTGAACAAATAAAAATATCTCCTATCAAAGAAGAGGCTTCCCATGCTCAGTCAATTTACCTTAGCAGCTCATAATATCCAAAGGCCACAGGTGAGCTTCAGGGCTCCTGCAGGGTTTATGAAGCAGAGCAGAGCTTCTGTAGAGCAAGGTGCAGGCTGGGACTGTCCGCTGCAACCTCCAGACCCAAGAGGGACACACAAAATAGAGTCTGCTGGGGAAGAAGTGCCAGCCAGCCTTGCATGGGAGGAAAGGAAAAGTTATTGTATCTATCTGTTTTCTCGGTGCTGACTGAGAGGTCAGATGTTGTTAGAATGTGTGTTCAGTTTAAAACCTGGCAAGGCCAGATGTTTGCTAAGTGGATACACTTCAGCAAGTGCCTGCACATTAAAATACAAACTAAAAGTGAAAAAGTGAGTGCAACTGAAGCATTAAACAAACATTGACAGGACATGCATGAGCACACACAAATTGCCCTGTTTGCAGCACAGGATGCACAGAGCTCCCATTTGCATCTGAAGACATTTAATTGTTCATATGCTGCATACACACTCTCCCTTTGCCTGCGGAGCCACGGCAAATGGATACACAAATAGGGGCACATATATACCTAAATGGCCTGTTCATCTGGCAGCAGACACTCACATCTGGGAGTACAGCAGCTTCCAGTCTGCCCCAGCCGTGGGACATCACCTCCTGGCAGTGTTCAGCTGGTTGTCTGAGCTGACTGTCCATGCCACACCCTGGCTGCAGCTGGGTGTCCCCAAGAGCTACAGCATCCCCTGACCACTGTCTATGAAATGCCAGCACTGCTCCAGTGCTTGTGAATGCATTTCTCTGGCTGACCTCCTGTCTTCCTGCAAACAGGGAGGATAAATCACTAGCAGTTCTTTTAAATGGAATCATTCAGTATTTACACTGCAGCACTCAGATCACAAAACTGCAGATGTTACAGCAGGGTTCAAACTCTACTGTTCCAACAAGTAATGCAGTATCTGGTCAGTCCTCACTGTGACCAGGCACAAAAGCAGGCACTAACATCTACGTCTCCCACTAGTTTGTGAGGCAGAAACACCATTGTAATTCTGAGCAAGTCAGCAACATGGTCTGTGAGGTCCCATAATGGTTAATGCTTCCTTACCAGGGAGGGTTTTTCAGTAGACTCAGTCTGTACATGTATCATTACCCCCTCAGCTTTGATCGTCAATCTGAAGAGCACATCACCTTGGAGATTAACAAAGAAATTCTGGCTGCAAAGCTGCTGAAAAGGCCACTTTGGTTGATTTTCTTTTCATATTGCTCTGTGTTTCTGCTTCACAGAACAGAAGGGCAATAAAAATTAATTTCATGATGTAATAAAACATTTGCCTCTGAGATTTCTGGAAGCTGAAACCCTGGTATTTTATTAGCATGCAAAAATTCATTATGGATATAAAAGTGTGGCAACGCGGTGTGGTTACTAAACCTTAGGATATCACAGGCTTAGAACAATATAATCAACCAGATGAAATAACATTTTAAATCAAACAAGTTTACCAACATAATCATTAAAAAGTAATAGTAAGTAAACTAACTATTTCCAATCCATAATTGTTTAAATCTTCATGGAGCGGGACTAAGAAAAGCATAATCAGCTGGCCCCAAATGCCTCAGGATTTGGTTTTCAGTTTGGAAGGTCTGCCTTTCTGAAGGCTGCCAGATGTTCACTAAGTTTCACGTAATTACAGGCTATGTCTGTTTTCCAAGGTTCTGTTTCCTGTCCTCCCAAATTTCTTGAGCTCAGTCAAAAACCCCATTTTGTTCCCTTCTTGCTGCCTGGCTTTGCAACAAGGAGGAACAGCACCTCCAGAACTCAGAAAAGGAGCACATCCTGATGACCTTCCTCTGAGAGTCAGAGCACTTAGCTGAAGGAAAGAAAGAGACTGATTACTTAGTGTTACTTGATCTTTTCTTCATCTGCCCAGACACTGTGCTCCTGTGTTTAGGTCGAGCTTGGGATGTGCAGGACAAGACCATGACACAAGTTACATTTTGTCCTCAGTAAGTCAGAAAGATATTAACAATGTGATTTTTTCTGAAAAGAGCCTTTCACTGGCAATCGGGGATGTTACAGTATAAAGCATTAAATTGTTGGCTGACAATATGGAGTGTTTATTAAAGAAAATGCAGAAGCTAAAAGATCCACTGCAAGCACTCTGATGTGTGGGAGCCATCACCTTTTGACGTCCCTCAAAGTTTAATCAAATACGCACTACTAAGCTCTAAATTCTTCCTGATTTTGGCTGGGATAGAGCGAATTTTCTTCCTAGTAGCTGGTTCAGTGCGATGTTTTGGATTTAGTATGAGGACTACGTTGGTAACATACTGATGTTTTAGTTGTGGCTCAGCAGTGCTTACTCTGAGTCTGGGGCTTTTCACTGTGTCCTGCTCTGCCAGTGAGGAGGGGCACAAGAAGCCAGGAGGGAGCATGGCCAGAACAGCTGGCCTGAACTGGCCAAAGGGATATTCCACACTGTAGAACGTCATGCCCAGTGTACAAACTGAAGGAAGTTGGCTGAGATGGGCTGATCACTGCTGGGGGGGAGGCTGGATATCTGTCAGCAGGTGGTGAGCAATTGTCTTGTGCATCTTGGTTTTCTTGGCTTTTATTCTTCTCTCTCACTCTCCTTTTATTTATTATTATTATTATTATTATTACTTACATTTTACTTTATTTCCATTAGTAAATTGTTCTTAAGTGACAGGTTTTACCATTTTCTCCCATCCCACCAAGGGGTGGGTAGTGACACTTAGTTGTCGGCTGGGCTTAAACCACATCAACTTTTGTTATCAGGAGGGCAGTAAAAACAAACCACAAAATGAAGATATTGTTTTACCAGCAGCTGGGCAAGCTGGTGGATGCAAGAGCTGTTCTTTGTTTGAGTGTTTTGCAGAGGCTGAAATGTTCCTGCATGAGCTGAAATAGCTGAAAAGCTGCTTGAAACACCCAGCAAGGCAAAGCCAGGACCTGGTGCTGTGAGCAGGAGGGTCTCCATAGCGTCAAATTCAAACAGAGAGCAAAGGGAGAAGGTTCAGGAGCCTGTTCCAGTGCCAGGGTAAAGAAAGCAGATGAAGGAGGCAGGAGAAAGCTGAGCAGACAAATAGCATGGTTTTCAGCCTGGTCCATGAGCACCCTACGTAGGCAGAGTGATGTTGCCCATCACCTCCAAGCAAACCTCATCCCACCAGCACAGAAGAGGATAGAGGTACATGAGAAGAGTGGGAAATGCCACTGAAACAGTCAGAGAAAGGCAAGGACACCTTACAGAAGGGTTTACAGAGTCTCCATGACCAGAAACTTTTTGGGATGAGAAAAAGGCCATGAGCTGTCAGCAAAGAAACACTCTTCTCACCTTCACCCACGCCAGCAACATTCAGAGAAAAGGCGCTTTGTACACCTTTTGTACATAACCAGCCCAGGTCCAAAGCAGTGGCAACATTTTGTGTTCGAAGTTCTCACTAGCCAAAAACTTGGGGGCAGCTCACAGACCAAAGTCAAAGTCAAATTTTACCTCTGTTAACCTTGTTCTGCATTCTAGATTCTTCTGTACAGGGAAGGCTCATTAAGTCTGAAACATATTCATATTTTCCCTTTTATATCACAGCAAGTAAACAGCATTTTTAAAGCATGACTGTAAGTAATTATTTCATAGTAATACCACTTATTTTTCCATGGCGAGATTCCCTTATTTGCTGAAGAAAGCAGCAAGGCCACAGCATGAGTATCAGAAAAGACTTTTGCAAGCCAGAGTGAGCCTAGGGTTGTTGATAGTACAGGACCCTGCGTCCCAGAGGACCTCTGGTGAACCACTGAAATCCTTGTGTGTTTTGGGAAGAATTAATTAAGTTGGGCTTTTTTCTTCCCATTCTTAATGTCCTCTTCCCATTCTTAATGTCTCCTCAGCCCTGTAGTTGTGATGGATGCACAGGCTGGAATGACCAGCAGTCACTGAAAATTGTTGCCTCTCCTGTTTCACCATGAGCACCCTGTGTTGGCCTTTGTTTTGACCATGCAGTCCATGAACCCCCAGGAACTTCTAGGTTTAGCATTTTGGAGGGCAGAGAAGCTGCCCAGCATTGCTTTTGCCATGGTGTCCAACACCATATTTTTTATAGCCAGGCCTCAGTCACCCTGACAGCCATGGGTCTTTGGGGTTAAATGTTCTTTTGCGAGGTAGCTTGAGGGTATTTAGAAGACATGTATGGAAAGGCACAAGTTCGGAGACTGTTCAGTACCCTGCATTTACATCTATAGCACAATCACCTGAAACTGCTAATGACAGCACTCAGTGACCCACACGATCCTTTCCAGTCCTCCTTCTTCATTAATCAAGTGAAACTGAGTCACAGGCAGAATGCAATTATGTAGTGAGGTTCAGTAATGCATAACAAAAACATCCCACCTAAAGGAGAAGTCTGCGAAATTGCAGCAATACCAAGAGACCAAGAAGTGATAATGCTACGGGCATATTAACTGACAATGAAGTGTAAAGACAAATAAAGATTAATACCATTTTAGTCTTTTTCAGTGAGGACATTATGTTGTAAGACAGGATATTTTCTCTTTCATGGTAATGGACCTGATCTCTCTCACACGACCTCTCTGCACAGAAAATTACCATGTGTAATTGCTCCAGCAGAGTGATACTCTTAATGCAGTCACTCTTTAGCTAAGATCACTTCTTCTCTGAAAATAACAGATTTTGATAAGTAGTTGGGAGTTCAAAGAAGAGCAGTGAGAAATCCAATGAAACCAGGCCAATTTTGTTACTTTCCAATCTTGCGTATGGCTATGACAGCCTATTCATAGCATGCACAGAGTCCTGTGGGAAGGTTAGCCAAGTTAAATAGGCAGCTGCTAGATGACAAAAACTAAAGAGGAATAAAGCATGCAATGGCTATTACCTAGCCAGGAGACATCGTAACTGTGCAGAGAGAGAACAGCCCACCACAGCCTACGGAGTCATTTTCCCCCCAGAGGAATCCAATTGTAAAGATCACCATGAAAAACCATTAAATTGACCCTGGAGATAATACTAATAAAGAGTCCTGTATCAGCAGAAAGATGGACAAAATGACATAAAAAGGTCTTTCTTTTTTATAAAACCCAGAAGAAAGAGTGGTGCTATGCATTTTTTCTTTCATTTGAAAGGTTTGCCTAAGTAAGACTTTTTCAAAGGAATTTATCCTGACAGCATGCTGAAAATGAAGAATTTTCTTTGATAGCAGCAAAGTGCATAAAAGATTCACTGGAGAGAGAAAAAAAATCAGAGTCAGGGCGACAAAGACACTAAGCAAATGTCAGCATGAAGAGGCATTTCAGAGAGCCAGTAAACAAGCTTCCACCCCTAATACATGCCAACTTGTGGACTAAGACCTCAGGACCTGACTTTCAAGTAAGGATTAATCAAACTTCCATTTCTGCAAGTGCTGATGAGAAACCGTGGCTGCATTATTGCACCGCAAATAAGTTATGAGTGGAAATGTCAGCAACAAGACACCTGAACTTCCAGTCTGTGGGGAGAATTGGAAAGATGATTAAGTAAAGGCACCAAGTGATCATTGAGTAGCAAGAGACTGTCTATTCTAATTAAACTGGTTCTGGATTGTGGAACAGATGGTAAAGAAACATGTCTGATTTCAGAGTGGAGTCTGACGTCACTTAAGGGATGTAGTTGCTTATGATTGCAGATGACTGGATTTGATAGTCTGTGAAGTCACTTTCTTTCTTGTGATTCTGTGTCCCTAATTCCACTCCCTCTGGAGACAGTTATAAATGGTTCTTTGGCTTCCACAGAGGCATGATGGCATAAGGGTGTGAAGTCTCTAGCAAATATATGCCACCTGCCCCCATGGTCTGCACAATGGTAGCGCTTGGGAAATACTAGTGTTGACAGAATGGGTAAAACTGAGTGTGCCCACTGTGAAGCAGCACTGAGAGCTGGGTGTGTGATGGTTGTTCAGCTCAGTGCAGCTGTGCCAGCACTGCTTGCCAAAGCAGGTGATCCTTTTCCCTTTTACCTGGAGTGACAGCAGTGAGAGACTTCCAATGCACAGCTGAGAAACTCGTGAGATTCCTGTTTTCTGGGTTCAGCAATGTACTCCACAAAAGATTTTTCTGGGCTCTTTTCAAGATTTATGGATGTTTCAGAAGTACAGCTGAAGAAATATTTCAAAGGCATGCAAAAATGATTGACTGGCCTGGATGCCATAGATAGGAGACCTCAGTCATGCCTGCACTTGGGCTTGACAACACTTTGATGTTTCATTCTTGTATTCAGGCTTGTTGTCAGGCCCATTGCTGTCTGGTCCCACTGATGTTCTGGCCATGACTCGATTCTAAGTTGGACGCCATCTCTGAATTGAATACGACCTAACTGTCCACTATGCTTGAAAGTGAAGGCCTGGCCCCCATAATTTTACACTCCTCCAGCACCCTTCTGCTGTGTAAAATGAGTTAAAGATATTAGCAGATCCAGATGGCTGGGTGTCAGCTTGAAATAGTTCTGTACAACTAGGGAATGAAGAAGTCGTGCACTCAGGCGTGGCTGCAACAACCTGTAAGCACTTAAGGTTCAACCCAGCAACTCCACCCCAACTCTGTTGCTCTCCCATATTTCTTCTGGAGTGATTATTTGCAAGCCTACAGAGAAGGAAAATAATCCTCTGCTCTTTTGGTTTGATTTTTTACCCAGATCCTCCTCTGTGCCTTTTCCACACACAGTCCCACAGGCAGACAAAGCAGCATACCTCAGGAGGCAGTGAGCTTTCATGTACCCCTGGCTGGGAATAAAGTAGGCAGGAGCTGCTAACACCAGTCCAGCCATCAGAGAACATCTACCGGTTTGTGGCTGACCCATTTCCCACTACATTCATGCCAAAAGGCATTTCCTTTATCTTTTGAGCTTTCAGAGAGGGGGAGAGAAGCTAAGCTCACAGCAATTGTCCTTTCATAGGCAGGATACAACTGGGTGGTTTCGGAGGCAGTGAATGAAGATGATTAATTATCGCTCAGTTTTTCACTCCATCAGATATACAAAGGATATGCCTGTCATGCTGACAGTCTCCCTGCTCAGCCCTCTGTACACACAGCGTGAGTGGTGTGATTCAGTCTCACACGCCACCTTCTGAAGGGAAGAAACAGAGCCATGAGTCAGTGGGACATGGTTCCAAGTGTCCTTAATGCAGTAGTGTCAGCCTTATTAAGCAGCACTGAAATATTTATTAAACACAAACACGGGAGCAATTGTTTTTAATTTGGCAATGCTATCTGAAGAGTCAGAAGACACAGCACAGATCAGCTTAATGAAAATGTTTCATTTCAGAATGATTCTTACCTGATTACAAGGAATTCAATGAAGGAAACAGAAAGAACGTCAACTATAGCATTATAATGAACTGTGGGCACAATAATAAGTGTGAACTTCTTTTTCTGATGCCCAGTTCCCCTTTGTGTATGTACCAGCCAGGAACCACATATCAGATAAAAGAGATGATTGCTATGCCAAGGAAATCTGGGACCCTTAGCTGGGCTAATGGCCCAGAAAGTGTTAAAGCCTCATTAGTAATGACAATGGAAATGAATAATGACTGTAATAAATAATCACTTGGCCTTTAGATAAGATGTATTTTATTTCCCATTGTATATGCCAGAAGTTAAGAGTATTTATAAGCTACAGTCACAAATGACTGGCTTGTGCTAAATGTAGCTGGGAGTAGGCAGACAAAATTTTCTTGGAAGTCTCTGGGCCAAATTCAGACGTCAGCCATACTTTCAGCAGTGCCACTCATCCCCTATCTGCAGGAGCAATATGCAATTTAGTGCTTAGAGTATTTGAAGGAAATGGCTACAAGTGTAGTCATAAAGTTTTGCACAGTGTCCCTGTTCTTTGAGCACCAGGGTAGGAGGTGGAAAACCAAGAGGGGAACCAAAAAAGGGCCACAGGGAGGAAGTGTTTCCCAAAATCTGAAGGGCCACTGCTTCCTTGTATGGGGACGGTCAGACACTGGGGCAGGAATCAGCGGGCTGATGCTCTTTTCTCTTGACCAGTCTCCGTGGAAAAATGCCTTCCTCTCCCACACAATATCCCCCTTCCTGCCTTCCCCAGGGAACACGCAACCCCCATGGGCAGGTGGAAGAAGCACCTGGCAGAGGACTGCTGTGGACAGTGCTGAGCAAGAGTCACTGGTGTTTACTCCTCCAGGTGCTCAAGAGTCTGAGCAGACCAACTCTGGAGGCACACTGAAATCACTGGTTATTCAGTGGCACTTCAGGACTGGTAAATTCAGAATAAACTAGAGAAAGAGGTTCCTTAAACTTTCCAGTCCGTGGCACCCCATCCTGCAAAGAGGAGCCGTCGGGTAGTACTGCCAACCCATGGAAAGTGTCTAGCTTATTTCTTTCCACTTGACAGAGTCCAAAACAGCTTGGTGGATTTCATTTTCCCTACTCCCAGGGTTCACTTTTTACCCATGCTCCAAGGAAGAAATATGTTACTGAAGACCAGAATGCTGGAAACATTAAAAATGTGGTGGCAGGGGTGGGGAACTGGGGGGCTCTGCCAACTAGATGTGGGCCAGTGGTTTTCAGCCTGTGATGTTACTCATCACAGGCCTGTCCATGGTTTCCAGGAAGGTGCAAAAGCCCAGAAAACAGGTGTAAGTGGTAGCTCTCTTGTTTGGCTTTAATGTATCCCTTGAAGTACTCCACAACCCCTCTCAGGGATCTCTGACCATGGGCTAAAGATTACTGTCCTACCACTGTAGCTCTTAGAAAGGAGACAATGCCACTTGAGAGGCCACTTTTGCAGCCATGGGGAGCTGCTTTAGGGGCACAGGGGGATGCAGTGATGATTTCCATTGCTTGGAGCAGTGAGGCTATCTGGTACCCTTGTTCTAAGCTGCTGAAGAGATAAATGCTTGGCTACTATGAATCAGTGTATATTGTCAAGACAATTTGGACTTTACAGACCATTTATTTAGCTGTTAAAGGCACTACTGATTCTTTAGTAAGCAAAAAGTTCTACTTAAAATTGGAGACTTTCAGCAGACAGCACTGCAGTTCCTGTGATGACTATACATATGAAAACACCTCTTTGGTAAAGAGGAAAAAGGAAAAGGTCTGTTTGGTTAGTGATTGCAGCAATATAATTTCTAGAAAAGACTAGAAGAGGGGCTACTCAGTCTCAGATAACATTTGTTCTAGTGGCATGACCTGTTGTAAGCCTCAAACAGTGAACAAAATGTGAACAGAAACATATTAAAATGTCAAGCTGCAAAACCTACAAGCAACAGGGAGTGTAATTACTTGGAGAAGTGGTGGAAGGCTTGCTTGAAAGCCAATTTCTTTTCTTTGTACTCCTGTTTTCCTTGCAGTTTTGTGCTGTCTCTCTACCAAAAGCTATGTGGCCATCACACTTAGCAGGGGAGACAGAGAAGTGGATGAGTTATGAGCAAAGCTGGCTAAAACATGGAGGCGTTTGAAACCTACCTGGGTGCCATCCCGTGCAACCTGCTCCAGGGGAACTGGCTTTAGTGAGGGAGGAATGAGGTGGATTAGATCACCCCTGGAGGTCCCTTACAATGCCAGCCATTCTGTGATTTGTGGTTCTGTGATTAACAGAAGCAAGAACTTCTTAAATCTCAATATATATATATTTAAATGCCAACAAAGTGTGAAGGAAAGCAAGAATATTTCTTATAACTGTTATAGGGAGGTGAAAGAACGGAGACGGGTTAAGAAAGAGTCTGAAGATGGCAGCACTAAAGGAAATAGTGTCACGACAGTTCTTAGGGCTTCCAAAATCATTCAAAAGGTTAAACTGAATGTCTTTTGTCAGACTTTATACTAAGCGAAATCTCTAAAAGTAAAATCACATCACTGTATGATGGACCTTTCTTCTGATAAGAATTTAAAATATGCATTTTTAAAGCATTATGCTTATGAAAGAAAAAAATCAGGTTTTGAGACAAATTATTTGCATGAGCAATATGGTTTATGGCAGTCCAGGGTCACCAGAAGTCACTTTTCATGACTTAAATGCAGTAAAATACAAAAACCCAGTTTTTGTGTTCCAGAAAAATTCTGTTTTCTAAATCAAAAGTAACTTAAATATATTATAAAAATATAATATATAATAAACTATAACACATATATAATATATTGTATATAATGTAATCATATATTTAAAAATGTTATATGAAATATAAATTATTAAAATACATTAAAATATAATGGTATTGTTAATTTCTCATTAATGTCTTTGGTTCTTTTTCTAGTAAAGGAAGATGTACATCCATGATGCAATTCTTCAAAAGAACTAATTTTCCAAGACAAAAGAGTTGTGAGTATATAAATGCATCCCCCAAGAAATCCAAACCTGCCAAGCTCTGTTTTATATTGTATTTCTCTAAGTCAAAAATGTCTGCAGTGAATATTATCAAACTCAGTCTCTGTGACAGATCCTGTGAGCCAGGTTTCAGCTCAGAAGAAATTGTTTTTCCTGTGAGGAGAGTGAGGTAGACATTGAAATCAGATGATAATGGCCTGGTCTAAAGTTAGGTATAATATTTCCAGTTGGCACCACTGTACTATACTTTATTGGGGGATTCAGTGGACACGTTGGTAACCATGAGAACAAAGCTCAGGGGTTTTCTGTGGGTACCTGAGGTGTAGCAAACGTAAAATGAAATATATATTATCTATTACATCAGGTCAGTGTACAGCATCTCTCTGAAGGCTTTTCATGACAATTCATGGCTGTTTTGGGGCCTTCCAAATGTCTGGATTTCAGGAGGGCAGAGCTGCCCTATGTGAGAAATCTTACCTGAAAATTCAGTGATGGAGGGCAGACCACTGGGCACCACATTTCCTCATGGACTGGCCTGACCTCAGGGAGGAAGGGCAGAGACTGGCCCTTCCCACTGGGATTACAGATGTTGGGGAGAGGTCCTGGGAAGGTGGGAAATGCTTCTCCAGACTCCAGCCACTACTGATCTGCCCTTGTCCCACAGGGCTATGGGGATGGGTATTGGACAGGAGATGAAAGCAAAGCAATGTTGCTGCAATGAACCTGATCACAAGGGGCAGCCTGGGGGCTGACTGGATCCCCTGGCACATCAGAAAGCATTTTATAACTGTATGAGGTGCACCTTTGAAAATTAATCTGCAGTAGAGGTCATGCACCCTCTTGTTCTCCATCACCTGACTGAAGGATTTCTCCTGCAGACTAATTTTACTCAAAGTATAGCAAAGCATGGGTGAGAGTCAGTTTCAAGAGAGCAGGTTCTTTTTCAGTACAGTGCTCTGTACAAATTACTCTGTCAAGAAAATGTTACATTTCAAGATTGAAACTCTTAATACCTGGCAAAGCCAAAATTGTAGCTAATACATCAGCTCTTACTGAAGATGATGCAGCTTTTAAGGGGGTGAGGGAAGCTAAGTTATTGCTGCTAACAATGAATTTGCATTTCTCAGACCTCTTTCATATATCTACAAAAATGTCTTCTCCCCCAGGGTAATACAATCAGTATAGAGTCTTTGGGTCTAGGAAGTTGGTGAGGGGCTACAGTGTGAATAAAGCACAAGCTCAAAATTCAGACCAATTCAGGTCTGATTTATCTCACTTGTCCTCATCCATCTGTAAGTCAGCCTCTCCCTCTTGGCAATGAAGAGGGGCACTTCCAATTATGCCCTCCTAAAAAGATGAGTGAACAACCTGTCTGAGAGGTGCCCATCTCTGTTTGGCTGGAGAGGAGGCTTAGACATTTACCTTGGATGAAGTACCCAGTGTTCCAGTAGCTAGGCTTACATAAGAGAAAACCAGGAGATGATGGCCTTGAGGAGCTGTCAACACTGTGATTTTAAAATGTCTTGTCCAAAACACTCCAGTGAGGAGGGACATGCACCTCTTGGAGAAAATAAACAGCCTCAGCTGGCCTCAGCTGCATGTGACAAGGTAGACAGGGAGACCAAAAGCTGCAAAGATGTTATGCAAGAAGTCTCCTCACTCCAAAAATTCACCACTTAATGAGGGCCCAAAGAGATGCGTGCAACCAGCAAATATTCCCTCTACCTCTTTTAATCAAGACAGCAAGATTACCTCTGGGATGAAATTAAATCAATTTTCTGCTGAAAAACCCTTGGAATTCAATTTCTATTAAATATTTCACCACTGTCTGATTTCTACAGAGATTTCAATTTGGTGTTGCAAAAACGATTACGAGCAAGTACGCTATTCTTACAAATTAACAGCTAAGGTATTTTGATTGGGAAGTGATGTTTTGTACACAGTCCAGTTTCCCCATGTTCCTGTACTTCAGTGTCAGCAAAATCAGCAGCCATAAAACCTCTTTTGAGGTGCTGTATGGCACCCCCATGGAGACCCCATGGTCCACATCAGCAGCCATAATCACACAACACAGCCAAAGTGGGGGAGAAGGGGGATCTGAAGTATTACAGGTTTTTCCTCAAAACCACAAGTGTTTTCTATTGAAAACTTTTGCCCACCTCCCCTTCACTTTCTTTGAAAACATCATTGGAAAAGACCCTTTTGCTAGCAAGATCTAGTTTGTACACAGGGCAAGTCTGTCCAATGGCAAATGGGAGCCTGGCCCAGGCTTTCAGTGGACCCAACCTCCAGAGCACTTTGTGCCCCCAATTTCAGTTAACATCAGGGGAAACTGGGAATGTGTGGCACCAACAGGACACAGGTCCCTCTAGGCCAACAAAGGTCCAGTTAATTGCACAGTTAACTAAGGATGGAGTACTGAGGGAGATGGGGAGAGCTGGCAGTTCATCCATCACTGCTGGCTCTCTAGAAGGACTCCATTACAGGCAAATTCACCCACAGCCACCCAAAAGCAGAGCTCTGTGCTGGACATTTGTAGGAGTATCAGTTTCATTCTCACTTTGCTATAGCTGAACTTCAGTTTCCGTCATGCCAGAGGATTATGGGGCAATCACACTACCAGGTTCCAGGTAGGGTTCTAAAAATACCATTCTGCCACCTCTCCATAGCAGTTTTAACACCGTGGCTTGCAAATATCTATAAATAAACTCCTGTGAGGAGCTAGCATGGAAATTTTCCTTTGGACCGCAGCTGGGAGAGTGAACATCTCATTCATTTTATGTCATTTTTAGGTTTTTTTCCTTCTAAAAACTTAAGGATTTTTTTCCTAGATAGTGAGAGTTGCTCAGCATCAAAACCAGAAATAACTTTTGAAGAAAGACAGTTTCTTTAAAAAAAACCTTGACTAAAGATACTGTTGAGTTTTAAAAACAATTTGAATACAGAGGTAAAGACACTCCCAAAAATCTTATGTTCTCTAAAATGCAACCGTTCCTGGCTCTGCATTATAGGTTGAAAGGGACCTCAAGGGTCATCTGGTCCAACCTTTCTGGGAAAAAGTATGTTCTAGACAAGATGGCCCACTGCTCTGTCCCTCTGAATCTTAAGTGTCCACTGTTGGGGAATCCACCACTTCCCTGGTGAAACTATGCATCATTCCCTTGCAAGCTAAATAAAAGTGGGTATGAAGTTTTGAAAAGTGAAAGGAAGGAAGGAAAAAGCCCATGAAGTGTTTATGTGAATATCACTTTTTGTCTGAATCTAAAGCTTGGAAAAATTCCCAACTCCCTTTTTTAAAATCTTTGTCAAGAGTGGCCATTTTACAGCCTGCATGGACCATATTTTTGTCAGGATGGTGAGCTCTGAGAACATATGGATTAGATCAGGGCAGATGGGGTGAACCTTTTCTGATGAGTGGATGGCCTTGCAGGTGACACAGCCTTCCAGTTCTGCATGTTTCCTGTACCAGAGGATGAGCCAGGTGATTTCATCACAAACACAGGAAAAGCAATTCAGTTCCTAAAACCTCCCAACAGCTCACATAGGTCTTTTGATCCCAAACACCTCCCAAAGTCCAAATAGAGATTCAGGTACCTTGAAGGTACTGTAGTGAGCCAAATCAGGGCTGTGAGGTGAGGCTGTTCAGGGTAAAGATGCTTGGCCATGCACAACAGGTTTTCTAACAGGATGATAAGTACATGCATGAATCTGCATGTCTGTCCCATGTGCACAAACATAATGCTGTTGTCACTCAGCCCACAGCATGACTAGCAGATCCTTTAAAAAGAAACCACACACGCACAAATATTTTATGTGCATGCCTTATACATAAGGCATGGGCCAAATGACTTGCCCACACAGTTCTAAAATGTACCCTTTTCCTCCCTTTGATGCCAAGGAAATGTTATTGACTACAAATGGTGACAGGGAGAATTGCACAATCCAGTCCATACGTATAAAACCCAGCAGGCTGAGCATAAATGTCTATTTGAAGGAATACAGATGAATCAGTAATGATATTAGAGTGATTAGCCAACTGCCTTAATTGATATGTACAAAACCATATGTGCTTATAAGCTTACAAATGCTAACTCACGCTTATCACCATCTGCACAGAAAATCACAGTAAATTTACTTTTTCTAAATGCAGGTTTGTCATTTTAAAAGAGATGGGCTGAGGAGGGTAGTGAAAGGCTGTGCCATGAAATGTCCTTTGCCAGTAGCACAGGGGTCTCCCAGACCAGATTTATTTAGTGACTATAATAGAGCTCAATTATTTTTCAGGTCAGCGCAAAGACATGAGGGAAATGTAACAACCAGCTTTTCAAGAAGAAAAATAAAAGCAAGTTTTAGGAGAAATTATGAGGAAAGCCAGTTGTACATTGGCTCCCCTCCCTCTGCAGCTTTCTCCAGGCTCTTTCCTAGAGTTGTGTATGAACCCACAGGTGAAAAAGGCCAAAGAAGAGCAATCCAAAAGTGCCTAAATGACCTACAAGTCCACATGCAAGTCACTGGCCACTGCAACCTCTGCTGGAAGAGCAGTGATGGCTGGAAACAGTTGGGTGTATTTTTCACAAAGTTACTGTGGGAGTCTGACTGCAGGTACAAGTTCTTACCTTCAGAGCCAGGCAGAGTGGGAGCTCAAAGTTGAGGTGCTGTACACATTCATTCCAAGCACATGTGTTTTCCCATCCCTTGGCAGTACAAACATGTTCCAGATCACCCACAGTCAAGGGCAATCAGTCACATCTCTGCTAATATACCCAGAGCACAAAACTGCAGTGCTGATGCCAGCTCCATGCCTGACCCTAGGAGGCAACTGACATCCAACCTGGCATAAAGACCACCATGTAATTTGGTCCTTCAGATACAGGAGAGTGAATTTTGTGTCGTGTATGGGTTTTGTTGTGTATCAAGTGCCCTGTTAGGTCATGGCATGAATCTATGAAAATACATGGGAGTTCAATTCTGCTTAAAATGAGGAGATAAGGGGGAAATAGTGTTTATACATCCCCACGGCCTCAAGGCTAAGTCACTTGTTTAAGCAACACAGCTGAAAGTTTTACACTGACTGTCTCTGCAGAAAGATCCATCACAATTTGCTGTGGTACAGCCTGCCATTTTTGACTTAGGCTCCATGGTAGAAGACTGTTAAGACAGAAAAATTGATAAGGATTCTCCTGACACTTCTGAAACATGGAGGACATGTGTGTGTGACAGGGGCAGGTGAGTTACTCTCATTTTAAAAATCTTGACAGCGCTGTGCATTAATAGTGTCATAAATATTGTATCTGTGCTGCAAAGGAAACTGAGAAGTTGTTATAATTCAGTTGTCACCATTGTGTGGGCACTGTGTTGTGTCTGGGTGACCTGCAGGCTCAGAATAATAATGAGGGTGATTCATCAGACCTTACCAGCAACAAAGTGGAGAGGGAGTATGTGATGGGTAAAGGCTTTGATCACATTAGACAACAGCAGCTGAAGGAAGGGTTGGATGAGAAGGTGCATGTGAAAAGTGTGATTTTTAGACAGGTCCCAGTAGTTCTCGAATGACAGGGAATCCCTGGGTGCTGGCAATAAGTGTCAGTCACTGCCAATTTAACAGACACACCTGAAACAACTCACTCTGGAGGAGCTGGCAAACATCACAGAGTTGCAAATAAGTAAGAAATTGATACAGAAGCCCCTGACACGCTCCCATCCTACCTGATACTTCATGCCATGGCACCTCAGGAGCAACAATGACTGGTAAAGCACAGTCGGTATGAGAGCAAACTACAGGCCATGATCCAGTTTGGATATAGGCAAATCGTGTCACAGGAACACAGATTTGGTGGCCATTGGCACCTTATGCACATGGCCATAGTATAGCTGAAGTGCTTCCTGAGCCAGGCATTTGCAGAGCAAATTAGTCCTTTGAGAAGCAGCTGCTCTAGAAAACCCAAGAAACCATCTGAGCTCTGAGACTCTCTGGATGTTTTCTTCAGCTGGGGTATCCCACTTTCCCCATCTCCCTGTGCCCAGGTGCCTCCAGTTATAGAAATCTGCACGCAGGATTTCACAAGCCCCAGAATGATGTAGCAAGAGCAAGTCATGTGCAATTGCTACTTTAAGAGAACACACTCAAAGTGTCAAAGAGAAGTGAACTTGGCTTCTGTCCCATGAAATCGACCTACCACACACCTTACCATGTAAATAAAGCAAATTAAGTCAATTAAAAAAAAAAAAAAAGGTACCTAATACAAAGTAGTTCAGGAAGTACTGGTTTTATTCAAGGTGTTTAGAGGTGTATGTATACATTAGCATACATTAGCACCTTACTCAGTAGAAGCTTGGGGTCAAAGCTAGAGCATGAGAAAAATGAAATGTACATCTCTAAAATGTGCTGGCAGGGCCCTGAAACAATGGCCTCAAAACCAGAGGAACTTTCTGTATTTTCACCCAACCATTGCATGTGGTGCAGAGTCAATAAGAGCGTAAGTCAGAGTAGCACACACTAGGTGTACTGATGGATTTGAAAAGCAGTAGTAAATATGGAGCCAGAATCCAATGACAAAGGCATTTGTGATTACAAAACTCAGTTTTATAGCAAATATAGCAAAAGAGATCAACAGAGAACTGTATATCAGTAGTTGCACTGTTGTAAGAGGTCCAGGAGGAACTTAGCAGCTTATCCAAATCGCCCTTGTCCCAAGGAAGAGTCAATGATACATTTACCAGCCCTCTAAGGGCTTGTTAAACCCATATATAAAAGCCTCCAGTAACTGCAAGTTAAGCTGTGCACTTCCTGTCCTACAGACAGGGCAATGGAAGTTGTTCTTTTTAGAGAGACTTTTAACAAATTTGAAGGCTGTGTAAGTCCTTCATTCTGTACACTCTGCTGACCCATTTACTTTAGTCCTCCTGTGGAGCCCATGTGTTTGAGATGTGTCAGCAGTGTTCTCCTATGAGTTCCCTCCAGCTGATTCCATTTGCTTTGAAGTGCAGCATCTAAAATCAATCTCAGAGCTGCAGCAGAGGCCCTTCCAGTGCTGACCAGAGCAGCAGGAATATTTAATTTGTGCTGCTGGCAAAACAGATGTCTGCATTCCCCACTGTAACACTTACCTCTTTCTTTTTTCATCATATAGACAGAGTTGCCTCATGTTGAACCTGCAGTTCATGGAAAACTCCATGGAAATATTTTCTGCAGATTTGCTGAAAACCAAGTATTCTCTATTTGATATTCCTGTGAAGGGGTACTTCTACCTGAGTGTGCTACCTTGAATTTTTACTTCTTGAAACTGACCCTCTTTATTTTCAGACCATGCCTCTCATTTGGGAAGACTGTTATGGATTTCTAGTCCTTTCCTTCAGGATGTTAGCAGTTCCTCACAGGTTCATATACATCATCCAAGTCATCAGTGGGAGCACAGAACAAAGTTACAGCACAATTATAGCATCTCTTTAGAGCATTTAATAGTTGCTGGTATTTTAATCTATAAAAATCTAAAGCCATGGACACTAACATTTACAGGTGGTACAAAAAGTGACGTACAAAATAATGACAAGTCAATGATACAAAGATCCAGATAATTTTGTAAAATGGATTCATCTGAGAAGCATGAGTTTTAATATGTCAAAATGAAGATCACAAGCATC
The DNA here is from genome assembly GCA_034509425.1 of Eopsaltria australis. Lineage (NCBI taxonomy): Eukaryota > Metazoa > Chordata > Aves > Passeriformes > Petroicidae > Eopsaltria > Eopsaltria australis. The sequence goes on along the minus strand of JAVTVJ010000177.1, from coordinate 3,757,089 downwards.
TTTGGAAATTAAGAATGCAGGTCACACCTGTAGGATGAGGAAGTGTATTTTTGAAATGGAGACTCTCAGACTTAACCCATTGAAAAGGGATCTTGAAGCAAAACCACAACAGGGCATAACAACAACACTTGTTTAAGTAAGCAGTGAATCACAAAACAGAAAAAAACATCCAAGGGAGGGATCTTTTAAAGAGTCAGAATGTCTCCCACATAAATATTTCCAAAGTTAAAATTAGATTGGCAATTCTTTTTTCTAGAAGGCCACCAATACACTTCTTTCAGATACTTTCCCACCTGCTCATCACATGACATATGAATATCAGCACCTAATATCTGCACTATCAGCGTGGTTGCTTACTCAATGAAAGGAACAGTAACATTTGTACCACTGTCAAACACAAGGGCAGAATTAAGGTTTGTGTATTCAAGGCATCAGACAGATGTTTTGGACAAGGAACAAAATGCTGCAGTCCCCAGAGGAGTCTGCAATAATCCATTTCAAACTTTCAAAGTCTTAGCCTGTAGCACAGAAATTGCACAAACCTGTAGTTTCCATTTCTGAAAGTTTTTAGCAAGCAAGTCTTATGTAGTCCAGCTTGTCAGTATGTCTGAGCACAAATAATGCTTATATTTAAAGGACTACTGTGGCTTTACAGATGAGTTGAGGCTGAAGGTTCCATTCTGAAATCATTAGTGCTGCACAGCTGAGTAGAGTCTACTGAAATGGAGTCATTTGCCCAGAGACAGTTAGAAATTAAAGAACTGAATCAAGTTCTTCAGTGCCCAGACCACTAACACAACATATCTTCTAAGGGTTCACCAAATGGCAGAACTTTTGTTTAATACCTTGCTAAGAACTTTCCACAAATAGGAAGAAGGTTTGTAAGGAAGAAGTGCAATGTCAGACCCCCATATATCAGCATTCTCAACTAAAAAATGAAAGTGCATCAGGAGTCAGGTTTCTACTATAGCATCACAGATAGACAATGTCAGACCCTCAGATCTGTAAATTCAACCGTCTTCCCTAACTGGATATGAACCCATCTAGTCCAGCCCATTACTTCCAAGGATGGCTGTCTCAGATACTTTGGAGGCTAGTGTGAGACCCTTTCTTACGCAGGTTTATGCAAAGCTGTACTTGAAAAACTTCTGCCTGTTTTGAAAATAGCACTGCAGAGAAGGCCATCTACCTAAAGACCACAAGTAATTTGAATCAAGCAGACTTTAGAATCCAGTGCCTGGAGTTCCTTGGAGAACTTCAAAAAGCTTGGAGAAGACTTCTTTTTGCTCCTCTGTGATACTGAGAGAGAACTACTGAACCAGTTTTCCTTAGCTGAGGTGCAGCTCTGAAATCTTCTTTATTTTCTGTGTCTTTAATGTCTAACTGCCTGAACTGGTCCCATATAGTGCAGTACAGATCTAACCCCTTTCTAATGTATTTAAATATATGCAATAAAAGTGTGGCTGCAGTGCAATTAAAGTGCCATTTCTGTTCATTTTAAATGTCAGTGTAATTAAAGTTCACAGCTAATAATATTCATAAATCTGTAGGTTTTTCCAGGCTCCTCATTTAGTACTTCTGGAGACTTCCATATGTGAAAATTTTGGCCTCCATTATCACTCATGCATGGATAGTTGTGTTGCTTCTCTGCTCGCTATCTGTGACCTAAAGTTTGCCTACACCGAATATCTGTTGCAGGATGATAGGTGGTCTATCATTTTAGAATTGTACTTGTTAATTATTTTTTTGTCAAAAACCGCCTTCCTTTTTACAGTTCTTTAATTAGCAAACAACTCTACTGAGATACAGGTATAGTCTATCCTCATGCATGCTAGAAAAAGATTATTATCCTTGAGAATCAGCAGCTGCACATGCAGCAACTTCCTTCTGCTTTCACACAGGGCTGTGCCAGTGGCAGACATCACACAGTCTCATCATCACTGCACCGTGTTGTTCTGGGTTTGGGGGGTTTTGACTGTCTTAAAGGCTCCCTGTGCCACAGGCAGAGCAGAGTTAGACCCTCACCATGGCTCCTGTCTGAAAAGTTCTGGGAACTCTCATATTGCTCCTTGTTTCCCTGATGAAAACCAAGAGACTTTTCCCCTCTGGAGATGGCAACATATCTTACATGCAGAAATTTCAGGAAGCTGCTGATAACCCTCAACATCCTTCATACACCTTTCCTTCTTCTTGTCATTCAGCTATGCAGACTATGGTGAAAGAGATCCATATTCCTTCTCAATTCAGCTAACTAGAAGTGTAAATGGGATACTTATAATGAGCAGAGCAATGGAACAGCACTGAAGTCCATGAACACAGAAACTGCATTGCCCATTTCAGAATGTAGCTAATATCCTACTACCAAGTATTTTTCAGCAATATTCACATTAATTAATTAATTCATCCCAACATTGTTAATTCACCTTGTAGCATCACTATGAAATACTTTTTTCTTTTGAGAAAGTCCAAATCCTTCCAGGGCACAAAAAGAAGGGGCACACAGATCTCCCTCAGTAAGACAGCAAAACCCAACTGCATAAACCAGTTTTCCACTGTGGTGCTTTCTGCATATATTTTTTTTAGCTTGTCCCAGCTCCCAAAATGGACCTCTAGATGGGCTGCTGCAGAAACAACCCTTGGAAAACTGTCTGCTTGCTTTAGTCTCCCCCTCCTCAGGAATGTGGCTCTGAAGTTACTGCGTGAATACCAATGTACTTGCAGCGGGCTGATGAGGTTCAGCATCAGTGTGCTTCCACACTGAAAGCACCTGGGAAATGGCTGTCACTATCAGAAAAAACAGAAGGAAATAGAATAAAACAAAGAGAATGATGCAAATTATTTAGCTGGGCCACAAACTCCTTAATATTGCTGCCCACTAGTGCATAGAAGTCCCAGAAATCAGAAGGTTTTATTCCAAAATAGCAGCATGGTTCACACAAAAGCAGTTTATCACCATGTCAGGACTCATTTCCCTAAGTCTGTCTAAAATTCAGCTGTCTCACTGTCTCTGGCCCCTCTTTAAACAGCAGAGAGGTAGGTACCTCAGTAAGTTGTGACACAGGTAAGGGGCTTGAGCCTGGTGATTCAGATCTTCCTCTCGATATCCTTGTCTCCCTCCAACAACAGGATAATCCTTTTACAAGTAACAAAAGTGAGTTCTGTGGGATAAATCCCTCCCAACTTGAATGCACTGCCACTGGTTTTCCATGTGGCATCACTTCTCAGGCAGGAACACAATAGAGAGAAGAAACTTCGAATGGGACTTTCTTTTGTCCATGTGCCAACACTTCCACTACAACACCTGTGGGTTATTGGCATGTGAGGGTTATGCCAGGCAGGCAGGTAGCTCTTCTGTCTGCTCTGGGAAATTGCCCTGCTCAATCACCTGCCATCTCCCTGGGACCCCAGTACCTGATACAGACTGATCACATTGCAGTAGCATCTTTCTGAGCTGCAGTGTCTGGAAAAATATGGCAAAGGAGAGAAAACAAATTTAGGAAGCTGGGCCAACCCCACAAGGAAGGAAATGCTAGGCTTTATGGACTAAACAGAAGTCCTTCAGGGAGACAGCCTCTTGCATCATAAATAATGAGTATGCATCCTGCTACTAGAGTAGACACCTATGGAACAACTTATGCATCCCTATAAAACAAAGTATTTTTGTTAGTTTGCTTTGCTTATAGTAATACCAAAGGGAAAGAGAGCTTGTAGACTGACAAAATTACTTGAACACATTTTCACTGGAGACTTCTGGATCCTGAGAGAATTTTTCTTTCTAATTTAATAAAGAAAGTCTGAATTCATAAACAGCTCCTTGAACTAGAATTTCTACTTTGTTGAACTTGCATTCAGTCTCACTACCTATGTCTCTGATCTCGGCTTAGGATGATGGCTGATTCAGATCTGTGCAAAAAGAGATAGTGCCCTAATCACTAATGCAAAGAAAACCTTATCTGTTTCAAGCAATAGTCTGGTGGAAGAGGAACCTTACAGTTACAGATGGAAAAATCTATTTTGTCCTTATTTGGGCTGGTTTAAGCTTTGGGGAATGAAACAGGGGAGCTGTTTGTTTGTCTGTTTGTTTTGCTCTGGGAATACAGCTCTAAAAACAATCAGTCATCTCAGAGAAATTAAATGGAAGCAGCAAATATAACTGTGAAAAAGCTATTATTCATGCCCATATTAACTAAAACAATCTTTTTATTCTTAGAGAAAAAAACCCCTGAGATGTTATTTGATTTGAAAGCTTCTTGGGTCTACAAAATGCAAACAATTCAGAGATCTTCATTGCTCGTGTGCTCTTCCTGAGCAGGGAAGAACAGTGCACATTCCTAGTCATGACAAACTTCCTACTCCATGTCAAAGTAATACAGCCAGAAAATGGAATATTTCTAGTAGAAAACAGGAATATTTCAGTGCCATGGCACTGAAATTATGCTGTTCTTCAGCATATTCATCATGAATTACAAGCAGCACACTTGCACAGCTGACAATATTAATATCCTGACCTTAACACTCATTAATATTCCAAAGTGACCCAGCTGAAGTGAGCTGATAGCTTAGGTTAACCTTCCCAATAAAGCTCCCAGCCCTCTTACAACACAAGAATCACAAGGCTGCCAACACAGGCCAATGTAGGAATCCCCTGCAACAACCAGGCAGTGTGGGAGCAGGAAAGAACACTTCTAGCCTTCTTTGGGATAGAGCCACAGGGGCCCAGGCTGGCTCTGCAGCAGGACCAAGAGAAGCATGAGCATGCAACATGTGCAATATGGCTGGCTCAGACAGTGCATCCTGAAATGTGACTGTGCCTTGGACAGTTTGGTGTTGATTAGTACCAGCCTGGCCTATCCAGAGCTTGGTTGGGCTACCAGGTCACTGAGGCTACAAAATCCATCTCCAACATCACACTTGCCCAAGCACGAGGCTGGGGTCATTCTCCACTCACCTCGCAAGTCTGTTCCTCGGATGAAGAAGCAGAAAAACACAGCTAGAGGTGAGAGGGAGGGAAATGCCTTTGCTTTTTCCAACATATCAGGAGCATGAGGAAAGCACAGGAGCAGGGGGTGACCCCGTGTCCACTCCCCTCCCTGTGTACATACAAGGTCAGTGACAGAGCCAGGGCCTGGTGGAGTCTCCTGGGGAGGGCATGTTCTTCTTTGTGTCAAATGCAGATCTTCAGTTCCCTTACAGCATGGAAAGGACAAACTTTGGGGCTCACTGAACAGTCTCCCTTTCCCTCTTGTGAAACCATCAGGAGAACTCCCATCAACTCCACCCACAGAGGATGCCAGGCACTGCTGAAAAGTCCCCATGTACAGGTGGAAATCACAAGAAAGGCCACTTTTTTATCAGGTGTTTCCATTTTCTGTGGTTATTTAGGGATAGTATTGAAAAAAGCAGTCACTAACAACAAGTGTAACAGACAGGAACAAGATCCCATTGTGTTAGCAGCTGTACAAATCCAAAGAGGACACAGGCACTCTGCTAAGAGCAGGGATTATAAAATATTAATGAGAATTTGGATTACTTATCAGTGACCTTTTGATCCATAGTGGCCTCTGAGTCATCATTAAATACTTCGTGTGTCATATTCAGATCTCATATTCAAAACTATTCCACTAAATCACACACAGGCATTAGCTACTGCTGCAGAAACCACCAGTTGTTTCCCTTTCACATCATTTGATGCTCCAGCCACGCTTGGAGAAGCCTCAGTCTCCCTTTTATAAGTTTGATATTATCCTTTTATAAATAAGTTCAGTATTACAGAACTTTTTTTTGAAAAGAAAATGCCCAGCTGTTTTTGCTAATTTTTAACTTCAACAATTCAGCCCAGTGTTTTTCTTAAATTCATGTTAAAACCTTTTCAATTCTTGCTTTGACTGGCAAAGAAAAAAGTCTGTCTTTGAGAAAGGCTACAAGCTCAACCTTTTTCTGCTGAATTTGAAACTTCTGGATGAAGAAAGAAAAACTCTTGTGTCTTGGCAAGGAACTCCTCAGATGGCAACTTGCTTCATCTGATCCTGGTAATTCTTTGGCAATATTATTTATGTTTCAGCTGCACCAGTACAGAAATATCAAAGATCCTCAGCCGAGGACAGACAATGAATGCAACTCATTTTTAAAAGAACCCTCTTCCTGTCCCCTGATAATGAATATTGTAAGGTGTGATTCAAAGAACACCTTTGTAAGGTGTGATTCAAAGAACTTAACTGATCCTGTGGCTTCAGAAAAGGAATGATGAGTTCAAATAGCCAAAAATTGATATGTTGTATGGGACTGGAGGCAGATGGACACTAGAGTCAAGCAGAGGTTGGACCAGTGTCTGGAGATCCAAGGGAAGCGCAGTGACAGGCAACACAGCAAGAGGATGGTGGAACTATGGATGTAAAATAGTTAATTTCTCCATAAATTAAATACATGTTATGTCCTGTACTACCTGCTGTTGTAAATGATCAAATGGCAGGTTGAAAAGAAGAGGACTAAGAGCCCAGGAAGCATGAGGTGGATCTGGGATGCTGCTGACTGTCAGGGCCCATCAGGGGAGCTTAGCCAGGGACAGGCTTGGGAACTTGGTCCTGCAAAAGAAACAAACCTACCTGAACATCTGCTGCATGCAAAGTTCAACCTAGCAGCTCCCTTGTACCATGGCTGTCCCTGTTGGCAGACCAGGCTTCACAGACAGACAGTACAACTGTGTCTGGCCCTGGAGGAAAGAGGTATTCTTGACCCCCTCGAGGTGATGATTTTATAAGCAAACCCCAGATATTTTAATGCCTTACTTTATCAGATGAGACTAGGACTATGTGATTGCCACTTCCAGGAGGCCAGTCTGATTTGGTGTCCTTTCAGTGGTTTTATGCCAATATATGCCTCTGTTGCCTTGAGGAGAGCTGATGTTTTCATTAGTGAGAGGTGAGAGTCATGTCTTGGGTAGTCACTGGCAAACATCAGACTGGAGGGATAATTCTTACCCTTAATCAAGTGGGGAAGTGGTCACAAGACAGTCTCATCTGGGGTCTAAAGGCACTTGAATTGCAAATGGTGCTTGTTCTGGTCCTTCTATGCACTAGCACATCTGCACCTGGGAGCAGAAAAAGGAACCACATGCTTTATCAAGGATAAGTGAGTTCAGTATTCATTTTAAAACATTAAAACTTCAAATGGCTTCCCAAGAGTGGTCTTTATGTGACACAATTACACTGTTACTGAATCTTCCTTTTTTATTCTTGCATGACTTTCACTGGGGAGAATCACACTGAAAGCCACAGCTAGTTTATGAATATTATAGTCCTGGCTCTAACTGTTTGCCAAGATTTTCCATTAAGTGCAGGCTATGTTGAGTAAAACACTGTGTCAAGGCCAATATACAGCAAGCAAATTTTCATTTAACATCTCGGCTTTTATTACCATGTTTGCCCAATACCAAATAACATTACCTCTTGTTATCAGAAGATTTAACTTGCATGCAAGCCTGCTTTGATTTTATTGATGGTCCTTTTAGGTATCTCAGAGTAAATTTTCAAGCTGTTTGTAGACATAAACACCAGCTGCAGGACCAGCGAGGTGTGCAGGCTGCTCACATGCTGCCAGCCTGACAGGAGAAGCAGGAAAGAGAAAGCAGCTCAGGTGCAGTTGAACCCAGTGCATCCACATGCATGGACGGACAGATATTAAGACTTTAGGGCAGTTACAGTGGGGTTTTTTTTCTGCCATCTTTCCTCCTAGTTCTCTTTTTTTAGTTATTATTCTAACTGCTGGTTTTTGGTGAAACCCTTCAACGGTGATCTCCCCACCTTGTGCACATCATGTCCCACAGGAACAGAAGTGCCACCACCGTGTGCTTTATTGATAATGCGTGGGGTTCATTTCAGGTCTGACAGAAAGGAAAGGGTGTCTTGCCAGCATTATCAGGGCATTTTTCTCATGCTCGTATCTGGATATGAGAGCCCTGGAGAACTCTGCCAAATCATTTTTCCCATTGTCATGCAGCTGAAAAATAGCCACATGGCAACAGTGACAATGAAGAAGGAGGAGGAAAGGAAGGCTTGGCCTGTGACACCCTTGTGCCTGCTGTCCTGCAATGGCACCCCATGTCCCTTTCAGAAATGTCACAATTTCCTGGCTGGTGCTCCACCTCACCTTACACAGCAGTTCCTAGGGAACCAACACTGTGTTTTTAAGTTATAGGAAAGTTGTGCCAGCTTGAATGGGCAGGTACCACTCGTGCAAATGTGAGACGGTGACAGTTGTGGCCTCTTTTGGGCAGCCACAAGAGGGCAATAGGACCAAGCCTAACTTCTCCTGGATGAGATGTCCCTTTCAGTAGAAAGCAGGCATGTCCATGCTCATCCCTGCAGGATGCTGGGTGCTCTGTGAAGGACACATGCATAGGTAGAACTGCCTGCTGTCAGGGAGATGCCTGGACCAGGAGCATCAATTTTGTCCTGCAGCCTCAAGCCAAGTCGGCCTCACTCAGGAGCCATGAGCAGGTCACAGGCAGAGCCCTTGTGCTGATCTGCTCCCATGGTCCTGTATGGAGCCTAGCAAGGAGAGGGCACTGCAAGTTCTGGTGCAGGAAACTTGGTGGGAACTGCTCACCCACCCTGCTCCAAGGGAAACAATCAGAGTTGCACCACTGCTTTCAGGAGACATCTTCCAGCTCTGCAGCCTAGAGCAAGCAGTTGTGTGGAATGATAAATGCTGTCAACATATTCAAATAATCATGTCCTTTGCCCATACTAAATGCTGAAGTGTTGCATTCTCACCATAACAAACCCCAGTGGGAAGAGGATAAATGTTCCCGTTGTGAAAGTACACATTGTAGCAGGGTTCAGCAATTAGCTGGATCAGAATAACCAAGAAAGCTGCTATTTGCATAGAACATCACTGCATTTTACTTTTGTGCTCTCCGTTTAGCAACCTTCAAACAATCGTTGAAGAGACAAGTAGAGACAAGAACAAGAGGAGAACAAGAGGGAAAGCTGTATGTTTACTTGCTAAACACAATGTGCCTTGAAAACAACAAAAAAAATCATATGACTGTTGAATCCAGGTCAGCCCTGTGTGAACAGTCCTGCTAATAGGCCTCATTATCAGAGGGAAAATTAGTTCTTGCTGTTGGGATTGTTATAAATGAGGACTGTTAAAAGCTGAGTTTATTACTGTGAAGCTGGGCTGTATTTAAAAACGTTATTGAAGATTTTCCAGTCCTAACAATTTTATTAGGAACCACTTAAAAGATCAGCTGAAAATGTGGTAATTTCTGAATAATATAAACAAGAGTTATTCTTCAGCAAGCAAAGGTTTTGTGGGTTTTTATTTAAGGTTCATGTAAAGGAGGTTAGAGATGATGGTGACCTCCATGTGAGAACTGGCTTACTAACAGAGCTCAGCCCCACCAATGCACCAAGTTTTGAAAAGTGGCTCCCAGAAGAAAGGCCTTTGGGTTGAAAATTAACATCCAACAAGTTAGAGAAGACTGGCGATTTAGTTCCAAGAAACTGGCTCAAATCCAGACATAGTCACCATAAGTAAAAGTAGCCATGTCCAAACAGTCTATCCACCAGGGTGCCATGGTTTGGATTTCTCATGGACAGAAGTCTCAGGAGAAGATGGATGTTATGTGTGTATCTCAGCTGACCTGGGTTGACCTCACTGTGGAGCAGACACTGCTAATGGTCCCAGATGTTTCACTGACAGAGGAGAGTGCCCAATTTCCCAGCTCAGAAGTCAATGCCTGCTGGGCATATTTAATGCAAGTTTCAAAGTCAAATCACAGGGCAAAAGAAATATCATCCCTGCAAGACTAACTGGGCTTGTCCCAGCAAGCAACCACCCAAGCTCAAAGATTTACCTCCTTGCAAAAGCCTTTCCTCTGAGGTTGTCTGTGAAGTAGCACAGACCAGAGCTCACATGACCAAACTATTTTGACTGTAGTGGGCTGGGTGAGGGAATGGATATGATCACCACATCATTGCTGTTCATTTCTCCAGAAAAACCCCTTCAGAGCCAGGAGGGGGGGACACAGCACAAGGTTGCCCACTCTTTATGATGTGGGAATTCAGGACAATCTTCTCATTGCAAAAACTGGGAGCCACAGAATGTGCCTCTCACCATCAAGAGCTATGTTGGTATGGGCACAACAGCACCTGGGTCCCTGCACAGGGTGGACACCAGTCCCACGGACACCAGTCCAGCAGCTGGGGAGACATTCAGCACCAGCAGCTCGGGTAACTCTGCAGGGCATTGTGCCCTGCTGTAAGGAATGTGGCATGGACATCTGAGGAGGATTTTGTTCCATCAGCTGGATGAAGAAAGGGCAAGACAGACCACCAGCCTTGTCAGCTGATCTCATGGGGGAGAGTCCCTGCAGTGCAGCCCAGCAGACACCAAACCTCCCCTTTCCATCTGCCTCTGTGGTTTCCTGGAGCCCAGAGTTATGTAAAAGGTTTTGCTCCATTTCCCTCCATGGCTATCATGTCAGCTCGTGGGTAAATTGCCATGACAATTAGGGAGAATAATAGGAAGACGTGACATATGTTTCTTTTACTTCAGCATTGTCTGCTGAAAACTGGAACTAAAAAGTACCAGGCAGCTCCTTCCCTGTCTCTGGAATTTCATAGAGAGTGACTCCAAAGCATTAGAGAGGCACAAACTAAATTAAAAACAATGAAAGAAAGTGCATGATTTTCTTTGTAGCAGCCCTTGCTTGCAGCAGTTCTGTATGTTTCAAATAGAGTAGATGCTGTGAAACCTTTTGGAGGCTAATCAAAACCACTAACACAACAATAAAATCTTCTCACAGCTGGAGCCAGAGTGCAGCATTAATATTTACTAGCCAATGAGCATATTTACATGACAGAGGGGATTCTAAGAGTATCTTCGATACACAATTAAGACACACACATGTGCTGGCAGGAAAATAAAATAAACCATTTTATTATGTCTATGCTACCATCTCTGGTAATGCAGTAATAATTACAAATGTATATGCAAGGTTCTTGCAACAGGGAAGGTTTTGCTGCAAACTTTATTCACATTTAAGCACATCTTGAAGTCAGTTTTGGCTTCTAAATTGTTGGACACAGAGGAAGAAAACCCAAAGTTTTAATTTGGGATCAACTACTTCACCACATAGCCTGTCGACTTAAATTTAGTGTGAGAGCTATGGATATATTTCAAAAACGTCTGGGTAACAATGGCACTTGGTATTCGAGCCTAGAGAAAAATGGTTTGGAGAGCAAAATACATCACTTTTAACTAGATAATATGAGATTGTATTCCTTTAGATCTGCCTTTGTCTTTGGTGTCAGAGGCCAGTCTGGGATCTGCAGTGATGGCTAAGAGATGTGAGTGTGAACAACTTGTAGGCCATAAGAAAAATGGGGCATGTGAGATCCACCTGGGTTTGCAACATCTGCACCATGGTGAGGGTTTTCCCAAGGAATACTACAAGTCAACGCCATTACATAGGTAGCCTGGTATGTTTGTATTGCAATTTTATTATCTGGTCTAACATATGTTAATGGGCTTGTTTGTACACTCAGACCTGACTAATTTACCTGAAGGTCCAAGGTTGCATCAAAGTATGGATATTTTGCACAAGGACAGTTCTCCATAAATGTGAGAACCTAGCTTACAAATCCTGTTATTCAACCAATCAAGCTGCAAATATGTTTCCATAATAAAGTGGATTAATTATTGTAGCACATTAGTCCATGTAGCTTAGGTACATTAACAGTGAAATTCATTCCTATTTGTCCCAAGAAGCATCTAATTCTAATGCTGCTGAAAGTTGAGTAAGGTTTGCTGCATTAGAATCTCAGTTTAATCACATCATTCTTTTTTTTTTTTCATTATTATGTATTTGCTGCTCATTTGAATTTCTGCTCCAGGAATACCAATAGAATGTGTTGTATATCCCAGACCGAAACAGCTGAGAGATGGGAAAAGAAAATATTGCCGGTGTTCAAAGAATGAATAATTGCCTACATAATCTTGCCTTGAAAAGTTTGAAGTACAAAAAAAATGAGCATCTTTCTTAATTATTGGGTTTGGTCTATCAGTCATTAGTGGTTCCTTCTGCATCTTTCAAGGCTCTGTTGTCAAAATGTTTTCAGAAACATATTGCTGGTGAAGGTCTTGAATTCATTGTAAAGAGATTATTAAAAGGGAAAAGGAAAACAAATTTGAACATTCAATTTATTTACCTTTTTTGACTGTTTCTCTCAGCTTAGCTAATAGAAAGTCACTAACATCAGTCTTGTTTCATGTTACTGGAATGAGTTTCACTATCGGGTTGTCAGAGCTGCCATATTACAGCTGCCAACACTGCAGGAGGATATTTATTGCTTGGAAAACAACAGTTCCCACTGGATTTAGAAAACAATATAATTGCAGTATTTTATAGGGCATAAGTTTCATAATGCCAGAGGTGTTGGCCTCTCCCCCCCCACCCTCCGCACCCAATTTCCTTTCCCCGATCTGCTCCCCCCAGGCTAGGTCTGGGACCACTCCAAGACAGCAATGCTCTCTGCATGACAAGCGTGCTGATGCATTGAAAGGAGAACAGCTTTAATTGCCAGCTTAAGCCTAAAACTGCACAAGGGAATTGCTAAGCAAGGCTCGAGGTCATGTACAACCAGCCTTACCCCACTGAAACAGGGAATGACACCAAATGTCATTAGAATATCCCCACACAGAGGACCCTGCTGCAGACCCCAGACTGACCTGAGCACATCAGGCAGCAGTGGCATGTTGGTTTTAGTCTCTTTTAACCAGGGATGTTAATTCTCATTTCAGGGCAAGAAACAAAGATAAGGCCTTGGAAGAGATTCACAGGTCTGGCTGAAGGACAAATAGCTGAACATTCCTGAATGTGAAAGGAAGCAAGACAGAGTCCAGTTTTTATTTTGTTCTGTCTTCCTTTCCAGCATCAGTAAACTTTCACTGCAAGCCATGCCTTCCAGAAAGAAATCACAAAGAAGAAAAAAATAAAAAAGAAAAGAAATGGAAAAACATAACACTATGGAGATGGTTAGAGACAAGGAAAGTGACTGTCTAATTTTAGGCAGAGACAGACAGAAAAGTTATGAAAATTGATACATTTCTTGTATGAAAATAAAGGATATATAAAGAGGGAGGTAAAACAAGTTCTTTAGAGCAAACGGAAGCCAAGAATGAAATTTTGCTAAGCACAACACAGTGCTTGGCAAAATATTTTCCACAGTATTTAGGAAGAAATGTCCCTAATTTTCCAGTAAAAAAATTCCGCATACAAAGAATTTCCAAACCAGAAAATCCGGGAGAAATACAGACAAATGCTTTAGCTCAGGGCTTGGAGTAGGGAAGCCATAGTATAAAGTCATGCAGAAAGTCTGTGGGAGTCTGTACTCCCACCACAACTTACAAGCATGTCCTTCCCCCATGGTGCCAGACAAGCATCTCCTTCCCATCCCTGCACGCAGCTTCTCACCCATGGGAGGCACAAAAGGCAGGTGTCAGGGTAGTCCAGCACCAACACACGCTGGGGATGGACACCTCAGCAACCACAGCATGGTAATAGCAATGCAGCCTGTCACAAAGGGATATAGAAAATACAAGCAGATACTCAAAACCAGGAAGTATTCCTGAAAACAATCACTTATGGCAGACATTTAGAAGAGTTTCTGGGGGAAAGTGTGCAAGTCATTCCATTAATAGTTCATAGGATCTAATTGCAGACATATAAATATTTGCAGAAAATGGGTTTTCAGACACAGAAAAAAAATCATAGTGGCTTTATTTTTTAAAAAAGAGAGATCCTTGTCCCTACATGGAAGCAGCACAGAGCACTCTTAAATGTATGCTATTAAAGCTATTGATGTACCTATCATTGAAATAGATGCTGAGTGCCTGAACAGTTCCTCTCTAGAGGTCCCTTCTAGAGAAAGTTCAAGGTGCTGGTTTAGTCCCTGCTTGTGGCCAGTGTTTACAGACAAAGAGGAGAAACAGCACAGCTTAAGCTGATAATCAGCTTTTGCTTCTGACACAGTTTTAAAAGCTGGCTGGGCAGGTAAAAGTGTCCAAGAGGTCTGAATGTGCCAAGGGCTGAATTTATACTGACACTGCAGTAGACTGTCAAACACAGAGCAAGGACATGAGCTATGCAGCTGCTGCCAATGTGTCCTGGGAGCTGCTTATGTTGTCCAGCGGCTGTTTTTAACCTGAGCACCAGCTAGGGGCTTCTCTGGTGAAGCAAGCTTGCCCAAAGCCACACTTCACAAAGGACTTTTAGCTACTTACAAAGGAGACCAAAGCAGGTATTAGTAGTGGGTCAGAGGAGATGTCACACTTGCTCTGACCGCTGCTCAGGCAGGTCAATAACCAGCCCTTTGTGGTGGTCTGGATGCCTGGCAGTGTGGGACGCTCTAATCCTGCTTCTGTCCTCACTTGTCAGTTTATACCTCTGTGATCTCCGTGACCTTACAGAGAAGTTGTCCACATCCAAGCCCCTGAAGTGATGGATCTTTGAAGCCATAGTTGTAGCCAAGTTGCATCAAAAAGCGGGATGGAGGTACCGCATTCTCCAAACTGACTCATCAACTCCCAAACACCTTGATGTTCCCAAGATAGAAGTAAAAGTATTTTATTACCTGCTGCCTGCATTTGTAGAGCACTTGCCCAAGATGTAGTTGGTCTCAAGATCAGCAGCTTCATAGGAAATATAAAAACTTATATAGCAATAGAATGACCTGGTGAGATTTTCCAACTGTGACTCTCATAGCTGCTCTGACTAAGTCCAAAATCCTAAAATGCCTGGGGACCTGAAAAAACATCTGTCTTAGAGAGTCTCTCACAGCATGTGGTAGGGGTACAACTAATTCATTTCATAGCCACTTCATTTTGATGAATGTAGCACAAGGATAATAAAACAGTTTCAGTCTAAAACACCAGCTCCCACGTTGGTACAATGGATTAAATTGATTAAATCTGGGCCACATCACCCCATGGGGCAACTCATAATGTCAATAGGACATTAAACAGTAGGACTTGTCCTCTTAGCAGTCAAATCACGTATCACCCACATCCCATTGGAGGACCCTTTTGTAAAGGTCCATGTCAGTTCATGGGACCAAATATCATGCCTGTGAGTCACCAGAAGGACACATCTCATTGAACATCAGGCAACAGCATGTACCTGCAACTGGTCAGTTCACTAAGAAAGGCAGGGAGATTTTCCACTCTACTGACAAGACTGAGTATTCCATAAAATCACCTTACATTTTCCTGGGAAGAGCTGATTTTCACCAGGTGCTGATGTGGCCTGCCAGGTCTTCACAGAGCCAGCTTTGCTTCACTTGTGATCTGGGCCATTTGAGGGTGGGTCAGTTCCCAGAAAGGTCAGTTCCCTGCTGCTGCTGCTGCTGCTGCTGCTGCTGCTACCTGGGCTGGCAAGCCTGGGAGACACAGCACAGTCCCAGTCCATACCTGGGAGTTGTTAAACCACTTATCAACATACCTGACCTCACCATCAGAGCGGGGCATGTCCTACCTGTGAAAGACCAAGGGACAAATGAAAGCACATGGTTCAAGACTCCTTCCCAGGACGATTTGACTTCTCCAACCTGTTTGCATTCACATCTCAAGGGCATTTAAACCACATGGTCTAAAGAGTCCAGCTGCTCAGCATTAATCCAGAAAGAAGCAGCCTCCAATATTAATGGGTATAATCCTGATAGTTTGCAGACCCCCTCCCCTTTAACTCTGGCACAATTGTACACATGTTGCCTATTGGCATCCCAAGGCCTCCTTTTGAGATTCTACTCACACAGCCTGCCAAATGTCAGCATGAACAATTACCTCTGGTGATTGACACGAAGGAAGAGAGCTTCAGTAGTCATTAATAGAGGCCTTTACTACAACAAAACACACTCATTTATTCTCTCTTCCTAAACCACAGCTTGTGAAGAGAGAAAGAGAGAAAGAGAAAAAGATAGATGAAAAGAACAAGCAAGCAAGCTTCTTTTCCCTTCTGTAAACTTTGAACTGTTTTCAATTTTCATGGGTTTTAGCCTGAAGAACTGTACAATTCTTTTTTAAAGGAATATATAAATTGCCATTTGATAAAAAGAAGAAGTTTGCTCTCTAGTGGCTGAATCTAAATAGCTCAAAAAAACACAGGCTGCTGAAGAAAGGGAGAGTTTCATCAAAAATGTGCTCAGTTCCTAATCCCTGTGCCACAAAATATTTGATTTTTGCCAATACTCACTGTTGAACAACTGTGAGTGGTCTGATTCTAATAAGCAAAACCAAAGTGCAGGGTATTAAGATCTAACCCTGTGGAGTTTATAGTTGCAAAAGGAAAAAGTTCTGTCTCTAGATGCTTGCTGATGTGGGAAAGGGCTAGGATAGAGTCTGAAGGGTCAACTGACATAGGAGAACAAGCTGCACAACCCAGGCCACTGGCCACAGAAAGTTTATGAGAAGACCACGACAACAGTGGCTGACTCCTGCAGGTGGCAGGTTGCCTTTGACCATATCAGGCCAACCCTGCACTGTGACACTTCCATTCATTATGGTATTTTTGAGCTGGGACTGGCTTGTGCCAGCAGCCAGGATGTCATGGGATGGAGGAGTGCAGGACCAGGGGCAGATGAGGTCAAGAGGGGGCAGGGGCTTTCCCCAGGCCAGGAGGAGGACCACAGACAGTGCCCAGGCTCCCACACCCATCCCTGACCCCAGGGTATAGCTTGCAAAGTTGCACAGTTGAGTCAAGATACAGAAGAGATTTCCAGTTTCTTCACATTTGCATGTCTATCCCTGGTCTTTAGCTCAGGGATTTCAGAGCAAGAAGGCCCAGTCTGCTCCCCACACCCAGACCAGCCCCCTGGCTTGCCTTTGCATACACCCCCCATGGTGACCCCTCAGACCTCATGTAGATTCCAGCATCTGGGTTTGGGATGGTGCTTCTGAGAAGTGTTTTTTGTAGGGCAATCCCAGAGCCTTTGGCAGCAGCTGGTCAGTGGCAGGCTCTCCGTGTGCCATGGCTATCCCATTTCTCTCCTTTACAGCACTTCTGGCAGGAGGAGCTGGGTGCCACGGTGTGATTGGGTCAGTCCAGGAACTGCAATGAGTATCAGACATTTCCTATTCACAAGGGAGGGAAAGGGAAAAACACTGAAGAAACAAACTAAAGATACCACCTCAGTGAAGGCAAATCCAGTCCACTTCTTAATTAGTGCTCTTATTTCACAGAAAAGTCTGTGAGATCTCATGCTTTGGCAGCCAGACGGAGAAGGGGACAAGGCAGATGAGTGACAGCTGGGTCTCAAAAGCCCACCCACTTGTGAGGCCCATTCCCAGGCAGAGTAATTGCCAATCAGAAGCAAACCACTTTATAATTAAAGCATTATATGAGCAAAAGGATGTCTAGGGCTTTTGCTTAATTGATAAACATGTCAGAGAAGCACAGACTCATGGAGAGAGGGGCTTAGGCAACAATTGCTGAAATCAGTGAGGGTTTTGTACAGAGTTAATCCTGGACAAGAGCAGAGCTAGGGCAGGTGTAGAGGCACTAGCAATCCTCCAGCCAAACCCTGCTGTATCTTAGCCCAGGAAAGTGTATACACCTCTTCCTTCCACACACCCAGGGCAGGCAGGGGCACAGCCAGGCCCTTAGGGATCTCATTCCCAAAACAGGAGCTCCACATGTTTTGTCACCATGGATCATGCAAGTTTGGGCCATGCCCCATGGCTTCTGCTGCTCTGGCTCCTGGCCCACTGTCTTGCTTGCACACTGCATTGAGAAGCCCTTTATGGAGCGTGGGCTTTGTAAAGTTCCCCGTCGAGGAGTTCTTCTGTTTTCTTTCTGTTGCTCTTTCTGAGAAGATAGGTCTCGGTGTTTGGCCACAATGCTAGACTATGTCTCTTAACTGTCCAGTTCCTCGTGCTCAGGAAATCCTCTTTTGCAGTTTAAACCAGAAAGAGAGTGCTGTGGTTATCCAGTCTGGTCTCCATAACCTGGTTCATTTGGCCTCCCAGCACTGAGCCCTTCTTGAACAAAGATATTATCTTTGAGAAGTATCTCGTTTAAGAAGTGGAGTGTGACAAGGAAAGTCCATCCCTGACACCAAGCACCATAGATAGAACAATCTCACCCCAGAGAGCAGAAATTCTATATACAATTGTTGTATTTTGATCTTGAAACAAATTATGCACACTCATTTACAGAGCAAAACCACCCACACCTCAGTCATACTTCATCATTACTGTATTGCAGCATTTCAGATTTTTTTTATATGAAGTTAGTAATACTGTAGATGGGAAATGCAGAAGCAGGTTTAGAAATAATTTCTGAGTTTAATCAGACCCTTGGAGACAAGGAAGTGGCATTAGTTTCTAGGGCTGTCTTTGGCTACAGCATCATTTCCTATTATGAGCTAATCCAGAGTGGCACAACATCAGTGGGAAACAGACTCAGGTTTTAGGGCTCTTTGCAAATCCCTAACCTCCCCAGCAACCATGTTTTACAACCCAGCCCTGGAGGCAAGGGTAACTGAGGTTCTTGTTAATAGATCCCTTGGGGCTGATTAGAGTTCAATGACACTGAATGGCCGGTGTTCACATATATGTGTATTTGGCACGTTTGTTTTAGAACAATTTGGTTCCAACGGAAAGAAAGTATGCAGCTGTTTTGGTTATTATCTGTAAAAATGCAACAATATGAAAGTATAAAGATATCACTTGGGAACATTTTTAAGGAAAAGAAAGAATGAGAATAAAAGGATAAGAGTAGACAGTGGACAGGAAAGATCAGTGGATCAAGCAATAGGACTCAGTTGTTGCAATTTCGATGTCCATTGGTCCAAGGGATAGTTGCAGTCTTGATCCGTCGGGACGCGGGGAAGTCCAGAGAATATAAAGTTCAAAGGGCTTTAATAAACGCCCAGCTTCAGGTGGGAACGCCCAGGTACCTCCCCTGGAGGGGGGAGTTTTACACTGTGCTGCTACACTGTGCTGCAACACTGTGGATCGTGACCAGTCCTCTCCTAAGAGACCCTAAAAGTGAGTCTGGGGGTGCCTCGGGGGTCTTTGATGGTTTATGACTCCCCCTAAGAACCTTACCGCCGTTTCTCACGCCAGCCAGTGCAGCGCAGCCAGTTATTCCCCGCCAGAAGGGATGAAAACCTTCAGGCCCATATCAATGAGAATGTGTCCATACCTCCCGGCAGGGGAGATTTACACCTGAACCACTTGTGTAGGGGAAGACATTGTCATGATAAAAAGCATTATCCCACCTCTGCAGGATGTGTTTCTTATCGGCCTTCCCCCCCATCTGGCTCAAAACACAGCTTGTTGCCAAACAAAGGTCGGTTTGTCTCGGTCATCCTCTGGAGATGGGAGCGCACCCCCTCTGCACCTGGGGTGCTCTTATGCAGGTCAGAGGTTTTGACACCACACACACAAAAACCTTCCTCCTCTTCGGCTGGGGTGTGCAAACCTGGCCCCAGCAAAGCACCCTGCTGCTTTTGCAACTGGCCGATTGTTTGAGTCATTAACCCTTAACACTTCAGTCACTTACACCATCATCCTCTTCAAAGCTCCTCCAGCAGGGCCTGCCACAGTGTGCTGTATGCGAACGATCAGATAGGCCACACCGAGCTACTTCAGAGGAAGACGCTATTAATCCGCCTTAGAAGAGATTTTCAACCTCTTCCTCTAGTACAAGGTAGCGATGGAGTTAAATTGATGACAAGACCAAATTAAGTGGGACTGGTAAAACAAGACACTCTCCCTCTTGGGGGTCTCCAAAGAGACCCCAGGAAAAGGAAGATGTGTATCAGCAATCTTCTGCAAATATCAGAGCCCTTAAAGGATGTGGATGTACCATATATTCCCCTTTCTTCCCATGAGTCCTCCGTCCTCCCAAGGCTGAGCCTACCAGATTGGCCATGATGTTGGACTACCTTCTCCACGGCTCTGCTCTTCAGGCAATAGGCACTAGCACCAGAAAGGTACCACTGTGATTATCTTTTCTGATCTCCCACAGAAGTGGACCACCTGGAAGTCATCTATCTTTAAGGAAACCACCACAAATGTTAAGCTTCTCATGAGGGAAAAAACACTTCAACCTTGTTTGAAGTCATTGAAGTTCAACTCACAATAAAAAAAGCATGCTATTTTTATCTGGGTTTCCTTACTTTCAGCTTCCACCCAGTTCTTCCATTCATCTAGAACAAAAAGCATTTGGCCATCAAGTATCTGTCCTCATCCAGGCAGTGGTTAAGCAGCGACCAGTCTTGTTCTCAGGAGTCCAATGAGACCAGATTCTTTCCAGTGAACAGACAGGCCCTGGAGACCTTCTCATGTTCTGCCACTTCTGTTCCTAGGTCTGTGACTTCATGTTAGACACATGTTGAAGCACATGTGGTTTATTTACACCCAGCTAAATCACTGATCCTCCTACGACCACAAAGGTTCTCTGTCATCATCTCCATGTGTCATCAGCAATGGGTCCTCCTTCCGTAGCATCAATAATATGTTCAATAAAAACTCAGTTTGTGGATAATGATGGGTACCTGTATTTAAGGATTAATCCCCAGCATTATTGAAGAAAAATCTGATGCTCCTTAGACAGATGAGAACTAAGAAAATAGGTCTTAATACAGTATGGGCTTTTTGTTTGGAAAGCTGTGATCCCAGATGATGCCTTTTTCTGGTCTTAGGAAATAAAGGCTCAGACACAGTTAGAGGGTTGGGGGTCGTTTATCTCAGTATTTTAATAGGATCCCATTCGATGGCTTCTGCCGTCCAGGTAGAACACGCCGCAAAAGCCCCCTCCCCCCAATAGAGTATACAATTAAAGACTCTACACATCAGCATATCTAACCAGAGGGCCCAATAAGGGGCCTGGGTGGGCTAACTTCTAGTTTACAAAATCTGTCCTACTAGGAGACCTTGAGGGCCCATGAAAACAGAGTGTTTGGTCTTCTAACTCTACGTGGTTTCAGGGGTGTTTAATCTATTGGCCTATTAAACACCATGAAACCAGGCTAAACTATCACCTAAAGCATCACAAGCATGCATGCTAATATTTGTGAATATAGGGAACAGTGTAAGAAATATTCAGAAGAAAAGCAGAAAAATCCTTCAGGCATCATAGAAAACACATGAGACAAGGAAGCAAGTTGAACACCAGGTCCTCGGGATGCTGTGACTCTTGCTGGCCCATCTGATCTCTCTTTAATGACAAGAAAGGGAAGATTTTGCTTGCTCTGGAGGTAGAAATCTGTCAGGGCTAAGCCTGAAACCTGCTTGCCAAACAGCTTCCCCTCAGGACCCTTCTGCCAACAGACCATAGACCAACTTGGGTGAGGAGACTGTGCCTAGTGAGCTCTCCCCTGGCTTCTGAGGCTGGACACATCATTCCAGATGGAAGGTAAAGTCATCCAGGTTGCTGAAATATCTCTCCTGCACCTTACAGCATGTGGGGAGGCTGGCAGAAATGGCACGCAGATCACGAGAGGGGGGGAATGCAGTAGTGCAACGTGACAGGAGTAGAAATTGCATCGCACCAAGCTTTGATGTCTCCTCTAATCAGCTCTCAGAAAGAGTTCTATGGATTTCCTTCCCAGTACTGTCACACAACTAGATTAGATTTTGCTTACAGTCAATCTGACTAAGACTTCACCTAAGACACTGAGCAGGATACACTGGAAGTTTGTTAGTGTAAGTTGCACTTCAGCAAAGCTGAATGTTGCATAAAGCAGCTTTTTTTAACCAGCATCGAATCTGAATGAACTCCTCTTTTACTGAGCTTTCATTCCCTGGAAACTAAGACCTTTCGTCCCTGTTTTTTACAGGAACTTATTTCCCGTCTAACTGAAAGTGAAATCAGAGCTGATTATTTCTGCTGACTTGGACGCTGTGCTGTGAACAGGAGATGTCTTTTAATGTAGCTCAAACTTCTTTTAAAAGTGTATCCAAGAAATAAAAGTAAATGATGAGGTTGTTCTTATGTAGTCTTAGTGTTGCCATGGAAACCATTTCCTGCCTGTATTTATCCTGATTCATCTCTGTTTTTCCAACAAGGGGAGGTAAAACTTCCAAAATAAATAGACAATACTCTGAAATGAAGGTACTTATTAATGAGACAGGGTATCCCCAAGATACACAGCATGGGATCTGGTACTTTTCCAGTCAAGGTTACTAGTTGAAATACATCCCCAATTAAGAGCTTCTAGGGGAAAAAAATGATGTAATGAAGGGATAGTCTGCATGGCTGGTGGTCTGTGTTTAACCCATCTTGGACAAGGCTGTATCTGGGGGGGGGAAAGAAGCATTAGTCAGTATCTTGTGCAGCTGGCCCTTGAAGCGTACTCCCATGTAAAGCTGGGTTCTCCAGACCAGACTTGACACACAGCTGGAAAGCATTTCAGGGACTTCACAATCCTGTGAGTAAGGAGATGCACTCATGGTGGGCCCTCAGAAGCACTTGAAGTGCTCATGGGGCACATTGCAGAGGATCTGAACCTCTCACAGGACCTACAACACAACAGTCTGCCACAGTGACATAATGTGGCCAGGATCCTCGTGAACTGAATACATTCTTAAATAAACAACAGAGATGGGAAGAAATACGTGCAGCTGCCATTCACAGAGTGACAGAATCACCAAATGGGTAAGGTTGGAAGGGACCACAGCGGATAATTTGGTCCAACCTCCCTGCTCATCCTAGAGCACATGGCACGGATTCACATCCAGATGGTTCCTGAATATCTCCAGTAAGGAGAACTGACTGTTCAGCCAGTCCTCAATTCACCTCACCATCCACTCATCTAGAACCTACTTCCAAGTTTACCTATGAGGATATGCCATTGGCTTGGTGAAGTTGGCTGCACTTGAGAATGGCTGCTCATCTTCTTCCCTTTTACCAAGGAGGAATCCAATACTGAAGGGGGAAGGTTAGACCCTAGAGCTCAGCTTCTCATTTTTCACATCCTCTGTGACTTCAGCCCAAGAGAAGTATGTATTAGCACTTATCTAATCTCACAGAGAATTAAAAACATAAAAGACAGAGAGAAGGAAATACCATCTTCTTGAAGACTAAAACCACACTTTTACTGGCATATTGCCCTATCCTATCAAAAATGACAGCACTGTAATTATCCTCTTGCCTTCTGTCCCTAGCCAACAACACATCACTCCCCTTGCACTTTGTAAATCCCTGGCAGCAACCAATTCTCTCGAATGGGATCCCCCTTTATGGAGATCTGGAGATCCACCCTGTCCTGGATTAAAAAAATACCTTGGTCAGTCACTTGAGTGCAAGCTCCATGTAGACTTGATGGGCTAGTGTCTGACGTGCAGCACATCACAATGTACAATGAGAAAGAAGAAGCATGAGGACCAGAATGCTGCTGCCCATATTTGTCACACGTGCTCCTTAGGAGCACCATGGAGCAATTCTGGAAGCAAAAACCCATGGTGATGGGGCCAGCAGGAGAGAAAAGGTTGCCCTCTTTGTTCAGGTATTCATATCTCCCAGCTGTGTTTTCCATTTTGCTTTCTTAAACATTCCTCATCATGTCGGAGCAAGAGTTTAATGGAAAAACCCTCATTGATAAGATTGCGTGCAAATACATTGAAATTGGAGCACAATGCTAGAGATGTATGCTGTGGATGCTGTGAGTGTGTTTGGCCTGTAGCTACTCAGCTGGAGAGTGTTGGTTAGGCTGAAACCCTAACCCTGTGAAAGCCAGAGGCTTTCATTCTTCCAGTGATTCCAGTGGGGTGGGGATGAAGCTCCTCAAGTTTGGTCCCTGAGCATTTCCACTGATGTGTGAAGGAGGTGACTGGCATGGCAGGCACTGTGCCTGTCCGATGGGTTTTGCAGGACCCTGGGGACAGGAAATGACAAAAGGAGTGTATGTGATGAAATTCTGGGTAGGAACTTGGCCTCCATATGAGCACCCAGAACATCCTTCCTCCTGGGAAGACAACTGAAGGGGTGTTTGAAAGACTGTCTCTCTTCGGCAGGAGCCTTCTCTGTTTCTGAGAGGGTTTATTTCCTTTGTCTCAGTTACCAGCTAACTTAAGACTACAAGAGCGGCAATAAGGGAATCAAATGAACAGCTATAAAATCAACCTAAATGAAGGAGGTAAAAGAGCCTTCTGGAGACAGACTATCCCCCTGTGGGATGTCACAGTCTGGGTTAAATTATGCAGCCTCACCACACCCCTGCATCTGAGATAGCTCTGAGAGATAGCTAAGCATATATTTAAACCCAAAACAAAAGCAAACACCTGAAGCTGCTCTAAATTCTGGGCAGGGAAGATGGGCCAAGGGTGGAGTTACCTATGCATTTTCCAGGAGGGTGAGAGTCCCTTCCCATGCCCTTGGCTGGTGATGGTTGCCCCTGTGGCATCAGCCTGGGGCTTTGCACTGGGAATGAGCTGCCAGGGGCAGGGGTGGCAAAGGAATTTCTGTTACAGACTTCCTATGAAAGGAAACATGCAGGGTGCTGAACCCTGCACCTCACCCTGAGTACAGGCAGCAGAAGGGGAAGGAACAGGCAGGCAAGATGTGGAAGCAGACCTATTGGATTTAGATCAGAAAATGTATCAGCCTGTACAGCTGCAATGGAACAAGGTGACAAAAAAACCAAGTTTCTCAGTCCATGAAGCCATCTGAGGCAAAACAGGGTAAGGACCCAGCAACTTCATCTTATTTTGAAGAAGATCATGGTTGACAGCTACACCACAGACATTGCTTTTGGAGCTCTCAGCTGCACTGCCACCATATCACCTCTGCTTAATGCCCAGTACCTGAGGGCAGACCAAAAGTACTTGTCTTCTGGAATGTGGGTTACATCTCAGGTTTACATCCTGAAATATAAGTAAGGAAGGGGGCATGGAGGCAGGCCAGCCTGGACTGCCTCAGCACTACTTGTTGGACCCCAGGGAAGTGCCTCCACAGATGTCCATGGGCTTAAGGCCAGGCTGGGTTCCAGAACCTGGCCTAGCATCAAGCCAGCATGAGGAGATACACAGGCAGAAAGCAGCAGGGGTTAAGTGAGAGACAGCAAAATGGAGACAGGAGGAGGGCTGGGGACTGGAGCTGGACCCAGGCAGGTACCAAACATTACCAGACATAAAAATAGCTGACAATCATCATGTGGGAAATCCTTGGAGAGGAAGCCTGACACATCCTCAACCCTCACTGTGTCTTAGGCAAAGCCAAGTACTTTCTCATAAGTAAACACAATTGACCAAATTTTATACTTTGCACCTCCTACCTACAACCACCTGCACAACACTTAAGGCTCTTAGCTATTTGGATCCAAAGCACTGTTTGTAAAGCTAAATTTGACACAGCTATAACACTGATTTTGGTCCCAGCTGTTAATACTAAGGAACTCATTACAGCATAAGCATTTTGAGTACATAATATCGAACTATTAAAAGGGATTTTGTGGCATTTAGAGTAGTTCTTAAATCAAGACTTAGTCTGCCTCTTGACAGTATTATCACTGCAACTTTCTGATGTTTGGTCGATGGAAGGATGGAAGGATCATTACAGCTTCTTGCCAACATGAAGTATGATGCAGTTAATTAAAGAAACATATAGTTCACATGCAATGCTAAAGATCAGCTCTGTGCTGAATGCACACTGGCATTATATCCATTGGGTAATGACGGGATAATTTTGTTCGCCATTTTAAGCTGAGGTTTATACAGTCCATTATAGGACGGAAACGTCATCTTATGATTTAGCTGAAGGTGATGTCAGACTGTATGGTCTATAGGTCAGATTTCCAATAATATTTTGATTTGATGACTCTAAAGTATAAACTTGAATGTTCAGACTTCTGAGCCTTCTTAAGCTTAGGGTGTTTAAAAAGTCAGAGATACCAGAAGAGAGGCTCACAGCCTTGCTGCCCCTTTGCTGCTCTGCACATCCTCTAGCTGGCAAAATATCTCTCTGGGGAAACATTTGCATGTTTGACATGCAAATGACAGCCTTACCCAGGCAAGAACTGGGAATATAAGATAGGAAGCCTGAGAACTGGTGTGTCTCCTGCTCACTTCCATGTTGCTGAGGGAAAACCATCAGGAAAACTGTGGCATTTAAATGAGAAAAGGCACTGTGTTAGTTAGCCCTGATAAACACACACCTACAGACACAGGTGACTATATACAGAACATCGGTGGTTAAATACAACTCGTTGTAAGAAACAAAAAAAAAAAAATGTTCACATCATTTCAGTACAGCAAATTTGAAGTTCTCTTTGAATAATAAGGCAACAAAACTCTTTAGATTTCATGTCTACCAGATTGTGTGTAAGATTAGCACAAAGCAGAGACAGTAAGCATTTTTTAAAGATGTTAGCTCCACTGATTACAGCATTCTGCTAACAACACCAAGGTTGCAGGCTTGATCCCTGTATGGGCCAATCACTTGAGTTGGACTTGATGATCCTTATGGGTCCCTTCCCACTCAGAATATTCTGTGATTCTGTGAAACTACATGCCAGACACAAAATTTCAGGGAGCTGCATACCACTTTTCCTCAGACCCCACAGCTTCTGCTTAGAAGAATATTTTATCAGCATCCAGAACAGAACTGGCCTATCCTATGAAGCAGAAAGAGAATTTCTAGGTCCATAGTCCACCCCAGACATGTCATTGGGACTTTGCCAGGTTGAGAGCCCAGAACCCAGCAGGGTTAACCATTTCAGGCTTCAGTGTCCATTTATCTGCCCCACCACTTTTGTATATCCCAACTCACCAGTCTCTCAGGCTGTAAATCCCAGAGAGTGAGCCAAACTCTGCAGCAATGAGATGCTTGCAAAGGGTCAGGGCAACAGGAAAGATCAAAACCTGGGCAAGCTGGGCCATGACTGGCTGCTGGATGCTGCATCAGGGTAAGAATCACTGAAAATGGGAGTGTTTCCAAAAAGGGAATGGGCTGCATCATTCATTCCTGACAGAGTTATGCAGCTGTTACTTAAGCCAGTCCTTGTCATGCCACAGTTCCCTGATAGCATCAGGAACTACATGGACATTTGTCAAAACAGGATGACATCTAAAGATAGCATTGAACTTAAGGGAAAGGAATTTAAAAGAAAACAAATCACCATGGTTACCATGTAGGGCGAGAAAAGTTCCTTGTGTGTGGAAACATGACTTTCGGTGACCTTTGCTGAGACAGACTCCTGAGACACCACTAAGCTGTGCAGAGCCAGCAAGAGGAAAACAAGGGAGTCTGAGCAACAAGTGAAGATATTTAAATGTTCAAAGTTGTACAGTGCAGCTGCTGCAGGTCACACCCCCTGCAGAGCCCAAGGGCTTGGCCCAGGGGGCTCAGTGATTTGCAGCTAAAGCAGTTGGAGCCTCCATGCTGCTGCAGCACTGGCAGCAAAGGTGAACATGCCAAAACATCCACAGCACAGCCAAGAACCACTACCAACCCATCCAAACACCCTGGCTAAGCCACAGACCAGACCTGTGATCCAGCAACATGCTGAAACCAGCACTAGGGTGCCTAGTGCCAAGCCAAATGCCACATGTTGCAAAGCTTTGATAAATCAGCTCTGGCTACTCATGCTTGTTTAAAATTGTTGGTGGGTTAACCTTTACAAGCCTGCTGGGTGCTGGACGAGGCACTGATTGCTCATGCTGCTCTGCCTCTGTGCTGCCTCACATCCTCCCAGGAGTCATGAAAAGACAGCATAAAGTCAGTGGCTAATCGGATAGCAGTCACGTGCCTGCTCTTGCCCAGCACCTGTGGAATTGCAGCATGGGTTTATAAAAGTGCTTATGGCTTCCTGTGGCTTGAATTGAGAAGCTGGCAGAGGCCAGAGCCTGCTTACCTGTGCACCTGGACGGTGATAAAGAAACCAAGCTAAATTGCAACCCCTCTACAGCTCTTGAAGCAGCAGCTGAGGTAAGCATCTCAACCCTTGTCAAATCCCATGCATTGGCCAGTCTCTATGGAAGAGTGCTGAGTCTTTTGTTACAGCTGCACAGCAGCTTCTCACTCAGCCCCTGACTGGCAGAGCACATTATGGCAGGAGCATGTCATGCCTTTCACAGTTGCTCTGCTTCCTCCTGC
Organism: Eopsaltria australis; assembly: GCA_034509425.1. Taxonomy (NCBI): domain Eukaryota; kingdom Metazoa; phylum Chordata; class Aves; order Passeriformes; family Petroicidae; genus Eopsaltria; species Eopsaltria australis. The sequence goes on along the minus strand of JAVTVJ010000177.1, from coordinate 3,728,987 downwards.
TGCCCCCAGTACCAGAGAGCTGTTCTGGTTTGTGCCTTCCATGGTGTTTTGGTGACCCCAGGTCTGACCTGGAGGAGAGTTCCCTCTTCACTGCTCAGCCTGAGAAGAGACATACCATCTTGCTACAACCCTTTGAGCATCTCAGCTACCACTAGGCAAACAGCCAGCACATAAAGGTTTCTGGCACAGGTGCAAGGTGGCTGTGCTATCACAGAAAACCCTCATTTGTCTGCCCAGGCAATCCAAAAGAAGTTCTTGGTCTTCTCTTCCCTGTCTCTTGCATGCCTCTATTTCAAACCTCACAAGCACTAAGGCACCCAGTTCACCTTTCTCCACCATGTGAAATGCTGAGACTCAAATGAGGATATTGATGTGGAAACTACTGGTAATATATGTTCCTGAAATTCTTCTGAGCAACAAGGCCAAGAAAGCCCTGCTTTGGTGACTTCAAAGAGAAAGTCTGCACAAATCCTCTAGCTCCTAAATTTTTAATTTGATTTTTTGGGTGGAGTGGCCTTCTCTCCCCTAGGCACTTTGTGGCAAGATACAGTAATACAGAATGGAGTCTCTGGCAGTGTTTGCAATACTCAGGCAGGGACAAATTTACATGAAAGCATCACTTCCCTGCTGAGCACAAAATAGTGTGACATAAGCAAACCATGATGAACTGATGAAAGTTTGTTCTGATGATGTAATCCCACCCGTGTTAGGTAACACTGAAGGTTGGCAATGCCATGAACACACAGATTTTGCAATTCTCCCTTTTCTAGATTACTCATGTGCTTTAAGGTAAGTGCAGCTGAACTGATCCTTTAATTTTAATGAAAGTCTTGTCTTTGCCCTCTTACTACTAAGCAAGAGTATGTCCTGAAAGTTTTAGTTTTACTATACTCAGATGCAAGAACAGGATGAATATACAGCAGATTGATAAAATTATTATATGGCCTAGCAAAGTCTACAATTGTCCATCACACTTCAGCCAGTGATGGGTTTTCCTGTGATATGAAGATAATAAAGGTGCTTTAGCCCTCTAAAAAGTACCTCTGTTAACATCACTCAGTGCTGTGACTTCTCTGGTGTCCCACATCCTTTCTCCCAAATACAAACTCAGCATTTCAGCTACGTAGTCATTAACTTTATTTTTTTAAATCAACAGCTCAAAGCATCTGTCTAAAATTCCCTTCAGCTTTCACTTCCCATTCTTCTGACATCATCCTTTCAGTATCTCTCCAGCCATCACAGAGTCCAGCCAGGGAAGAAGACTGAACAAATGCAGAAGCAGGCAATTAATTTTTCCCAGAATCTCTTCATCTGTTCCAAATAAATTAGACAGTAAAATGCAATGGGAAAGGACATTTTAAATTCACTACACACCTTCAAGATATGAGTTAAGACTGCAAATGGTTATACTGTGTAGCATGATTGAGGTTACAAACAGATTTTATTGTTTGCATTGGCCACTGTGTAACCTAAAGCAGCTGACTGTTTATTTCCCCGAACCAGTTACAGCAATACATCATAAAGCACTGGGTATTTTGCAGTTGGCTTTCCCTTTTTGTTAGGAACTGTGTTGCAATACAGTTTTTAGCATGGAAATTTATCAAAAGTATTTACAGTTGGTTGAGAGTTCAAAGGGGCAAGATAGGAATTCAGATTAACTGGAAATCTAAACAAATGTAAAGGAAAATGAGGATCAGATTCCAGAAACCTTCCACTCTACACTGCAAGCCTAACAAATGGTCTTGATTTGTGTTGGTTGTTAAAGAAGTGTAAATTCCATGATAAATTGATGTAGCTCCTGGGATGAATAAAATCAATAATGTAATAACACTGAGTTAATACCAAGCTGACGTTGATTGAGAATGAGTACATAGAATTTGAGGTCTCCTTCCATGCACAAGGAGATATTAGTAAATCAGAACCAGATTGCCAATTAAACCTTGTTATTTTAGGGCAGATTAATAAAATAATGTGTGATGACTAAAGTAGGCTGAGGGTAAAGATAGTCAGTTCAAAACTGAGTTTCAGAAGTCTATGATTCCTGAATAGGAGCATGTGAAGAAGTTAATAATGCCCTCAGAAGGCTTGCAGAAGCTGATGGTTTGTGTTGCATTTTTCCATAGTCGTTTCTATATGGGCAAAGGAGGGGAGGCAAAAGATCTTTACTCCAAGGAATGGGGCCCCAGTTCACAAAATAGTTTTTGCAATTTGTCTCCAATTTAGACATGTCTTATTGTATTCCCTTAGCATATGGTGAAACTGGTCAATAAAAGTGCCTTCTCCAGCTCTCAACAGACTTGTTCCCTTTGCCTCCTCAGTGTCCCTGCTACTTAAATTCTATCCCTGTCATGGGTGGGAGTCAACACCAAGGGAGCATTAGGCCTTTCCAGATACAATGTGAAGAGCAACTGAGGGCTCACAGGAGGAATATTTGATTGCTAATATACAAATTTACACTTCAAATCATGAGTAAGGTTTAGAGAACGATGGGTCATGAGAAAACAAACAGAACACCCAAATAAAATTACTACGTGCAACAGAATGAGAAAATGAAGCCTTGTTTCTTATGGTTTTTTCTCTGTTCCTCTATCCCTTTTCCCCTCTAACATCTGGTAAGACTTCTCTCTCAGGAGAAGTGATATTTTAATTATTAACATTCCCAATTTCACAGAAATTTAATGTAACTTTGATACCACCGAGGCCTCTGTACTTATCTGGGGTTGGGTATTAGGGTAGAAGTCATCCAAAGGGATGAAGAAGCATATGCACAAATACAGGGCACAAAATGTCATCTAGGTTTAAAAAAAAATTCCTTTTATTATGATAAATAGAGTGCATTTGTTTTGAAGCTGGGAAGGACAAATGTGTAGAAGCTAAGGTCTCAGCAATTGCTGGGTCTCAGCAAGTATCTCTTGGGGTAGATGTGGAGAGACTTCAAGAGCAGCATGAGGGTGGGAGTGATTTGCCTGCAGAAATGCAGAAGGACAACACAGAGCGTGACCTCAGGTTTTTCATTTCTACCCTCCACCCTGAAAAAATGAAAACAGAAGTGTCTTTTCCTATTGCTGTGAACCTTACGTATCAGTGGGCTAAATCCTCTGAGAAAGTATTTAGACATCTGTTCAGACAGATCACAATCTCACCTTCTAAAGAAAATCTCTTCTGGGCAAAGACTGCGTCGCTGCTGCAATGTGCAATTCCTTTGTTCCTGGGGTTTGCAGCAGCCTTGGACTCTCTACAATGGCTGTGCTGGGATCGGTGCTGAATGCACCACTGGTGGTGAATAATTACTTGACCAGTTAGCAGACTCCTCAGACTATCTCCTGTGCGTTTACACCCTCCCCAGATGTATTGGACTAGAGGATTTCACAGGATGACCACCTGAACTTGTTTCCACTTGCAAGTTTGGTCACCAGCTTCACCAGAAATGGGAGACGAATCCTACATGCTCCCCAGGATTTCCTGTCAGGTACCAGTGTCTTCTCATTCTCTGTATATAACTACAGAGGCTGATAAGTAATGAGGGAGGGAAGATGTCAGACAGGAATGCCCTTGAAATAAGCTATTCTAACAATACTATGTCAGGATTAAGATAAGCACATCATCCTCAACTCTGTGTGAATGAACTGGGGCTATTTAGCAGCTCCATAATTCATTCAGGCTTTTTTTCTCTGAGTAAAGCACCAAACTCATTCATTATAGTTGGCTTCAGGGCTCTTGGGAACCACCCTCAAAGCTCTCCATCTTCAGCATGGACAATTAATCTGGACAAATAATTTCAAACAGTTTAAGAAACAGTTTGACCCCCAATGCAATATAATTAAAGGGTAAAGGGACATCTTGGTGTGGATCTTTAGAGAACATAAATTGAGCTGTTTATTCCTTGTCTCTGGAGCCTGTGCAAGGTTCAAATTCAGTTTATAAGCTTATCACCAAAATTCATTTTATAGAGTACCTTAAACTCCCACTCAGTCCGATCAAAGCCTTTCCGACATAAAGCGGCTGAGCTACAATGGGTTCCCTTGTTCAGTCAGCCAAGTCAATGTTCTTAATCAGTATAAAAACATCAGGAGTCAAATGGTGGTTTTTATTAAAATGCGTTTGATCAGCTTCCAAGGAGGTGACCGAGGTCTATGGAAAGAAGCATTCCTGCCTGCTCCTAGAAAATGCATGTGAGCCCTGCAAAAGCACTGGGCTCTTACAGGACCCTGTGCCTTGCTCATGACTGATCTCATTATCCTGGGAGCAGAGCACACCCTCTCACCCTTCACTCTAATCCTCCCCCAGCCTGACCTCTTTCGAGTTGCCTACTCCTGAAAACTCATTTATCTCAGCTCCTTCCACTGGATAATAATCAAGCCCCTGGGCTTTGCCAGGGATCAAAGAATGATTGCTCCAATTGTCTCAAAATCTATTGCTTCTTTAGATGCTGTCGCTGCTTATTCAGACAAAGTGACATTATGCTGAAAGTCCACAGCAGCTGCGGATTAGAGACAGGGCAATGTTTAAGAGGTGATGTGTGGGGCACAGCATCCATCTGACTTTCTGGGCACTCGCTCAGTTGCTCAAGAGAGAGTGGACGTACGCTCAAGAGCACCACACAGGCATGGCTGGCCCCAAGAGCTGCTTGTTGGTGGCACTCCTACGAGCCTTTTCCAAACACAGGCCCAGAAGTGACAGCCTCTGCTCAGTCGTGACGCCATATACACCCAGACATCCCCCACACATCAGAACATCTGTCTAGAAGCCAAGGTCCCCTTTTGAACTTACTGAACATAAAGTCGATTCTTCCAGCAGTAGGGAAGGAGCTCCCTGGAGCCCACACCCCTACAAAGCACAGACTGGGAGAAATGCCACATCCTGGGCTGTCTGGTCCAGAGCACTGATCACCACAAGCACCCTGGGAAATCAGTTATGTTGCCCAAGGCTTCGCTGTGACTTGCGATTGTCAAATAGCTGGAGCTTCCCACATTAAAACATGGAAGAATCAGGACAACACTGTCTTGCTTCAGGTCCCTGATGGGCTCACAACTTTCCTAATGTTTCTCTGCTACAAATGATCTTATTTCAAAAGTCTTCATGTACCAATTGCCAGAAACCGTTTACTACCACGAATAGCTCAGACATGGATCTCTGACTGGCTGAAATAGAGATGATCAAGACACATTCATGACAGTAAGGCTGTTATGAAATAGAATTATTCTCTGGAATAGCTCTAGACTTCAAATTTTTAGGGCCAGAAAATTAATGCTCACTATCTTCTGATCCTGGCAATTAAGCAACGACAACAAGGCAGTAGGGCCATTTTAGATCCATGTGCTGGGAAAAAGAAAATGACCTAACTAGTGAAGATGCTCTTCTGTATTCATTATATCATCTCCTCCCTCCAAAAGCCTGTCAACAGAAGCTGGCAATAAGACAACTATAACTGAGATGTTTGAGGAGATAGCTCATCAACAAGAGCTATTTGCACATGCAAGTCATCCACAAATATTTCCGCTGGGAAAACTAACCAAATTTGGCAGGTGAAGCCTTTTTTGCCCTTGGGACTATGCTTGAAACTAATAATTTGCAGTCATAAGCCCAGCTGGACACATCACTACCTCAAGAAGTTTAATCAGTGAAGACATAATCTCTGTTTAGGATTATTTGGACAGATTTTTCTCTCCCCAAGGAGCCACTGGGAGGCAGGAAGGATGTGTCCACACACTGATTGGTGCAGGAATCTGACTGATGGGAAGGAATCTCCAACCACGAGGTGGGAGTGGAGAGTGAGAAGGCATTTAACAGAAAATTTTCATTCTCTCATTTATTTACTTTTTAATAGCTTATGCATCTGCAGGGATTTGATCATTTTAAAGAACTTCAAATAAAGGACAAGAAAAGTAGCTGGTTCATCTTATGGTCTCTTATGCATATTCTTCTCTGTGGTGACCAGACAGAACCCCACGGAATGGCCTGTGGAAGTTGTGTCAGGGGAGATTTAGGTTGCATATTAGGGAAAGGTTCTTCACTCAGAGGGTGGTTGGGCACTGGAGAAGGCTCCCTGGGGAAGTGATCACAGCACCAGGTATGATGGAGGTCAGGAAGCATTTTTGCAACAATCTCAGGCACATGGTGTGATTTTGGGGTGGTCCTGTGCAGGGTCAGGAATTGGATTTCAATGATCTCTGTGGGTCCCTCCCCAATGAGGATATTCTATTCAATGGTCCTTGTGGGTCCCTTTCCCATTCAGGATAGTCCATGATTCTATGATTACCAATTCAGGCAAGTAGAAAAACTTGCACAAAGCCTGAACAACTGAGCTCTACTCCATTCACAAAATAAAAACATGAAGAAAAGAGCAGCTGAAGTTGTCCATGATTCCACACTTTAGAAAATATAAGCAGTTCCAAAGACTTTTATCACAGACTTGTGATAAAAATTTTACACCCATTTATTAAAATTTTTATCTGATGCCCTAGCAACATCCTATGAGTAATTCCTATCTTCAGGAGCTACATGGATGTTATATTTTTGTCACTATTTAACTATTTTTTTCATAAATGGAGCATAGTCATAGTTTTTCTTCCCAAGGCAGACTGGGTTGGATTTGAGGAGATGCATATGGAAGTGCACAAATCTTAAGAAACTCCCCCCAGGCTTCTGGCTGCTTGTTGTTAATCCATCCTCTCTCCAGTCCTGTCACACAATGTCTGTAATAGTACAGTAATGTAGTGTAAACACACTATGTTTCAATGCTGCAGTCAGTGCTTTCTCTTACACAAAGTATTCAATCTAAAGGAGAAGATAAGCAAATTACTAGTTAAAGAAACAGAAATGAAGCATTGTTTTTGCTCCTTTTTGCCTTGTCAGGTGCCCCCCAATCTTACCATCCTCCTTTCTTACCACAACACAGTGACAGGCAATTCAGATTTTCCCTCTGCAACCCTGAGCACCTTACCTGTGTCAGCAATCTCACAGCCCTGACCAGGTGTGACCACCCACCCTGGTATTCACACAGCCCAAAGCCATCTTGGTGCTGCTGCCCAGCTTCTTCCTGTTTACTAACAGTTTGTGCTCAATTATAACTGCCATGCTACTGAATCACTGAAAGATACAGGACCGGAGTTGAGTTTGGAGATTTCTAGGATTAAGACATCTTTCTTGTGCTGCTCAACTCTCTCTCTCTTTCTGAAATGCTTGTGGATTAGCAATTTGAAGAACCCATTTTTTATTGTATTCACCAAGCTAGATGCATCCTGATCCTGGGTAATGAGATCTCCTCATTCAAATTCCTAAAAGTGAAAAATAAACTACATGTTCCTGCAGCTCTTTGTAATACAATCAGTTACGTATCTGTGTGCGTAAAATATTGTTCACCTGCATTTTTTACCTGTCCTATGCAGTGATGGAAGATGGTTTTTCAGAGTAGTTGCTGCATTGTCATTGAAGAAGGCAGCTGACAACTTGGTTCAGTTTGTGTAAAGCATGCCAATAAGACTTACAGATGATCATTGTTGACACACTGTTAACTCTTAGTCACGATACTTATTGTGCTCTGTGTGAGATAATGACAGGTTTGAACCTACACCTTTGATAATAATACGGGGGTTTGTCATATATTTCAGAAGGAACAGGATGAGGAGGGTATCATTCTTTGTTCATTTATTGTTTCAACTAAGTGAGAGGAATCACGTAGGGCATTGACTGGAACAGTTCAGCGTAAATCCTTCACCTTTCCCAACTCTTGCTAGTGTCTAGTTGTTGATGTGATTAACTGGTGACCTAGATATCATAGGATGACAAGAAAAGTCCATGCTGCATGGAAAAGTCTTTGTTTTACTACAGCATTTCTTTCATCTCCTCTGGTGTTCACTGTTGTCTGAAGCAAGATACCAGACTTAATCAGCTTGGCCTTGCACAGCAACCTCCACGTTCCCATAAACATGGAAAGTGCATTTCGGCTTCTCCCTACCAGTCTAGATGCAGTGTCTGTGTGAATACTCACCAGACTGCTCCCTCCTTGCAGCCTCCACAAAACTAATTCCATGCTTCCCATATTTGCATCACAGTGCTACAGTCTGTCTCCTTCTCCATGATCCCAGGCTTCCAACAGAGTTGACCAGGCAGTCTTCAACTGGCAAAGTGAGTGGTCTGGAAAAGCACAGTGGTGGAAATGTGAAAAGAAGTCAAGGAGGTGTAGGGATTGTCTTATCCACCATGGAAACAGCTGCAGGATGGCTGTTTATCCATGCTCTGTCATCCATGAGGCTCAGTGTGGTGTCCCTCCCATCCTGCATGAAGAATGAGTTCTCTAATGCATCACAGCCAAAGAAACTTTGAGTGCCTGGATTTAACATGAATGAAGAGTGACAGTGTCACTTTTGATTGCAGGCTGAAACACAGCTGTTTTCACTAAAGCCCAAATAATTATGTAAGGAGTGAGAGTCACAAGACCTCTGACGAAAAAAGGAAACGGAGGCATAGTCTGAGAATATAAGGCTCAGATCCTAAGACCAGGATGGATTTGTGTTTATGTAGCTAGGTAGGTAGTGAGAAATGTGATTCAGATGTTTTTATGTGGCAGATCCACATAACTACAAACTGGGTAAAGCTGCCAGGTTTCTGTGCTGTTCCATTGTGCTTTAGGGAATTGTCACACCCCTGATGCTGTACTGGAGAGGAAGAAGGTGACTTCCCCCCTAGGGGAAGTCCAGTTTGTCATGCAAGAGCACCCCTGTTTTCCCAACCAAAAGCTGCACCAACCACTTTGCCAGGAATGGGAGAGCCACACCCCATCTGCAGAAAATAGAGGGTATTGCAACAAACATCCCTTAAAAAAATGCGCAGCTCATAATGGCTGCAGGCCGCAGCAGGCCATTTTCTATCCTTCAATTAGTGATCTCCAAATGACTCACTAGTGAGCATTGCATCAAAGACCTGCAATCTGCAAGGGCCATATCTAAGTATTCATTGACAGGACTGGTAGCACCACTTTTTTAAAGGTTGCCCAACTTCTCTTTATAAGGTCCCATTTTCTGTTTCTTTACATGTCTGCCAACCCTTTATCAGTTCCAGCTCACATGTTGCAAGCTTAGTGCATGCCAACAGCTCATTGTCTCCTAGTTAGGTTTGGTGGTTTGGTTTGGTTGAGTTTGGGGCAGATACCTTATTTTCTGTTTAATCAGTTTAGATGCTTCCATGGGAGATTTGTCAAAAACAAAGAAACAAAGAAAGGCAGAAACAAACAAAAACAACATAAAAAAAATGTTGCGGATTTCTTCCTATAATTGCTCCTTGCGGCAGAGAACTGAAATTTGTCAGGCAGATGGTCCTCAGGTCATGAAGTCCATGCTAAATGACTTTTCAGCTAATCAGATTGTCATGTTGCAACCCACGCAATAGGTGAAGCTTGGTCTCTTCATACAGCTACTGACTGTTTGTGCCGCACTGTGACAACATCACCAGAAACAGCATTTGACCATCTCAAGAAAGGAGAACTAAACTGAACACGGCGCAAGTATCAGGTGTGGGGAAGCAGGCTTGCGGGCGAGAACCTACCATCAGTGTGCAGTTGTCATAACTGAGTGATCCACTCATTCTCTGAAAAGGTAGAAACAACTTGGACCAAATCAAGAGAACGACCTGTGAGAGAGTCTGTTGTTGCTATCTGCTTCTGTCATCAGTTTTCTTTTAGTCCAGCAAAATGAGCCCTGCCAATTTGTACAAACTAATTTAAAAGAGGCTCTAAGTAATTTCTGGAGGTTAATACCATACAGATTCTCCAGGTAACTATGTGTGAATGATAGGCATGTGGCTGCTGCTTGGGCTGGGAAGACTGTTAAATCAGAGAGACACCATCAATCAACCAATTAGCATTGATTATTAAAGGGAAGAAGAATGGCAGCAAAGATATTGTAATCCTGTTTTCTGTACGATAAAACTGAGCATGTGTAAGCTCAAATCATTCCTGAGCCACGGGCATTGCAGTGTAAGGTGTCCAGAGTGGGATCAGTGTGTGGTAAGAACAGCCAGGGGGAAGAGGAGCTGTATCTTGGAGGAGAAAGATTCAGCAGTGAGACCAGGCAAGGGCAGTGAGACCAGGCAGCTACGTGGAGGTAACAGTAATAAAAGAGTACACATGATAGAAGTTAGAGGCTAAAGCAAGGGAAAGGCAGTAAAGCAAGGGAGATACTTGCAGGAGAACCAGTCAGATCCTGTACACTTCCCACTCTCCTCCTTCAAGGACAGAAACAGGGCTAGAGAAGCTTCTTCCTGTTTCCTGGGTCGGTCCCACTCACTCCAAAGCATAATAGAATGCCCTTGCCACTTCAGGACTGCAGTGGTGAAAAGCATGGGTCCCCGTTGGGGTACACGCTGGCTTTTAGAGCTGCACAAGGTGTGATGGGATTTGCCTGGACAGGTATTTGCAGCACCAGAGGGCACCAGACAGCAAGGAGCAGGTGTTAACTGGGTCCTTGGGGTTACAGAGTTACAGGGGCAGGAACAGGGGCCTGAGTTGGAAAAGTAGACAGGAGGGGCCATACATCATGAAGGTCAGAGTGGTGATCTCAGAAAGCTTATCTACTTTTTTCATTCGCTCTCTGTAACTGACTTGGAGTAAATCTCAAAATACGTGGCTTCTGGGATTTCTCTCTTTGTTCTGTCACATCAAGAAAATAAGATTTCAATATAAACTCAACCTACCCCCTCGACTAACTCTATTTCCCTGAACTGGACATGTCCATACCAATCATGCCCCAAACATGGCTTAGCAAAACACTTTAGAGAAGAGAGAACCACTGGAGTTTTTTAACTTTGCAAGTGTGGTGAAACTTATGCTGCCGGTCTGTATGGTCAGCACTCACACCCCTAGAAGCAACGAGACACAGGGTAAATCTTTCAGCCATTGCACCACCAATTGCAGCCCCCTCAGCCTCATGCCAGATACCATCTGTGCTCCCCTGGTATCTGTAACTGAAGTCACTGGCCCTCTGTTAACAACCCCGGTGGCAAGAAAGCCCAGAGGCACTCCCTGTGACACAAATCTCTGCACTAATATAATCATTTGAACCCTGGAAAAATCAGGCTTCCTTTTTTCCTCTGTGTCCTTGTGCTCTGAAATTAGATTTCCTTAGATGTAGGGTAATTAATATGAGTCCTTTCCTCAAAAAAAAGCACATCAGCTACACACTTTACTCTTCAGCTGCAAACTGAGAGAAGTATTACAGCCTTCCTACACAGCCTGCTCAAAACCCAGTCTCAGGGCTCTAATGGACTGTTGAAGAGAAGCAGATGTGGCCAAAGCAGACTCCCAGCCTGGGAAATACTTGAAGAGAAAATACCCTACCTGGCATGCTGATTTATGGATGTGTTCAGAGCTTTCAATTGTTCCCCAGCTACATAGATATCTTCTTCTTTCTACCTTACAAATTAGATCCTTTAAATCCCCCATTTAAGTTCTTTCCCACTAAACATTTTAGTCAGGCTGCCAGATTTTTATCCTTGGGTTTTGTCACAGTAACTGCTCAGAGCAATAGTGGCCTCCTTTGCAAAGGTCACTGCAGGGCCTTTCAGCTAAATTAGCTGCTTTAGGTCTGACAGCTCCTCATGTAAACTCACTTTCCTACTGCTCAGCTTGAGTTTCACAGCAAGCTGGGCCACCAAGAGTGAAAGGATGTGATCTACCAATCACACCAGAAATTAGAAACACCTTGTTTGGGAATGAAAACTAAGAAAAATATGAGGATGCATCTGAATAGAAAAAAGTATTCAGAAAACCTTGATGTGTCATCTTAATCATCTTCCTATTCATGAATGTACTTGAAACCTCTTACAAGGTTATGATAAGGAGTTGCTCACCAGTGTTACAAGAAGACAAAGCGTTCTCTTTTTTTTTGAGCAGCAAGTTACAACATGAAAGTGAACGTGGTGTGCAGAACACTTTTCACCTCCACGTTCCCATCCAGAACTGTATTTTCCCTTGAAAAATGATGAACTACGTCCTACAGCTGTGCTACATATTTCAGACTAACAAGGGCAGAAGTAAGGTCACACCAATTCTAGAGCACTGTCTATTGAGACAAAGGGACTCAGGCTTGTGTCATGTGCTCTGTATTTCATGCAGCATAGATTTAGACTATTTCCTGAATCCCTTGTTTTCCTGGGGACATGGCAACAGTTTATGTACACTGAAGTTAGAGACATGGCCAGCTTATGCATTTTTCCCTTCCTCTATCGAACATTGTCTTGTTCCTTTAAACCCGGCTTAACCTTACTTTGGTTCCTGTTTCTTCAGGGCACATACACCAGGAAGAGAAGTGAAAGCAGCTATTTCTGTTTCTTTTGACTGTTCTGAGGAATGCCTGAATGCTTGAAAGTGAGTAAGAGCCAGAGACACCTCCAAGACGATGACTGAATCTCTAGTTCCAGTTCAAAACAAAAGGGATCCTTGAACTAAACTTCTGGTGCAAAATTTCATGTCCTCGTCTAGTAACAGGACTTTGATCTGCTGCCAGCAACGTATGGTCAGACTCTGCAGGAGCTGAACAGTAAACCTGGGATTCATGTCACTGAACACCTGCTGTCTAAAAAATTCAGATGGTCATCTAGGCCTCCTAGATGCAAACAGACGACACTTCATCACATCCCTTTTATACCCACTTTGAGCTGGTACAAATCGTTCCTGGGAGGCATCTCCTTGTCTCCATAGGGTGTGAAGACTTGTATGAGCTAGATGCTGAGCTATCAGGCTGGCCTTAGGTGAGAGGCACTGAAATAATCTTAACAGCTATGTTTATCTGTGTCTTTTGTTCATTTGAGCATTTATATCTGGGAGCTCCTGATGCTGTAAATTCCAAGGCATTCAGAGGACGGACAGTGGTATCTCCAGTGATCTCATGACTCTGTTGCTTTCTGGCTGTTTTTGTTTTCAGAAAGTTACTTCCCTTCAACCAGGAACATGATTCTAGAATTCCAAAGATGATGGAGGAAAAAAAAGGGGAAGTTACCTATATCCCACTCCTAATGGCATCTGAAAAATGTCCAAAAGCTGCTCTTAAATTAGTAATTGCTCTGTGAGCAATGGAACTAGTGACTCCTCATTTCCTATGGATTCCTGTTTACAGTTAAATTCTCTGGTGCTTAATAACGTACAAATGCCAATTACAGCTTCTCTGGCACTTGGAGAGGACATAATGATCCACTCCCACGTAAAGTGTCGTGCCAGATCTGAGTTCTGCTTGGGTCTTTCCTCCAGTAAAGGCATATACAGGATATGTCTCTTCTAGAGAGACATCTACTTTCCTGACTGGAATTGAGTATGAGTTCAAGGACCTGAGTGGAATGACAGCAAAACATAGCCAGTCTTCCAGCAAGCAGCAAGCCTCTTGAAAACTCAAAGATAATCCATTTATACTGCAAAGAAGTAAACTGAGAATGGAAATTGAGAATGGAAATACTTTTCTCTCTGTTCAACTTTCAATGAAAACTTTCCTTCACCTCTGCCTCTTTTTCCCGTTACATCACAGCTCTGAAGGCGCAGACCTGGCAGATGGCAAAAAAAAGAGTAGTTGCTTCTGTTACTATTTAGATACAGAGCACCTTAATGTATGCTAGTAACTGCTGAGTTGGGTGGAGAAGCTTCCTGATGGAAAATTGTACCTCCCTTTGAAAAAAAAAAAAAAGAAAATAGGAGGTACTTGGAAAGATAAAGGGCAATTCAGTCCTTTGAATGTTCATATCATAAAACTGAATACGAAATAATTACCATAAATGAGGCAACTAGTTCCTACACCCTCTGCAACCTGGATGACATCCTTCTGTGTCATCAAAATAAAAGTTACTTGCAGAAAACACATCACTTACTACCTTATCTCAGTTACCCAAGCTCACACATACAAAAGAAGAAGACCAAAGTCTTCTAAATTAGTTCTCTCTACAAAGAAATTTAACTCTGCAAAGATTTTAAGTCTATTTCTTTCTCCAAAACTACTGGCACTAGGACAGGCATGATTTTATCCCTAAACAGGGTGTTCCTTAGGCTCTTTGCCAATTTAATTGGCTTATTCATATCCTTCCCTTCCAGATTACCTCAGGGTGATTTACATGTTGGAGGCCTATAAACACTGATGAATCAGTACATGAAAACCAAAAACATTGTTCAGTGTCTGACAGGGTCCTCACTGGTTTTTGCCCCCAAATTAATTGTTCCCACTGGAACAACCTAGTATGTCATCAACCTCTGACATCATTCTAATGCTATACAGACAAAAGAGTTGCTAAAATACAATGGCACTACTGTAATTTATTTTTACCAGTGTTTCCAGGTACTCTGTAGAAGCAGGCAACAGGCGATGTTTTCAAATGGGAAGGTAGAGATGTTCCCAGTCTGGCTTCTTCAGCTGACTGAATGCCATTTTGAAGACTGTCTCCTTCTGATTTTCCATCAATAAGTCACTGTGACTGAGCACTAAAGAAATCCAAATAGAAAGACAATTTAATTTCCTCTCTCTGAGAAACATAATTTTTGTTGCAATAGCTCAACATTTACGTTAGTATGGTTTTCTTTAGAAAGAGCTGGTGGACTTCCAGTGAATTCAAAACAACTTCCTTCACATGTTAAACCTGAACTACACCTCTAGAAAATATTTTGCAGGCCAATTAAGGACAACTTTACCTCACCCAAATACAGAAACAAGCAAAGATTTGTATTCATGAATAAAGAAAAAGCTGAAAGAGGTTCGTTTTACCTTTTTGTCAATTAAAGTCTTGGACTTGCATGTATCTCCGGTTTGTGACACGAACACTTTCATAGAATCATAGAATGGGTTTAGTCAGAAGTCACCTTAAAGATCATCTAGTTCCAACTTCACCAGACCCCATCCAACCTGGCCTTGATAAAATGGTTTTGATAAATGCACTAGAAAGCTTTACAGAACACACTTCTCTACAACTTTGGTAACAATTTACTGTATTTTGCCTCAGTATTCTCACGAAAAGAAGTCACTCTATCCTCCTTTAGGGAATTACTATACCCCATATTCAAACACATTACATTTCCCCCTTAAATGATATGTCCTTGCAGTGCCTTTCCTAAGCAAGCTCCTTGCTTCTAGAGCAGAGCTATTACTGGCTATACAGCCACTCATGGAAATACAGGACCCTTCCAATAAGTTCCCATTTTGCTTTCCAAAATAATCTCCATGCTTACACCAATCTCTCTAAGGTCATCAACCAGCACTTTTTAATCCATTTCACAGCAAGATTTCCATAATGTCTTTAAAAGCCACAGGTTGCATCATAAGGCAGTCCTCACCATTCTGGTACTTGTTTTCACAAGGACTTTGGCATATCAGCTGCTTGCTAATAAACTCAGTACTCTTAATAACAGAGTCCATGCACTTAAATACCTGCCGGAGGATGAACACTTCTCTACCATTACAGCTGAAATATTTCAAAGTCCAGCACTTTTAAAACAGTGCAAATGCCTTAAAACTAGTTTCCCTGTTTGCACTGGCAGTTGTGGTTACAGGTGTCATGCACTTTTTAGCTCTGCTTAGATATTAAAACTTGCACATAAATTCACTCATGTTTGCATTCACTGTGTTTATCTACAAAAAATCTGCAATACATTTGTCATGCCCACGTTGACTCTATACAACATGTTCATACAGAAGTTCTAAGCAACATCACAGAATTATTACAGTCCATATATGTAAATGCAAGTGAGCCACTGCATGAAATTTTTAATATATAATAGAGGAAAGCGAATGTGTAATGAAATGGTGGGAAGAATGAGGGGTGAACTCCCTAGAATTAAAGCATATATATACATAATTTTTATAAACAGCTGGAATGTTTGTCCTACTGAATACTTTAACAACACAAACCAGTAAATAGATTCAGATCTCATAAGAAGTCCATTTCAGGACCTGATCATTTAGAGTAATAGAGAAGCATTGCCTAACCGAGAGAAATAAACAGAACCCACACTCCAGACTCACTGCAGGAAAGTGGAGAGCTGGCAGCCCTTCGAATTCCTCCTCTTTGATCCACAATGAAAAAAGATAATAAGGGTGTGCGTACTCGCCCTTGTCTAGTTTTCACTTTCTTCAAGAAAAGGAGTTATGCTGATTCAAGGCTCTAGCTGTGGCCCAGAAGAATTTTGTCCTTACACTCCCCACACATTAAAACTCTACTTGTTAAAAAGTTCTCAAGATTTTCTCTCCCTTTCCTTAATTCAATCAATTCTAGTAACAGGCGCTTCTTTGTTGCTTGTCACCAAAGTATTTTAAGCTCTTTGAATCCTGTCTCGTTTTAGACTTGCTTCTAAAGCAGTCAGATCTGGCCTTCAGCTCTTTGTTTTTCTTTCAAAACCTTATTGAACGAGTTGTGCTCCTCTGCATTCACTTCAAGGACACCACGTTTTCTTTTGTCATGATAACTCTCACACTGGAATGCCTCAAACAATTAAATGCAAAAATAAAACTATCTTTTCCATATATTATTTTTAATAGCATCCCTATGGCTATGAGTTTCAGATAACCACTGAAAAGGACATGCTGGGGGTCACAATGCAGAAAATTAGGCTAAACCCTTGCAAATTGTAGTTCAGGCAAGAAAAGCAGTGCATCTTATTCAGGAATGTTCAGTTTATGACTCTCTATTTACAGCTTAGGTTGCAACAGGGATTGACAGCTGCAGTAGGTCTGGCCTGCTCATCCACAGTGGGCACTCTTTCCTATAACATTAAATGTAAGCGTGTGTTTTGTGAGCATGAGTATTGTATAGAAAACCTGCTCCGGCTTCCACCCAAGCCAACAGGAAAACAAAACAGGCAAGGAGTCAGAGCTTTCCTTTCTTTACTTTTATTTAAATGTCAGTGTTTTATGTGGTCGTTTATTAAATAATAATAACACAATAATGCCCAGAGGCTCCAATTAAGACTGGGAAGTTGCTGCAGAGGGATTGTGCAAAGGCGGAGGAAGGGACGGCGGGCTGAGAATTGGCCGGCTCCCCAGCGGCGAGAAGCAGGGGCTGGGAGCTGGGAATGGGAGCAGGGGCTGGAAGCAGGGGATGGGAGCAGGGGATGGGAGCTCGGGCTGGGAGCAGGGGATGGGAGCTGGCTCCTCTCGGCGGGCGGCAGGGACTGCTCCCAGCGCTCCCCGTCACCGGCAGCAGCAAAACCCTTTGTTTGCGTGGGAGTTTGATGTTACTTTGGTTTTGGGGTTTTATTCGTTTGGGTTTTTTTTAATGTCAAGACATAGAGCAACCAGGAAGACACACAAAGAGGTTTTCTTCAAAGTAGCTGAGGGAAAAAGAAGAGTGTATGTAGCTGTATATGCTAATTCTCATTAATTAAAACCAGAGTGCTGTGCTGGAGCTGTGCACAGGCTT
Source organism: Eopsaltria australis (assembly GCA_034509425.1). Lineage (NCBI taxonomy): Eukaryota > Metazoa > Chordata > Aves > Passeriformes > Petroicidae > Eopsaltria > Eopsaltria australis. The sequence goes on along the minus strand of JAVTVJ010000177.1, from coordinate 3,711,608 downwards.
TATTAGCTAATATTAAAACAAAGGGTTGATCGCCTTCCACAGTAATTTTACCTTGGCAAAGCTCTGTTTGCTGCAGTGGAGCTACTCCTCGCTTCACACCAGCGTGAGCACAGGATCAGGCCAGGAGCCCTCAGGAAGGACTCAAAAGCCGATAACAAAACAAAAGGATAAACAGGAGGCACATAGGGAGGACAACCCTAAGGAGTGGGATAAGAACAAGCGTGTTGCTCTTGGCAGAAAACAACTGGCAAAAATTAATTGCGTAGTCAAGTCTCTTGCTCAGTTCTTTTTGTTTTGTTATGAAACAGGATTTGCTTTTATTATAGAGGAACAGGATATATTTCAGGAGAAGAATCTGAGCTGGGTAGGTGTTATGGCAAAACTAAATTTTATGGGGAGATTTGAATGAAGGCAGAGTGGAATTGGTTCACAAGATGGGTGCAGTTGTTCCGGGCTTAAAGAAAAAAGGGCAGCATGAGTGAAAGTCCTCTGAGGAAAGCAGGAGGACTGAAGGAAGTTATTATAGGAAAGCTGGAGTGAACCAGAATGTGTGGGATTGACACAAACCCCAAATTAATGCATCAGCAGAAGAATGCCAGGCCCCAAAGGTGAGGCCTGAAACTGAAGGGATGAACAACTCAAGAATGTCCAAGAAGGGGGACAAAGGTGATGAGAGGCCCCTGGTTAGTGAGGAAAAAGGGTGAGGAGGCCAGTGGAAACTTTGTCTCCTGAAATGGTGAACAGAGAGACCCTGAACTGTGGGTGGAAAGGTGAAACTAAAGATTCCCTGGGAGAGAGTTCTAGAAAACTGGTAATTTCTGAGCATCTTCAGGCTAGAGATGACCTAAGTCTGGGGAAGAATTTTGGAAACAAGGTCTGAGGTGGGGAAACAGGTCGTTGGAAATACTTCACAGAAGAACAACCATGACCTAAAACCAGCTTTCAGACAGAGAAAAAAGAGCAGATCAGCTTGAAGGATGACAGAATTAGCAGTGGTGGTAGAGAAAGGACAAGGAGTAGGTTTGCTAGGAGAAGATGGGTGCTGTCTTTTGTTTCATGAATGGAAAAGGTATGCTAAGTAAGAAGTACTGTATGGGACTGGCAGAGGGGAACAGAGGGGTGATTGATCAGTGGTGAAGAAGTAGGTCAAGCCATAGGTGTGTGTAGATGGTAGAGCACACATACATAGCACCTGCCTGGGAGAGCAAGGAGCATCCTGGAGGTCAGCTGCAGTAGGAGGGAAGAAGTTTTTGAGAACAAAATGTAGCCAGGTACTACGTGAAAAGAACACAAGGATGGATAAGACAGGTTAGATAGTGACAGAGGAGTTGAACTCTTAGTAAACAATCTGGAAAACTAGTTTTAACTCAAGTCTCCAGTTCTTCATTGTTCTATGCAGAAAGTTGAGCTTGATAAAAGCAAAATTTTCAGCTGGCTTCCACGCAAAATTTCCAAAGAGGTAACAGGCCTGCAGGGGAAAGTATCTGCCCATTTCTTATGTGTTGCAAGTGAACAGAATGAACAGTGCCTCAAACCTCCACCTAGTCCTGAAGAAGCCAATAGGAGACAGTTAATACAGCTCAGTTGTCACTCTGTCCTATGCTGGCTTGTTCACTAACACACTGGCACAGAAGAAAAACCTGACCTTTACTATACCTCAGCTCAACACAGCTGTGTAAGCTCACGGAGGATCTAGGCTCCAGTCCACTGCAAAAGTGGAAAGATGTTCACAGCTCAGCGTATTTGACTTCAATGGTTCTTAATTTACATGTTCAGTATTACTCACATTATTAATATCTGGCCTGTAATTTTTTTCACCATTCCAGCTCAATATATTTTTAGTTGACTCAATTCTACTCTCCAATTAATATGCAATACCATGCTGCTCCTTTACCCTTAGAATCAACTAGGAAAAGTTCTTTCACAAAGATGTAAGAGAACATTTTGAAAAAAAAAATCTTTTCATAAGAAGTACAGTTTTCCTTTCTGCTAAAGCACTGTGCCAGATTTTCTTTTAAGATCAAGAGCAAAGCAGAGTTTAACATGGTGCAGTGTTTGTCCAAAATCCAGGCAGAGAAAATTATACGTGAAGTTTAAAAATGTGAACTCTTAAAAATAATAAAAGGTAGGAAGAAAACTGATAGGCACAATGTAAACATTTGTGTATAAAAATGTTTGATGTTGCGGGGTAAGGGTATTCAGGACATGGTGGTGTAAGGCAATCTTTAGGTTGCAGTAGCATTTCCAGTACCTCATGACACTGCCGTCCTTATACATCATTACTTTTTTTGGTGATCCTACACAGGTTGTGACTGACAACAGATAGAAAAGAATACTGATTCATGCTTTGCTAGTTGATGCCTTCCTGAAATCACTGAGGTAATTGCAGTAGTCAGAGTGCAAAATTTTACTAATTTTACTCAGTGCTTCCTAATTATTCTATATCCAGGTCTGTTAGCACAATTCATGCATATACACCAGTGAGTTTAATAATTTTCTTTTTATAGCTTCAATATATTATTCTGAATATAGGTGAACTGACTCAAATGGGTTATTCCTGCTTCACATCCTTGCAAATTGTCACATTTTAACTCCAGCCAGCAACTACGCACCACACAGCCACTCACTCTCTCCTGGTGGGATGGGGGAGAGAATTGGAAAGGTAGAAGTGACAAAACTCATGGGCTGAGATGAAGATATTTTAAGAGGGAAAGCAAAAGCTGTGCATGCAAGCAACACGAAACAAGGAAGTCATTCACCGCCTCCTGTGAGCACGCAGGTGTTCAGACATCCCCAGGAAAGCAGGGCCCCAACAGTGACTTAGGAAGGCAAATAGTGTGACTATGAATTTCCACCCCTCTCTTCTTCTTCTTCCCCATCTTTATATGCTGAGCATGATGCCACATGATGTGGAATGTCCCTTTCATCAGCTGAGGTCAGCTGTTCTGGCAGTGTCCTCTCCCAACTCCCTAAGCACCTCCAATCTCCTCATTGGTGGGATAAGCAGCAGAAAAGACCTTGATACTGTGCAAGCACCACCCAGCAAAAATGGAAATATCCCTGGATTATCAACACTGTTTTGGTCACAAATTCAAAACCTATCCCACACCAGATACTGCAAAGAAAATCAACTCAATCCCAGCCAAAACCAGCACACCAGTAACATGTTTAAATTCCACTGTGACTTCGTTGTAGTCATTTTGTATTATAAACTTCCTGGGTTATTCTCAATAGTCTCACATCACTGAAAGCATCAATATCATAGAATCCCTTTTTGTAAAAATACTAAGCCTTACCTAAAGCCCACCTAACCCACAACTAAAGATTGGGGTTTATTTTCTCCCATACTAGTGCTACTGGAGGAGTGCTCAGGAAACTCATTTCTCTGGCACTTATAAATCTTCCTCTTATTTCCAGTTTGGGTGAGGTAACTGACAGTTCCTGTATCAACATAGTCTTCATCACTAAAATAGATCTCTTATTTTTCCCTTGTGCTTTTAGAGAAAAATCATAGACTTCAACAGTTAGTAGGGGTAATAGCACTTAAATAACAACACTTCAATTTCCTGGGGCTAGTTTTTCCCTTTTATATTATTCTAATCAGCTCAGTTACCTTTACCTATACATATTCTGCTTTTAATTAATCTTTTCTGAATATGTGGAAGTACATACAGCATTTTAGAGGAAATGGGTGTTTAGAATGTCTTTTATATTGGGAAATATATTTCTGTACTTCTGGTGACAATACCTTAGTAGCTCAGGCCTAAGAAAAAGATTTATCCTGTGGAAAGTCAGTGCGTGTTGCAGGTTCAGGTCATAATTTTCGGTACAGTTTATCAGCATAAATCAACATCTAAAGAAGCAGAGCTGACCTCTGCCTTTCATTCCTGTTCCTGTGTATTCTTTCCCTTTGGCCAGCACCATCTACATTCCTATATAGCAAAGCAGACTGAGAAATTAATTCAGTTTTTTTTTTTTTTCAGCTGCTTTTTCCACCTTACAATTCCTGTACTAACCTGCATTTTTCTCAACTTAACTAATCCTTTCTCACTTGGCACCATACAAACACTTCACTGACATCATGGCAGATAACAACCACTGCATTTTGTTCACAAAATCTGCAACCACAGTGTGTACCTAATACATAAGAAACCTTTGGTACCCATGCCCAAATTCAAGTGGCATGACACCACTTAAAATGAGTTTTGTTCACTTGGGGTGAAAGGAACAAGCCCTAGAAACTGTTCGGCGAATCAGTGGTCCCGTGTTGGCAAGCACGACGGGTTAATGAGAAATGAGCCACCGATGAAGTGGGAAGAATGTGGCACAGAAAAAAAGATAGGGACTTTGATGTGGATCCTGCATCAAATGAATAGGATGTCTCAAGGAAAAGGAAGAGGAAGCTAAGTCAAGACCGTATATAAAGAGAATGAGAGGAAAACAGCAAAAAAAAAATAAAAAGAAAGAAAAAAAAACAAAAAAGAAAACAAAAAAGAATGGGGAAATGGAGCAATGGCAGAAGGAAGGGGAAGAAAAGAGAATGCACAAAGCCTAACATTTGGTCCACTATGATATTTCCATCACCATCCCAAAGCAATACACTGAAAAGGTTACCTTCTCACCTCAATCAGGGCTGTACAGAGGTCAAAATATTGTCTTGAGTCAGGACTTGCCTTTTTACAAGTGCCATGCTTGAAGTACAGATTCAATAAAATCTAGCACAACGCCAGTTATGAATAAGCTCTCCCACTCCCAGTATTAATAAAATTTGTGGGTACTATTTATTTTAAAAAGATGCTCATAATACATAATTTTAAAGGCACCCCATGTAGCACATAATGGGGCACTGCAAATTGGTTATATAATAACTAAGCAGAAGAAAGAACAATATAAACAGTGGTTTGCAGCCTTGACCCTATGGTGTTTCCTGCCACAATGAAAGTAAAAACACATGTTCCCTGACAACCATCAAGCACTTTGTCACTGCTGTTGGACATTTCGCTGCCTTAGGGCTTGTCTACATGCAAAGCTACGTTGGTTTGGCTGGGTTTAATTTGCTGCAAAGGGCTGTGTGAATTCTTATTTTGACCTAAATCAGACTTGCTTCAGTTTAGTACAACAAATTAAAGGTCAGATAAAAGCCAAGTAACTCTGTTGATTAGGACAATCACAGTTCTAAACAATTGCTTACAATTATAGTGCTGCCTGTGCTGGCAAAAGCTGAATTTCTAGTAGCTTATCTTCATGAAGTTTCACCTGATTCCTCAGATTGTCTTTACTGACTTAAATTGTGCCTGAATGATCTTCAGGATCACATGTTTAGCATAATCAAATCTTTGCTTCTGCTGCTGAATTCAGAATATATATCAAAAAGAATAATTTCAATGGAAAGTGATGGTTACTCTGAAATTTATCTTTTTTTTTCCCCACTACCGCACCCAAACACAGGCACTTCTCAGCATACAAATGATGTCAGAAGCAGGGCACAGGGCTCTTCAAACTAAACAGGTGCATCCTACACACACTGAGAGACACTTGGGGTTTCCTTAATTCAAAGCCTGTAAGAGCAATTTTGCCTTAGTCTTGCTGGGTGAAGTGCTTGGTAAGAATATTTAACACTGGTGCCCAAACACAGGGAAACCTAAGTGCTTAGGGAAATGTAATGAAAATGAAGAATTAAACTAATGGAAAACCAGCTAGCATTATTCCAAAGAGTGTCCACAGAAGTAGTTATACCGGTACAGTAATAGTAGGACAATTGTAACACTGTAATAACATCAGTACATTTCCTGAGTCTTGCTGCAGAGAAGCAGAACTTGTCTTAGTTTTAGAAAGGCTTGTCAGCATCCTTATTTCCAAGGAAACACTCTAAGTACTTCCTCTTCAAAGGAACAGCTCACAGCAGAGGATTCATTTTGCCATTTTCCAGTATTAATTTTAGGCCAAGGCAACTCAGGCAAGCATAGGGTAAACTTCACCTAATTGATCCAACACTGTCACAAGCTATCTGTCTCGGAAATCATTTGTTGAGAGGGAAGGCTCTGCTAGGTCACCCCACCACCTGAAACCTCAGCTACCCCAAGAGCAGCACAACCACAGTGCCAGCACAATCAGATCGGTGTTGAGTCTGACTGGGTGCCGCTATGGCTTAATTAACAATATATGCCACACACCCAACATGTACAGCGTGTCCTGCTTCCAAAGGATGGTAAGGTCTGAGAGGGTTTTTATGCCATTAGAGAAAACCAAGCTTGCATTTCAGAACACAATCAAAAAACACCAAAGTGTTAAAACTTTATGAGGACATATTCATAATTTGGTCGTTCAAAGACAACCTGTCTTTGTGTTCATGATTAAATTAACAATACTAGATGCAGAAAACCTGGAAGTTACATATATTTTGGGGGCTATCAGCCTCTGTTAGCTTTCTTACTGTGGTGACCTGTAACACAGTTTGTTTCAATCAGGAAGCTGCACAGGAAAGAGCTGTGCTCTTCCCAGCAGCAGCTTTACAGTTCTTTGAGCCTCTTCCCTCTCCACCCTCCTTAAGCAAGAATGTGCTTTAGCAACTGCAAAGAAACCACTCGGTTACGCCGTGACACAGATCCCGACATCGTGAGGCCTTTCCATGCGTGTCCTTAGCTGTCACCTCGGGCACCCGCACGCTCCCCGCTCTGCCCTCACCATGGAGGCCACTAAACGCACTTTGCCCCCGATTTCACATGCCGACAAGCGCCACGCGGACGTACATCCGCCGCCCGGGCCGCTCGACACCTCCGGTACCAGGAGGCCGGGCAGAACCATCGCCCCCTTTGTGTCGCCGCGTCCCAAGGGAAGCTGCCAACCCTTCCCCGGGGTCCCGCCGCGTCCTCCGTCCACACCCCAGCCCGCACCCTCCCAGGGGGGATTTAAACCAGAACCCGGAAGCCTGCCCTGCCGGCGCGGTGCACGCCGGGAGCTGTAGTCCTAGCTCCCCAGTGGCCATCCTGCCTTGAGCGGCGGGAGCCGGGGCGGGGAAACCACGAGTCCCGTGAGCCTCTGCGGCGGGGGGGACTGGCGTTTGAACCGGCGGCGTTGTTGTTGACGCCATATTGCTGGTGCGGGGGTTACGGCCGGGAGCGCCATCGCCGCCGCCATCGCCGCCGCCCGGGCCCCGCCATCGCCATCGCCCCGCATCGGCCGCCCCGCACCGCGCACCTGGGACCGGCACCGCGCCCGTCGGCACTGCTCACGTCCCGCCACCGGCCGCGGGCGGAATTTGTCCCGGCCGGGTAGGGCGGAGCGGGCGGGGAGAGCGGAGATCCAGCCGGACTGAGCCGGGGCTGCTGCTGCCGCTGCCGGGGCCGCTCCCTAGAGAGAGGCCGGCGGGGAGGCGGCGGAGGCGGCCCTGACGCAGCCGCCCCCTCCTTTCCCTTCCCTCCCCCCCAGCCCACTCCAGACAGCGGGGAAGACGCCTCTGGGCAGGGCCGGCTGCTGCTGTCTCCACCGCTGCCCCTCGCTCCGAGCCCCCTCGGCCGCTCCGCGCCATGGCTTGCGGCGCCACTTTGAAAAGGACTCTGGATTTCGACCCGCTGCTGAGTCCGGCGTCCCCGAAGCGAAGGCGATGTGCGCCATTGTCAGCCCCGGCCTCAGCCGCCTCCTCCTCTTTCGCCGCCGCTGCCTCCTCCCCGCAGAAATACCTGCGCATGGAGCCCTCGCCCTTCGGAGAGGTGTCGTCCCGGCTCACCACAGGTGAGGGACGGGGCATTCCCCGCGCCCGGCAGCCCCCCCCGGGGCACTTCGGCGGCGAGGGGGCTGGGAAGGCAGCCGGGAAGCGGGGAGGAGGAAGAGGGGAGGGTTGGGTGGGTCTGGCGTCCCCCTCCAGCCATTTTCTGCTGGGCTGTGCGTCTGGCAGCGGCCGGGGCGATCCCTGCTCGGCTTGGCACCGAGAGACACAATAGAAATGGCCGTTTGCAGCAGGAGAGGAGGGGGAGGAGGGACGGGGAGGAAGAAGGGGGGGCGGGTTGAGCCGATGCGGGCGGGTGGCCATAGGAAAGGGGTCGGTGAAGGCGGGGGGGGTGAGGCTGGAGAAAGGGACTCGAGCGGCGGAAGGGGGGGGATAGGGGTGCTGTTGGGGGGAAGCTTGATCCTAGGAAAGGAGGAGGCTTTTTTTTTTTCCTCCTGTTCCACGGGTGCCTGGATGTGGCAAGGAGAGCCGCAGGGGCGAGTCAAGCTGCGGAAACGCCGGGGGCGGCAGGGGATGGGGATGTGACCGAGGTGGGGCTGGGGTCGGGAGTCGGCGAGGCCCAAATCGATCCCGTCCTCGCAGCCATTATCGGTGGGTCGAGGCGGCGGCCCCTCCTCCCGTTGCTCAGACATCGGGGGAGGGCGAGGGGGGCAGGGCGGGGAGGCCGGCCTGTCATCCATCACCCGCAAAACGCCAGTGGGAAAAGGCAAAAGCGGATAAAACAAAGGGGTAATCCCACTTCCCAGCCTCTTAATACGGGCCGTCGTCCCGGGTAACCCATTCTGTGTTATCCTTAAAAGTTCCGTAGGAAAACCGAACGTTAAAAGCGGTTGTGTGCAAGGGTGTGAGTTGCCTGTAGGGCAGATAAAATGGAATCGGGCGGTCTCCTCGTCTGGGAGACGCGGGGCAAGAACGAAACCCTTTTGCATTCTTAAGGTGCGAGACATGAGTCAACCGGCGGCCCTAAAAGCTCCGAGGTCTGCTTGTGTAATGGTTGTCAATTAAAAATCAACCGAGTTCTTTTTAGCAGAGAGTAGGGAGAGAAGAAAGGAACGAATCTTGGTTGGGCACGCGAGATTGATTGGCCCGTGCCATGCTTAGCCCAATGGGCAGCTTCCAGCAGTGCACTCAGGGACTGTGCAGCTCGCGGCCATGAGCGGCTGTAGCGCCGAGGTATGGATGGATCCGTGTCCTTTGTGTGCAGGAAAAAAAAAAAGCCCTCTGCAGTTGTTGCAGCAGAATTCCTTCCCCTGTTGTATTTGGTACTCCCTTTTATAACAAAAGTTGGCTCCAGGTTGCCAAGTACTAAGTTTGAATGTTAAAATTGCCATCTCCGCGTAGGACAGTGCCTTGTTTCAGTATTCTTAGTTTGGAAAACGGTACCACACAATACAATTTTTTAGAGGTTTTAATCAAATAATAAAAAATTGCTACAGAGGAAGTATAGAGGGCATACAGAGTTAAACTTGGCATCAGTGCCTTGATATTTTTTTGAACCTCTAGGAAAGGATCTTGAATGAGTCAGCGGTCTGGGATGAGAGTTGTGATGGATGGCACTCCCTGGTACAGTGAGGCATTACATGTACTTTGAAATAGATATTTAAAATCGGAACGAATTTGATTCTTTTAGAGGCTAAGTATTGCTTCTTAGCAGTGATTTAGTTTGGTTTCTTTCTTTGAGGTTTGGAGAGCTTAGGTTATGAATATTTAATATAAATATTGTCTGGTCAGTAAATATGTATTGCTGAAAGGAGGTAAATCAATAAAATTTTCGTCAGAGACAACCTACAGCAGTATTTGAGGTAATACCTTAGCTTCTACCTTAACAATTCTGAAGGGCTTAAAAACCGAAATGTTACTGAAATTGAGCAAATAAAGGCCTCTTTATCTCCTGTGAAAATCAGAGGTGCAGGTAGTAATCCATGTGAAAAGGTGATTTCTGTTCAGACAGGGATGTATTTCATGTATAAAAAACGGGTTTAATATAATGAAGAGTGAAGGACAGTAAATCGAAATGTCTCTTAACAGCACTTGAATACTCCTAAGCAAACCTTGAAGCATTTCTAAGTTGTGCATGTTTACATGGGTTTTGCTTAAAAGTTCCCTCTGTGGTTTCTTTTACAGAAAAAAAATCTTTATACTGCTGATATAAATGTATGTTAATCAGCTTGCTTAGCTTTTAATTTCAGTTGACTTTGGGGGTATTATGACATTGTGTATATTTCATTTAGACCCTCACTGAGCAAAATAGAGCTCATCATTTTAAAGGGGCTTGTTGAAAGATTATGTGTGTTTCATCTAATTTTGTAAATCTACATCTGAGCTAATAGTTTGCAGTTTTCCTGATAGTCAGTTGGAAGAATCAGATGGTTTCTTCTAGAGCTCTGACTTAGGTTGAGGCCTAGTGTACTGCAGAAATATATATTGCTTTCCATTGACTCTAAAATGAGTTTACATGACCTTTCTGATGCAGATGTCTGCATTAGGGTCATATAAATCTTGCTCTATGTGTGAAAAAAATTGCAGTCTGATTAAAAAAGTGTTCCCGAGTCACCATTTTGTGTTAGTTTTTGTGTTGGGAAATTCATTGACAATAGCCAGAATTCATTTGACTTGACTTAGGCATTTCTCAGCCTATTACTGTACTGCTCAGATTTCCAGCCCTTTAAAAAGCGTCTGTTTGAATTTTGTGTAATGAAAATTAATGTTCATGTGAAATCAGAGCTTCGGATATAAAGGACCTGATGTGTAGACTTTATTTTAAGTTCATGCTTAAATGTTTTTCTACTGATATTCTGACTTGGTAGTGTTTAACTTCACACAGTGGAGACCATATCAACACCAGGACTTCTTACCACATCGTTCATCATTTCAAAAATTAATTATCTGGAAGCAGAATACAGATTGATTGAGGGGTATGCTGAGAACTGAGAATGCAGTGTGGTAGTCAGATGAGAAAACAGCTGGTCATAGACAAATAACCAATGTCTTTTTGAGAGAGGGTAGGCTTATTCAAGATGAAATTTATCTCTCACAAGAGTGTTCTAATATTTTGTGGTTATTTGAACAGCTGTTAGGTCACTTCCAGTTTCTCGGTGAATTTGGCAGCCAAACTGTAATTGTGGGCTTTACAGTCTGTACTTTCTGTGGAATTGTGCTTACTGGCTTGAGTATACTTGTGAGTATGTTTGCTAATTTTTGAATAGCATTATTTGCATGTAGAATGATGTTTTTAAAAACTGTTCGCTATAAGCAGTGCAGAATATACCTGCCTGGTGTAAAACTGGTTTAGTATTGAAAGAGTGGCTCCTCTTAAATATTTTTCTGCTCCTTGAATACTACAGATGAGTTTTAGTTTTATGTAAGTTCTAGCTATAAATGATGAGACTGCTTTGTGTAATCAGAGTAACTACACCTGGGTCTAGATGCTGCCTATGTGTTATGAATACACTTGCTGGGTTTCCTCTGAAGTCCAAAGGGTGCTTTTCTGTTTCAAAGCTGTTAAATGAATTCAGGGGTGAAAGGAGAAAACACTGGCAATATTATTTCTCTGTTGTCTGCTGGATGTTTTGGAATCATTGTTTACACTTTCATCCAGATGACAGATTGTTTGGGAGTGGGGAGAAAAAAAGAAAAAACTACACTTAATTTTTTGAAATTCTAATTCAGGTTAGTTGTTGAAAGCCTGCATGTCTGGACATTGCTGAGATCGAAGCTACAGTGGGAAATACAGTTGAAAAAAAATGGGGGGACAGAAGGGAGAAATAATGTTGATTTTAGGGTTTTAAATCTCCTAATTTCTGGTACATAGAAACTCTGAAGACAAACTGAGATCACAAGCTTTTTTTCCACACTCCATCCAAAACCAGAGGTTAACTTGAAAGAACTTCTTGCAATCAGATAGAATATTGCATTTAAAAACAGTTAGTGAAATAATTTAAAAATCCACCGACTTTAGCACATGCAGTTTTTCCTCCATCTGAAACATTCATCTGCCTCAACACTTCCCCAGCAACTAACTAATGTTGCAAACCAAAAACTGTAGTGGGTGGAGCTGCTGAGAACAGGCCTCTCATGAGGGACTCTTTACAAACAGAATATAGATAAATTTGCATTTGATATGTCCTTTTTCTTTCACAGAATAGTCTGGAAAAAGATTTATCTAATTGACACAGTTTTTCAAAGTTAATGCAAGAAAATGTCTTTGACCTTTTTGAATAGGAAGAACTGTTAGTCTTCCCTGTGGGCTGTCCTCCTATGACCTTTGAGTTGCCCTCTTGAGCAAACTGAACTAGTTCTGTCTGAAACTTGGTCAGGCAATGGCCGAGCATAGGTTTGGCTTATAAATGAACAGATCCAGTGGCTTTGGAATGTGACATATTAGTAGTGCTGCATCTCTTTCTGCTTAATTTCTGTTTTGTTAACTTATCCACATGTGTATTTATTGCTAAATTATCTTGGTGAGATGCCAAGTTTCTCATTGTGCTCCAGTATTGCAGAAATCATTAGGATTTTAAAAAACAAAACATTCCCACCCCTTAAAAAAGTCACGTAATGGCTGCATCTGGACTCCATAATTTAATTTATATGAGAAATTTCTGTATAGATGCCTGTGGTGACTATTAATGTTAAACACCCTTGGTTGTAGATGTCATAAAATGTTGAAGCAGTTTTTTCTGTTTCAGTGGCAAGTCTGATAAATGCAATGTGACAATTTTTTATGTGAAGGGAAAGATCTAATTGCTGTGTCTAATACATTTTGCATTGCTTGATTTATTTTTCATTCCTCAATCCCTTGATCAGGAGAACTGGGACTTCCTGAAATAACACGCTTGCAGAATGAGCTAATGCATATGTGAGCATCCAGGTTGTTGTGGGAGAACCAGAACTTTTGTAATCCTGAAACCTGGAGTAACTGGATCTTGTGAGGTGGCCTGCTCTGTGCCCCAGTCCATGGCAAGCACCTTCTGTTTGTTCTGTAGCTTTAGCCAGTGGCTGTGAGGTGTCAGAATGTACCATCGTCAGTGTTTTCTCTTGAACTTCGAGCATGCTCCTCTGACGGGCAGCATGGTTTCCAAAAGTATACATTCTGTTACTAACGTCTTAACATGCCTAATTAACAAGCATAAGTGGAGTGGTTGATACCTGAGACCAAAGCAAGAGAGTAAGAGGAATATTTGGGTTGTTTTAGTTTCTGTCTCTGCCAGACTTCCCTGGTTAAGTAGAAAAAAACTCTGAGGAATACTTTTACCCATTGCTCTGCTGTAGTGTTGCCTTTAGGGGAAACTGGCATCTTAAAATTAACTCAGTGTGTCAGTAGTCTGGTGGGGAGACCAAAAGTAGGAATGTGGTAACATCAGCGAGGTGTTGAATAAGGGTGAAGGCCTCATGGAAATGTTCTATGTTAATTTTAACTAGGACAGTGGAGCAGTTTTGCTTTAACAGAAGCTGAAATCCCTAAAGAGCTGTGCCACTGACATCAGGATAGTATTTGATTGATTACTTAGAAGAAAGCTCAGGCATGGTTCAAGTTTGAATGCATATGTTGAATAGTGACATTGCAAACTGAAACCTGAGCTAAAGGTTCCATTTCAGGCCAGGAAGACTGCTGCTCTGATTTCAGCACATTGAGTCACCTTCCTGTGTGTTTTGCTGAATTTTCCTTTAGCTAAATGAGAGAAGCCAGGAACTGTGATGATAGATTGGTGGTTTAAAAATCAAGCCTAAAGAAGAAAGTCCTTCAGGTGAAACAATCAGCACCTTCATAGTTGATAAGCAGTTATTAAAATGGGGAAAATAATTGTTTGACTTGTTACCTTTTCAAGTTGAACTGCTGTTTCCTTTGTACATAATTTCTAGGTAATTACAGGTCAGGATGAAGTAATTAGATGGCAGAATATTGAAAAATATTAACTTGACTTCTTACCATGAATTAAAGAAAGTAAGAAGATTGCATCACTCCTTGGAAATGAATATTTGGCTTTGTAATCCATTAGTGTGACAACCATACTTCAGATGTCAAACTTGAACTCTGATTTGGCCTGTTCGTATTTCATTCTCTCTTCATTCGGAAATCTTCATTCTCCAAATGGCATCTCAAGTTCTGAAAGATCTTAATGCAAAATTTAAAGAACCTATGTACTCAACTTTATGCTCTCAGTACACAGCTCTGGATAAAAAAATAATATCCATGCATTTTATGATATTCAGGTATATTTGACTGAATCCTTGATGCCTTTGGTGGTTGTGGTGAGATGATAGCAGTTTTCATTTGTCATGCTTTATCTTAGCCTTGAACCTGAAGGAGAAGGGGGCATAAAACAGATTCTTGTGTAACTGGTAGGGATTCGCTGTCATGTTGAATTTGAAATGCCATTTAAGATGTACTAATTCATTTTGGTATGTTAGCAGCATGGCTTTTTCTTGCTGCTACACCAGATTCAGTAAGTCTGATTTTCACTTTCAGCACCTCTGCTGGTGTTTCTTGTTAAATAGCTCTGTGCCTTCAGAGGCATCTCTTAACCCATAGGAAACACTGAGCACAGGGGGTAGAGTGAAATTACAAAGAAACTGATAGGCCACAGTGATGGGTGTTTAATCATATTAAATACATCCTTTTGTCATCTCAGATCAAATCATTGTCTGATGTACAATGTCTGATTTGAACTTCAATGTATGTTCAAGGTAGATGAAAGCTTTTCTTTAAAATATCTAGTAAGTTGTAATATATGTGATACAAGTTCTCACTTAAATTTTATGGTCTTAGAGAAGGTGACAGAGTACATTTTCTTTAATGAGTGTACTTCCAGATTGAGTTTTTATATATAAAATAATTAGTTAATTAAAATGCATGTCACTGTTTTAAAGTACAGTTTGGGCGTCCACATTGAGGCACATTAGAAAACTCTCCTGTGTTTGACACCAGTTCAGTGCACATTTTAATACAGTTGTGCACTGCAGAGAGAATAGTCAGAGCCAATTGGAAGCAAGAGAAGTTAAAAAACTGAACTTGAAAAAGCAGAAAGTTTTTCTGGAAGCAAAAGTAGGTTGGATCTACTAATTCTAAGCTTTGTTTAACTGGGTCAGAGTTTTAAAAGTCTTTACAGGTAGATGTCTGCTGTATAGATGGTGTTCAGAAGTTGTCTGGTTTGCACTACCTTAATATTTCATGGCTTCCTGCAAGTGCTGAGATGCTATAAAAATGTTGTTAATATTTTTTTGTAGAATTATGAAACAAGCATATGGTGCATTTAAGGAGTTTTTCTTACTGTACTAGATTATTTTAATTTGGCATTGAGATTTTCATTTAAAATGAGTAATAAATATTTGCAGGCTTACATTTCACGTCACTTGAAGTAGTTTAGTTTTAAGTCTAAGATTTTATGCTACTGTAAGGTAGTAAGAATGTCTTAGTCTTTGATGATACAAAAATGTGTCTGCTTTATTTTAAGCCTTCCTGGTCTTACTGTTCATGGGAGAAGTCATTGAAAGTTTGGTGCTTTGTTAAACTTGAGTTTCTTGACTGTTAATCTCCATTTGTAAGTGGTTGAAATCTGAAAGTATGAGGTGAGTCAGTCTCCTTGTCTGCTACCAGTGAGGTACTGAGTACACCTTATAGTATAGTCCATTCCTCTGTGCTGAGCAGTTGTGCCTTTAATCTTCTGAGTTAGTCTGAATAGAGGAATACCATTTACCAAACCAGGTTATGGACATGCTTAATGAGCGTTCAGTCAGTGCTTAACATTTCAGACTTTTTTCTCCTGGTTGCTGTTTGCAGTGTAGGCAGTGCCATGTTTAAATAGTCCTTTCTCTTAGCCCACTTTGCTTAGTTATATACCTTTAGCTGAAGTCATAGTAATGCAAACTGTAAAAGTGATTTTATCAGGATGGGGATCTCCCAGTATCTGTCAGTAATGTTTCTTGAGATTTTTGATTTTCACAGCAAGATTTGAAGGTGGCAATTACAAAGTGTTGCCAAATTAAAAGTAGATGAAATTGCTGTAATACCATTGAGACTTCCTTGTCCACAATTCAGTATAATTTGGAATAGAATCATGTATCTTTGGTGCACAAATCTTAATTTCTGTCCTAGTTGTTACTGTTTTGTGAAGTCCACACCTGATTTCTTTGCCTCCTCTCCCTGTTTCCCCCACCAAACCCGCCCCGCCCCCCCCCCCCCCCCCCCCCCCCCCCCCCCCCCCCCCCCCCCCCCCCCCCCCCCCCCACTCCCCATGCTTTTGCATCTTCTGTTCTGGCTGGTATTTTAACATTTTCTCTAAATTATTCCTTGTTTGTTTCCCAGGGTTTGTCAGGACTGGAGGAGACATGGCACATGATTGTTGATTTAACTCTTGCAGTTTTATCAGTTGACCAGAGTCTGTTTATTTATTTTTGTCCTTAATGATTTTTGTGGTTAATGTGGTTTGAGAATGTTTTTGCAAAAAGGTAAAAGAAAGGAGAACTGCGGTAAAGGTTTTTATCCAAGTTGTTACACCTGAGGTTTGGCTGATTTTTTTTTTTTTTGCAGTTCACATGGAGTTTGGAAAGTATGGCCAGGACAAAGTAGTTATAGTGAGGGATGGTCATGGTCTGTTATGTTCTTCAGTTAATATAAATGCAGTGTGAATATGTGCAGTTGTGTTTCTCATAACATAAATGTGCTTTATGACAGATGATCCTATGAACTAATTTGGTTCCCATTCAAAATTATGCAGTATTACTGCAGCCAGAACAGCACTTGATTTTGTATTTTTCTACCATCATAATGCCTTTGAGTATAAATATTGTTAGGCCGTTTTCTGACTGAAATGTGTATGCACATGACCAGCTCTACATTGGATTCTGTTGAATTTTGGAAGCCTGAGTGCATCTTGGTTTAACATGATATGATGTATGTACTTTCATACCATACTGGAGTGTGTGTATCTTGTCCTGCAAGACAGTATGAATCCTCTATCCCTCCGTGCCAGTTTCTTGTGGTTCACTCTCTTAATTTACCTGCTGTGCTTTTTTATTGCGTGTTTGTGTTTGCTGCTTCTTTGAACTATATTACTGACCTCCCATTAGAGAGTTGAAAATTGTACAACTGCAGGTATGGGACTGAAAAGGTATCAAGTCCTTAATCAATGGGCAAAATCCAAGAAACTCCTTTGCTGACACTCCTATTGACTGGAAACTGTTTTCTCTCTATTTAAAAATTGGAAGTATCTATACTGACTGATGGAATTGTACCATGACAATATTTAAACATCTGAACTGAGAACTGGTGAGTGTTTGCTTCCACTTGGTCTGGAAGAGGCTTCAGCCGCTGACTGAAGATGGTAGTAGATGAAGTTACCTGCATCACATGGTTCCTTATTAGAAATATTCAGATATGGAACCTCAGTAGCATACAGATTACAGACATGAAATTTGGTTTAAGTTTTCATGGTGTTGTCTTGGCAGAATGCCACAGAAATAGGAAGGTTCTGAGTGGAGTCCTTTGGAACTGTGACATGATCATATAGATTTATACGTATGTGAGTTTTGGAAAGTTGTGTTTGCTAAAAAGTATAGAAGTCTCAGTGGAAACCAGTTGTGCAGATAATGTTTTTCTTAATGCATTTGAGCATTTAAGAGTTCTCATAAAGGATGAGAGTCTTTGGAAATTTCTTTATGGGAAGGTCTCATGTAAAAAATAGAAAATTACTTTTTTTTTTCTTGAATATTTTACATTGCCAGAGGAATGTGCAGTTAGGCCACTGATGCATCTGAAAGCCATTTGGTATGTGGAATTTCAGAGAGAAGACACACAGGGTTGGTAGTTCTGTTGCAAGGATTAGTTTTTCCCTTATGATTTTACAGTGGAGATGAGATTGTTAAAATAATTTGCTGTACTTTTTTCATTGCAGTCAAAAGCTGCACTACATATTGCCATACTCCTTTTTAAGAGACTGTTGATCTATCCAGTATATTTTTTTTTTTATAAATTTGAGGCTGTCAGAAATGTTGTGGATAGCTTTTGTATTTTGCCTGTCAGCTTCCAATTCTGTGATATTTTAAGCAGTAGGTACTTAATGCGTATTGTCTAAATCGTGTTTTCCTCTTTGCTGTGCAGCCTGTAGGCCACTCAACCTACAGAGAGGAATGGTAATTCATATGGATGTTTTGTCCTAGAGTCTCTTGTTACTGTTAATTCTGTGGGCGATAAATGCTATGTGGGAGTGAAAGATTGAGTTAAAGATTAAATACATGAAGTGAAGATAATTAATACAGTATAAATTTTATAGCCAAATTTTTATCCATGCGTATGGTATCGTTTCTAAATTTTAGGATGCTGGGTGTTTTGTTAGCAGACTCTGATGCCAATACTTGGCCTTAACTAAGAACATTTTTGCCAATGTTCTCCTGGTTAAAACAGTCTGGGTTACCTTTCTTTTAATTAGTTTAATTGTTTTATGTCTTAGGTAAAACATTGTGGGTTTTGCAGGTCATGTTTTAGGAGTCTGTCTGTCTTTTATCATCTGTTACTTATCTACAGCATTTGATGTTCTAGTGGAAATCAAGCAAAAGGGTGAAATGTAAAGATAATTATTTTATTATTTTTTCTTCTTTTTTTTTAGAACAAATTCTGTACAACATAAAACAGGAGTACAAACGCATGCAGAAGAGAAGACATTTAGAAAATAGCTTCCAGCAGACAGATCCTTGTTGTTCTACTGATGCACAGCCACATGCATTTCTCCTTACTGGACCAGCTTTGCCAGGTACCCAGATAATCCTGTGTAATTTTCCTATGTTTTCTTAGACTCTGCTTGTGTGAACAATTTTTTCTAGTTACTTGGTGGTTTGTGGCACCTCACCAGTTACTGTTGTTTTTTTGGCCATAAATTGTGTGTAATTCTGCTATATTCTATTATTCTGTCAGATTCTATTTAAGTAAGTAGTTTTCCCTGTTACCTGTTGTGTGTTAAGGCACATTTGCATTCGTTACTGCTGCTTTTTTTGGCAGTAACAGCAGTGGTCTGGAAGATGGTAGCTTTTAATTTTAAGACTTGGTACGACAAAATGTTTTTTGTTTTCAGGAGACCATCCTGCCTAGTTTGCCACTGATACTGTAATAGGCTTTTGCAAAGCAGCTGTCTTGTACCAATATTGTAATTTTTATATGAATAGAATATATGAATACAATACTGTAATTTTTTTATGAAATAGAACCTTAAATTTGTACGTGGGAACTGTGACGTAAATGGTGTTCACAGTGTTTGTGTGACACTTCTGGGGTTTTGGTAGCTGTGTGTGTTGTCCATTGCAGATGTCTTCCTTTTGAGCATCCAGTTCTGCTTCAGTAGTAATTAGAAGGATCAAATAGCAGGGAAAGTCTTCTTTGAATGTTTTGTCAAGTTCCTTTAATGTAAAAGGTGTGAAAAAACTTGATTATATAAAACTGGTTCTGATCTACTTGTAATTGTAAATTGGTATGCCCAAATATTTAATCTTAGGTACTTCATCTGCGGCATCATCACCATTGAAAAAAGAACAGCCTCTGTTTACTCTCAGACAAGTTGGAATGATCTGTGAACGTTTGCTGAAAGAACGTGAAGAGAAAATCCGTGAAGAGTATGAAGAAATTTTGACCACAAAACTTGCAGGTATCTTACCGTTCAGAGTTATATGTCAGAGTGCGTTCGAAAGCTTAAAACGTCTCTCATTTTTGTTACAGTGTATGTTTTTTTCTGACCTAATGTAATGATGGAATGGGGTTGCATACATGACAGAAAAAATGATATTTACTCCCTTTGATAGGTTTTTTCCTTCTGTACTGCTTTGGATAGAAACTACAACTCCTAGTTATTACTAGTCAGTGCAGACAGTGGTTTTTTATTTCAGTTAGAACTTTCTCTTGCTATTGTGTCTGAATTGATAGTTTCCTTTTTTTTTTTTTTTTCCTCTCCAAAAAGACTGCCTTTAGAGCTCTTTTTGAAGGACTGGTTTTTTTTTTTTTGTTTTATTCTTTTCCTGCTTGGGAACTGACTTCCTTTTTATGGAATTTGGCAAGATGACAGTACCTAAGATTTCCCTTTCTCTTCCCAACACTTACCATTAACTGCTGCCAGCAGTGTTTGGTATCTTCTTGAGAGTCAGTTCAACTGCTTTTGTGATGTATGTTGAATTCTTGTATTTCACAATACAGCTGAAATTCTTGGCACTTCATGCCACTTTATCTTTCCATAAGGATCATGCTAATGTCAGCACTGTACATACGACCTTTCTTTACTTTTTGAGGTCTTTACTTCTAAGCCTCTTGCTAGTATTTGAGCACCTAAATTCTTGTGCATTCAGTGGTAGGTGGTTTCACAGTATGATTTGGAGTCTAATTTAATATTTAGTGTGATGATAATGCAAATGAGCACTCTGTTCTGCAGACTTGCTTTTGAATACCTACAGCTGTTCTGCTTCCCACCTGAAAACACATCAGAATTAAAAGTTCACAGGTCTCTTCAGGTGTGGGAATAAAACCTTTTACAGGCAGGCGCATGTAGAAAGTCTCCAGGCTTGTGGGTTGCTTGTGATAGTATTGTCTCTGCACCTGAGATTCTGTTCACTTTCTGCACTTGCTGAGCTGCCATTTCTGTAAGAAATCGCTATAGTTCTGTGTCCCTCATAAATCTACATCTATTTTAAACAATAACTAGAGCCATGAATACTTCTGCTGCTTTGGGCCCGGTGTTCCATTTCAGTGTTTCTCTTCTTAACCTGCTTCAGCCTGATGAATTAGGACTCTATAGAACTTTTTTCTCCTAATTTATGTATGTTAGGAATTGGGTAATTTTTTGTATTTTCTTAAATAAATTTCATTTAGCAGGGATCATAACCATTTGAAGACCAGATAGACTTACATTTGTTCCAGACACTTTTGGAGTACAAACTTGTAGTTCTTTACAAACAGGAAGCCCCTCTGTCAAGCTCCTTACATGTGCTCTGTCTTTCAGTCCCAAAGGGAGCATTCTTGGGCTTGTTTTTGGGAAAGGGAAGGGATTGAATTCTATCTGGGGAGTTGTGGTTTAGTGAAATGATTTAGGTTTACTTGTTTTTACCATGGTGCTCACCGAAAGAGCAGTTAGAAAGATCATGTTACTGCATCACATATATTAGGCCAGTGATATATTTTCAACATTATACAGGAATTTAGAGACTGACAAAAGAATTTAGAAATTCCTTACACAGAAGGCCAGTTATGGTTGTCTGCTGACAGAATAGTTATATCCCTTTCTAAACTTCATGCAGTAAGGTGATACTCTTTGTTACAAAAGTGAAATCAAAGGAAATGTAACTGGAAATTCCATAATAAATCTCAGTTAAATAACTTCTTTCAAGCAGCTTAACTGAATGTTTGCATGTTGGATATTTTCTGAATCAGAGTTGTCATGTAGGTAGTTATCCAGATACTGCTTATTCTTCTTTCATGTTCTTTGTGAGCAGAGTTGCTTTTCATGCAGAATAAAAGTTTGGTAAATGGAAAACTCAGATCATTGTAATGCCCTGATTTCTCTTCCTGCCTCTGTTACCTGAAACTGCTGTGGTAGCACAAGCCTTGGTTTTGCCAGAGCCTTAGCCAAACACTAACTTGAAAAGTTTTAAATAATCTGTGAAAAACAGCCTTTTACAGTATTGTAGTTGTATTTGTGTTGATATCATTTAGCCACCTGACTTAAAATAATACGTATATGATACAGTGATGAAAGTATTTGTGCAGTGTTCCCTTAAATTTCCAAGTAGATCACTGTAGGCTGCTCCTACCTTTGGATTACTTAACTTCTGAATCTGAATGTCACAAGAAAGGGGCTTTTTGGTAACTGGATTTTTTTAAAAATTTGCAAAGCTGTAGTTCTAACAAAGATGATGTTACAAAGCAGCTGTATATGTTGACTTCCACCTTTAAAGAAGAACATTTGCAAGTTTGATTTTGGCCTTTAATATGTACTTCTAGGAGAAGTTCTAGTTATTTTAGAATAAACAGTTATTTTAGAACAACTGTTATTTTTTGAAATGGTTTCAGGGCACTAGACCCTTGAATCTGCTCTTTGTGTTATTTTGTTGTTTGGCTGCTGAAAAGCAGCTGGTCAGAACTGCAGTGGAGCAGGTGCTGTTCGTGGGCAAGGGGAGCTGGCTGCCATGACCCCAGGCCTCCTTGGTCAGGGATGAATGTCCTTCGGTCTTTGGGTCCTCTCCGTACTTTGGGCTGCTGCTGCACTGCTTGCTGATTACTGATACCCTGTTTACTTCAAAGGTGAAGCTCATCCCTGCAAGAGAATGGGGACTTTATTGGGGCAAACCTGTGGGACTAGGAACCACTACAAATCTAACTGCATTTTTGGTTGAAGATTGCCTTCTTTGACCTTGCCCTTTTCTCAGAACACCCCACATTGCTGCACATGTATTTTTCCACAAGGGAGGAAGGGGAATGGAGAGGAGCGGCATCTGGTAGATATTACTCTCCTTGTTCAATTTCCTAATTCTGAAAGGTGATATCCTGCTGATGAGTGCAGTATTAAAACTGAATAAAATATTGCAAATGTATTTGTATGTATGTATGTGTATAGAAAGAGTAACCTTTCTGGGAAGTAATGGTGCTTAGTTCAAAGCGAAGTCTGTTTCATATCAAAATTTCATTTCAGGTGACACACTAACTGTTTTCATGCAGTCCACAGTCAGCTGTATGTCTCCCATAGTAGCTACTTTTGTGATTGGAATTACTCAAAAGTTAGTCACTTAGCATTTCATCCTTTTAGTTTCTTGTTTGCTTTTGATTTTCTGGTGGTCAGCAAATAGAATTTCTAACTCTGTAGCAAATCCCTTTCCTGTATTTTTGTGTTTCCATTTCATAAAATTAATTTTCTTACATCTGGTAGTGATAGGAGCAGACAAATTGTGTTTCCAACCCTAGCATTGACGTTTATGCCATGTTTTTTTTTTTTACTATTCTGCCCCCATTATGGATCTGTAAAGTGGGAACACTTCATTTCTTCAAAATATGGTGTGTGATACTTAGCAAGTGTGAGGTATATTGAGGTTTTTGTTATGTGCAGCATAATTCTCTTTGAGTTTAATGCCATCTTTCTCATTTACAAAAGTTTGTAAGGGAAAGTCTTTTAATCAGGGGGACATTTGCTGAATTGTTCTGGAGGATAAAAAAGAAATGGCAGCTATGAACTGTATAATGTTACTTAAAACTACTGCTAGTTGGGGGTGTGTTTAACTTGTATGATTCCTGTGTATCAAAATTTGCCCTGAGTATTTTTCAGCTTGAGTTAAACTTAATACTCACACTTGTAATGTTTCATCCTTGCAGAACAATACGACGCATTTGTGAAGTTCACGCATGATCAGATCATGCGACGATATGGAGAACAGCCTGCCAGTTGTGAGTATCTGTTTCTTCTGGTCCCTGTAGTAGCATTGAATTACCAAATGTTCAATAATTTAAATGGCCATTGTTTGCTGTTAAGCTGCTAGGCCCCAGGGTAAAATACTCAAAATTGATAATATGGAATATGGAGGTTGAAAGGGAGGTGTGAGAGAAAATGGAGCTTGTGTTTAAAACATCCAGAACTGGTTTCCCATAGCATGCTGGGGTTTTAGTTTTGAAACCAGTTTTGATACTACCATAGCAGGTTTGCACAGAGCTGATACTTGTTACCTCTGTCATTAACTCTTTTTTTTTCTCTTTCCAGATGTTTCATGAATCACACTTTCTGCATATGTGGGCTGCCCTATACACCCTGTTTTATTGTTGCAAGCTATCCCAGTAAAGACTTGCAGCAATGCCATATTTTTCCCCCCTGTGAACACAGGTTATTTCAAGCTTTTGTCAGTGGCAACCACTCTTATGCAGCAACTGGTTTTGGAGTGCTCCCTGATGTCAGTACCACCTGGATGTGGACCTTTGCTACCTGTAATAATACCAGTGGCCTCATTTGCTGTATCATTACGATTTGGCTTCTTATGTTAATAAGTTTGAAAAAGTAAAGGATTAAAGCTGGTGTTCTAGAAGTTGCCCTTCACTGGTTGTGTAAATAAAAATGTAGAATGACACTTCTGACTGAAGTTAGTGTGGTTTTCATAACTGTGCACTACAACAAAGCTGTAATCACAGTTAAGTTAGAATGTAATCCCAGGACAATTTTAAGCAAATAGCCCACAGTACTGCCTGTGAAATAGTGAAGGAGGGCATTTCTGTATTCCATTACTTTTTTGGGGGTTAAGAATGGGTTTATATGATTTCTCATTTTTGTAGTTTTTATTTATTCTATCAGTCTTTAACAAATGTTTATTGCTGCAATTTTTCAGTGTATCATTGTTTTACTGCCCTTGTAGTACTGGAATTTAGTTGGAAGAATAAAACATTTACTTCTAATCTGTTTGTTTTTAATACGCAGGTGGAACTTTTGCTGTGTATGAATAAACTTAAATCTGAGTGTTTAAATGAAAACTTTATTTACTAGCAATAGTGGGTGGGTCAGTTTTTGATCAGGAGAAGGAGGTGGATTAAAATCTCAGGTCATTCTTCAGAGGCAGAGAAATGTTCCTTAGGCTGTACTGTTTGGTAGCATGTTTGGTACAGAGTGGACACGAAACTGGTGATGTAACTTGCTGCAGCTGACTCAGACAGCAGCTGCACTTGCCTTCCTTCAGATTTCAGTGACACATTAAAGGTAATCTGTTCATGAGGTAGAGCATGTGCAGGTACTGCAAGCTGGAACAATGTAGCTATTGCAAGAGCTGAAGGTGTGTAATGTCATTTAAGGGTTGAGAGCCTTGTTGGATGTCGGTGCTGGCTGCTGCTGTCTGGGCAGTGCTGGGTCTCTGAATCACTGCAAAGCTTCTACATGGCAAATCCAGATCTGTGTGTAGTGGGGTGGAAGTACTGCTTCCAAAGGCTTTCAGTTACCTGCTTTGGGGACAAGAAGGCAGTTTGAAAGTAATCGTTCAATTATAAACTGCTGTCCTTTCTAGCTTACTGTCAGCTTCTGCTTAAATGGAAGAAGTCTGCTCTGTGATAGATCCCTGTCCCATATCAGATTAACAGAGGAGTTTAAGTTGAAGCTGGTAGATCTGCTCGGTAATTGGCTCATGCTGATGCTTACTTATGGTATCAGAGAAGCCTTGTGATGAGCTCTGATTCTTGGTGAACTCTTCCACTTAGGAGTGAGATTGAAGGTTCAGAATTGGACACATTGCCACAGTATCAGACAGTATTTTCTGCTTGCTTTCCTGAAACCTATCTTGCTTAAATATTTGGATTATTTCTACTTTATTTTCAGAATCCCAGAAATGAGAAGTCTCTGCTAGACTGCTCTCTCAGGTCTTCTGTCACTGAAAATAAAACTATCAAGGGCTGTAATTTCTGTTGTCTGCCTTGAAGTCCTCAGTCCCTCTTCTTCCTGCGTCTCACTTTTTGACCTCCTTATATTAAGTTGCTGAGGCTAGGAAAACCACCACTTCTAGCTGGATTCTGGCATCCTGATACATCTCATGTATTTCTTGTGTTCTTATCTCTTCCTTTGGGGTATTAAGATCCATAAATAAGAAGTGATGTGATGCCAGCACCCGGCCACTCCTGTACTGCTCCAAATTGATGCATAACAAGCAGTCTTGTGGCAGATGAAAAGCATGGCACTGTGGGTGCTGATGTATCACAACTGTGGTATGCTTAACTTGTGCCTGTTTTGGAAACAAGGTTGCATTCTTCAAACTTTTTCATTTTTTAACCTGCTGCTTGTTCTGTCTTGGACTTCAAACCAGCTCCTTTTCCCAGTCTCAGTGCCAGTATCTGGTGTGATGAATCACACATGAAAGGCTTGTTCTAACAAGAGACATACTCTTCAGTAGGAAAATGACTGGCAGCTTGATGGCTGTTGAAAAACTTTGGGAAATTGGGGTGCTCTGAGGATCTGGCTGCTGCTTGAAAAAAAAACCTTTGCAGAAACTTTTCAAAGGCTTTTGAGTCAAGAAATGGGTACTATGTTCAGTAACTATGCAGTTCTTGGCACGACGCTTTGTGGTGGCCACATGTAGAATATTTTTGCAATTTGTATGTAACTGCAGTCTTACCCAAAAGCCAAGCAAGATGAGAAGAGTTAATGGCAACTTAACAGAGTGAAACCAAAGATCTTGGTTAACCTGTTACTGAGGTAGTGATGTGTATATTTCTTTCCAAGCAGATCTCAGTTATTGTGTAGTTGAAAAGTAGCATGTATATCCTGTGTGTTGATTTTTATGTCTAGATGTGAGAGCATATAACTGTAAGATGATTCAGCATTTTTCAGGGTTGCAGAGGAAGGAGATTCAAGCAGTCTTGTGTGCTGATGTTTGAGATTTGCCTGTGTACTCTTGAACAGCATGACCAGTCACAGATTCTGTGTAAAAACTCTGTTTTGTAAAAGCTCTCTTCATTCCTGAGTTGGGAATTGGGAAGGATTTAAGCTTTCTGATTCCACAGTGGGGAGAAAAAATGGAGGCTGGTAAAGTATTAAGACTTTAAGCTCTTGTTAACCAGTGCTTGTAACTTTTGTATTGGAAGTCATTCTCAGTGCTGAAAAATGCTGAGAATGAATGGCTTTTGCAGGCACCTGGCCTATTCTTATAATTTATTGCTGTTGTAGGCTTCAAGATAAAAGAAAAATTACAAAATTTGTGTTTGAAACCAGTAGTGCAGTAGTGTAAAGAGGTGTCAACAGCACCTGTAACAGTAGAGAAAAAGGGTTGGAAAATTATTTCAGTAAGAGTTAACTTGCATTCAGGTCTGA
Source organism: Eopsaltria australis (assembly GCA_034509425.1). NCBI lineage: Eukaryota > Metazoa > Chordata > Aves > Passeriformes > Petroicidae > Eopsaltria > Eopsaltria australis. The sequence goes on along the minus strand of JAVTVJ010000177.1, from coordinate 3,685,094 downwards.
TTTTTAGCAGTAGTTCTGTTGAAAGATGTGGCTATCTAAGATGATACAGTTCAGAGGTGAGGCTTTACACTGTTAAGAGTTTCAGAACTACTACAGCCATTGGCACTTCTGGGGTTTGTTGTCCTGTTTCCTTTAAGTGAACATTGCAGACTGAAGATTTTCTGGAGTATCTGCAAAACATGCAGACAGTTGTAGAAACTAATTTTTAATTTTCCAGTTGAAATCTGTATTTCAGCTAAGGTACGTGAGGACATCTCAGCTGTTACTTACATTGGTTCCAGATTCAGTGATGTTAAGCTCTTTCCAGGAAGGTAGAACTCATTGCAAAGTCCAGCTTCTGAAGAAAGAAGGGTGGCTTAAATTTATGACCAATTTAGTTCGTGTTTTTAACTGTTCAACCTTCCTACTCTCCTTGCTGAAGAAGATGAAGTGCCAAGTACAGAATTAAAGATTTGATCCTGAGAAACCATATGTAGCACAGCAAATGTGACTTAAACCTTACAAATTTGTTACTAGTTAAAGGGAAGAAACAGCCATTAACTATTAATTCTACTGTTTTAATGTCATGTTGCCTGCACATTTGGGGATTAAAGGCCACACACTGTTGAGGCTGTTTTCTCTTTATTTCTGAATGTTTTACCCTCCAGGGGTGTGAAAGTTACCTGGGGTGAGTTTAGCAGAAGGGGTGGCAGGGGACAGCTACACAGCAAAGCACTTGGCTCCCTGTGCTCTTGCACATCACAGACATTTGGTGCTGCTCCCTTTCATTTGTCAAGTGTGTTTGCAAGATAAAGGGGGTGAGGTTCAGGATGGGGGGGGAGTTCAGCGTCCCCCTCTGTTAAAATGTCTTGCTTTCCTCTCTGCTGCTGGAAAACTGCCTGTATGCACTACTGAACAGGTCCCTGAGCTTGGTCTCCAGGGAGAAAAGGGAATTTTTTACCTGTGTCTCGGAACTTTTGCAAGTGCTCCACTGCAATCCTAAAAATTCACGCTCTTGAGGTTTTTGTCATTGTTTCCCAAGTTGTATGTTCAGGCAGTACAGTCTGATAAGCTCCTCCTCCTCCCCCTCCTGCACTGTCTGGCAGCATTTAGAACCAGACTCTTCACTTACAGGAGGACGTGTTGCTGTGACTCTGCAGTTCCTGCAGTTGGAAAATACATGACTCCTACCCTCTCTGAGTGTATTTAAAACAAGCCTGACGTCTCTCATACACATTCCTGGGGAAACAGCTGGGTACGTTACTGGTTCTTGTAACAAGACTTCCCCTCCCCGGTACAGATGTGGTTTATGGAAGTGATTCTGTCCTCAGCTCCAGGCTGAAGGGCCAGTGCAGCTAAGTAAGAGCATCTGGAGTCTATTGATGACTAGACAAGGCCAGCACTTTAGTGCCTCAGAAGGAAAGTGAAGCCTGTAATCCCTTCTCAGTCAACTCTGAATGTCTGGAAGTTCTTTGGAGGTAGTCTTTTATAATGAAGTAATTACCACTCAACTCTGCAGTTGTCTGGGAAGGACAAAGTCTGAGCACCTCTCTCAACTGCAGCCCTTTCTAGGTGGTCAGGTTGCCCTGCAGTCCCTGCCCACACAGAGTGCTGCACTGTGCCTGCCACAGCCCTCGGGAAGGTTTATCAAAGCATGGCACATGCACTGCTCTGCAGGGCAATGCAGATTTTCCCCTTTGGCTCCTAAGGCTTTTCCCGTGGTTGGAAAACGGGACACAGACATCGGGATAAACACACCTGCTCCTTAATTGGAGTAAGAAAAAGGTCTGAGAAGGTTTTTTGAAGATCAATCATCAGCTGAGCGGTGCTGTTACACACTCAGCCTCCATTGCCTTTCACACAGCTGTTCCCTTTTGCATGCAGCACAAACCCTCGGCAAAGAGGAAGGTTACAAATGTGCTTTAGGTGGGGATTTTCCTACCTTCCACCTGAGTGCACAAGTGCCATGTTCTCAGTCTATGCTGACACAAATTTCCCTAACAGCAAAAGTCAGCTACTACCCATCAACTTCACTATAAAAAGGAAAAGATTTAAACAGTTCACTTTTGCTCTTACCAAAAGGCAAAACTCTGTATCTTCACAATTACTCTCTCCCCTTCTCTTCCTCAAGTTTTTAGGGCATTAGGACCAGTTTGGAAGAACACACAGCAGAGGCTGAAGTTCATTGTCTTCTTTAGCATACTTGTTTTATTTATTTTTAAATCTAGTTCAAGGTTCTAGGAGGTATTTTATAACAATGATTCAAATCCTAGCAGCTTATAAGGATGTTAATAATACTGCTTCATCACTTCTGTGGCTGACACAGCCAGTGTTGTCCTTTTGGCTTGCTAGCCTGAGTTGTATCAGTGGACTGCTAAATATCACACATCAAAGAAGATTGAAACTGGCACAACAATACAGTATTTGGAACATGAGCATTAACAGAGCAGAACATTACACAGCGAAGATGAGCATTAAAAAACAACATCTCTATTCAAGTCTGCCCGAGCACTCAGAATGTATCTCACAACATTCAGGCACCGCTGACTTTGACTCAGTAGGCAAAATTAGCAAGGAGTGGTGTAGCGGGAACACAGCCCTTGCTCTGTTGGGAAGGTATATTGGCACCTTGGTGCCAATTAACATTAACAGCCTCCCCATGTCAGCCTTGCCACGTGGTCAGTTTTCTGCTTGCTGGGCTTTATGAAGCCCAGGAGCTCCAGTTCAGAAACAGCTCGAATAAAGCGAGCGCTGGACATGTCAGTGAAGGAAACCAAGTATACTTTTGGTGACACAGGGACACAGACACTGTTCTCTTCTAGGAGGGGAAGATTTCTAAGTCACAGTGAGCACAGATTACACAATGTGTTGCACAATAAAGTTGTTGGAAATAAGGGCAGAGCACGAGTTGCCTACAGAAGCACAAGTTGCACAAATCTTCAATCTGATCAGTACTTCTGCCACATGCATACTATGTGACAGCAAAGGAAGAGTTCCTTTTCCCACTGCTAAGAAAAGCTTAAAACCTACGAACATACCAATTTTGCAGTGTCTCAGAAGAATTTAAACTTTTATGTCCCTTGACAAAAAATTGGATAGGTAATTATAGGGATTTTTTTCTGAGATTTCATGGCACCACCTTCCCCTTACTTTTTTATTCATTCTGCCTTTGTTGCTGCCTGCCTGACATACAGGTTTATACTCCTGAGTTAGAGAATTTAATTTGTGAGTGACAGTTTAACAGTAGAGCTTGTAAAAAAGGAAAAGCCAGGAAAGCCAGGTATAGTACTAGAGCATATAATTATCCTTCCTTTAGTTAAGCCTGTTTTTGTACAAGTATTCATTTCTTCTCTGTGGCAGCACTACTGCTGTAGCCATGAGTTTTGGTTCTAATGCTCATCTATTAAATATTTTTTAGACCTCAGTTCAGAATAACGACAACATAAGAAGCAGAATGGGCGTCCTGTGGAAAATAAGTTCTCAACACTAAGGTACTGGAACATAATGAACTACTGCTTCTATTTCTCCATCTGTGCTCTAGGTCACAGCCCTCATCCCATCTGTTTCCCAGTAATGCTCTACCCCTATCCAGCAGCAGTACCAACTCTCTGATGATTTAATCAAACAGTTTCAACCTGTTTTATGGACTTTGTTCTGTTTCAGACCCAAACAACTCCTATAGACAAAAGGTGCTCTCTTACCACATCACTCCCAGCCCAACTATTTCAAGCGATCTATTTCTTAAGACATTTTCATTACATTAAGGCTGTTTAAAGTAGTTTTTCTCAAATTAGTTAATCAGTGCATATGAAACTGTATTTTAAAAACTCTAGTTCATAAGTCCTGTAAGCTTCTCCATGTCAAGCTTGAGAGAAATGAGAAAGGATACTGGATAATATCATCCACCTGGTCTGAGGAAGCTGCATCTGCATTTGGTTCCTCAGCTGCCGTCACCACAGTTGAGAAAGCCTAGAAAGGGAAAAGCAGCACAGATTTATTTCAGTTCATAGACAGACAGATCTGCATGTAAAATAGTGAGCTCTGAGCTGAAGGCTATCACTCAGGGGGAATAAGAGCTTGGAAGAAGAACTCTAGGAGTGTGTCAGGTCAGCAGCAATCAAAGAGCAAGCAAGGTTACGTATTACCATGGCAGGAATACAGAATGCAAGACATCACTCAGTGAGCTTCTGTGCCTGCATTTTAAATCTCAAAACAGTTCTGGGTCCTGACCCAGTTCTCAGAGGAACTACAGAACTGAAATAATATTCTCAAAGTGAGACTGCTTAAATATTCTGGGGAAGTGATAGAGGTAAGTTGGCTGTGAAGCAATCAGTAAAACTGAGGGACAGCAAGAGTCTGGGTAGAAATACACAATACACAAGCAAGGCAGCAGCAAACAAAACACTTGAAACAAGTAAAAGAGTATCCTCTAAACTGCAGGTAGTTAAGCTACAGAGTTTCTTGCAGAGAATGCTGTGGTTGCTAAAATATATTGGTAATGACATCCAGGTAGGTTTAAGAAATACAGAAGAATCACTGAAGTTTAGGAAATCTTAGAACTAAAATGTGATTGTTAGCCCGGGAGACTTTATCATATTAATGTTATGTTCTCTTGCTATACTCTCTCTGCTCTTTGCTACAGGATGAGACAGGTTATCAAGCTAGAAGGACCTGTGCTTTTCCCTGGCACAAGCATTCTGTCCAAGAGCTCCTGCTTCCATAAAAGTGTCACAGAACACTTAAAAACAAAGACAAAAAAAGACAATTTTGTTAAGCACAAAATCCAATCCATGCCTAGCATAAAATAGAAGCAGAAGCAAAATAACTTCATCACAGAGTAAAAGAGCTGGAAATAAATGATTCACAATAGAGAAAGACTTATTTGAGTTACTGTGGGCTCTTGTGCTCTTGTGGATCAAGGTATGCAATGATGTAAGCTGTCAAAAGGGGCACTAAAGAAAAGCAGACATGCAGCAAAAAGATAAATCAGAATACTGAAAGCAGGTAAAGGTACTGTTTGCATCATCACATACCTCTAACCAATCAACGAGATTGATTAATCTGCCACACTCCAAATGAAGCTTATAGACTATGCATATGTCAGGGGCTTTATTAGAAATGCCTCCTCCATCACATTTCAAAGCTTGATTCTGATGAAAAAAAATTGAAGGCAATAACTTTGATCAGTGTCTAATCTTGAGCAATTCTAAGGGCTAGATAAAAACATTATTTCAGGTAATTCAGATAGTAGGTATTTTAAGCAAATATTTACTGTTTGCATGTTTAATGGCAAGTTGATGGTACAAAGAAAAAAACCCAAAAAACAAATAGGAAAATAAGAAAGCATACTATTAAAAAAAAAAACAATAAAACCCCCCACAACTAGTTCACTCCTGCTATCCTTCTATAACACTTACACAGTATCTACTGTAATGTGTGATTATCTGATTATGCTTTTATGCAATTTTTTTTGCTAGTTCTATTTACATAGGAGAGAAAAATACTCAGTTTTATGAACTCAGGAGAAGAAACAAGTCATGATTTGCCATACAGAAAATAGGAAAGTATCCTTTTCCCCCAGCGCCACTGAAAGGAAGACTTACTGTATATCTGTCATATGTACTAAAAATAATTGCTTCTCTCATCTCAGAGTTTTATCTTTGAAATGTAACAATCATTTATCTCTGGCTTGAAACTCAGCATCTATAAAGGCAAAAGTCTAATTTCTCACTAAGTATTCTATATTTAAGGAAATTCATAGGACCATTAAGGTTGGAAAAGCCCTTTAAGATCATCTGAAGCCCAATGGTTAACCCAGCACTGCCAAGGCCACCATTAAACGGTGTTCTTTACTGCCACATCTACACGTCTTTTAAATCTCTCCAGGGATGCTGAGTCCACAGCTTTCCTGGGCAGCCTGTTCCAATGCTGCTTCTTTCCAGGAAGAAATTTTTCCAAATATCCAACCTAAACCTCCCTTGGTGCAACTTGAGGCCATTTCCTCTTGTCCTGTCACAGATTCCCTGGGAGAAGAAGGCAATCCCCATCTAGTTACAGCCTCCTTTTCAGGCAGTTGTAGAGAGTGAGAAGGTCCCTCCTGAACCTCCTTTTCTCCAGGCTAAACACCCCCAGCTGCTCTCTCAAAGGACCCTTCACCAGCTTCGCTGCCCTTCTCTGGACATGCTCTAGCACCTCAATGTCACTTTTAAAGTGAGGGGCCCAGAACTGGACACAGAACTCAAGGTGCAGCCTCACCATTGCAGAGTACAGGGGGACAATCACTGCTGGTCACACCATTGCTGGTACAGGCCAGGTGCCATTGGCCTTCTTGGCCACCCGCACACACGATGGCTCATGTTCAGCCGCTCTTGACCAGCACTCCCAGGCCCTTTTCTGCTGGTCAGCTTTCCAGCCTCTTGGATTCAGGTCATCAGCACTGAACCCTTGGGAAGTTAAAAAGCCACTCGAGCCAGAGGCAAAAGTCTCTGTACAGCTGCAGAAATTTACAGCATTTCATTTCAGTTTCATGCACTCTAAGAAGTCAGCTGTGTTAACATGAAAACGACCACTGATCATTCCTTTCAGCTCATGGAAGTTTTTTCTAAAATGCTTTCTTATGCTAGTAAAATATACAAGCTACTTTTGGGGCGTTATAAAGATGTAGCAATGACAGACATCTTCAAAAGAAAAATATTTTTCAAGACAGGAAAGAAGGCTAGGCAAAGAATATAACTTTGTTCAAGAATCTCTAGTTTACCCATAGTTCTCAATTCCTGCAATTTTTGAGAGTCAGCTTCAGTTTGGACTCTGGCACTTATGAGACATTTCACAATTTCCAGAACATCTAGCAATTGTCAAGTTTATTTACTCTCTACAAGGAATATAAAAGCTGTAGACCTTAGGTTAATATCTGTCAGTTCATTACAAGATGGTTTCCACAAAAATTCAGAGAAATGTGGCTAACCTCTCACAATGTTACAGTGCAGACATTAGTTTATCTGACTAACTCAGGAGTGTACCATGATAGTTTCAAATACTCCTGTGTTAGTACCTGGCACACATGAGGTTACATTTCTGGCTGATCTAGATCTAGTGGCTCACCCCTGCCCAGAAGGATACTATGCCCTTCTCTCATCCCCTCTCCTACTGCACCCAGCTCTGTGGTTTCCTTCTACTCACCCATGTGCCAACCTGGCAATGCTGGGCCCTTTGCACTGATTTTCTAATTTTAAGGTCAGGACAATTACCACAACCAAGACAGGATGCAACCTCAGAGCAACTGCACACTCCTGGAACAGGTTCATGTGAGCAGCACCTGAGAGATCCCAGGCTCCCTTGTGATAACCGGGCCAAGGCTCTGCAGTGCAGCCAGAGGGAAACCTCAGCTCTGAGGCTGCAGCACATGTTTGGTCCCCAGAGGAAATAACCAGGCTGACAAGCAGGAAGCTGCCCTACAATGAGCAGCCAGTTGTGAAACCATCAGTACAGCACAGAGGTGCTGCTCCCAAAAGAAGAGGATAGGAGTGGGAGCAATGCAGAACACTGCTGATGAGGAATTGCTCTTGCCTGGCCCTGCCCCAAGGCCAGATAGAGGACTCACTCATACCTTGCTCTGGGTCAGTGCTGTTATCCCAAGTACCAAATCCTCTTTCCCTGATATGGGAACTGGTATCCCAAGTTTCAGCTTGTTAAGTTTTCAAGGGATCAGTGAAAACAGAATTATGCTAGGTTTGGTGCAGATTTCTGGGGTTCTCTTATCCCCCCACCCAATAAACATGACCCTTGGTTCATGTTTTGCTAAATAAATAACTGGACTGGACTCCTGTAAGCAGTGCATCACATATTAATCATTCACTGGTACTCTACCAAAGCATTTTTCTGTCCTGGCCTTCTGGAAGGAACAGTTCTGGAGAACTTTGCTCTGGTCATGGTGCAGAAAAACATAAACCACACAAAAGTTATAGACAGAAAATATTTGACTCACATGGATTAAAATGCTAAGCAAGGTACTCAGCCAATACTACTACCTTTAGAAACTATGCCAAAACTTCACAATCTTCTCAAAAAACATTGGAAATATGTTAAAGCATGTCCAAGTACAAAGTACAGGATGACAGAGGGCTTTAAATCTTGTCAACTCATCAAAGAGAACAGAATACTTATTAAAGACATGAGTAGTTAGATTTTCTTGGCTGTCCTAGTCTATATTTTTACAGGTTTTCTAAAAATATAAACTACTGAGGTTCATATTGGGTTTCTTTAATGGTAACTTGGTAACTACTGTTCTCACAAATAAGCTCTGTAAGTGCTATGTAGTAATAACTTCTGCACACAGCAAAACTGATAACCCTCATTAAATCAAGGACAGTGCCAACAAACCCAATACAAATCAGGTTGTAGATTTCAAAGGCTGATCTTTATCAGCCTTTACGGTTCCTGGTAAGTGTTGGCTTCGACTCAAGCAGTACATTACTCAGATACAGCTACCACCAATACTTTCTTCAAAATTATGATCTGTTTTTTAAGAAAAATGTTAGGGCATAATAACAACTTCAAGTACCTTCTATAATCAAGGACAAAAATAAATGTATGTTCACTCCTTTTCCAAATCCTAGTCTATTTCTTTCTTTTGGTCATCCTTTAAAAAGAAGTGGAAAACCATCTGCTTTTCTCTTCTAGAAAAGGACAGGGTTAGGCTGATAGAATCAAGGACAATCCTTTTCTTGGACTCAGAAAACATCAATACACGACAAGTATTAAAATAAAATTACAGAGAAAAGCAAAGGACTCAGTTAAATATTCTGTACTCATTTTAATGTTATGACTCCACCTGAACAACCTTTACCTTACAGCTAATCTACATAATGAGGACTGAGCACCAACCCTATAAAGAGTTTCTGGAAAAGGTAACAGAAACTTTATTTTTCCCTGTGGACAGTCATCCCAATTGTAGCAGAGGACAAAATTACTTTTCTGCTGCATCTACAGAAGAAAGAAAATATCATGTCTAGAACACGCTCTGAAAAATGGATTCCTCCTACAGAACTCTTTCCAGAATTGCCTTTGCCAGACAGATTCCCCAGCTCTTTGAACAAAGTCCCCAGTTGCTTATCAGCACTTGCGAGTTCTCTGCAAAACAGCTGAATATGTGCCAAGCTCCATGAAACAGCAAAACTCAGCCTTGCACACCATCCTCACACAGCGTTCCAGAAGTACCCCAGCACCCAAACAGCCCACTTGTTTCTTACCTTCAGGTACCAGTGTGGGTTATTCAAAGCTGTGTGCAGGGCAGTCCTGGGGGCAGCATTCAGGTGCCCTCGGAGAACACCGGCTGCATTGAAATACACGATCTCATGCAGGGTCCTGTTGTCTGCAGGAACAAGGTATTTTCTGGAAAAGCATGAGGTATGGGGGGAGTGGGGGAGACACAAGCTTCAGCTTAAGGGAAACAACTTAAGTCTGCTGCACTCAGACTACAAAAATGCATGTTTCCCATCCAGTACTGAAAAATCTCTGAAAAACAAGATGAACAGCACTGAAATAAACTTTTAAGCAGAGAATTCTGTTACTATCAACTCTACATCTAAAGGATTCAGCACAGAACTCTAGCTGGGACCCTGACAAATTCAAAAATAAGGGCAGCAGCTACAGTGCTAAGCCAGCCAAGTACTCCACAGATCTTATTTATCCATCTCAAGGCCTCATCATGACTCTCCGCTCATCTTTGTCTTCCTAGCTGAACCTTTTTCCTTGGCAATCATACTTCTGTTAACTTCTCTGCCTCCCCCCCATCCTCTATAATTAACAAGTGCCTTCATCTCTTCCCCCACCTCAACAAGCCTTTCACATTTTCCACTGCAGAGCTGCCTCCAAAACTGCATCTGCTGTAGTTTGCTCACCAAAACAGTTCCCAAAATGGACAGGATATCACACTTGACATTGGTACAGTTTCATAAGTAGAACAGATCAGCAAAGATTAGGGTAAAGACTCTTGAATTTATTTTGCCACTTATACCCACTCCTCCCTCAGCACTGCCTCAGTAGCCAAAGTAGGTTGGTCAAGTCATATCCTAATTATTTCAACTGATCTATTGGAGAAGAGGTGTAGTTTGTTTTGGCTTTTTTAGTTATTATTTTTAGAGCCCTCAAAGAAAGAATAGGAAGGGGAAAAAAAAAGTGTGCCACAGGCACCAAGACACAATTTTGACAAGATTAACATGTTAGTGAAATTTCATTTGCAACATATGGTGCAAACTAATGCAGGAATATAAAACAGGAAGGCTCACCTTACAAGACTGTCTATATAGTCAACAACTTCAAAACGAAGCATTTCAAACTTTGTCAGTTTCTTAGACCTCCTTGATTCCTTCAACTCCAACAAAGTCTTTAAAAAAAAGTGGTGCATAAGACTACATGGGAAGCAGTTATTCTCTGGAGAACACATGTATATGTTTAACATGTATAATTAATTTTTGCTGGCATGTTCTCACTGATGATGTTTGAAATGTAATCATGCAGTTATTTTTATTTAGGCCAATGTATTCATTTCTCAAACCCGTAGGAGTTTGAGAAATTCAGAGAAATATGTGTTAGGCAGAATGTCTAAATGACAAGTTAAATAAAAAGAAAACATCTAATTTGCATTTTAAAATCCTGGTTTATGATAGATATTTTCTATAATTTTCTATGTGTCAGGAAGGCCTGAAATACATAGTTGGTACTTATTCATTCATGTTTAAGATGAGACACTCACACACAGCCCTTTACTCAGAGCTCCAGCAAGCTGGGAAGAACTAACCAACACTGTAAAACATTAATTTAAGGAACCAGTCAGTAAAGTCTAGGGAGGCCTAACCTTCTGAAGGTGATAAAGGTCTGTCTTCTTCTGGAGCTCCTTTTGTGATGATACGGACACATCTCGTTCTTGGGAAGCTTCTGCGACTAGAACAAAACTAATGTTTGATATGTGGGGTAGACTTTCCCTCCATAAACCTCCTAACCCAAGCAATCTTCGAAGTACTCAGTAGTTACTCGTTCACACAGACCCAGTGTCAGGCAGCTTTTGGGTCTGGCATCTTGTAAAAGATTGGTAAAAAAGCAGTCTGCAGTACAGCTTAGCCAACAGTGATTAAGTAACAATTGAGCCCTGAGCAAAGGCCCAGCACAAGCCTGGCATATCACTTTAATTCTGTTTAAGCCATCCTAGGTCATACTCTCAACACTTGTAAGTTGGACAGATTCGTACTAGGTATTACTGATGCTTCTGGAGTATTCAAAAATCTACATGCTGCATTCTTTTCCCCCTCTTATGTGCAGAAAAATACCAAGTAAGAAATGAGTTCTCCCTACGTAATCCAGAAACTGCAACCAGAGCAGCAAACAGAAGCATGTTAAGGTATGTCATTGCCCAGTTTTATTCTCACTTCAATTTATAGCAAAATTTCATCTTCATGAGCATGTAGTTTGTTGATCAACTGCACCAATTGTTAGTAATTTTAGGTAAAAACAAAGAAGCAAGACCTCTCAAAGCACAGTCAATACTAGGATAAGTGATAATCAAAACAAAAAGTATCTAGATTTCTTCCCTTACTTAAGAAGATGGCAGATGGAGATTCCACCCACACATCACAGGTGAAGCTCTATCAGCAGTGACAATCATGATATTTAAAAGCTTTTTGGTGACCTGCAGAGAACAATTTGGTATCTTCCAGGGTCCTGTGGACATTTGTCTGAGTATTAAAGACTTCAAATCAGAAAACGTTCTCTCCACTAGTACACCAATGTATTTTTTATTTCCCAAATCCTTCAGCTCAAATGTGAACGTGAAGACATTTTATTTGTTCAAACTTCATGATTTTATGTTTTTCAGTTCATTAGGCAATCAGGACAATGGACTTTGTTGTTGTTGCTATAAAAAAATAGTATTTTGGACTATCCTTTCACACTAAGAGCTCTGTGGGCAATTTGGGTACATCACGTTTTTGGCAAATGTCTGAGAACTTCCACTAAAGATCAATACCATCACATAAATATAAAGTAAGAAGTTACCCGACTCAGCCATCTATTCACGTACAGTATATCTTAACTTCCCCTTTTCGCTTTTCCTTTAGAGCTTAAATCCACTTTGAAAACAAACTAAGATCATTCATGGATTCAATAGACCTTATCTGCTTTAAAACCATCTTCAAGTCCTAAGTGAAAATAAATACTGTCTTTTTTGCTTTATAGTCCTGCAAGGTCTGAATCCCCAGAGCTGTTGCTCTCTATTTCCTCAAGGTAAAAATCCAACTACTTAAAAGCCTTTTGCTTTAATTATTTTTTTCCAAACTAGACAAACCTTTAGTTTTCCATCACAGCTCAGATTCCTCAGTGCTGGTACCATCAGTGACATACACAGCTTTTTCAAAATGATGACCTATTTTCTCTACCACAGCTCTGCTTTTACTACAACTATTAAAAAATACAGACAAGAGCTGATGCTTTTGGACAACCCTCAGTTAACCCTGAGGGTTACATGGCTACTTTAATTAATATTGACTGCATTTGGGGGTTGTTGCCTACTTGTCCAAATGCTCTGTAGCAACCACACTGATAATGAGCTTAATTAATATACATAAAAAAGACCAGATGATAACCAATTGATCTTCAAAAGCCAATCTTTGGGGAGTGCTTCTCCATAATTCAGGGCAAGCAATGACATTCCTATTCCAGAAGAATACTGGAATACATCATACTCCTATTTCAGAGAGAATTCAGCAGTTTCAGTTAACCTGCCTCTAAAAGACAGAATGCTGCTACTCATTTGCCTTGCTAAACTTTGAAATACCAAATCTATGGGCTTGATGAGGCACAGCCTGTAAGCAGAGCCCTGACAAGTGGCACTCAGGGTCCTAGCTCTGAACGTGCAGGGGAAAGAACCTCACATACATTTAGGTTAAATACCATGTCATAAGGAAGTCTGCTACTATTTATCTTTAAAAATAGTTTGTTTTTAACAAGTGCAACATCTGCTAAAATGCTCAAAATACATGTATGAGAGATTCAGGGGATAATGTTTGCTGATCTGCCAATTTCTTATCTTACATCACTCTTCCATGTAACAAAAAACATGAACCACATACCAGTACAGAATATAAAGATTTCTTAATTCTGTGCATGTATTAAAAAAAAACCAAACTGCAAATATGATGGTTTAATACAATGACAGGCTATCTCAGGGAAAATGAAACTCACTGGTCAGATTACAAAACAGCTTTTATATCATTTGTAATGGAATACATGATGATATACACCCACCTTCTAGATTCTGAAACTGGGTTAAGAACTCCTTCAACTTTTGTATTGTCTTATCAAACTCCTTTCCAGAAGATGACATCAAAATTTCCACACATTGTTGGAGCATGCTTACCAAATCAATCTTATTCAACATCCTAAAAGACACAATTGTTGGCTGAAGTTGAAACGCAGAATGATGAAACAGCTTTCAATGTTCTTAGTTGAAAAAAGTGAAAAAAAAAAAAATTGAAGAACTCCTTTTAAAAGAAAAAATCTCCAGGATTTCAAGCATTCAATCTTTCAGCAAAGTCAATTTTTTTTCCTGCTGTCATTAACAGAAAGAAACAAACCAATTAGGTTTGGTGATGATGTCCTTCATGGTTTCCTGCAGAACAGTAGTTTTCCTGATTATCTAAAAACACTTGCTGGACACAGGAGTTGCAATTTTTGAAACTGTGAGTCAGACACCAAGGCAAAACAAAAAAAAAACCCCAACACCCAAAACCCAATCATGGTAGGGTTCAGAACTCATTCCAAAGAACAGTAAAGGAACTGGTAAAAAAAAAAAATCACTACGCAAATATATCCACAAAATTACCCTGTGTGACTCAGAATGGCTCTCAAATGAAATCTGTATGCTGTTTTCTGTATTTAATTGCTGTAACTCTAACCATCACTAGAATCCTAGAGCCATTCAAGTTGGAAGGGATCTCTTGAGATCATGTAGCCCAACCTCCAGCTCAGCATTTACTTACTATTTAGTTATTAGGGCCTTTCCCTTCACCGAGCACTGCCCTGTCTTAAAATCTTAATTTAAAAGATACCAAAGCAATGATGGTGGTCAGTGTCTCAGGCAGGTGGGTTTCCCTATCAGCTACCTAAAAACTGATGAAGAAACGTAAGGGAGAATTCTGAAGAGGCTAGGAAAGCTCTGTGGATATCTGGAGGGACAACTGCAATTTGAGCTCTAGTTTCTAACTGGTAGTTGATACTAAATGCTTATAAAGGTTAAAATTTGAAACTTCAGTTTATCTGCTTCAGGGTTATGGATTTTTGCAAGTCAGGTATTGCCTTCAGATATACTTGTTTTGTACAGAAAAACATCAGGAGTTCACAACAGAAAGGGTGTCCCTGACCACACAAAAGGCTAGAAAACATTTTGAAACTGTTGTAACCAAGATAGCCTTGTTCCAGGCCAGACAAAACACTGCAGTTAAACTCCCAAGATGGAGAAAGGATAAGCAGATCTGGAGGTCTGTGAATGGGAAAGAACAAATTTATTTTCATAGTATTATTCAAAAGGAATCTGCAAAAAAACTTATTTACAACAACAATGGGATTGCAGGGCCCAAAGAACAGGCAAGAAGACAGTTATCATACATGAGAAAATAGTAAAGGATCCTTTTCAGCCTTTTAGGTTTGAGATTATTGCAAGGTATGCCAGGTATCAGTGGGGTTAAGATTTTAATTTGGTGAGGAGTCAGGCTTGAAGCAGAAAGGAAAATCTCAGATTACCAAAAAGCAGTAAATAAATCTATCTCTGATTATTCAGACATGTTATGAAAGAGAAGAAAGGAAGCTAGAATGAAGTCCACAGAAACTCCTTCTGAACGCTGAAGTGGGGAATCACCTGAACAAGTGATACCAGGTTGGTCAGCACCAAAATGACTGGTCACAGAAGGGCAGGACTGTGCTAAGCAGCATGTGATGAAAGGCCATCCATAATTAGCAGACAAAAACCAGAGTACAATATCTAGATAAAAGACAATAGGGCAGGCAGTCCTTGAACTTTTGCCACCCAAAAGGTTGACGAGATGTCCCAGCCAGTTAGCTCCACATAACCAATCAAGTGAGACACTCTCCAATCTTCTTGACCTTTCTCTTCTGATGGAATTAATGCAAAATGAACTAAAGCTCACACATTCTCCCTGTCGCCCCATGGTATCTTTTCGACTCTGGAAAACTCAGGTAGAGTAATAACTACTGTCTAGATTGCTCAAGTTATATCACCTTAAACACCATCTTTGGAGATAGCACTTCTAGCAGAAGGGATAAAAGCCTGCCCAGGGAAAGGTTGAAGTAGAGAAGCCAATCACAAAAGAAACATAACTCAGCAACTTAAAACCTTACATTCAAACATAATTCATGAAAGGTAAAAGAGGTACTTTGTTAGAAAATGAGAAATAAGCTGACCTAAAGCTTCTCTATTTTTTACTTTCTAAATACAAGGAGAAAAAAAGATAGATTCCAGAAAAACACTGAAAAGGAATAAGGGATGAGGAAGGGTGAACATAAGGGTATCAACAGGTGATGTGGCTCCTGGGAAGACAGAGATACTAAGTGAGTAACTTTTAAACCTGAGCAAAAGGGGAAAAAAAGATTGTGAGTAGAAGGGGAAAGATCACGTTTTATTATTTTCTTCTAGAAGATAACAGCAAGATTCTATAAAGAAAAAGCAGAGACGAGGAATTATTTGTAAAAAGGCAAACAGAATTTAAAAGCTGAAAAAATGATAATCACAGCTAGAATTCCAAGTATTTGAAGAAATTGTGTTAGAGGAGTTTTGTTAGGAAAATGACAGATTTTCTGGATTAAAAAAAAAAGAATTGTAGAATCATCATCTATGAAAGCAGAGACCATGTTCACTGTATTTATATCAGAGGCTCCCACAGTGGGAGCCAGGACCAGAAGAACAACAGGAGGGAGATGAACAGATAAGAATAAAAGGGGAGCAAGCCAGAATCTGATGGCAGCATCAGCTTTGCGATAGCAGAAGAGACAGATGAATTCAGAGAGGATGAAAGCAAATTAAACACAGGAGAAGAAAAAGGAGAGGGAGAAATGGCCAAGAGTTATTAAGAGATTACAGACAGACAGTAGAGGAAAGCAGAATGACACATTTGTGGGCAAGAGCTGAGAGGTGATTGAGTGCTGTCAAGATTCAGGAGAGTCAGAGAAGGAATACAAAGGAAAGACTGCAGAAATGTCCACTCAAGCATGTAATCCTTTCAAAGGGATAAGGGTAAAGAACACAGAAAAGTGGCTATGCATAAGAGCTACTCAGTATGGCAAAGATACAGTCTGAAGAGTGTGCTTCCTTGTGTGTGTATCAGCCCAGAAAGTTACCCTCCATCCACCACTGATATGGTTTTTCTGTGCAGTTTCACTGTCAGACACATCGAACCTGAGCAGGTCAGGGGGTCTGGAAGAGGCAGTTCTGGTTACGGGGCTGCGCCAGCTCCTTGTAGGACAAAGCCGAGGGACTGTCTGAACGAGTGCAATTATCAGGAGACAGACACTGCCATGTGTCTGTTTAAAGCACATTCACAAATCTGTAGCTGCAACACTGCGATTGAAAGGTTTTCTGTCTAGAAAACTGGCTTTGACGACTGGCATTTTAAACACTGACAGACAACACAAGTACAGGCTCTCCTAAAGTCCTACGCTCACAGTATCACAAAAAATTAACTCAGTTGCTGTAAAAACTGTTAAGGCAAATTAGGAAGAGAAGGAAAGCAGTAAAATAAAGAAAGGCCTCAGCTACTATTCATTTGGAACAGATTCTGATTTTCACACAGATGAAATTTAAGACAACTAAGACTAATAATTTGATCAATAATATCTACCACAATCACACTTTAAAAGGCAAAACCCAACTCATTCTCATTCATGCAAAGTAATCTTAGTGGTTAATTAGCATAATTACTCAGGGCATATGAGATATGAGAACCCAGCTGAATTTCATAGAAATGAGTAAAAAACCAAACTGAAAACAGGAGCCAATTACACTTGCAAACAACCCTAAAACTAGCTGTGAACAGGTAATATCCTCAGCTTTAAGTTCCAGAATAACTGACGACTGATATTTTCCATGTGTACCGCAGTATTAAAACAAAATGGGAAAAAAATATCACCTTGCTAGCTGAAGAGATGACTCATACTCCGCTGTCTCCCACACTCGGTTTTCCAAACACGCACAGTGCAACTCCCTGATCTGTTATGCAGAAGGTGAAGAAAGGATAAAGTGTTTTACAAAGTAACATGGAAATCTTACAACAAGCTGTTCAAAGCAATATGCGATTCCTTTAGAGCCTGTTTTCCAAAAATGCAGAAGGATTGCAAAAGAAATGAGAGGACTTAATATCTTCCAGAATTATGTTTCTGCTGGAGACTGTTGCTCTGCACCAGGTTCCAAACAGCTAACACTCAGGTGAAGATAACTGCAGTGAACAGAAAGGAACTCCAATCAAATGCCCCAGCTAAAACATCCTTTCATTCTCAAACACTGGGACAGTTCATGCTGTTTTTGTAATCAGTGACAGATTCTAGTAACAGTATGGAATACATTGAGAACTGAGAGACAAGTGCACATGCACAGAATATATAATTGCTCTTCTACTGGCAGAAATTGCTTAGCGTGAGAAGGTGGATTAAATGACATCAGAGCAATAGGACAATTAAGAGCAATTATCACTGTTCCTCCTACTGTTGCTTTTTTCTGTACAGAAGGTTGCTAAAAGCTCAGTCTCTTCATCTGAATTTGACTAGTGATCTAATAGGTAGTGGAAGAGTGTACATTGTCTGCAGTGCATACAGATAATCTGAGATGTGGGAAAGTCAGTGTGGATCCTTTTGCTGATCTGTGCACCTGCCTTCTCCTGGAAACTCTTTCCTGTTGACTGACAAGGTATCATCCATGCCAGTAAAGAAACCATACACTGTTGTCCTCTGCCCATAGCAAGAAATCATTTGTCTCCATTTTAAGAAGCAAGGGGCAAAACAGCACATTAGTAAAAAAGAGTAAATATTTATTTAGATGTCATACTTTGAGGCAAAAAAACCTCCAAAAACCCAAACCAAAACCACAACAACAACAAAAACCCAACAAAACCCACATATAACAGTACATCACCTGCTTGCCCAACGGATACTTCGGAAGAGAAGATGTGAAAACATGGAGACATCTCAGAATCGAAACATAATTTTCATGGTAAACATGTAAGTCCTCCAGCAACTTCTCTGTTTCTTCCTACAGTGATAGAATAATTTTAAAAGTAATTCTAACATCCATTTAAAACTCTCTTAAAGAACTTAAAATGACTCTGAAGTCTTGATGTTGGAGCGTGCTATGATTTAAATCACCAATCTTAAATTGAGGCCACTAAGCAAATGAGCTGTGTTTCAACAGTTCACTGCATTCCCATTGCATATTGTTACCTTTACTTTCTTCTTCCAGCTCAGCAGAGATTTGCTGTTGATTAGCATTATTATTTTACATTTTCAGCTATATTTAGGCCTTTAGATTTGAAATGGCATCTCACAATAATGAGTATACGCTATTCCTTTAACAGGCAATGAGAAGTTATGTAGCTACTTTTACTCGAAAGCTTGCATTTTTATATTACAAATACATTTAAAAATTTATTTCTTATACAGTGGATGGCTGCTGTTTTTATTAGTTATGTGTACATAAAAAGACCAGTTCACAGAAGACAAAGAAATATTCAGTTGCTGCTTCTATGTGTTTTTAATTTGACTTTTGTTTATTCATTTGTTGAGAATGGCAGAAATAAAAAAATCACATTTAAGAAAAAGAAATTATTGACCCCTGCTACTGAATTCTCTGGATGGCACCACATTGTCACTGGCCTCCCAGGGAAGCATATATTAACACTTCTGGAAAGCCACACTCAAAAATTCTGGTATCTGTACTAAAGTACTTTGTGCTCATTACATTTAAGTCTGTGAATCAAAAGAACTTCTTTCCTCTGTCTTCAGTCAAAAATAAAGAGGAAAAACCACAGGATCCACTACATATTTTATTGCTCTTTTGCTTAACTCTGAGCAAACTATTCCAAATGGAAAGCGAAAAATAAAATAAGCCACTGAAGTTTTCTAGAGTTAAACTGAAACAAAGGGTATCAAAGATAAAAGAAAAGCAAAAGCTTGTCTGCAGGCAGTGTAAGGAAGTACAGATGTATGGAAAGAAAAGGTATCATGCTGCAAAGACTGAAAGTAACAGACAGTGCTCCAGAGAGCTTTCTGATGTTAAAAAAAGTTTTAAATTATTTAAAACATTAATGATGTTTCTCCCAATAGACTTTTTATATATTGAAATTTAAGAGTCACTGATATAACAACTGTTAAGGCCAAAACCTTAGGGTAAATATTCACAAGTTTGTATTTTAATTCTAAGTATGATCATTAAGAAAAAACAATTATCCCCACCACAAAATAAGCCAAGAAAATAAAACAAGTTCTTTCTAATGCTGCTACATCAATCTTATTTCTCCAAACCCCAAGCATTACACATCTCTATTTCCTTCATCTTGGACCTAGCTCAAGACAGATACAGTTAATATAAGCAAACGGCAATGTATTTTGCCAAATAATGAAGTGAAAAAGCATAATTCATTTTAGGAGAGTTTGAAAATGTCATTAGAAGACTACGCAATATTATTTCCAGAATAGATATAAAAGACATAGATTGCCAGATTTGCATAGTTTCAAATTAAATTTGCCATGAAACCATCCAGACAGATTTGTTAATATCTATGATGTAGAATTGCTTTTAAAACTGATGATTTTAAACAGGTGAAACTCTTCCTATAGTTATTAAAAAAATGGTAACAACACAGAATATAAATCTATCTGATAAAATGTATTGCAGGATTAGGGGCTAAGCCAGAAGACTAAAATGACCTGGTGCTGAAACACAAACATGAAGTTTATATGAAAGATTTAGTGACTTTGAAAGTGTTTCCGAAGTTGGACATGACACTGTAGATTAGCACACCACCAGAATAAACAGCACCTCATTAATGAAGCAGTAGGACCTTTTCTTCTCAGGCAGAATACTCTGCCAGCTTGGCAAGGCAGCAATGGTCCTACCCCTATTGTGCAGATTAGAACAAGTATCTTCAATTAAAATTTGTGAGAAGCATCATATGCACCTAAGCATGAGAATTCCAGCTTCCTTCCCAAATTTACAGGGTGAGGCTTGTGAAATAAGAGGTGTATTATTAAACATGTAAGGTTGAAAACATATGAAGTTTAAGCTGATGAGTATTTCACTTTCAAAGCAGGTGTGAATGAAGGGCAAGGGAACAGTATTAGCTTAAGCTATTTTTGCCAATGAAGATAATGGATCATAAAATGATGTAAAATCATGTCTTGTCTTGAATACTGTAACTGCATTTACAATGCTGCCGGCTTCTAACCTCCCCTCCAGCCATTACCATTGTTCTTCATACTTGAAAAAGCCTTACACAACAGGCAAGTACCATTTGCCTGACAGGTTAGAAATATTTGAAATTAAGAGTCAGGAAAAACCCTTTACCTTCAGCAATGCTTCTAATGAGAGGGGCTCGGATGGTGAAAATAACCAACAGATTTTTGTTGGTGAATTCCTAAAGCGCTGACAATAGTAGCAGTCTAACTTCAATCAGCTGGCAAAGCTTCAGATAAACATGCAACAAATTAGTTTTAATCCTGTATGAGGTCTGGTGTGAATGTATGCCCTGGGACACAGACTCTGCCCTACTGAGTTCAACCAGAAACTACGCAGAGGCCATGAAGGATTAAGAGCTTATGAAATAACCTCCAAGATTACTTACACATTCTTCAAACACTCAACTGACCTTCCAAGAAAGTCAGTCTGAGTAAGCATGAAAAGACCTGGCCATAAATAAACCTTGTATGCTTCTTTTTAACTAGTTATATTTCTAGACAGAGCTAAAGGTTGATTTAAGAAAGTTGTGCAGCTTCATATAAAAGCTGACCTGGCAACCCTAGAGATTTGGAATTTTGACCTGCCAATCCTAATTCCTCATTACTGGTCACAAAGCACACTATGTTTTGTATGAAAGATGTTATACAGAACTACACATCTTGGTCTTGTATTTTGTTATACTCCACGAAGTGATAAATTGGGCAAGTTACTTCTGTTCTTCAAAGACATCCTTAAAATCTTACCTTTAAGAAGCTGTCATTTGTCAGCAGTGCAATCTGTTTCCCTGACTCTTGCTTTTCCACATACCTTATGGCAAGAAAAAAAACCAACATAAAATTATAACATAAAGGCAGATTCGAGGGTCAAAAACATTTAACATGTTTATGCTGCTGTAAGAAATATGTATCTTTTTTTGGAAAGATTCAAAAAGGCCAGTCAAATCCAACAAGTTGAAAGGCCACTCCAAAACCCTAGGGATTATGCTTCAAATCAGCTTAACGAGCTCAAAAGTGATTTACGGTTATTTGTCAGAATAACTTGTTCCTGTATTAAGAACAAGAAGAAAAAAAAAAAATTCAAATGAGTACACATCACAGAAACTGTACTCTCTAGACTAGAACATTAAGGCTTCCTGAAATTATTTAGAACTGTCCTCAGTTTGATCAATTTACCTTTGCTATAGATACATGTGCACAAATGAGCAACAGTGTTCACAGAACTACAATTACAGATTCTTTTCATCTTCTTTTTAAAGCTGACTCAATACATGATTGCCCAAAAAATGTATTTCCAGCTTTACCTTCTAAAAGAGGGGAGTCTCCGAATGTTTTCACATTGATCATGTGATAAAGAATAAACTCTCTTCTTCATATCTACCAGTTGGCAACACAGTACGCTGAGAGGCTGGGAATAGAAATGCTCTACAATACAGAGCTGAAAAACAAACCAAGAACTAGGAATGTTGATAAAA
Source organism: Eopsaltria australis (assembly GCA_034509425.1). Taxonomy (NCBI): domain Eukaryota; kingdom Metazoa; phylum Chordata; class Aves; order Passeriformes; family Petroicidae; genus Eopsaltria; species Eopsaltria australis. The sequence continues at coordinate 3,663,138 of JAVTVJ010000177.1, read as the reverse complement.
TTCAAACTCCCTGCTATATCTACCTTTTAATGCTTTCTTACTACTACAATGGTAGTAATTGTACTCCTTTAAAAAAAATTAATTACAATTCATAAATGTTCCGTAAGTCTCTAGAGGACATTGATTATACAGTTGTGCATAGTCACATAATTACCTTCTTTGCTATACGTGCTATTCATTTTCAGTACCTCAGCTTTTCCCTCCTCTTATGTAATCACACCTAGATATAATGACATGATGGGGATCTCTTGTATTTATCACTTTGAAAATCTGATCTGAAATTGCTTCATCCTTGAATACTTTTAACACGCAAGGACACAGCCATACACTGTCAGGTCTAAAACTTTTATTTGCATGTCAGACCAATGGAGAAGTACTAAATTTTGATGACTCTTTCAAATAAGAGAAGTTGAAACTTATGAAAGCCTACAAAGGTCTGTCTTCAGAAAGAGGTACTATGGCCAGGATATTTTTACTGGCAAGCTCACACATGGAACTAGGGAAGAAAGAAACCATTTCACCATCCTGCATTAAAACACGTGACTGGGGCTACAAATTCTTCAGAAAAATCTTGTCTGCAATCCACAAAAGCTACACAGAGACCTAGATACAAATACATCTATATATGAAGAACTATATAAGACAATCAAAATTTAACTGTTGTGCTCTGTAGAGACTCTTTTTGGAAACCCCCTGAGCTTTTCCACTTTGTCTCCTGAGAGAGGGTAAACGTAACTCCCAAATTGCTACACAACTGCTTGGAGCACAAGTATTACCTACTCTGAGGCACCAAGAAAATGACCCTGCAGCTCCTATTTCTCTAAAAAGGAAGGAAGTGTGCATCCAGAAATTGTGCCAGAGGAGTTCAAGTTGGGAAGAGACACTGCTGTAGCCTACTCACACTGCAACAAACCAGAGTCCAAGGACCTGGTACAGCTGATCAGAACTGGGGAGTTCTGCCAAGGATGTTAGAAAGCTACAAATTAATCTATAGCAAAATACAGCTCTTTCTGCTCACTAAGTCAGGTCACCCTTTTAAATGTAACCTTAAAGTATCGTGGGTTTTGTGGCAGAGTATGCTTTTATGTGCTTCTTCATACCTACAAGTTTGCTCTTAAACCCTTATCAGGAATGCTTTTAAAACACCCATCTGTTCACAGATCCAAACTGTTTTCAAAGGATATTTTTCCATACAATTCAGCAATATTAGGACCTAAGAAATCTTTCAGTGCCTAGTAATTACCCTTTATTTTTACAACTATAATTTGAATTCTTGTTACCGCTGCCTACCTGAAATCCTTTGATAAAATTGTGGACAGAAAAATCATGGTACAGGAATATGTTGATGAGAACCTGCAGAACTTTTTCTCCCAGTTTAAAGGGAAACCGGGATGTCAGAAGCAGCTAAAAGGGAGACAAAAAGAAAAAGTAGCCATAGCAGAAATTTTCTCCTGAATTCAAAGCAGCAAAACATAAACATACAACTTGATACAACTCTTAGTATGTGTTAACATCCAACTAAATGAGATACTAAATACACTGCCAGCTTCTAAAAACAGTATTTCTACTAAAATATCCATGCAAAGATCGATTTTCAGTTTATTATTTTACCACATTTTCATAAGTATCTTTCATTAATATAATGTTTTGTTTTGCTTAATGCTATTTTTGTAAAATTACAAATAGAACAGAGACTGCTGTAATAAACAGTGATACCACTACTTTCAGCATGTATAACAGATATTTTGGCAATCCTATGGTCTACCAAGAATCCACAGGCACAACATTTATATGGCTTGAGCATATGTATAACTCAGCTAATGTTTGACAGGTGGCAAAACTCAGGCTGAATTTTATTCTTCTAAATTTAAGTCAAGTTTCAAAGCTATCTTCTTCTGGAACAAAGTAAAACTGAAATCACTTGACTTTAATGAAGAGGTGTGAATGTCAAAGTGCAATTGCACAAGTCAATGCAAATGAAAGATGAAAGCAGCTGTGTGTGTGTGTCTCAGTATGAGAAGGGAGCTCTCAGTATTGCAGTACTCTGCAGCTGCGAGTAGAAATATTCAAAATCCACAGCTCTCAGAGTCCTTTCCAAAACCTTCGGAAAAACCTGCTTTTAAAGGCCACACATGTAAACTGTGCTTCAACACACACACACACACACACACACTCCTCCTTTCTATTTAGAAAGAGAATTACCTTGTCAATGATAGTAGACAGGTGCTCCTTACAGGAAAGGGACTGGAAAAGCTCTATGCACAGCAGAGAGGAAACTGAGTGAGGAAGTAATCTGTGGATAATCATTGGTGATGTAGCGATTCCAAAAATCAGCACTAGAGGTAATTCATGGATATGCTGACTGGGTAATGGGGGAAGTGGAAAAAAAAGTAATAATTACATTCTAGAAGACTGTGTAACAAATGGATTATGTTCCTAATACAGCACTCAGCTTAGATGCAGAGAGGGGTAAATGAAAAGATTCGCTGCCAGAAAACCAAAAGAATTTTGATGTGGAATATAATTAAAAAGAAAGGATGCTATTTAAAACCCTAAAGTAGATAAGAAAATGAAATTCCATTTTAGGATTCAAATTTCAGAAAGTGGCACAAAAAGCATCATTTCAGTTAGTCTTGTGCTTCACAAAAAGTTATATTCAGAGAACTGAGTCTTATAATTGGCTATATATATAATAATAGACTTTGGATTTTAATTGTTATCCCACAATTACTGCATTTTTCTAACTCCTCAAAAAAATTGCTGAAGACATAAACATAAAACCAATAAACCTGATATATTACTGTCCACTGTTGATAACCTTAAAGAATCTTAGAAAGGAATCAGAACTCATGATTAACAAATCAGAAGAGCCTCTCACACTTACCCACTTCACCTTTATTATTAAACAGGTTTAAGACTGAGATGAAGATGGTAACACAAGTAATACAGTTTCTTGCTGGTGTCACAGCAAGTGAATTGCCTATGCTTGTTTAGAGGTAGTATCAGGTGCACACACTGCAGCCCCAATTCTGACAGCTCCAACATGGGGACTCAAGTGCAAGATGCTCTTTTTGGAGAGCAGCACGGGTTTTTGATTAGCATGCCTGAGATTATACTAAGGAAGACAGGCTAAAGAAGAACAGAAGTACAGGAGCACCTGAAGTAGTCAGCAGGCGATTACAGATCCTGGCCAACTGGGGAAGTTTTATACACACTCCTATTAGTAAGTTAGTGACCTTTAAGCAGCATTACATCAATAGTCATACAAAAATACACTCTGAACACAATTTTAGAAGATCTACACATCTTAAAAATTTAGTTTCATGCTCACAAATTTTGTAACAACTAGTAGCAATAAATCCTACCATGTGAAAAATTAAACCAGCCACCCCTTATCTCAACCTGGCCCTTAGACACTCTGGTTCACAGTCCCAAGTTATCTTTAGCATAATTTACCCCCAAAATCCAGCAAGTAGTTCTTTGCTCAATCACTGCTGCAAAGAAGCAGCACCCATATTTGATTCCAACACTTCACTGGCCTCACTGTTACATTTCAAAACAGCTGCCAATAGAAAATGGGTAAATGAGTGGAATAACTAAAGTTCAAGTCATAGTACCTGCTGATGACTATGAAGTCTTGAAGAACTTTTGTGGTGAAACTTTCCATATCTTTGAATATGACTACAACTGGAGGAGACTGCCAGTGTCTAGAGGAGGAATTTCTTTTTTTGCTTGGAGTTTCAGAATCTGTTTCCTTTAAAGCAGTTAATTAAACATTTATAGAAGCCAGCAAAAAAAAGACTGAATCATATCTATGATATTATAATACTCCAAAGTGACATGACTGACTTTTTGTCAGCTGTATTTATTATTAGCACCTAAAGCTGCCGCTTTTCTTCCTTCTGTTTGGCACAGCATGAAGTACAAAGAATAAATAGATTTTAAACACACGGTCCAACTATGCCAAGAATAGCTCTGAGAGACAGAACTGGTGGAGTTCTGTCGGGAATCAGGGAGAAGATTTGAATTGTGTACACAGACATTGCTTATTTTCTATATCTTTACCCAGTAATAAAAAGAGCATGTACTCAGTACACTTTGGTTTATCATACTGCTCCGATAAAGTCATCAGAAAATCAGTTATAACTTATATTCACGACCAAAACAAAACTTAAAACTTCAATAGCTTTAGCAAACACAAAGATACAAAAACATTTTGAAAATCATTTCCTTACTGCTTGCCAATGTAGTGTGGGCTGCAGATGACATCATGGCTCATTAGCACTAATATAGTACCTTTGCCCTGAATGGTTGTTCTTCTGTAAAGTTTTGTTTTAATAAACAAAATATCTGAGCACTCCTGGGAAAAAAGCATCTGGCATGAAGCTGATACTGCATTTTAAGCTTCCAGTTCCCAATTAAACATATGATAAATTAGTACTTTTTGCTTGTGTTTCAGGATTCTAACATTCATACGTCATCAGTAACCAACTCCACATTTGTTCTATGTGTCACATGTAATATTCAAATCACCTCAATATCATGTTATTTTTTAGTATTACATTGAGAATTAACCTTCGGCATTTCCTCACAGAAAGCTGACTTACTTAATTTCCGTTTTAAACACATCTCAAGGTCTGGCATTTTCATAAATTGGGGATAAAAAAATGCCAACAACATACCTCTGTTACACTCTCATACCAGCTGATAAGAGAAGACATTGAGCAACGCATTCTGTTCTGGGAAACCTGCACACAGTCCTCATCTTCCAGTGAGTCCACATCTATATCACACTTCATCAGCTGCCCCATCAGCTTCTGCATCAGATTTTTTATGCCTTCACAAAACATTTTTAGAAATGTGGTAAAGACATTTGGTTATCTGGCAACATACTATAAAAAACTACCTCAAAGTTATTACTCATTATTTTCCACATTTCTAATTCTTCTCCTTCTCTCTCCAGAACGCACATCTCATGCTCCTGAAAAGCATTAGTAATATGTAACTGAGGTTAAGATGTTGGTCTTCCCTCTTTCCTGAACTTCAGCCATATGCTTTTAAGAGTGACCTAAAAATAAGTAAGGGAGCCACTCCACAGAACTGAGGATGCCGTCGTAAGTGATTTTAATCTTTTTACTTACAAAATGAAAAAGGAGAAATGAGGATGGGACAATTTTATCCTACCCATTCCCTCACTAAATAATGTGACTGCAAGCATTTAAAAAGTGAAATACATAAATACACTGTCCAATTAAACAAGAAGAAAACCAACCTACAATATCAACATGCAATACACTGAGCAGCATGTTCTTAACATTTATGCTACAGCTAACTAGCATTTCTGTCTTCACTGTTTTAAACAGAACTGGATACCTCTCAATATACAGTAGGCATTACTGCTCTGGTGACACAGGTTTGAGCAAATCTGTGGTAAGTCTTCAAGATCCCTCTGTCCATTATTCTTACATTTAGGGGCAAAAGTTAGAATTCCTAGTTAGTCGATATCTCACTCTAAAGAAGCAGCTATACTTTTGCAATATTTACCTGGGCAATCTTTGGCTTCCAGCAAGGCTACATAAGGAGTAATGTTATCCTGAAGGACATCTGAGAGACCTCTGAAAGTCATGTCATGATCTGTAACATTTACACCTAGAAAGAAAAGGACAAAATTTTATGAGCATTTTTCCCATGACTTGTGAGCACAATGACTGAACAATAAACTGAACAGTAGACAAAAACAGAAGATACCTCAAATATTTAATGGAAGAATGAAAAGTATCACATCAGCTGTGAGGAAAGATGAAAAACTAGCACAAGATTAGACATACATGTTGACAGTCCCTGATTAAAAGAAACAGGTAGCCAATGTGAATACCCTTAATTATATAGTTTGCTGGGGTTTTTTAAAGAAAGTTTTCTCAAGGGTGCAAACCTGCAAGAAGCAGGACTGGTTTTCTAACCTCCCTTAGAAGCCCATCCACAGCCAAGAGCTTAATCTACAAGAGCTGTAGATTAAGAAGTTAAATTCACATTCTCTAGAAGAAGAATACTGTATCCATACCTGGATCCTCTCATGGCTCATGGAAAGAGGAAAATTACTGTAAATTACTATGAACTTCAGTCTGAATTCACTATGAACTACTTAGTATTTACTGCCTTGGTTAATATCCTTCATCAACCAAACAGAAGAACAAAGCCCCTCCCTGAACTGCCCCCTTGAAGGCAATTCAGAGCTTCTTTCACAAAAATATTTCAAGCAGCAATTTTTCACTTCCTACTACCTACAAGAGCAGAGTACTTTCCACTCTTTGTAAGTGCCTACATGGTAAATTTGAAGAACAGGCCTGATTTTAATTTCCCTAAAATAATCCACTGAAAATGTAATCAACTTGCCTTGAGTCAGGTTTAGGATTTATAGTTACAAACCTCTGAAAGAAAGGAGAAGGGAAGAAAAAAAAAAAAGACTTCAGAACTTCACTAACTTTATCTCCAGCTATTTTCTTCATCCTCTGCTCTTTTCCCTAGACAAAGGCACTATTTTCCTACATGTAAAGATGCACTGCAAGAATATATATCAGAAATACAGAATCTATATAATTCCATGGTTAAGTTGTAGAAATCACCAAGCATGCTGGTGGCACAAACAGGGACATAATCAAAGTATCTCCAGTGCCTCAAACAAAAAAACCTCAAATGACTACCAGCTGCTTAAGACAGACCTGTAGGGGAAAGGAGTTGTTGACTTACTGCATTATTAAGCAACACAGGCAAAAGGGGAAGGAGGTTTTATCTGACTTCCTTCTCCCTGCCCAATCTCTTCTGTTGACATGTTTGAAGCTGATATTTCTCACAGTAATTGCTGGGAGTCAGCAATGTAAGTTTCTTTGATCTGTCACTGAGTTTTAATCAGATACACATAACAAAAAATATCTTAAAAAAAATTACCTAAGATAAGAGCTGCGGTAGGGATTTCTCTGAACTTCATCCTGCAAGTCCATTCTGTTGTCTTCTCTTGAAACTCAGAATGAGACCGGCTCAAAAAACTCACCAGACTACGAAGCAACTGCTTATTCAAGTCTTCCTGTATTTGCTGCAAACATACACAGAGAGAACTGATCTATAAAAATGTGAAAACACCACTCCTTTCTACTCCTTTCCTGCATGATCTTTAACCCTTAAAACTCCAGGGTTTTAAATTTTCTTGTGATCTATAAAGCACACTAACCTACTCATTTCCCATCTTGGAACCTCTAGTCAAGTACCTCAGCAATAATTTGAAAAGCAAGTGAGCTTAACTGTGTTGTCACACCGAAGATTTTAAAGAAGGAGAAAAAACCAACATACTGACAAAGCCTAAGTGACATAGGCAGAATAAAACAATATAATTAGTTTCCGGAACAATGTTCATGGAAATTGTTATTCTTCTCTTCTCACCTTACAAAACACCTGTAAACATTTTTGTGAGAGATCTAAATGAAAGCAAATATTCTGCTGCTCTAAATCTAATTTGGGATGAAAGAAGTAAAAATAATAATAAAGGAAATCATTATATATGTTTTATAAGAAAGAACACTAAACCACATGACTCCCATGTTTGCTACACTGTCTCCTGACCTTCAGGATGATTTTCACACAAGCTGTATAAGCAGGAACATATGAAAAGGTGAGAGAAAGCGGGGCAAATATATGTTAAAGGCAAATATATGTCAGCTGCATTTTGTATTTTTTTTTTCAATCTGTGTGCCTTTGAAAATCTGTCCGCCTTTGAAAATCTGTCCTGTAGTGGTTCCAGTTCACCTATTCGAGTTTGTGGCCAAATGCCAGCACACTTACCAAAATTTACCAGATATTTGCTGTGAGATGAGGATTAGGAGTAGGCAAAGCAGGCTCAAACTTTATAGAGTATAAAGGAAGTTTACTAATACACCTAAGACAAAGAAAAAAACAAGAAAAACCAGAACGAACTCCTCAGACCACCCCTCTTTCCCTCACCTCTCCATTTCTTTCTCCCTGACAACACTTTGACCTTCAGTCAGTTTACCACCTCAGAAATAGCCCTCGTTTCAGTTCATTTAGGGAGAGAAGTCTCTTTTGTTTATACCATGGACTCTCTGTAAGAGAATACAGTTTTTTTATGGGTCTTCAGCCTCATCACCAGCAGCCGCCCAGAAGAAAGACCAACTTAATGGTGGATCCCTCCCACACCTGCAGCCTTCTCACAGCCACTATGGTGGGTCATGAACAGTCCATGGGGTACCTTTTTAAGGATGAACAGTTCAATTGTAGCAACAAAGAAAATCCCTTCTTCTGTGCTTAGCAACACAGGTTCTCCTGACAACTCAGGTTCTCTAGCATTCCCCCCGGGACCAGGGCTCTGGGTCACAGCCTCTCCTCTCTCTTAGTTCAAGTTTCTCATCAGGCTGTACTTTTTCAACACCTACTTGTCTTTACCCAGGTGTTTCAGTTCATTGGCTGCAATAAGAATCTCACATCTCTCTTTTTGGACTCTATCTTCATATATTACAGGGAATTTATTAGCTCAGTCTCCAACCATGACTCTCCAAAAGAGTTTTCAGCTTCACTCTTGAAGCCCCTGTAGGTATCAGTTCTGCTTTCCTCACTGACTATAAAGTCTCTATGCTGCATTTATGTAGATGTCCTCACTCGTTCCTCTCTCTGCGAGGAAGGATGGGTGTCTGTGAGTTTAGTCCAGGCATGGATAGAGTTAATCTCTGTCTCTCTCTCCGGCAGTGTGATGATCCCGTGCTCCCTGCCGGGCTGTTTGAACAGGTCCGAGCTGGATGCCAGAAGCTCTCAGAGTCTCTGTGCCCGGCTCTGCGGAGCTGGCTCGGCCTGCTGGGGCCATCTGGGCCCGGGGTGACAGGGCAGGGCCTGGCCCGAGCTGGATGGAGTCCGGCCCGGTCCTTGCCTGGCCTGGAGCAGGGGCCTGGCCCTGTCTCGTGTAGCTGACATGTCGGCTGAGCTGGATCTGCTGAACGTTCCAGCCAGTTCCTCCCCCATGCCGGGCTGCCCTAAACCTCCCTTCCCCCCGCTCCCTCCTTTGGAAGGTGGGGGGGGGGGGGGGGGCATACCAGGGAGAGAAGCAGGAGCTGCTCCTCTCTACACAGCAGCAGGCCTAAAGAGCAAGAGGCTCAGACAGTCTCTGCTTATATATAGTTCTTTCCTCGAAGGCAAATCAACTTTTTAATTGGTTCACCTACATATCAATCCTTAAAACTACCTGGTTATTGGCTCTCTCTCAGGAAGTTGTATCACTTCCAGCAGCATAGGTCACTTCCCAGATTTTGACCCCTCCTGACTAACTCAGGACATGTCCCTAAACCAAGATATGCCTTCTGCTAGAAAAGACAAAAAAACCTCCTGTACTCTGAAGTTCAAGATATCAATATATACTCTAGAATACAGATCTTAGAAACAAGATTAAATCCCTGTTCCAAACAAAATAATCATCAAGATTTATTAGCAATAAAAAGTGACCCACACAGCAGTGAATTTGATTTTAAGCAAAGTGGCAAAGGCCATCTCTAGCAGCATCGAAGAGACCACTATCAAAGAATTAAGGTCACATCTCCAGGAGATTGCACATGATGCCTGCTCAACAGCCTGAACTCCATTTCCACAGTACGGAAGAGCTTCTGTTGGTCTCCTAAACAACTGATAAAACTGTACACAAATAATTTTAGTCTTTTCATCCTCTACATATTGAAGAATATTTTTCTGGCCTTTCTGATGTTGATTGTACAGCTCTGAACTCCCACTTGCTACATTCTATGCAACTCAGAACAAATTGTAACATGACATTTTTGAAAGAATTTACACCATCAGTTATAACACCATTGTAACAACTCCTGTATTAGCACAGATCCTTTAACAATCCTCTGAGCTTCTGTTTCAGATTTCATCAAACCCTGAGCTTCCTGTGATCTCTATTGTTTTTGCTAAGCTGACCTGACAAGAACCTCAATTCTTACTCTGCATGATTACAGTATGTATTATTTCTTCCACTGTGCACTTGTGACAATGGAATTCAGTCTGCCAAAGCATTACACATTTACTTAGCCTTCTTAAAATACATCAATCTTTTCTTGTCAGAACAACTTTGTTACTAGCATTGTTTTGACAATGTTCCAGAAAGTTCACCAGGCTGCTCTGCATCTCAAGTGACCAAGTCACTTACTTGCATGGCATTCTCACTCTGGAAAAGTCACAGGAACTGGAAGTTCAGTTACTGTTACAACACCAGGTTTTGTCACGACTGTTTGTTATGTGGTCTGAAAACCACTCTCTTCATATTAGAGCTAAGATTACTATTTTAGCCCTGCACTTTGCCTTTTTTGTTTCTAGCCCGGATCCTGGCAGAATGAGTTCTTGCCTTACAGAAGAATGTTTCTGTAAGCCCTTGATGAGATTTATCATAAGAACATTTGCAAGGCCACTTCTCACAGCAGGGGTCAAAACTGGGACATGTTGCAATACTGAAAGAAAAAAAAGTCCAAAATTCACTTCCAAAAACAAAGGGCAGTTCCTGCCACACTTTTGTCAGCTCTTCAGCTGTGAGGAGCATGAAAGGATGTCATCACCACATGACAGATGGTGCTGCCACAACCACAGCAGTTTATGATGGACGTACAAAGGCCAAGAGTGCTCTACAACAAAGTGCCTTGGAGGACGAATCCTCTTCTCAACACCTCAGGCAGATACCGGAGAACCAGGAAAACACCAACACCTGCCAACAAATCACCAGGCAGCAGTGCCCTGGCAAAATCTTTGGAGAATGTCCTGCTAGGGTCCCTTAGCACACTGCCAAGAACCTTTGGAATAAAAGCCCAAACCAGCAAGCCACACGCTTCCCATGTACTCTTCCACAGATCAGGTTTGCTACACCAGGGCTTGAAAGCATGTAAGAAATGAAACCCTGACTAACTAAGCCCTCACCTACCTGGTCTGACCTCAGATAATGCTGCTTTGAGGAGTTCAGACTAGAGACTTTCTAAGGTCCATTCCAACCTAAATTGTCACACTACTCTACATGTAAGAACAACCATCAGTTCCATGTTTGCCAACAGTGGGATAAAAGGATGACAATTCAAAACTCAGTAGGAAAGATATCACAGATACACCAGAAGATATACGAAGAAAATTCTCTGTATAGCAGCAGAAATAACTGCAGGTAATCTCCCCTTGGGCAATTCAAACTCTAAGGAAATGCTTATATCAATATGTCAGTATAGGAGGAACTGTTTTCCATCAGGAGGAGTAAGACCAGAAGAAAGTATCTGGAAAACTCCTAACAGCCTCAAAGAAAACAAGGGCAGGAACAGAATTAGAGGATTTATGAGCTTAGCCCAAGGGTCCAGGTTTTAAGCTACATCCATCTGGCTTCTACTGCACATCCCAAAACAAACTTTGGGAAAAAAATTCCCATAATGTCTATAGAGCCCAAGAGCAAGCAGAGGAATACAGAATACTTGCCCAGAATCCATGACACTGAATAGAGCAGGAAATCCCTGCTGTATGGAAGCAATTATTCATACTATAATGCAAGCCAGCTGGCTATAGGGACTCAACAACAGCATGCCATGTAACACACAGCAGTCAGGAGGCCACAGTTCAGTATGAAATTAACTCTGACCCCCACCACACAACCCCATTCACACCATCCATACTAATTCAACAGGCTGTATTTGCAGTGGTTGTCATGCCGTATTTGACATCCATGCAGCTGTATTCACATAAATCCACTGTGAATCCTGGGCTGCTGTGTATGAATTCTGGAACACTGAGGTCAAGACCAGCCTAAAAATCCCCAGAGGGCTGGCAAGCATTAACTGAATTGAAGGCAGGAAACAGCAGTATGCCAGGAGTTAATAAAGAAGACAATTAGTAGGAAGAGAAGCTTAGAATCAGCAGCTTGAAGAACCAAAAGTGTACAGTTCTGCGGTTACAAGGAATGTGTACTTGATGCATTTATTATTACTATTTTATATTCTGGACAGGCAGTATTTCTGGCCCCCCTATTGCTTTAACTAACTGCCGTGCACTTTTAAGTTTGTCAAAAAGATCTCCAGAAACAAAGAAGCAAGCAGCATTGTAACAAATGCAAAACACCACTTTAGTGTGAGGCACAAGACTCACCTCTGTTTCAGATTTGATCTGTTTCCATAAAGACTGACAAGTGACAAACCGTAGCTGGGTATCCTCTGAATCACTGCTTGGGCTTCTGAAATCATGAGCTGGAAACACAGAAAGCAAAGAAAAGCACATGAAAACAAAACTTTTTTTTTTTCCTGAGCATAAAACAAAGGACCTAACTGTACATATATATTTCAGGGAGATGACATTTCTCTTAAGCAATTAATTGCTGGTATTTGGTAGAACAAGCAAGGGAACAAGGAGAATCTATTACCCAAGTATGTGGGCAAAAGGTAAAGAAGAGCCTTCTATCTCAAGTCCCAGATAAGCTAAAGACTAAATCAGAGCAAACAGCCCTTATTATTTCAGTAAAACAAACTAAATAATAATAACAATAATAATAATAATCATCATCTTTCTCTAGTTTCGGAAAGCTTTGTGGGTTCACTTGGTTGCCATTCAATGGAGCACCAGCAGAGTTTTGATCTCTACAAAAGAGCCAGCTGATGAGCATTATCTCCTAAAGCACTAAACCCACCCAAAACAGGTCTGTAAATGACAAATGAGACATCCTTCCACCTCCATTTTCACTGTCTCCCCTATCACCTCATTTTTATCCCTAAGAAAAATGACTTAGAATACATAAGCAACTCTGATTACACAGATCTTAGACTCTTAGTTGAAGAAAATCCAGCCACCACATTATTTGGTAACATACCAAGGCATTATATCTTTTTATCACTACCAAAACCCAAACTATAGGTGCTAATGACCTCAGAAGGCCTCTTGTGGGGTGTGACAGTATTTTCAACTGTTGATGTGGTGGAGTTTCACAACTGAAACTTCACACTGGACAGGACTGAGCTTCCAGACTGGACAGATGCACATCCAAGAACTGTTTTAAAACACCACTCTGTGAAAAGCCAAACCAGCTCACCTTTGCCTCTCTCTTTTAGGGCTACCCAGTCAAATTTATTTTTCCACCTCAAAGCATTTGCTAACTAGAACAATATGCTTAGTAGTTTATCCAAGCATTTCTAATCTTGCAAAAACAAAAACATAATATCCAGCAAGGGGCAAAATTTCAATGTGGTCTAAGTGCACAGGCCTTGGTTGTTGCAATAACTTGCAATGACAAAAACATGGCTTCATTGCTTTCCTCTATTTTTTCCATACAAATTATCACACCTTTTGACAGCTCTAGTGATGATAAAAGTAGTTTAAGCTGGGAATAAAAAGAGTAAGTTTCCCAAATGAGTCTCACATAGCAAATATTTAAGATGCATTATTTCTGGTTCCAAGAAGTCAGTCCTCAAATGAAAACAGACCTGCATACACATCTAGGAAAAATGTATACAGCAAATACCAGTGGACAGAAGCTGCAAATGGCTTTTCTTCCTTCTTTTCCACAAGAAACTTTGACAAAATACCCAGAATGTGAGACTTATGGATGGGATATAATTTCTGACTCCCACAGCTTAAAAATGGCTTATTCAGACCTTCAGATGAATTGTTTGTCAGTTAGTAAAAAACTTGTGGTAGCATGGTGAGGAGGAGTTCTCTTGTAAAAAAAGTGCAAAGATGGCTATACAATCTGGATTGCTGTAGATGAAAAAACCCCAAAATTTACTCTAGCCAATAATTTGCTTGCATTCCTCCAAAGAAATGAGTTTTCAGCAATCAAGGAGCAAGAGAAAACCTCACAAAGCTACTCATCATATGAACTCAATCAGATGTGATGAACCTTTCAGGATTAACCTTTCTCAAACACAGAAACATATGAAAATGCACTAACCTGTTTTCTCAGACAATCTTCTCTTCTTGGTACTTGGTTTAAAAACAAAGCAGCCCTAGAGAACAGCAAAAAAAAAAACAAAAAAAAAAAAAACCAAACAAGCAAACAAAACAAACAAACAAAAAAACCCAAAAAAATAAAACAAACAAACAAAAAAAACAAAAAAAAAACAAAACAGATTACAGATTTCAATATAAACATCAACCTGTCTGACTCCAGAGGCCACTTTATTGTCGTTTTATTTCAGTGCTCCACTGAACCAGTAATTTGCACTGAATTGCCAGCCTCTTAAGAATATCAAGTTACAGATTGCCCCTTTATATTTCTGTTTCAAGCTGGAACACTAGTGGAAACAGTAACCCAGCAACTTGTTAGGAATTTTTTCATCTTTCCACTATGTTTTGCAATTCAACCATCAACTGGGCCAGCAGCAGATTCTTTAAATGTCTCAAAACCTGCAACAGGTTTAGAATTAAAAGGAAATTATTCCCTGGGAACACATCAGTACAGTTTTCTCAGTACAGTTTCAGTTAAAAACAAAGCAAAAGGGAAGAGGCTGAGATGAATGGAAAACACAATTCAGAATAATGCAACCAGTATCATTAAGTCACTTATCTAAGGAAATGACATGCCCAAGCCACAGTGAACTGCATTTCAACTCAAAAAAGTAGATGTTTAGAAGCAGAATGACAAATGGTTGGGAAAAGGCTCATATAAAACCCTCTGTTCCAAGGAATTCCTGTAGAGAGAAGTCATCTCCCAGTTAGACCTATTTCATCACACAAGTATTAAGCTTTGAATTCTTGAAGATTTTTTTCATTTTATTGTAGAAAATCTGAAATTTCTTCCCCCATCCTCTCTATAGAAGTTCATCTCTTTCGAAGAGTTATAAAGGTAAGATTTCCTATATATCAGAAACCACATACACTGCCCAACTCTCACTTTGAGGTTCTTGTGCTGCAGCAAGGGGGAAGGAAACATCTAAGTGCTGGAAATAGATAAACAGACTGATTCAATCCTGTACTTCTCAATGGAGAGGCTTGCCCAAGGATTACTGAACTCAACCTAGGATAGTTCAGCCACTAGAGTAAAAATGATGTAGTGAAAATCAAACACCAGAGGAATGGTCAATTTTGATCACAGTCACCAGTCTGTTGAGTGACTTCAGAACATGTTATTTCCTTTCTTACACGAATAAGAAATTGCAGTAAACCACCAACATTTATATTGACCTTCTCTGAAAAACAGCCTCACAAACTGGAGATGCCTTCAGACACATTCCATTTTACCAGGTGTATTAAGGACCATTTAAGAACAGCTGGACAAAAGTTGTGGTTATTATACAGATGGCAAACACTCTGGAACAATTCCACTGCAAAAAGGTGTCCTACGGATTTATTTGTGCTGCTGCATGCACAAATGGAATTTGCCACAGTAACTATAAATCATATACACAAAAGAATGTACGCTTAAACAAACTAAACACAAGTACTGCTGAATGCTTTGCAAGCATTGACTTTTCCACACCACTGAATGTGGCTGAGACCAGAACATAAAACTGCTAAGAAGTATTACATATAAGATGTGGGAGGCAAGGCAAGGGGACATGATTCACTACCAAACTATCAGGCAACAGCCACTGTCAAAAGTGAAATTCACCTGTTTCAGATTAAGTTTTAAATTGGTTGGGAAGCACCTCACTTCTGGAAGTAATAACCTGCACAGTGCCTTCCACACCAAAGGATGCAGCTGCACATCACAACTCAGTGAAAAACAATAGAAGGGGCAGGATTCTTCTGTGATGATAAAACACACACTGTGAACCACTGCTGTTGTTCACTGTATGATCAAGCAAAAGATGAAATAAGTTAAATGTTTCAATCCAACACTTTAAATCTCGCTATGCATTGACTCCCTGATGAACACGCTGTCCCTTACTGCCAGCTCTGAACACAGCCCACATAAAAGCTTTCAATTCTGAAATTTCAAGGCAATAACATATATTTAACATTACGTGTGGGGGACAGCACTTTTATTTCTTTGTTGAATTAGTTTGCGGGGCGGGGGTGTGAAGCAATGAGTGTGGCAGCAAGCGATGCCATCAGACTTCAGCTGCCAGTGACAAAACTACCCCTGGCTCTGTTCTGGGTGAGATTTACTCCAGGAAGGAATGGGTTTTGTGGTGCTGGGAGGGCAGCGGGCAGGTGACACTCGGGGTCACTCACCAGTCACGGTGTGACTCTAGGACTGCCCTGTGCAGGCATAAGGGCTGGACCCCATGGCCCTTGCGGGTCCCTGCCAACCCAGGATAGTCCGAGATTCTGTGGGACTGCGGTGAGGACAAACAGCACCTTGGGCAAAGCGAGACGGGGCGTGGGTGAAGAGCCAGCAAGGCTTTGGGAAGAGGCGGGCAGCGGAACAGGGCAGCCGGGAGCCCGGCACCAGGGAGGCGGGAAAGGCAGCGGCCGGAGGAGGCGGGAAGGGGAGCGGGAGCAGGCGCAGGTCGCGGCGGGCGATGCCGCGGCTGCAGCTCCCGCACGGGCCGCGCTGTTCCCTGGGGAGCCCCCCCCTCTCTCCCGCTCCTCACCTTGGATACGGAGCACGTGCTCATCTCGCCCGGCGCTCGCAGGGACCGGAGAAGAGGAGGAGGAGGAGGAGGAGGAGTGCCCGCGCACGCGTGCTCCCGATGCATCGCCCGCCCCCCTGCGCGTCCCCGCGCCGCTGCCCCCCCCTTTCCCTTAGAGTGGTACAGCCCTCGCTGCGCTGCGCTGCGCTGCGCGACTCCTCCGCTCCCAGGACAGCCAATGGCCGCCTCCTCCCCCTGCAGCCTGGGAATGGCACGCCCAGCCCGCCCCTGGGCGGGCGGAAAGGAGCGGGGCGGGGGGATAAGGGTCGGCCGTGGAGCTTCCGCCGGGCGCTGCAGCCATGGCAGCAGGTTCCTTCCGGAGGAGCATCGCCTTCCAGGTACGGAGCGCTCCTTCCCGCGGCTGGTGCGGAGGGGGAGCGCGCCCTGAGCCACGCGTCCCCTGCGTGCCCTCACGACGGGTCCCCCCTGCCCGGGTGTCCCGCAGTGGGCGCGACCCGCGGGCTCGGCGCGCGCTTCCCGTCCCGCCCCTCCCGGGGGCGCGCGCTGGGGTTGGGATGGGCTGAGGGAGGGGCAGCAGCCGTGCCTTGGAGTGCCCCAGGACAGGGCGGATCGGGCTCTGGGCAGCCTGGCCTGGGCTGAGGGAGGGGCAGCAGCCGTGCCTTGGAGTGCCCCAGGACAGGGCGGATCGGGCTCTGGGCAGCCTGGCCTGGGCTGAGGGAGGGGCAGCAGCCGTGCCTTGGAGTGCCCCAGGACAGGGCGGATCGGGCTCTGGGCAGCCTGGCCTGGGCTGAGGGAGGGAGAGCGGCCATCCTTGGGAGTGCTCCGGGTCGGGGTACATGGGGCCCTGAGCAGCCTGGCCTGCACATGACAGGGTTTGGAACGATATGATCTTTAAGGTCCCCACCAATCCAAACCTTTCTGTCATTCCGTGACTGCTTTACTGCGTAATACCACGCCAGGCTTCAATGGCATCCTTCGTGAGAAAAAAAAATCACCCTTCTGCGATGTTTTGCCTTGCCTTGTTTCTAAGGCTCCTTTAGTATCTCTTCGGTTTGTATTTTACTGTATTGTTCATAACAGTTATGAAGTCTTTGCTTTTTTACCTGGGCTGAAATTAGATTTCAGATATAAAAGGTGCATTCCCCGTGGGTATTTAAAGAGGGAGCAGTATTTTTCCTTGGATTTTTGTCTTTTTCCTTAAGCCAATTCTTTCTTTATTTTCAATTTAGCTTTCAAAAGTTTTGGATCAGCCACCAGAGAATTTAATAAAGTCCATATCTGCAGTTCCTGTCTCCAAAAAACGGTAGTTGGTTGCATTTTATGCTGTAATGTTGGTCATGTTTTATTATTTTATGCCTATTGTTGCAAAAGCTTAATAGGACTTTAGGGAAAAAATAAAAATCAACCAAACCTTTTATACCAATCTAATTATAATATAGTTCAATCAAATTAAATCCTTGTATTTTTTCAAGAAAGCTCAAAGTAAGTATAATTGCTTACAAACCTGTACAAATTATTGGCAGTGCATGGATGGCAAATGCTTCAACTGATGATCTGAATGTGAAACTTCTTAGACCCAATGTGAAGTTATAAGGGTTTTTTTTCACTGTCCTGCGCAAGAGTTGCAAGTATGTTAGCAAGTAAGTTTTACTTACTCATGAGCATAGTTTTTGTTTATTCTGAGGTGGTGTTCTCTACTTCCTGACCGTGTTAGAGTAAAGGTGATATTTGGCCTTCTAGTCCAGCTTTCTAAACATAGTGAATCTTCAGATATTTGTGACTGGATCATGCTTGGCAATTATGCTTGTCACATGCAGAGTCAGCTTGGATCTGCCCAATCTCCCCAGCATTTCAGCAGGTTTTTTTCCTGATATTCATACGTTCTTTTTTTTTCAGGCATGTTGCTGATTTCCAGCTCTCCATTGCTTCTGTAATAGAAAACAGTTCTAGTGACTGCCCAGCACAAGACCTACATCTTCAAGCTCAGCAGCTTGCTGAAAGGGTATGCTAATGAATTCATCATATATTTTTGCAATAATGAACTTATTAAAGGTGTAAGGGGCATTATGAGGTAAAAAGTATTCTTTCTCCAAGCGTGTTTGGGTCAAAGTAGTTTGATGACTGTACTCACTGTATTTGTATACAGCATCTTCACAGGGAGTTGGAGAAGCAGCTTTGGTTAAAGTTCTTGTGAAGTTGGTGTTTTCAAACAGCTTGAGGTAAACTGCTGGTGAAGTTAGGTGGGTACCTACCTGGTGTGCCATGGTCTGTGCTGTTGCCCAGCACCTGAGGAATAAATTGAGCATGTGGGTGGCTTGGAGAGCCAAAGACTGCAAAACCCAGCTCTGGAAAGGCAATGGATAAAGTTAACCTGTGGGACAAACAGGCCAATCTTTCAAATCCTTAACTGCTTGAAATTGAGTTTTCTTGGAACAGCAGTTTTTTCAGGTGTGTTAGTTTGGGAAATGGCAGTAGATGGGGTGTTAAGACTAAAGAAAGGACAAATAAAACCAGTTGTAATGCTACTGGGAATCTAAACTATTTCTCATGCCATTCTTCACTGCTGAGGCATTGAAGTTATCCATGTCTTAGACCTGTTCTTCTAGCAATGTAAATATCTGGCTCGAGTGGAAGAAGAACTGATGATGCACAGGTATACAACCAAAAGTTCTGAAACAACTTAAAGATAATCTACAACCATGAAACAATTCAGGTTGGAAAAGACATCAGGAAGTTATCTGTTCCCATATCCTCCCCGTGCAGGTGTTTTGGATGAGGTTGCTGAGGACATTTGAAATCCAGTCAGGTGTTAAAATCCTCCAAGGATTTGTCAGCCTCCCTTTCAACCTGTTTCAGTGTCTGCAGCATCACAGTAAGAAGTTTTTTCCCTCCTTGTGTGTCATTTTAAAAACAGCTGCTATTCCCAGTGTTTAGGAAGCTGCAAGTTTCTTCCCTTCTTTATTGTTGGTGGCTCATTAAATAATCCTGAGACATTTAGCCCTCCAGCTTTACATGGTAGAGCAATATTAACAGTAAAAAAGAATAGACCATGCCAGCTAGACAAAGGAAAAATAAAATCCATAATCTCAAAGAAGTGGGGTTTTTTTGTTGTTGGGTGGTGAATAAAGGAGATGGATTTAGTTTGATTTGTTTAGACTGGTCATGTCATCTCCAAAGAAAGTGTATAAAGCAGTGTATAAAGTAACAAAATATAACCACATATCAAAAACCAGCAGAGAGACAAAAAATGCAGGCAGTTACCAGTTTTTGTCATGACGAACAGCTGATGGAGTGCCTCAAAATTCAACAGAATGTTCTTAGTCACTTTTGAGGAAATGGGTCACTATATTTGAAATGCAGGTGTTTGGGTTAGGCAAAAAGAGATAGAAGTTTTTCCAGGTGACTAAAATAGCCTAAGTGGTAGGGCAGTGAGACAATAAATGAAGCAATGTGGTCTGAAGTACTGAAAATCGTCTGTCAGGAATGTCAGAAGGATATTGTTTCCATGGGCTTTTGATTTCATCTGTCTGACTGATTGTTGTTTCATTTTTGTTCTGTTAGCTCTTCATGGAGGGGACGTTGTGTTGGGTTTTTTAGTGCTTCTGTACAGCACAGTGGCATCCTAGTCCAAGCCTTGGGCACAAGGACATTAAGTTACTAAAGTACCACAGGACACTTGGAGAAGAGGTTGTTAAAGCTGTGGAGAGGACAAATGAACACTCAAAGAGAGATAAAAACTATTGACATGACAAATGACAGATTATGTAGAAAACATTTATCAGAACAAATGCTATGGAGAAAGTCCAGTGGGTATTTCTGTTTTCTCTCTGCGCCATAAGTAGAAAGGACCATTTGTAAAACAGCAAGGTGGAAAATTCAGTGTCAACACAATAAATGCTTTTTTTCATGTAGCTTGTGAGTTAGCATTGGAATTTGTTGTTAGCAGAGCTTGTGAAAATGAAAGAATTTCAAAAGGTAACTGATTTCTCCTGGTTAAGTCACTGTCTTAAGCTGGAGACCTAGCCTGGGGGTACAATTTCCTCTTCATGCTGATGTGCTTCAGTAGGAGTGTATAGCTTGCCTCTCTCAAAGATATTAACTGAGTAATAAGGGGATTGTGTCATATTTTTATATGCTTTCTGTCCCTCTTTTTCCTTTTTTTAGACAATTTCTTGGCCATGAAAGGGAGCTAGTTTAATAAGAAACTCTCAAACCTGTCAGGTTGAGATCCAAAGCTCTTAGGCTGTGAAGAAACCCAAATTTGTGTTGACGTTAGGTCTTGGTTGGCCAAATATGCCTTATGGGTTCAGAATTTTCAAGACATGTGCCTTATGGAAATTGTAAATGAAATGTTTACTAAATTGGCCTTTAATATATTTATTTTGTGGCTCTTGGTACTGCAGAACATGGGCACTAAACTTTTTTTTTTTTTTTGTTAAGTGCTGGCAGCTACTGTGTAAGTTGTCAAATGTATCTCAGCTTTTGTCTGTTCAAAGAGTTCAACTACTGCTCCCAACCAAAAGAAAACACAGACTGTGCACAGGCAGGGTCTGAAGTGGAACATATGTGTGGTATTTCAAGCTGAGTTATATTCAGAGCTTATTAAACATGGATGGGAAATAATAAAATCATCCGTTTTCCAACAGCATTGATGAAATTATCCATTTATGATTGCTTCAAACAAATAAATAACATTTAATGTTTACAGTGGATTGAATTACAGTTTTCCAGTTTACCTGTTTTCATTTAGAGTTTCTGTTTTGTTTTATTCTCTTAGCTAAAATGTGATTCAGTAGTGAGTGAAATCAGCGCTGGTCCAGGAACTGTGAATTTTACAATAAACAGGGAATTATTAGCAAAGGTGAGTAGTGTCTGTCAAGTGCTTCAAGGTAAAAATAAATTTCTCAGTAGAAAACTATAGAATACCTACTATTGTCTTAGGAAGGTGCTTCTATGTAAAACTGTCTTTCACAAGTTTTCTCTGGGGATTCATGTTGCTGATTTGTTATGCAGGCCTAGAATTTGGAATGAGGCTCAAGAAAGTTTGCTCTTATGAGGAAACAGGGCATCTACTGTCCACTGATAATCATAACTCTTCTTTTTTCCTTTCTCTCTGCTTTAAAATGCAGGCTTAGTTGCATCTACTTTGAGTTTTTATAGTATACAACTCAAAAGTTTTGACTTTGTAAATACTCTTGGTTTTACCTGACATAGAAGTGTTTGATAGCAGATCTTTCATTACGCACTTTACTGAAAAAAAATCAAGGGCAAAAAAAAACCCAAAGGGAAGATGTATTCCTCAATATCCCGATTGAAGTATACATAGACCTTGTAACCAAACCAGTGGCTATTAGAGGATAGGTCTGTAAGTGAATTTTGTGTATGTATCTAGCTTGCCTTCTTAGGTGTCATAATAAGAATAGAATTAAAGGGTTTTTTACAGATGCTGTTCCGTTAAATCAATAGCTTTTGCAGAAAAATTTTAAAATTATTTTTTGAGTGGGCAAAATAAGAAAAATTTCCACTGAATGAAGTGACATTTCCACTTTATTTCACTTTGTTAAAGGCTTCTGGTATCTTCAGGAAGCTTGTCCAATGCATATAGCTTCAGAGATAAGATCCTTACACGTATCAGTTTATGTAGGGACTGACTTGGTGCTGTGAGCACATTACTGGTAATACTCTCACAAACTGTCTTGAGGGATATTTTAAAGCATTTTACACAGTTTCCAGACTTTCAAAGCAAACACATTTTTGTACAAATCATTCATACTGGCCTTACAGACTTGCAGGTGGGAGAGAGAAAAAAGGGCTTTTGGACACATTAGGATTGAAGAGTTGGCTTTCTTTGGCACTAAAAGAGTAGAAAGTTTTCACAAAATTCAGCCTTAATTTTCACCAAAACTCTGCTTACAATTTCTCTTAAAGTTTTTATTTGAACAGACACAGTTTTCAAAAGTTAGTGGCATTTTTATCTGCATATGAGACCTTTTTTGTTTGGCAATCCAGCCATCTAATTACTAATGTCAGTAAAAGATGCGGGTTCAATCTCCTTTGTGTCTGGTAAACAGATTTTCTGGTGATCCTTTTTGTTGATGGAACTTTTTAGTGGGTTTGGTTGTTTTTTTGGTTTTTTTTTTTTCAATTGTGCTTTAGACTGTGCTGCAGCAAGTGTGGAAAGATGGCTCAGAGTATGGAGTAAAAAGTGAACTTTTCTCTACAATTCCCAGACAAAAGGCAGTGATTGAATTCAGGTAAGCACATCTTGCCTTGTCTGCTGGTTGATATTTTCTGCTTGGTATTCATTGTTGTAAAGTGTGATGTCAGTGATGTTAAACCATATTTTTACAGTATTATATTCAGCTGTATTTGACACTCTGATGTATTCACCAAGTAGAATATAAATTCAGGGATTTTAGGCTTTTTCCCAGCACGTGTTTTTGGTATTTAAGGAGTTCATGCCTTACGCTGCCCTCCATTAAGAATATTCTTATTTAATGCACAATAGCATTCAGTTTTTAAGAAAGCTGCTTTTTATTTTGTTATGGAGAAACAAAATCTGAATTTCCAGCACTAATCCATTTCTTTTTTTTTTCATCTTGATCCCTTCTTCTCTGACTTATTAAAGCAGGCAGGCATTTTTCTAGCTAAATCCTGTTAATTGTTGCCCCCAAAATTTTTTTCCAGTGCAGTTTTGTTGACTGTCACCTACTCATGGAATGAAAAGTGGGTGACTCAGATTTTTTTCTTAGTAAATATTCTTGTTGAGTAATATTTGCTCTGCAGGCTTCCATAGTCATGGAAAGTAAGAACCTGGCTTTAATTTGGAGGTTGAATTTTCATAGCTGAATTTTCTTTTTTTTTATCTGGGCAAACATTGTGTAGAGAGTTGGTTTTGGTTGTTTTTCTTATCTTTGTGGGGGTGGGCACTGCTGGAAAGATGTAATTTTGGTTACTGATCCTTGTACACAAGGTGTCTCATCCAGGTATCAGACTTATCCCTAATAAAGACATGAGGAGAATGTTCCATGTGAGCAAAACATGTAAAAAGTGAGAAGATTTTTTTGGTTCTTTGTCACTAGCACAGCTGGGCTTTGGTTAGGCTTCGTTACTGTTGTTGTTGGGTTGGTTTGTGGGGTGGTTTAACCACAACACTGTCTGTTAACTGATGCTGGAGGCAAAGCTGGTTGGATAGGAAAACTTGCTGTCTAGGACAGAAGCTAATCAGGGAATCTTATGGGAAAATTGAAAATGGAACTTTTATTTCAGCTCTGCTAGATGGCATGAGTTACATTCTTTTAACTGGGTGGTGTGGTGGTTTTGTACAATGGGCAAACGTTATTTGTAAAAATCTGTTACAGCTCCCCTAATATTGCCAAAAAGTTCCACATAGGACATCTGCGTTCCACCATAGTAGGTGAGTGTGCATTTCACTGCCTCCTGGGAGGGCTGCTTTGCCTGCCTGCCTCACTTGACAGGGGAGCACTGCTAACATTTCACTCCTCGGGTGTGAGAGTGGCCATGTCACGCTCAACTTGCTAATTAAAACCC
The DNA here is from genome assembly GCA_034509425.1 of Eopsaltria australis. Taxonomy (NCBI): domain Eukaryota; kingdom Metazoa; phylum Chordata; class Aves; order Passeriformes; family Petroicidae; genus Eopsaltria; species Eopsaltria australis. The sequence continues at coordinate 3,639,052 of JAVTVJ010000177.1, read as the reverse complement.
TTCTGCTCATTATGCAGTGAAGAAAAGAATGCGGTGTGTTGCTGGCAGATTTATTAAGTCACACATAATATAGTTTTATGACTGTGAATGTTAAATGAAGTAGCTTAAAATTGGTCTTCAAAGACACCCAAGGCAGTTTTCATTGAGGTGTCATGAGAGTCCTTTGAATTTTAAATTCTCAGTTTGCACTGGACTGCAGGGCAGTTCAGATGGTTATATCTCGGTGGCTGTCCTGCAAAAAGCTTACTTTTATATGCTAGTTACTTTATGCCAGTATTACTGACACAGTTGCTGTAATTTCTAATAGAATAATTAATAAATTTCTTGTGCAGTGCTCTAATAGTATATGGAAGATTTTATTTCTCCCTCATTTCCTGATTGCACAATAAAAACTAGTAGGTTGTAGCAGAAGATCCTACAAAATCTGTGCATCTAATAATGTATCAGTTTTTAATTATATACTTAATTAATCATGTATATTTATTAATTATGTAAAGTAATTGCTTCTTCCATGGAGAGATAGTTGAGTGAAATGATGTTTTCTGGGGTTTTATATGTTCCATTTCTGGATCCATTGTTAAAGAAAAAGACGACTTTCAGAAATAGTTCTTTAGGTCAATGTTTGTCCCAGAGTAAGAGAATTAGTTAACTACAGAGAATGGAATTGAAAGTAATTGCAAGCTGTAATGTGGTGTTATAGCAACACAAGAAAAGAGAGCTTTCTGTATCCTTTACAACAGTATTTAAATTAAATTTAAATTGTAATTAAAAGGTACCCTTGAAGCACAGGAAAATAGAGGAAGGGTTGTGGGTATTTCTTCTTTGCAATTCTAAGGTTATAACTGAGCTCAGGAGAGAGAGGAAGGGTTTTTGTTTTAAGAACAGCTGGAACTTATATATGATATGATATGACGAGTTTGGAGCATGGTGTGTTAAGTGCAGAGCTCAGAACTGCTCCAACAATCTATAGGGATTCAGGACTTGATGTTCTCTTTTTAGCATCACAGCTAACAGCAGTTTGTGAATTTTGAGTGCTTGCCTAACCTGGCATGAGGTTGCCTGACTGTGATGGAATTATGCATAATGGCACATACTTGTGAGACTATAAGAAGACTCTTAAAGGTTTTTTATGATGTTATACTTTGCAATATATGCATGTAAATACACCTGTGTGTGAGACACTTTGTGGCACTGTTCAGATGTGCAGCCTTTCTTTTCCTGCTCAGAAAGGAACTTTTTTTACTGTTACTGCTACTGCTGTTTTCAATTGTCAGGTATTTTAGCAAATCTGTGGAGTATTCCATCTGATTGCTTTTCCTCTTCGTTTTGAATACAGATTGTACAAAACCAGAAAACTGCTCTATGGGGATGAGAGACTACCTGCAACTGAATAATAATATCATTTTTGCTTCATTACCAGGGAATTTTATAGCAAATCTCAAAGTTGCGCTGGGACATGAAGTAGTAAGAATAAATTACCTTGGTGACTGGGGCATGCAGTTTGGTATGTTTCAATATTTTTTTTATTCTGTGCCCTTTTCTACTGAATAATATGGTCTAGGTTTCCAACTTCAGTTTTTGTAGGCCCACTGGATTCACGCTGCACTTATAAGGAATGATGGCTTGTTTCCATGCGTGCAATGTATAGTTCATTTCCTTAAAAAAATCTGAACAAAACAACCCAGATTGATGCATCAGCAGTATGACCTGTACTGATGTACAAGAAGTAACTAGACCAAATTTATCCAACTGTCCCTCTGTCCCTCAGTAGCTTCTCTCTCAGATTAAATGTCTGGTTTGGGGGTTATATGTTTTGGTTTGGAGTTTGGGTTCTGTTCCTTTGGTTGCTTGATTTTGGGGATTTTTTTTGTTGTTGTTCCTTTTTTCATTGTTCATAGAGCATAATAAATTTCCACAATAACCACATTTTGGCACACTGGGGCCCAGGGAGTTTGTATATTTAGAGATATCCCTGCACTTTCCCCAAAATATTCAGTTTTCTCTTAAAATGTAGCAGAAGAGAGGTCTGTAGATAGAGAATGTGCAAGTGAATAGGGCCTGGAAGACTGTCAGTCCTGTATACACACACATAGGCACCCCCATCTCTTCTGAAATGTCCATCAGATCAGTGGGGACTGAAAAGTCCTCTAAAATGCAGCCTGAGGATGCACAGCTTGATGTTTATTTCATTTATGTCACATTGCTGGATCTGTAGCTATCCCTCTGTTATGGCAGCTGACCCATCCATAGCATTCACAACTTACGATGACTTCTGTTGTTAATATTGCATTTTAAATTGATCTATATTCCTTTTCTAATTTCCCCCAGAAAGCTAGTTTTGGCATATTTTTAGGCATTTAAAAAAAGACAGTCATGCCCACTTCCTCATTCTTGAAAGCTGATACACCTCTGAAAACTATAAAAATCCCCACGGTCTTTTGCAGTAGGCTCTGGAAACTGTCCATTTATTGATGTTTAAATGGCAAACACAAAGTGCAATCTCTGTTAAGTGGTCACTTTTGGTTATTCCAGCCCTTATGCTGCCCCCCAGTTTCAATGGTACTGCTGTTTACAGGGATATCAATGACTTAATTTTGTGAGCAGAACTGGGTTAAAAATTTAATGTAAATACCCTACTTTCACTCCAGTTTATATTCAGATTTGGAAGTGTTGACTGTTGTCCTTCTAGACTAAATTCCTGGATTTTAGACAGTGTAGTATTACATTCTCATGACTGGGAGAGCAGTAATAGAGCATTCTTTCCTTTATTATTTCCCCTGCAGCTTGTCTTCCCTGATCCTGTTTCTGATGAAACAGTAGCTTATATCAGAGCTTTGCTTCACTTATGATTTGTTTCATAAAGGTTGAATACAGAGTGAGTTCACCAAAAATTCAGTGAATTTCATAATTGCATATTTCATTCATTTTTGCCCCTTAGACATAATTTTATCACTACGCTATTGTATAATGAATGTGGCAATGACAGTTGAGCAGTGAAATGCTATGTGGATAAAAGGCTTCTCAGCTGACCTCATTCAGTCTACCTTTGAAGATACTAGATAAATAGCACTCTGAAGTCTGAATATCAGGAATTTTATGTCCTTTAATATAAAGGATCCTGAAGGTATAAAGATCACAATACCTGTTAATTACATGTGTGCCATTTGTGCAGCACACAACTCTTAGAATCATGCTTTTGACCTAGTATTTCCAACTATTTATTTCAAATTAGGTACTCCCCTCTTTATTTGGGCTGGCTCAGCTCAAATATATGACAGGTATTATAGCAAATAATAGTCTTGCTTCACAGAATTACGGCATAGCAATATTACTGTGATGGGCTTTTCTCAGGAGCAATGCTGTAATTATCTGTCAGCTGGTTTTACAACCGCTATTGTCAGAGGCTTTAAAATGTAAGCATTAAAAACATATTTTGCTGAAACATAGCAGAGAAGCCCTCAGCCTTTAAGCAGTTTTGGGGCAGGTTTCTTAAGGTAACAAAGCTTGTGCAGTCACACTGTCTGTCTGTCTGTCTTCCTGTCACTCTGCTCCTAATAAATTTTGAGCCTACTGGGCAACTTTACCCAGATCTGACAAAGAAAAATATCTCTAAGAGAATGATTTTCTTTCGGAGTTATGACAGTTGGCAGCTGAGTAAGGGTGGAAATGCAATGTATTGACCTCTGGGAGAGAGAGTTAACTTTTGTCTTTAGCCTGCTGGCTAACCAGTCAGCACCTCTAAGTCAGAATCAGTTCCAGCGTGTGCTTCATCTTGCCATTAACTGCTGAGTGTAATAAGGTCTGGGGATAATTTGGGAATGAAGAAAATGTGTGGAAGGATGTGTTTGGGTTGAATAAAGACTGACAGTTGTGCTGGAGATTGGAGTGTGAAGTCAGCATTGAAGAGTGGAATGTTTAGGTACACTAATATCTAAGAGAGATCATTAGGAAACCCAGCTCTGATTGCTCATAGAACAAGCTGTCCTCAACTAAACTCCCTTTCAGTAGGATTGGGCTAATTTTATTTCCTAAAACCTAGTCTGTTCCCCAAGTCTTCCTAAGAGGGAAGTTCTTGAGACAGTGTTATTTGTTTAGTTGCAGAGAGTTTTCCAGAAGGATACCTGCATACCTATTCCTACATCAGTCCTGGTCCTTGTCAGCTCAAAGGAATAAGCTGACCTTAAAGTCAGCCTCAGATAATCGAAGAGACTGACAGGTTAATACTGCCACATTACTGAGGGAGTTAATGGGGTCTTTTAATTTAGATAAAAAGATGAGTTTTGGATTTCTTGTTCTTTTAGATGGCTTTTGAAAATTCCTGAAGCAAAATTAGATACTCAAAAAAAAGCTGCATGTTCTAAGCAGGCTGCAAAAATTTCCCTTGAAAAATTGCATGAGTGGTATGAAGAATTCCACATTCTATATCAGTTCCTATTACCCTTGAAATGATAATACTAATAAGGGAGCAAGAAAAACAAGGAATTTTGAGCATGTTCTGTTGCTGGACAATTTCCACTGTGTGGTGTCTCATTTAGAGCTTGTTGCTGTGTAAAAAATGGTTTTCTATAAAAGTCCAGAAAAACAAATTCCTTTTATGAGGAATTGAAAAATCAACATAGTATTTCTTACTGTTTTCTAGCTATTGTAGTTTTGGAGGGATGGGAGGGTGGGGTTGTTTATGGAGTGGAATAATAGGTTAGGCTTTTGATTTCGTTTTTTAGCATACACCATTATATTGTTATAAAATTGTAAGGCTTTAGTTACAGTGTTAAGATTAGACTTAAAAAAATAACTTATCAATGTACTCTGGTCTGTCTAACTCTATATGTAATTGTTATTCAAGGCTTATTGGGTGTTGGTTTCCAATCCTTTGGCAACAAAGAAAAACTAAAATCCAGTCCTTTACAACACCTTTTTGAGGTAAGTTCAGAGAAGACCAACTAGATTTGTCTTTCCAGAGTTTGGTTGTTGGCTTGCTCCTTTCAAATATGCCTGATGCCATCTGAGTTAGTATTCACTTTTTGTTGGTCTTTTGGTACTTGTAAGTGATTTTTGTGTGACAGCTGTGCAGGGTTTAACATATATACAATACACATAAGGGATTTATGCACTCACCTGCAAAGATCCAATAACCATGTGGAGAAGTGGGCAAAATTTCCTAGATGGCTGATGTTCAAGGCCTCATCCTCTAAAAGAAAGATCTCAGCTGTTAATGGGGCTTTGTCAGTCAGGGTTCTTGTGTGGCACTGTCAGGTGTTTGCTTTTCGTGAAGCTGAGCTGTGCTTCACCCTCAGAGCTAGATAAGGAGCTCTGGCCAATGTTCAGGCAGTGTCACAGGATAACTGTTCTGTATAAATCTGTCTCCTCTCAAAGGAACAAACTGTGTTTGAATACTTGGATGCTCAACAGCTGAATGCATGTTTATCAGATTGTTTATATGACAGGGTAGCTCCTAAGCTTGCCAGCTTTGACACTAAATTTTGTTCGCTTGTTCCCTCATCCCTGAGCCCTGCAGATTTAAATTGATACATTCTCATCACTGAGGTGTTTAGAGCTGTAGGACTGATTTAAAGAGAAAACAAGAAGCAGTCATATTTTTGGGGTTATGCATCACTGTGTATTAATTTTTATTTATCATTTCAATCCATTCTTAGAATTTAAATTTTTAATATTTGAATTTTGCACTAAAGCTTTAAAATACCAGCTATTACAGTAGCAGGTAGGCATTATGATCTTAAAAAATTGCCTTTAAGTGTAGAGAACAGTATTCAGTCAAGATGCAAAAGATTCTAAAACACTAGTTATTGAGACCAAATTATTTTCTCAGTTATTCCAATTTTTAAGTGTTTGTTCAGCTGTATGCCTGGCTGTGTCAAAAAATGAGATGTGTTTCAAAGTGGTATTTTTTCTGCTGTTGTGTGAAACCAATCTTTCCTATGAATATGAGTTTGTAAAATACTGAGTATATCAAGGATTTTGCTGCTTCAACTGCTGTCTCAATTTTAGGCAGTGCAGTTGCCATAAACATCATTTTTGTGGTCCTCTGAAGACAAGTCTGTGGCTTAAAAGTCCATGATAGGTTCCCTTTCATGCATAAATGAGTTCTTCCGTATTTTGCTGCTGTAGTTGTTTCAAAGTTATGAAGAGAATGATAGTGACAGCAGTAAGAAATTAGGGCATTAGTCTTCTTTCAAGATAAACTGCACATTTTCCTATTGGGCTTTGGGCTATTCATTCATTCTTTAAATGGGGAATGTGTTGCTTTAAGAAGTCTTTTAAAATTTGGATGTTAAAAATGTCATCTTTAAATGTATTTGTATTGTTCTTGTAGAACTCTTTTTATTGGAGGAGAGGATTATACTACTTCAACATTTTCAGTGTTGTATTTTAGGTGTATGTCCAGATTAACAAAGCAGCAGAAGATGAAAACACAAAAAAGCTGGCTAAGGATTTCTTTAGAAAACTGGAGGAACATGATGAGCAGACCTTGTCAATTTGGAAGGAATTTAGGGACCTCAGTATTGAGGAATACATCCGGATTTATAAGGTACAAATCATCCAAATGTTTTTTATTTGTTGTCGGTAAAATGCTCCCTGTTTCTCTATTGCTTCATCAATATAATCAACAGTGCACAGCACCTTTTCATCCAGGAGACTGCCAAGCAGTGGACTCACTTGGGATCAGAAATTGCTCTCATGTTAATCAATTTATTGCCTTTCCCATAAACTTTAGAATTGTGGGGAAGCTCTTTCTTGGTATGCCAGGCTAATCCCCATTCTACTTGGAAAAAGCACAGTAGTTGATTTCTCATCCAAGTAGGCTGTCACTTTAGTTGCTGACATCCTAGATACATCTTATTTAATGGTGTCCAGGTAATTGGCCTTTAGACTAATTCTCTCTTCTCAGAAGTCCTGAAGCTCAAAGTGTGGTGCTAAACAGCAAGGCAAATCAGTGTTGGATAAATATTGCTCGATTTTGCTTTATCTTTGAAGTCAGCAACAGCCCACCAAATTTAACAGTTTCCATGCAGTAAATTTTATTAGAAGATAACTCTGTTTTCACATTTCTGATCTAGTGTTATAATGTTGCATATTAAATTGGGTGTAAGAAATTATAGCAGCAGGAGTTCCCTGGGTGGAGCTGAGCTGATATACAGCCATCTGTTGCACACTGTGATCTCATGAGTGGAGCTAGTGTCCACTGTTTCACAGGACATGTTTGTACCACTGACCAAAAAATTAATCTTAAAAAAGTGGGAAACAGTTTTTAATCCAGATAACCTGGCTGTGCTTTAACTTCTTCCCTGAAACATATCACTGGAGCCAAGAAAGTACTCTAAGTTAAGATTTCCTAAATGAGACACTTGATAATTCTCATGGAAAGCTGACCTCTGAAGGTAAGTAGGTTCTGGGCTGTGTATGCAGCTGCATTTTGGAGGTCACTCATCATTGATCATGTGATGGCTGGTACAGCTAGGTCTTTCTCTCCCAATTTCATTCAAACTAAAAAGTACTGAGCTACTGAATTGACCAGGTTTGATGGTTAGGGTCATCTTGTCTCTCCTGAGTGTACCCTCAGCCTTCATGGAACAATGGTTTCTGTCTGCTCAGCAGTGTTTGTGAGCAGCTTTTACTTTTTAAAATTCCTTTTAGCATCCTTTTAAAATAGGGTTGGTTTCCTGTGCAGGTAACTCCTCTGTAACCTGCTGATTTAATCTCCAGCACAGCAAGTTAGAGACTTGCCTCACAATTTGTGTATGAATTGCTCTAACCCGTTTATGCCTGATTTTTCAGGAATTTTATATCCAACCCTGTATTCAGCTTAGGGAGAGATGCATTCTAGTGCAGAAATTGATTAAAGCAAAATTCAAACATCCTTTCCTTTTAACAATGAAGTGACATTTTTTGGAATAACAGTCTTTGCACTGGATCTGATCTGTAACCTACCATCTGCCTTAATTTGAAGAAAAATGATAAGCCTTGATCTTAATGGTATTCCCCTTTTTTAATATTCCTGGAACTTTACAGCGTCTAGGAGTGCACTTCGATGAATATTCTGGAGAATCATTTTACCAAGAGAAGGCCCAGGAAGTTCTAAATATGTTGGAAGAAAAAGGACTCCTTCAGAAAACAATGTATGAACTCATTCAATCTATTGGTATAGTTTATTTAACATCTCAGTTGCACTTCAAACAGTGAGTGAGGTTTGTACATACTCTGAGGGGAAGAGTTTACTTTAGGTGGTTTTGATAGCTATTCTAGTAGAAGACCATCAGGATTTGTGCAGTCACGGCTAAAAATCACGTTTTCCTTTTCTGTGACTAGCACAGAAGTCTGGCCATGACAAATTGGGTACAATGACAGTGTTCAACTCCTAATGGTGTTTTAGGCTGTTGATTAGTTTGGTAGCTGCATGTGCCATTTATTGAGCAGAATTAGATTACATCCTTGCCTTGATGAAAGAGATGCCGGGCTGACCTGGGATGGAAGCTGTAATCATGGAATGCACCAGAATGTGGGCAGGCTGCTCCCTGGCATAAGCAGTGGTGACAGCAGACTTACAGGAGGTCTTCAAAAACTTAAGTCTTTAAAAAGACTTAAAGGAGACAGTCATTCAAGGAAAAAGAATGAGGCTATCTAGAAGGAGGGGGTTTGTGGCAAGAGGCCTTTGTTTTGCCTCTGACCTTTCTTACCTGAACTTAGCTATGTAATAACTTGCAGTGACAGCAGTATTTACCCTCAACTTACAGGAAAGGGACAGGAGTTGTGGATCTCTCGGAGGAGAAAGATCTCTCAACATTTTCCACCGTCATGCGCAGTGATGGGACATCTCTTTATATAACAAGGCAAGCAAGCCCATCTGTGTCCATTGCCAGTTACTTTGCCAGTGAACTTTTGAACATGAGCACATTTGTAACTGATACCATGAATTTTGAAGCTTTTTATTTCTAGGATGGAACACCTTCACTATCAACCAGTCATAAGTGAAACTAGCAATGTAACTATGATGGGATGAAAATGGCTTTTAAATACTTTTCCTCCCCTTAAGCAATCTGTTAGTAAATCTCATCTTTGCATAAATCATAATACTTTCCCCAGCTACTAACTTTGAAAACAAAGCTAGGATATCTGGATCTAATAAGTGGTGGCCAAAGAATGAAGGTTTTAGAAAGACCTTTGCTTGAAATGTTTTTTACATTGTGATGCAGAAAAAAATGGCTTGTTCAGCCATGTCATCATTGACTCAGTGGACCACTAGTGCTGTAACATCAATTTTATTGCTGTTTTCCTGCCATCTCATCAGTACCCTAAAATTCCTCTTGGGTATTTTAATATGGAAGCCTTAACAGTTTCTTTGTGCCAGGAATGTAAATAAATCTAGTGTCTATCCCTCAGGGTAAACTCTGTACAGCTTTTCAGGGCAAGGGTATTAGAGAGATGCTACAGTCAATCCTGTACATTATGGAGCTGCTGAATCCTGTAGCCAAATAGAGACAAAGATGCCACAGGTCAGCCAAGGAGTAAGGCTGAGCACCTGATCTCAACAGGCCCACACACAGGGCCAAAACCACTCAGCACATTTGGCATTTTGTTCCCCTCTGGGTGATTAGGATGAGTATCTATTACTGTGAAGAAATAGATATATATGTGTATCCCTCCAGTAGCTGGAAGTTCTTGTGGTCTCTCCAGCAGTTTGCCTGGACCCTCGGATGCCAACAGTCCAGACTCCTCCGGGTGCCTCGTCTCTGCAGGCACACCTGGGGACTTTCTGGGATACTTCACCTATTTCCTTGGCTATTCAGCTTGATATTTGCTGTCAGTCATACGAGGATGTGTGTGCCCTCACTCCAGCTGTTGGCAGCAGAGACACCTTGTGACCCATGGTCAGGCTCCAGTTGTTATCCCTTCATTTCACTTATACCTGGTCCCCTTAGTCTCTGGCACCACAGATATACAGCCTACATGAGCTATAGTCCCCAGCTCCAGCTACTGACACTCCAAACACACATGCACACAGAGGAGAGAGCCTCCTTACCCCAGGAGAGTGTGAAATGGAATTTCATGAGAAGACAGGACAGAGCTAGGCAAACATAACCAGCAATGGACTTACAAGCCACCCATCCCTGTTACCATCTTCTTATCTTTTCTTATCTTTGTTCCTCCCCTAAGCATCCCATAACAAGTCTTGTGCAATTGCAAATACTTTTTTCAGACTGGAATGCAAGGCTGATGGTTCTGTGTGTGTGTAGATGAGCTTTGTAATGTTTAATTCTGAACACCAGGTTAGTTTCCAGGAAAGGGTTGTTTCTCTCATGTCCCAGCAGGCAGGCAGAGACCAGACTTACTCTGCACCAAAGAACTGTTTCCTCAGTAATTTTCTTAGGTAGTGGTTTAAAATAACATTGCAAACGTGTCATCAGCAAAGTGTACACATCCTTTTTTATGTGTAAGGCATACATGGATCTTTCTATTCAGGAAGTCCTCTCCCCTCCATAAAAAGCAGGTTATTTTTCTAAGAAGCAAATAGTGAGGTATGTTTGAGTGAAAGTCCAAATAGTTTCTCATTATCTCTTTCAGAGATCTTGCAGCTGCCATAGACAGAATGAATAAGCACAGCTGGGATACCATGATTTATGTGGTAAGTAATTCTAGATTCAGCACACACTTTTGTGCTGACTCTCTCCAGTAACCCAGGGGCTTCTGGCTTGCAATATGACTTTGACACATAATATTTTTGGCAGTAAAATGGATGCCCTTACTGCCCAGCAGCTGTGCCCCTGTGTAGCAGTATTTCTTGGTCCTGTTTCAGTGCATGACCTCCAGAATGGTTGAAAAATGGCTTTAGAGTGAAAGAGAGTATGTTTAGATTAGATATTAGGAAAAAATTCTTCACTGTGAGGGTGCTGAGGCACAGGAACGGATTGCCCAGAGAAGCTGTGGATGCCTCATCTCTGGAAGCGTTCAAAGCCAGGTTGGATGGTGCTCTGAGCAGCCTGGTCTAGTGCAAGATGTCCTTTCCCACAGCAGGGGGGTTGGAACAAGATGATCTTTATGGTCCCTTCCAAGCAAAGCCTTTCTATGATTTTATGAAAATTAGCTCTGGAGTTATTCTCTACTATAAAAATTCATTGCAATTAGTCTGAAAGGAGCTTCTACTTGATTTGACATTTTATTTTCTGTATAAATGTTGTAATTAATAATTAAACAAACCAGAAAAAGCTGTTAGTATTATAACGGTTTTTAAAATGTTAATTTAGAAATTAATGGTCTAAAATGAATCTAAGTCTACTCTGAAGTCCTGATATCTTATCTGAAATGTACATTTTTATGGCCTTGAACAATGCCTTAGTTTCATTATGTAGAAATTGCACATAAAGTAGTATTTAATCAATCCGAGTGAAGCAGTTGTAGACAGGGAATCTTTTTGTATTTATTGGTTTCATTATTTTCTTTTTTCACAATTCTAGCAGTATGAATAATGGATATGAATAGCAGGACTGTCTCCTTACTTGTCTGAAACTGTTTTTTGATCTCACATTAACAAGGAGGTTTCATGTGATGTTTTTAAGTCTTCTTTTTCTCAGATCTAGAAAAACCAAATTATGAAAGCCATGTTCTTCTATATGAAGTCCAGAATTAGTAACATGTGGAAAAAAAATCTGTATGTGGTCATGATGTGTTTGGTAAAGTCCTTGTGCAGCTTTTTCAAAAGTCGATATAATGTGACACATAACAAGATGCAGGGAGAGAGATCAGTGAGCAAAACATTAAATACACAGATAGTTTAACTATCTAGTTAAACCACATTCCTCCTTTTCATTTCTATCCTCAGAAAGTTTCCTGTAGCTGCCATTGTTACGTGTTGTCATAGAACAGCAACTTTTTGGTTATTTTGGGGGAATTTGTTTGGTTTTGGTGGGAGTTTTTCTGCTCCTGCTGGCTGGAACAGTGAGTTCATAGGTGTCAAAGAGCAATGTGTCTGTGAAAATGCAATGCATTAGGTGTTAAGGATGTTTCCTGTCTAGTTCATGTGGGTAGGTAATTATTTGTGTTTCTATAATTAGAAAAAAGAATAGTTGGATGTCCACTTCACACAAATCAGGATGTCAGCTGAATCTTTAGCTTATGGAGTGAGCAAGCATAGGAGCAAGAGTCTTGAGCAGACTGCTGCTGTAGCTGAGCTCCAGTCACTGTTTAATTCCTTGCCTGGGCCTCCCTGGTCTCCTTCAAGTCCAAAGAGATGCACAGTACAGCCAGATTGTGATGTGATTGATGTGTCCATCATAGCCAGTGTCTCGTTTAAGTGGGAAATGACAGATTAGCCTTTCCTGTCCTCTCAGCCTTACTCAGGTTGTATTTCCAGAGGGCATGGTTAATATTTTTGTAATTTCTGACTTTCTGAGGGTTGAGAAAGTGGGTCATGGAATAAAAGAGTGAAATAAACTCTTAGGAGACTCTTGTGGGACAGACAGCCTGGTGAGGGAATTGCCAGCCTTGCTGAGCTTTGCTGCTGTTTTGTGGCACTGCTTTGTAGTGAGTTAGGACTTTACTCAGTGTTACCAGAGGCAAGAGGACTTCATGGGATTAAATGAGAATGCTAATGATTTTAGTCTTTAATAATTAAATACAAATGTATTTCAGAATCCTAATCTTGTTAGGAGAAAATTATTTAGAGACTCTGGAGTCTTATTTCATAAGATCATCTTATTTTCATCAGATCAACTTGTTTAAAACAACATTAATTTTTTTTACTACTTGTAATGCTGAAAATCAGTGCATTCACCAATTTAGATTTTTAAAAAATCCTAAATAAAAATACTTTTTATTTCATAAAAAGGCAGTGGTATGAGTGAAATATTCAAACCATTTTAAAATGTGACATGTTACTAAAGAGGTATAAGATTCCATTGATTGTTGTGCTCAAGGAGATGAAAATGCATTTATATATGAAAAATTAAATATAATCCATGCTGTCAGACTGCAGACTTCTACCTTAAAGCCAGCCACTTAATGAGAGAGATCTGGCTTTGTGCAGGCATGCCCCTCATCTGTAAGATGCATGGAAAAGGACTTGGAAGGTGTTGTTTGGAGCACTGGCTGCTGCTGCCCATTTATCAGCTGTCTGTTTATCAGCCTTGCTTGTGGCTCCCAGGAGCAGAGCAGGTTATGAGGCATTAGGAGAGAGGAGGCAGGTGCTTGGCACAGTGGTGGAGTTGAAAAGGAACACAAGATAAGCATTTCACTCCTTGTCCCAGAACACCAAACACATGAGGAAATAGTGATTATTTGGTTATCTCTGCACTGTTTTTTAAGGAGGGATAAAAAGGAGTCTGAGTGAGGCAGTCAAAACAACTAGGTAGGAAAATGAACCTCATAGCAACAGGTGTAGCTAGAAAAGCATGGAGATTGTTGTTAGACATAACATACAGCCAGAAATTACTTCAATTCATAGAAGAGTGTAACTGAAAGTGGAAGAGAGCACAAGATGCATCATTGTTATGAAATTGTGATCTTATATACATTTTCTAAATTATGTACCTGCCTTATGATGTAAAACTACAAATCACCCTGGAGACAATAGAAACCAGTGGGTTCTGGAGGCAGACAGCTTGAAGAGGTGTTCTGTTTCTAAGCCAAAGGACCCTAGGAGTTTGATGATGTAACACAGGGGTATAACAAGAGCAGCGATGTTCTGAAGTGAAAATGCAGATGTTTTGTTTGATGGGCAGCTTCTGGACCATGAGAAACTAAAGAACATTAAGGTTTCCTTTCACTTCATGTCTTTGTCTTCATGACCTGAGAATAATAATTTCTGAAAAGGTAGATTTCTTTTTCTAACATAACTCAAAATCCCATTGCCATAGATTCCAGCTGTCACAATTTTCAAGTCTTGCTTGTCTTTGTAGGTCTTAATTTCGCTTGCAATGACTTACTGGCACTGTGGTATTGTGTGTTTGTGTGTTAAAGGCTACACCTTATCAGACTTTCTGATATGCATCAATTCTTTTCCTTAGACAGATAAAAGCCAAAATAATCATTTTCAACATTTATTCCAAATACTGAAGCTCATGGGTTATGACTGGGCAGAAAGGTATGTACTTAAAAATCTTAATTATATACTGCTTTTGGTGGGTTTTTTTTCCCCCAAGAATGAATATAAAGTGTACACTGGCATTTCAGTAGAGTGCTCTTTTGAGGAGAATCTCCTGATGATACCCATCCACCACCATGCTATAGCACACATCATGTACGCATTTTTGATGAAACTAAGCTACAAGATGTGACGCTGGTGTGCAAGTAATGGACTCCAGAACACAGGCAGAGATTTGGCCTGGAGGACCCAACTAGTGCTAGTCCAGCAGAGAAACAATGTGGGCCTCGGGTCCTCATCAGCAACCTTTTCATTCTATGTGTCTGCTCCTGCTGGTCTGATTTATTTGTGAGTGGAGGTATTGCTGTGTGTTTAGGATGTGAAAAACAGCCCTGTCTCTCATTTAACAGATTTTTCATAACTGCTTGATGGGAAAAAGGCAAACAATTTTTAAGAGGCTTTGTGGCATAGCTTCTGGGATATTGTGTGGTTACATATTAAATTATTACCTCTTGGAGTATTTTATTTTAGCAGAGATCAGAATCTTAGTTTGAATCATGCTTCAGGCTTGAAGTATCTATTGCAGGGAAGTGTATCCCTGCTGTTATTCATTGTAATTACCAATCTTGTTAGCAATCTGAGCAAAGGTCAGTAATGGATCTCCAGACTAAATCATATTCCTCTCTGCCAGACTGCATGTCTTTTGTGGTTGTTTTAGCCTTCAGGAATCCCAACCTGCCTCCTTTCACAGTGCTTTAAGTTGTGCTAAAATTACGTTAGATTCTGGATCAAAAATAATGCTTGGGATTATTACAAGCAGAAACAATGAATACTTTATTATTAGCAATGATTAATTATACTTTTAGTTTAATGTGGCCACAATAGAATTATTATGACTCCTTTTCTAATTATATTAAGAGATCTCTGTTGCCACAGTAATTTGATCTGTCTACATCCTGCCTCTCCTCAATTTATTGCAAATTATTGCTTTGAGGCCTCTGTACTAAAGCTAGTAGCAAGAGAGATTCCTGAAAGCACACAAATGACCAGGCTATCATAACTCTGATCATAATTTTCCCATTATATAATAAGTATGGAGCTTGGTTGCTGCAACGAGAGTTACTGATTATATCACTGAGCTTCCCATGTTGGAGTGTTATTTATTCAGCTGTTATTGCTGTTTCCTGATAGGGAGTCCAGCTCTGAACAAACACTGCAAATGTTTCTCTCGATTGAAATGTAATTTAAGTCCTGCTGCTTCTCAACACAGGTGCCAGCATGTGTCTTTTGGTCTAGTTCAAGGCATGAAGACTCGGAGAGGAGAAGTAATTTTTCTGGAAGATGTTTTAAATGAAGTTCGCTCAAGGATGTTACAAAACATGACTTCTACAAAAAGTTAGCTATTTCAGGTCTTATTAGTTTCTTTTGATGTTCTGTGTTGATCAAATTGTGTCATCTTTTCCACCTTTCACTTCTTCCTGTATTGCAGTAATCACAGTGATATGCCCTTTTTCTTTATTACTTGTATTTCCCATAATATAAACAATGTTACAATAATTGTTTGCAACTCTGAACTCCCCTAAATTACAGATTTGCAAATTTCTGACATTCAGTGAAATCATTTCATCATACACTGGCAAGGAAACGCCTGCCTTTGGGGGACAACAGTCGCTTTTTTTCTGGAGAGACAAACTAGTCAATAGTAGGTTTGGGGCCGGAGTTCAGGGATCAGTCATATTTCATCCAAAGGATTTATAGCTCTGATAATTTTCTCTGGCAAGAGTGACCCTCACTTGCCTGCCACTACTGCCTTGTTCCCCTTGTCAGCCTCGTGGCTACTCCCGAGTGCCCGGGAGGTCACTGCTCTGTCCCAGATTGTGCTGAAGGGGGGGTTTGCTTGCACCTCGCTCGGGCTGTGGCTCCATTTCCTCCTGATGCAGTACAGATCCAAGCAGTTCCCAGTGAAATGCTGCCCCCTCTTGTGCTGTCTGGAGTTAGGTGCTGGACTGAATCAGCAATCTGATCATCTTAAGTAGTATGCATCTTCATTATGCTACCTCCTCAGCTTTTTTAAAACAGATGATTTTCTGTGTAAAATGGACAAGGAGGTGGTGTCCCTGCACGTGGCAGGGGGTTTGGACTGGATGATCTTTAAAGCTCCCTTCCAACCTAAAGCATTCTGTAATTCTATCAGTTCAGATTCCCTCAGTATGGACAGTTTAGATATCTACAGTGGATGGTGTGAATACTCCCTAAATGTACGTCCAAATGGTCCCTTAGCCATTGGAACAACTCTTCTTTTTTTTTTTTTTTTTTGTTTATGCATCTTTTATCACTTAGAGCTTTTGATCAGTTTTTCAACAAAATCTGCATTTCCCTGATCTTGGAGATAGGCTGTCAGAATTGTGAAAAGGAATTCAGTGTAGCCTATGTAGTCTGGTAATGAACTCTTTTCATCTCAAAATCTGCTGTACACATACTAGGGGAAGTGGGAAAAAGCCCATGTGAAAGAGCTGTTTTCAGCTTTTAATAGAGATTCACATCCTGGACTCCTTGCTGCATGCATCCTGACAATTTTCATATTGCTAGTTTGCAGTTATGGAAGATCTGCTCTTTTGTTGGCATCTCCAAGTCTGATCAAGAGAGTCATTATGGTACTGCAAACTTAACGATATTTTTCTATTTCTCTTCAGCAACCAAAGAGATCCAAGATCCTGTGGAGACAGCAGAGAAAGTTGGTCTTGCAGCACTCATAATTCAGGTGAGTCTGAGTTGCGTCATTAGGTGTCTGCATTGTTTGTGAGAAGTTACAAATTGAGAAAAAGAGCCATATTTGGATAACATCAATTTATTGTTGTAGGACTTCCGGGGCCTTCTGTCATCTGATTACCAGTTTAGCTGGGATCGAGCTCTCCAGAGTCGGGGAGATACAGGTGTCTTCCTGCAGTACACCCATGCCAGACTCCATAGGTAAGAGGAGCATTTCTGCACAGTACAGTCTGATATGAATTTTAACCTTATTAACTTACTGCTTTTCTAAGTAGTAGTGCTAACTCCTTAAATATGACGCATGTTTACTTTTTCAGCAGAGATGTGAGTTTAAGATTAGAAATCATTGAGACTTTCCAGAAGAGCAGGCCAACTAAAATTAATTTTCTGCCTCATTTTCAAGGAACTGAGCTAACTTTTAATGTAGTTTCTCAGTTCTAGGAACAGCCTCTCTGTGGTTAGTGGCAGTGATGAGGAATGGTAGCCTAGAACTAAGGAAACTGATGTAAAAACCAAAATGCCCATACTTGTAAAACACAGTACATCACAGAACTTGGATGTTTTGGCTACCACAGTAACTAGTGGATTATTTTAAACATCGTTATTTCCCACTGTTGGTAGCCAAGATTAAAAGGAGATCCCTTCCTATTGACTCAGGTCAAACACCTGACAGGTTAAATTATTTTTTAGGAGTTTCAGAAGAGTCCAGTTTGAACAGTTTTATCAATTTTACTGAACTGCCAGAGCAGACCTCAATATGTGTTCTCACATAGAATTCCTTCCTGGGTGAGGCCAAAGGTGTGAAGCAGCCTGATGTTCTGAGGCAGTGGTAGCAGGACATGGTGTTCAGGGGGAACGTGCAAGCCTGATCCCTTTCTCTGGTCTGTTCCTCTTGTCCTCCCATACCATGTAGGTATTGGTGGTGCCAAGGTACCATCAGTGGGGAATTGACTACCTCTAGTCCTCCTAGCTTCTGGACCTTTTCCCCATGCAGATCTCTAATCCTGTTGCTAATTGAATGTCCAGCACAAATTTTTTGGTTTTTTTATCTTAGGGTGAAGTCAGCTAGTCTGTCTCAGTGTTCCATTCAGCTAAAACAAGAGGCTACCCTGTTTTCTTAAAAACACAGATTACTGGGTTTTTTGTTCAGCATTGCTAAGAGGTGATTTTCATCCAACATTTGTTTTCCATTCTTATGTTTCAGTTTAGAACAGATGCATGGGAATGCAGAGCTAACTGATGTTAATGTGGCGTGCTTGCAAGAGCCAGATGCCATCTCTGTTCTTCAGCATCTTCTCAGGTTTGTCTAGTTTGCTTTTCAAATACCAATTCCCTTAAAATAAGTATCTGGATATGCTGGTGACCTATTGAGAGGGTACAGACTGCATGATTGTAAGAAAAAATGGTTGCTTGAGGCACTGACTTGCCTTTTGTGCCACATGGATTGCAACATTTGAAATGTTTGTGGCTTTAGAAGCCATATGATGGAAAAGGCAATATTTGGAACATACTCTGTGTACATGAGCCTCCTGATTATTTCTTGTCTTCACAAAAGTGTGCTAAGCTCTGTATAAATATTAGCTGCAGATTTGCTTGGTCCCTCATGTTCTGTTTTTGTCATGTGAGAAAAGAGAGGAGATGAGGTAAATGGAGTATTGTGTGTGCACATTCAGGAGCTCAGCATCCTTCAGAGCTACTGAATGTGCACAGCTGGTACCTGCTAATAGCAGTAGTGTTCTTCATTAATTCAGTCCTAAAGATGAGCAGTTTCTGTTTTCATTACTTCATTGATGTGTAATTAAACTATTGAGACAAGGGAGTTGTCCATGTTGCACAGCCTGTGATGGAGTCAAAAGTGACCAAAGCTTTCAGAATTCCCAGAGAGAATTCCTAGGTGCTGCGTTGCACACTGTGCAGTGCCAGAAAGTTAACTCTTTTGACCATACTAAGACCTTCCTGAGGCCATCTGTTTAAAATTAGTACTTGCAAAAGTCATGCCAGTGCACCAGGTGGTTCCTTTGACCTGCACGTGTGGGCTGCAGAGCCCTACCATTAACTGTAATTGCCTCCAGAGAGCTGCCTGCAGTCCATGGTTTGCTGCACACTCTCTTGAGCAGCAGCAGGACCAGACAACTCTCAGCAAGACCAGTAGTGTCTTATTTATCCAGTGCCATTGTATTGCACAGAAAACATGTGAGTTGTTTCTTGGGATTTTTTTTATACATGACTTCTTACATGACTGCTGAGCCCTTGTTATCAGGGTGCACTCCCCAGTTCTGCAGCTTGTCTTTAAGAGAGGAATATTCCATGGCAGTTCAGCTTGGACATGCTGGCAGGGATGGGCTGGGAGCTGAGCAGAGATCGGGAAGTCCACTCCCCACTTTGAATTTGAAATCTCTTCAGCCCCAGAGGTGTTGGTACCTTCTTGCAGGCTGTGAAAAAGGATGGCAAAACACAATGAAGAAAAAACAGATCTCATGACTCTGCCTGTTTAATACTGTCTTACAAAGTCGACTGTATTGTGTAAGTCATGTAGGATGACCCTGCTTTAGCAGGGAGGTTGGACCAGATCACCCACTGTGATCCCTTCCAACTTGATCCATTATGTGTGCTTCTGTATTGCAGGATTTCTTTTTCTAATGTTGCAATATTCCTTTTATCTACTTAAAAGTCTAAGCTGCATTTACTAAAGGCAATGCCCTCTAAGGGACTATTTTGACTTGGTTATTTAACACATGTTTTTTGCTCCTAGAAATGTACGATTAGTGTTGAGATGTAAAACCAGACACAATGTTCCAGGAGCAAATATAGCTCTTGTGTTCTCTTTGCTGTAGCCTGCCTCTCTGAGCTGTCTGCATGATGAGGAGCAGAAGCAATCTCCTTCAGTAATAAGTGAACAAGGAAGGAACAATCAGTTGTGTGCTAATGACATGGCTTAGGTCTGCTTCAGAAGATTAGTTTTGCTAATTCTACAGCTGTGGTTGTGTGCTTGTTCTGACTTAAGCAAGTCTGATGAGCCTTTTGAGTACACCTTGTATCACTTCAGCACCCAACAATCCTTGCCTTCCTTCACAGGTATGATGAGGTCCTGTATAGATCTTCTCAGGATCTGCAACCCAAGCACATTGTCAGCTACCTCCTCACTCTGAGGTAAGGTGTTTGCTGATAGTGGCAGTGTCTCTCATGAGGACAGGTCTTCCTGAGCTGGCTCTGCAGCCCTCACATCTGCACTGCTTTGAAGAGTAAAAATAGTGGGAAGATGCAAATCTGTGGGACAGTTTCCCTGAAGCAGGAAATATATAAAGTAGGATAGCAAATAATGTAATAAATAGCAGAGATTAAGGCTGGAGCCAGGAGCCTCCTCAGCATCTTTAACAGCTTTTGAGAAAAAATAATCACTTGGCTGAAACCTGGTATCTGAACCCAAAATCATGCTGGGCTAATGATGTCTTAAGGAGCAGATTTGAGCTGATAACATCCTCTCAGTATCAACATTTCAGCTAGGAAATTTTATCCAAACCACTTTTAACCACTATCTCAGCCTGTGAACAAAGCTTGTTATTAGTGTAAGTCATACTGTGTACCTGATTCCCATAGGGATTGTCCATAGGGATTGGACAGCACTGTGAAGTGCTTGGTGGAGGAAGCTGTAGAGTCTGTGTATGGGGAGGGCTTTGACAAGTTAATGAAAATTGTGCAAAGAATCATGCATCTTGGGAATGATAGGGCAGGCTCTCAAGGATCTTCCCAGAGCAGTCTTGAGATTGTTTTGTGGGTTTTCTGGGGGGATGTTGAGCAGGGAGTGGGAGGGTATGTGTGTAGCAGGGAGATTATTTTGGAGTTATTTCAGGAGAATTCAGTTGCCAGGGTGTGCCATCAACACCATGCAGCTACAGAAAACCATGCCCTCCTTCAGCTAGGTGAAGAGGCTGTTGGAAACCAGCCTGTGGCATGCTGCAGTTATGGGTGGCTCTTCCAGTTCTGCTGCTTTCTGTAGCCCACAGCGCTGCGTTTGTCAAGTGACTTGCTCCTTCTCACCGTTCTCCCGTGCTTTCCCTTTCAGCCACTTGGCAGCCGCGGCACACAAAACCCTTCCCGTGAAAGGCAGCACCCCCGACGTGGCACAGGTACGGCACGGCGGGGCTGGGGGCTGGAGCCTGGAGGGCGGCCCGAGGAAGGATGAATCAGGGCTTTGCCAGCCCAGCAGTGTCACCGCTGGGGGGAATACGCGCCCGCAGGCAGAGGAGGCAGCAGCCAGGCTCTCCCGTGGGCGGCCCTGCTTTGGGAAGGCAGGGAGTGCTGTTCACAGCTGTGCCTTCCGGAAAGGGCTGCTCTGCTTGATCCTCCCAAAACAACGCTCCCTAAGGACAACTGCTCCAGACCCAGTCAAATACCTTCTCATCACCTTTCTTTCTAAATGTTTTAAGAGTAAACATTTGAGCATTTAACTTGCTGCTTGACTTTTGATGGTTTCCTTTAGTGGTTATGTGGGAAGATGGAGAATTAGGAGAGAACTGAATCTCTCTCCTCCCTCTTACCACCTACATATCCCAAGTCATTGGTATTGCCTTTCTAGCTAAAGCACAGAGGCTGACAGCTGTTAATGTGCCATTCCAAATAAATGCAAACTCCTTTTACTGATCTCCCAGGCAATGTTTGACCCCCTAATGACTCAGTAAATGATATATTAATTATACTTCCTCTCTTATTTTCTTTCATCTATTTTGAAAGGAATTACCTATTTGATTTTGGTAGGAAATCACATTAAAGTGTTGAGCTGTGCTGTGGGGGAAAAATATTCAGTGGAATTGGTGGAGCTGCAGACTGTATTTGAGTTTAGATACTGTAGGCATTTGTGCCTTTGGAGATGGGCTGCATCAAACTTCAAGGAAAACTTCCATTCCTTATCTTGTAAATAAAAATATTCCTAAATGTCTTGCAATGTGACAGCTTTCAAGGACTATGATTTTTGGAGCCAGCTGTGTAACAGCCAAGACACGAGAGAGTGAAATTTTCAAAGCAGCCCATTGCTTGACAGCCTGTCAGCCAGGCACAGCGAGGGGAGGGATTCCAGTGGTATCCTCAGGCTGTACCAGCCCATAGTGCATGAAAGATTGTCAGCTATTCTGTAGCACTACCCCAAAATGAGTTTTTCCTTGTTTTCCAGGCACGGCTCTGTCTCTTCCATGCTGCACGCTCAGTTCTAGCCAACGGAATGAAACTTCTTGGCATTACACCCGTAACTCAAATGTAACAAGGCTGTATGTGATGGAAAGTCACATCTCTTAGTAAAATGATTTTTTCCACAATGATATGAATCCTCTCCTGTGTGTCACTGCTCCTGCAGGCTGGAAACTTGAAACTTTATCTGCGCTGGGAGGTTTGTGTTCGCCATTGTACCAAGTGCCAAAGAGCAGGTGTGGCACAGCCATTTGCAGGGGCAAAAGCTGTCACAATCACTTTCTTCAGGCATTTGGTAGCAGCAGTGTACTTAAGACACTACTCCACCTGGAATTTCCCATAAAAGAGAACTTCTGTCTATTTGCCATGTAAATACCACATCCTTTTGGTAGAGGAAGTGATGTTAAGTGTGCTGCCCTAAGTAAAGTTCTCCACTCCTGCAGTTGCCACTGTGTACCAAGGCCTAATGGCACAATTCCGTCTATTGTAACAGAGTTACTCACACCCTGCAGAGATCTTTTCCTGGGTGTTGTGCTGCATTCCCCCTTCAGAAACCTCAGCCAAGCCAAACTACCAGCTGTCACACCCTGCTCCTCAGCCCTTCCTCTGTCCCACTGACGTGATGGCTGGTGAGAAGAGACTGCTGCCCAGCTGTTGGAGCAGGAAGTGCAGTGTTCCTTCAGCACTGTGCACACAGGCAGACGTGGGCTTGGCACCCCTGAGCCTCAAGCTGCTGGAGAGAGCTGGAGCAGCACCTGGGAGATCCTGCAGGTGCCTGGTAATACCTTCCACCGTGGAAGCCTTGACTCTCAAAAGGGGCACTGTGGTGGAACAGTTGGTGAAGGGCAGAAAGAACATCCTCTCCCACTGGAAGAGAATATAAGTGTGTTTGTTACTGCTGTGTTTAACGTGTCCCACTTTCAAGTAGAACCCAGCTGAGAGTATGAACTTGGTCACATTTCAACTCCACTGTGAATATCAACAAGCTGCCCAAAGGCACCAGGGTCAGTTTTCCCTCAATGTAGAATTAAAATTTCTGGAAGGCTGCAGAAGGTGAGGAAGGAGGTTGAAATTACACAGTTGGCACTAATAAATTAAAGGTGAACATGCATTACAGGAACCACCGTCAAGCATTACTCTGTGTGCACAGCGAGGTTTAGAGAGAAAAAAATCTTCTAGTCAGACACTTTGCATTGACTCATTCGTACTTAAGGCAGAGGCAGAAGTACAAACACAAACCTTCCCCTGTACTACACATAAAAGATCTCTGTACCACCTACAGCAGGTATAAAAAACATTTAAAGAGTAAAAGGAAATTCACAGCTTCAGAGTCTTTCATCTGACTTTTTAAACCTCTACCTCTAATCACTGAGGTAGGTGATGCTCAAAGCAGGGGTCGTCCCTGTAGAGTTGCGTCATCTCGTACCTATTGCCTAGAAGAGAAACTCCTCCTGTCACTAATCTAACTGCAGTTGCCAAGTATTCTAAGAGAAAATGCTGGCAGTAGTTGCTTTTTTAAATAGTTTTTTTATGAAGCTTTCAGGCATTTCTGCCCTCAAAGAGCAAGACAGTTTATCAAATACACAAAGAACCGATTTCCCTCTGTTATATACATTATATACAATTGAGTGATCAGTTCCTTCATTGGGTTTTCCTTGTAAATGAGACTCTTCATTGTTGATGTGAAGGAAGAATACCTTCCATAAAATACCCAGCCAGCTCCTCAGCTGCGGTGTAGCCTCAGTGTCAGCCACTGGAAACTCCACATGTAAAACAGAACTAACTTCTGCTTTTAGTCTATCCCACTTAAACCATTTCATGACTAGCTTAAGGCTAATTTTGAAAAAAAAATGCAGTTTTTTTTTAAAGTCTGTTTTTTCTCTTGTCCATCTGTCCATTTTTATGGACAACATCACACAGTAGGAAGTCTCTCTTTTGAGTTCTTGGTCTCTGAGGGCTGGATTTTTGTGGTGTCTTGTCGAGGTAATCCATAGAGGTAAATAGAAATACATACCAGAAGAGCACCCAGGGAGAAGGTAAGAGCTGAAAGGAGATAAAATAGTTTAAATAAATAGATTCACTTCAGCAAGCTATGTAAGTTATGATGATATCTGAATGACAGTATTGAAGTTAACCAAAACTAAACAAGACAGCAAGCTATTGATAAGTCACAGCATTTAGCTTCCTCCTTTGTCACTGGGATCTCTTGAGTGCTTACAATCCCCACGCAGTTCCAATTAGTCTCACCAGCAAGAATGTGGTGATGGTGGTCATAAAAGGAAGAGTGAAGCATCTCCTGCAGTCCCAGGTGCCATTTGGACAGGCATACATTACAATAAACTTAATGATAAAAAGCCAGTGGATGTGATAAAGTAGCCTGTGGTAACACATCTTTTTTGCCTTTCCATGTCTAGACAGGGTTATTAAGAAACTCTATTAATGAGGCTTTCACAGAAAGCTCATTAGTTCAGGTTTGATTTGTGTCAACTGTCAAGAGAACACTGCCCAAGTAAGTTTTTAAAATTAAGTGGGGTTTTTTTTATCCCTTGCTTTATGGTGCTCTTTTGCAGCCAAACACTGACTGTTTTCTCCTTATGCAAACTTTTCTTAAGTTTTGTCTCACTAATACTAGATCAAGAAGCTAGTTTTTCCACCCTTTTGCCACACCATCTTTGGATTAAGGTAGGAAACTGCCCACAACTAAGCAGTGAAGGACTGAGCGGGAGTGCTGGGCACAGTATCAGACACAGACTCGATTGGAAGGAAAATCCTTTGTAGTTGCAGAACAGCCCAGAGCCGTCTGCTGTTTGCTCTCAAAAACATTCACCACATCAGTCAGTCACAACCCCAGCTACTCATTGACTTTCTCACATGGTGGTGTCCACAGCAGATGAGGAAGATAAAAGTTAATGCAGTAGTGGGTGTAACTCAACAGGGATGTGTAAAGCCCTTGAAGAAATAGCCGAGGAATTAATTTGGCACTGGCTGTACTAAACCCAACAAGCAATAACAACCTATGAACAGCAGTCCCAGGTAAACAGCTCTAACACACACTAAACTGCATCAGAAAGTGATGCATGAAAAAAAAGCTGTTTAAACCAGAAAGATTCCTTCTGTTTGAAGTTGTAGATGCCTCTGAAAGAACAAACCACCAATGCCTTTGAAAGCATCATCAGACTCCTTGTGCACCACAACAGGAACGACGATGCATTAGTGCACAGGAGTCCCGGACTCTGAAGCTAAAACCAGAAAATCTGAGAGGGGGCGTAAATGATGGCTTTGGCAGGAGCTGTGCACAGCAGGCTGGGCAGGCAGGAAACGTGCACAGCCATCAAATCAAAGGCAAAAAGGTGCTTACTTATCTGGAGGCCAAAGAGGATGACTGATGCCACAGTAGAGAGAACAATGGCTGCTGCTGCAGAAAAGCCTTTCATGATGTTATCTGTGTACTTAACAACCACCGAGGTGTAGATGCCACCCACGCTGGCCAGAACTGGGAAGCAGATAAGGTGTTACCATTAGTACAGGTGCAGTAGGTTACTCTTGAAATTATGCATTTTGTGCTCCTAGGTTGGGCTACATTGCCCTAAGTAGTGATTTATTGTATCATTCAGTGGAATGGGATGTCTATGTGGCATCCAGTGAATAACATATAACTCATTTAAAGATTATCTACTTGCTAGTCAAATACTTAGACTGCTGTTTCAGCACAATTTAAAACTGAATAAGTGAATAACTTCCAAGAAGATAGTACTTTTAAGTAAATCCCTCAAAATACAGTAGAATGCATCAGACTGAATTTGTAGCTTCCTGCAATCAGTTATATCATTGTTGAAGAGGTAAAACACTTCGTCAAAAGACTAAAACCACCAGATACTTACAGACGACAAACCAGACGTAGTATGTGTAGCCATAGAAAAACCCTTTCTCAAGAACTTTGGCTCCATCTGACATGTACACAACAAATAAATTCACCACAATCCCAGATAAGTACAGCTGAATGTTCCTCACCCACAAGGAAGTATCTGAGCTCTTTAACACCTTTTCAAAATAAACTCCTGCACAAAAAAAAAAAAAGAAAAAAAAAACAAAAAACAAAAAACAACAACAAAAAAAATTTCAGTGAGAAGAATGATTCATGGTTTGTTGCATTTTCAAACCAGACAGCCTCTGAGTGGGACTCTTAGAGTCAGCAAGCTCTCAAGTTCACTGTACTTGGAAGACTTGGTGCCCCCACTCCTCAAGGCTCAACCCTTGGCCTGCTGAGAAGATGAAAAGGTATCCCATGAGAACTTCACTGACCTCAGGGGATTTTTTGCCCTGTACAAACTCCTTTACATCTGTGTGAGTGTGAATATGCTACAGCAAAGGGACTATGAATGTTCCTCTCTTCATTGTAACTAACTTAGGCCTATAAGGAGTTACTGTTGTCTTATAGAATCTTCTGTAAAATTGTTTCAATTAAGCTGTTAAGTTTAAGTGCACTTAAAACCTTTAGGCCTAAACCATTGGGTCAAGTCCAGGCCAAGTTTAGCAAGGGGATCCACTTTGACTCAACAGGAAGGTCTCCCTCAATCCATTTTATCCTTACCCTTTCCTATCTCTACCCTTTGTCAATCCACAGCATCCACGTAAAAAAGTTCATGTTGATTTTAGTTTTAGTTTGATTGATTTGAGGCTGATTTTTCTCGGGGGGGGTTGGGGAGGAAGGGAGGATTGGTATTACCTCAGTACTGAAAGGTACTGAAACTGAAAACTCCTTAGGAGCTTTGTGCTCACAGAGCACTTGGCAGAGCAACTCATTCTGAAACCACAGCTTCAGGGGATTACAAGAGCAAATCAAAATCGAGGCCTTCTCCTAATTGAAACTACAGGATGGTTTTGAGGAAGTGGAATTCATTTTAATCTAAAGCTCTGGTTCTCAATACCCCACTGAAGAGCATTATTTTTATGTCTTGCATTACTGAAACTCCCCAAATACTTCTTCATTATTGTACTTGGGAGGCATTTCTTAGACTAAGAGGCAGACATTTGGCAAGGCAGTCACCACCTGCCTTTTTAACCATTGCTCACCCATCAGGACTCTGCCAAGCTCTGGAATTTCCTCCACATTTCAAAGCAGAGAGAGCAGTTTGCAGGACTCTTACCAGCCACTTCCATGACCTTCTGGTGAGAGCCCTATTGACTAGAAGTTTATTGGTGATTAATATCACACAAGATCCTTCATACAATATGAGAAAGTAAAACAGAACCAACAAAGCTGGCACAAGGACCCGTGTGTTAGAAGCCCTAGGCACACACCTCCCCCTGCCTTAAAATCCCCACATTAGCTTCAAGGAAGGTCTTGCTACTCTTTTAGTAATGAAAATTGCAGTTTATAATTTAATAGAATACAGTGAGTATTTATGGTGAATAAATGAGAGGGCAGAATTATATTTCCAGTGTTCAAATAATCATAAAACCAAGGAAATATGATATTATCTCATAATAATACAAGTTTTTGAAGTGCAAACAACAACAAACTAGTACTGTTAATGACTGCAGCCTTTAAAATAAGCCAGATGAATTACCTTGAGATTTCTGCCCCTTGAAAGATGCACAGAGCACAACCAGGTGTAATCAACGTAACAGAAACTTGGCTTGAATATGACCCATACTTGTAAATTTTATAAACTGAGAGAACAGTACAAAAATCAATAAAAATATGCTTCTAGATTTGTGAATATACAATTCACAAATCTACTAGGCAAGATGACGGAAAGAATGGGGGCTGATTAGGAGAACTTACTCTTCAGAACTGTTTTTAAGTCACACAGGATCTAATAAATTAAATTATCTGACTGATGCTTTTAAAAGCATTGTTGGGGCCCCAGATATTTGGACATTATCACATGATCAGCAATTTGAAGAAAAATTTCCATCTCTAAGTGACAAAAACACACAGCCTTTTTTTCATTTTGCTGGAATAATAAAACACACTGTAAAATATGGTCGGTCCAGAAACTGGAGGGCTAATGGCAAAACAACTGCTTCATGTGAGCATGGGAAGGAAGAAGAGGAAGGGAATTTGAATGGAATTTATGTTTTCAACATGTAAAGCCCCAAGGGCACAAGGAGCTCTGTGGATGAAACACACAGTCCCTCCCAGCTGCTCCAGAGCTTCAGCTGTCAGCAAGGAAACCCAAGCTGCAATCTTTTCGCAGGAGAAGAAAGCCCTAAGTGTCTCAGGCTGCCTGCATCAGCCTGTCAGAGCTCTGAATATGCAGACCTTTGGAAGCACAGCTGTTGATCCACATTATCAGGGAAAGCAGGAGTTTTAGGAGACTCCTGTATTTTGTCTTGTGGCTTGGGAGAATCTATTTAAATGAGGAAATTCATAACCTTCCAGGAAAAGCTGACTGAGCTCTACAGTTTTATTTAGAATTTCTGCTTCAAAGTGCCCATTTCACTGAAATGACACCAAATAAGAATGACACTCTTTTCCTTTCCTCCTCTGCCCACCAGAATGTTTTCCCATGAGTAATGAGCATCTATGCACAGTACAAGATTATTCTTGCAGGATTTTACAGTACTAGAGGTGGGTGATAGTACCTTGTTTTTTTTATAGAGGAGGGGGGAAGCATCCAGTTTACAGTCAGGGGAATATGCCCCTGTGAACCAAATTCCAAATTAAGAAGTAATTTGCATTTCTTTATTTCTGAGCACCAGTTCACTTGTCTGAAAGTTTTGGTGTCCTTCTCCAGAAGTCAGAGAAAAAAACTACCCTGAGGGGAGACACTGGTTGTAGAACAAAGCAAAAATAAACAAAACCAAAAATCTTCCACTGAGTTTATCCAGGCTTCCTGCTGGAAATCTAATCTACTTCTTTGCCTTCCTCATGCTCCCTCTGCATCCCAGTTAGATTTTCCACCTACAGAACTATGGCAATGTGTATTTCAAGGCTGAGCTGGTACAAGAACTGAGTGAGAAGCTCAGTTCCCTGTGTAAAAAAAATGCAAGTATTTCATGTGATCACCATAGGGGAGCTATTCACTGCAAAGTAAACTTCATAAAATGGATGTACATTAATTAAATGTACGGAGTGAGTCATTATGCTGCTCCCTACAGTCTTATTCACAGCATTTCAAAGACACTTCCACTTGCAAACCAGCCTTCTATGTTACATCATGTAAAACCAATGGTACATGCTCCTATCATTTGTTTGACAATGGGAGTAATCATGTTATGAATCTGCCATAATTACCAAAAGTAGAAGATAATTATGGGCAGAGGGAATAAACTATTACAGGAAGACAGTTAACAAATGTGGAATGCTCAGTTTTAAACACTGTGTGGTCTCCAGTCCTTTAGATGCAGCCCACTTACAGAAATAATACTGTACCTGCAAATCCTGAACACAATACAGCCACAGCAATTGCTACGAACCCTAGCAATGGGTTCTGCTCCACCTGCAACATCAAACGTTATTTTAAAAAGGATACACTTCAGTAATTCACAATAATCAATTCCAGAGTGCTGTGGTTTAACTCCAGCCAACAACTAAGCACCACCCAGCTCCTCACTCATTACCCCCAGGCCCCACAGTGGGGAGGAGAATCAAAAACAAAAGGTAAACTTTGTGGGTTGATAAAAAAGCAGTTTAATAACTAAATCAAAATAAAAATAACTAATAATTCTAGTATTAACAAAAGGAGAGAGAGATATAAAATCCATGAAAACTAAGTGATGCACAAGACAATTGCTCACCACCTGCCCATCCTGCAGCAGCAATCAGCCCCTCCTGGCCAAATTCCCTGATTTTTTATACTGGGTGTAACGTTCTATGGTATGGAATATCCCTTTGGCCAGTTCAGGTCAGCTGTCCCAGCCATGCTCCCTCCCAGTTTCTTGTGCCCCTCCCCACTGGCAGAGCATGAGACACTGAAAAGACCTGGACTCATGGTTAAGCACTGCTGAGTCACAACAAAAACATCACTGTGTTACCAATGTAGTTCTCATACTAAATCCAAAACACAGCACTGAACCAGCTACTATGAAGAAATTTAATTCTATCCCAGCCAAAACCAGGACATAGAGCTGCTTCATTAAGTACAGCAAAATTATTAGCATTGCACTGCAGTACAACAGCCACCTGCTGACCTAGGGCTGTCCCTCAGATCAGCTGGGTGTAGCTGCGTGGTGTTTCACTTTCTGTGGGTACTCTCACAGTGCTCAGAGGCACTGTCTGCTTGGCTGTGGCCAGGATTCCCAGAGGCACAACCTGCCTTTCCCACTAATGCAGCTGAGCAGCAGCTATGACCCAAGGAACAGAAGGCACTTGTTTCTCCCTACAACAGGATTAGGTCAGTGCCTCTGAAGGGTGTGTTTAAATGACATACCCACACCGCCCAGGAGTTTCGCTACTAATTCCTCCCAGTGCATTGATTCCAAGTTCTCTGTTCCAACAATTACAATGTTACCAAGGCCAACTGCTGGAAACAATCTATTACTCACACACTCCTAGGATGGTGCATTAGACTGATTATGATGGCTGTGGTAATTTATACTAATTGTAGCAATCAGTTGCGTTTCCAACAAGTGAGGCTGGAGCAATAAAACAAGCTTCCCTTAACTGGGAGGCAATAAATGTGAAAGCCAATGATCAATGATCATTTATTTTTTATCTGAAGAGGCAAAATATTGACTTACCTGTACTTTTGTAGCCTGAGCAGGCTCCCACTGAACAAGGGTAACACCACCACACAGCATGAAGACAGAGAACCACTGCAACTTACTGAGGGTACGGTTCAGCATCAGGACTGTACATAAAGCTGTACAAGGTATCTTCAACTGGTATGTCACCTAAAGAAGATGGGAATGTAGTGCAGAGGACGTGGTTTTATAAACTCCAAAATAAGAAAGTGAAACAGAAAATTCAACTACAGAACGACAGATTTTTATATTCATTGATTTCCTACAGATCCATCACCAACTATAACAAAGTGAATTTGAAGTGACTCTAGCAGTGAGCAGCTTAGCTCAGAAAGCCAGAGCTCTGCAGCAGAGCGTATGCTCTGAGTAAAACAAAGCACAGTTTGGCTTTAACACTGAGGCTGAACAGAGTGCTGTGCAGACAGATAGCCTGCACGTGCGCCTCATGAACCAGGAAAGAGAAATATATATGCAGATCAGTTACTGACAGAAATGTGTCAGAAATTACCTGGTAAACTGCAGCATCCAAGTTGCTAAGAGCCACGAACGCCATATTGTTTTGGAGAGCGTACACCACAGATGGAACACTTAATTTTAGCAATTCTTTGGGACTTCCGAACACATTTTCTTTTAAAGATGTTATTAACCTTGTCAGACTTCCAGTTTCTCTGCAAAATAAAATATTAGCATAACTGAGGGCATTCTTAAACTGGTATTTTAAAACAGAAATCAAATCAATGAATCCCTTGGGAGGGCTGAAAATCTGTTCTCCACAATCAGTTGTGCTTTCTGCTCATAAAAGAAAAAAGGGTTAACTGGCAAAAAAAGAAGTGAGGTTTCAACAAGCAGAAAGGCCTGAAGGCAAGAGAGACATTCTGGAATCAGGAAGTTAGATGCATTAATGTGTAGCAATGCGTCCATATAGGCAGTGGAACAGAAGGCTGTTGTTTGCATCTCCCCCTTTTTACTGGGTATTAATGTTTGTATGTGATGTCAAATGCTCATGATTTTCCAGATGCCCTTTAAACTGGGCCTCACAGTACAGCCAAAAAAGGATTGTACCCTTGCACACCACTTGTCTAGAAAAACTTATCATTCCTCAGTCAGCCATGGGTCCCTGGTCTCACTTGTGCTGTGGGAGATGCTGGACCAGCACCAGCACACACGTGAAGAGGTCTGGCGGGTGTGTGGCGATTCCCTGTGTCTGTCCCTGTCCTTGTATTTCAGACCTCTCCTTCAAGTAATTACAGAGCAGGCAATGGGGAAGAATGTGTTGCTGCTGGCTGCTGTCCCCTTTTGCAGTTTGCTCCTCAGCTTTTCACAGCTGACCTCTGCATTACTGGCTCTCCCTTATCACTTGTCCATCAATCTGACATTTGCTGCTTACTTGTTGCTGCAGCTCCAGTCCTCTTCCCAGTTCTCCCACAGCCCCCCTTTCCAATCTTCTCTCATTAGCACAGACCAACATCCAAACATCCAACACCTAAAATCATTCCTGCCCCCTCCCACAGGCCGTTCAATTTGCAAACTGTACTGTTCTCAAATTTAACTCTCCTTGTGCTTCTACAGCACACTTGTGTGAATAGCTTTAACCACCTCATTTCAGCCTATTTTCCTTTCCTGATCAACCCCTAACTCTGTACTCCAGTTCTTCAACTTTTCCTCTCCAAAGATTCACAGACTTCACTCTCTCATGATCCTTCCATCCAAATTTCTCTCCTTCCTTGCCTTCCTCCCTACTTGCACCGAGCATATACTTCCTTTCCCTGCTTTTTTTTCTCCTGTAGGGAGACCAGTCTTTATACAGGCAGCCATGAGGGATTCTGTTTGTATTTTTCCATAACAGAAAGCACACACAAAAAGCAGACATGTCTGGCCACAGGGAACAACCATGACAAGAAAATCCATGAACAAGTAACACTTAAAGTGAAATTTGCAATACAAAAAGGGGACAAGTTCATGGTTAATTGCACTAGATTTAGAACTGTCCAAAATGCTAGGAGTCATTGATATTATGGTCACATTTTTTTGGTTTATTCAATTTCTGAATGTATTTATTACATTGTCTAGGACTGGGTTAAGATGTACAAGAAAACTGGGTACAGCTGGACTAAAGTGCTTCTATCTCAAATGTCTAACTGAAAATGAACAGACACAGTTCTACTCTATGAAAATAAGAAGTCAAAGAAT
Source organism: Eopsaltria australis (assembly GCA_034509425.1). Lineage (NCBI taxonomy): Eukaryota > Metazoa > Chordata > Aves > Passeriformes > Petroicidae > Eopsaltria > Eopsaltria australis. Next base: position 3,606,129 of record JAVTVJ010000177.1, on the reverse strand, counting down.
ACCACACAACAATAACTTCTTCTATTCAGTGATACTAAGGTGGGCTGTCAAACAAGAAAATAAAATTTAAACTATACCTGCTTCTGCTCCAGACCATGCTCAGTGAATTAATCAATCACATTCTTAAAGTCACAGCAGCAATAGTAGCTTATGTCTACTTCGACTTCTAGAACCAAATTTCAGCAAAGAAGAATAACACATGTCTAATAACCACCATCTTCCCTTCAGTTTTTGAGAACAAGAAGATGAACTATCTAATAGTTCATCTGTGCAGTGGATGTGCTTTCTGAAGCATGCACTTACGAAGAATCTCTAACTGTAAGTTGAATTCAGTACGTGGCCAAAAAATTATTTAAAGCAAACCTGCATGTACAGTTGATAATGCAAAATTAGGTGCCCAAAGAAATATGCTGCAAGATCAAATTAGAAAATAAAATATTATCTAGCTTTAATTCAGCTTCCTTGATATTGATCTAGATTTGAATTTTAAAACATAATCAATTTTCTTTGTAGAATAGTTCAGGTTGGAAGAGACCCTAAGACCATCTTGTTCCAACCTCCCTGCCATGGGCAGGGACACCTTCCACTAGATCAGGTTGCTTCAAGCCCCATCCAGCCTGGTCTTGAACACTTCCAGGGATGGGGCATCCACACATCTCTGGGCAACCTGTTCCAGAGATCCACCACCCTCACACTAAAGAATTTTTTCCTAATATCTAACCTAAACCTACTCTCTTACACTTTAAAGCCATTTTCCCTTTCGTAAATACATTACCCCATTCACAAGGCCAATTCCTAGGTATGAAGAGGTGAGAGATACTAATAACTATCAGTTATGCAACAGAAACACACATTTGTTAGAAAAGCTGAAGCTGAAACTAGAGTTTGCAAAACAGCTCTGCTTTTCTTCATCCATTGCTAAGTAGTTATGTACCAGCTAAGAATGTAGCAAATGCTATTACCAGCTGGTGAACAGGACTTTAAATAAGCACAAGAAATGGAGAGTACAGTTGAGTTAACAATTAGCACAGACTAAACTATCATAACCTTCTCTTTTGAAAGCCAATTCTTTGGCATTCAGCCATTCAATGTGCCCTCCAGGACATACCTTAAGAGTAAACAGTGTAATAAAAAAGCAAACATAATAATGTGTAAGAAAACAAATTCTGCAGCTGGAACAATATAAGGGTTGTACTCTAGAATCCTGTATACTGCAGTTACCAATGCTGTCTCTTTCAAAAAGACAAGGTACCCACACAAGTGTATCCTGCTGTACAGTAAAAACAGATGGCACTTTATCTTTTGACTGCTTACTGAACTACAAAGCCACCTTGCCTTGGGTGAGGCAAATTGGTTAGGATTTAAAACCGAAGGAAGCTGTAAAGGAGACACAGGAAGAAGCTATGCCAGAATTGATGCTGTTCAGCATATTCATAAGTGATCTGAAAAGGGGGATTACTAGGAAGTTGGCAACTTTCAGACCCACCAGCATGCCAGACATGGTACCAAGGACAGGTGAGCATGGCCTGATGAATGGTGTCTGCTGGTGCCCATTTCTCTCTCAGCTATGGAGAGAAAAACCCCACCAGCTGACCAGATCAGAATAGACATTATAACCTCCAAACAGCTCAGTGAATATGATTCTTCCCATTTTAGTCGGTAAATAAGGTTCAGGTCTCAATAAATGAGAAAGAACCGTAGGAAATGACAACCCCTATAGATACAGCAACCCTCTCTAATCTAGTTATAGGCACCTGGCAAAAAGATGCAAGTAGCTCCTGGATGGCAGCAGCTCAAGGATGGCATCAGCTTCAGAGAAATGAGCAGAATCCTTAGGAAAGGAACTGAGGCCAAGAGAGAAAGCACCTTCACCCCTCTGCCTAATGCCATGGCATGTTCACATCCTGAATATAGCATGCAGCTCTGGGTCATGTTTCAGAAGGGATGTAACAATGCTGGAAATGCTCTAAGGATGGGTACTATGGATGATCCCAGAAAAATTAAACAAGAACTCCCAGCTTAGAAAACAAATTAGTGATGAAAACACAGATCTGTAGAGATATGGAAAGCAAAATGAAGGAGGAAAGATTATTCATCACATCTGTCAACACAAGACAACAGAATCCATAAGTTTCTGCCACCAGCTAAGGAAAGCTCAGCCCATGCTTGCCCCCTTGGCTACACTTCCATTCTTACACATCCTCTGCTGACAAAAGGAAGATGATGGGCCACAAAGACTTTTCACTCCGCAGGGCTGTTCTAAAAACATCAACATGCTAAGACTTCTTTCTGAGTTAAAAGTAATTCAGTTTTTAATTATTTCAAGAAAAAAAGACATTCATACATTTAACGAACACAATCTTAGACCCTTAACAAAAGGGACTGCTTACCCTGCTGCACTAGGTGTACTATAAACAGCCTGGGTCCCAGGTGCACAAGATTTAACAAATTACACACACAGGTGAGGCTACCCAGAGGTCCCTCACTATTGGGAAACAGGGGCTGCTACAGTCTCCAGAGCGCCAGTGGGATCCTCATTGGTCACAACAGTGAGGACCACAGCACAGCCACATGTCAGCAGAGTCATTTCTGCCAGCATTTTGTGCTGACAGAGTGGGAAGCCCAGGGTGCATGAAAAGAAAAATAGAAATTCCCCCCTGATCACACCTGCCTTCTCTAACACACTCCATTTAATGAAAGGTTTAAAAAAAGGCAGTTAGTTACAGTTGCCTTACCAAATTCAACTATTTTCTCACTTCTAAAACAAGTAAAATGCCATTTGTATGTTGAGAGGCAAAGAGCTGATGAAAATTTGAAGCACATCATGTGACTCCATGATCCTCTAGCACATAACAGCCAGCTTTCTGATGCACCAAAAGCCTCAAAGAGATAGACAGAGATCCTAAAAGAACAAATTCTACCACAAAGTCCAGAATATAAAGATTCTTCCTGGGAAGGATGTAGCACAGGGAAGCTGAGAGAAAAGGCAGCAGACTGACAGCCTCTCTACTTGAGATGCTCATGCATGGACTAAAGCTCTAGCTTTTAGCAGCAGTCTGGGATTACAGAAACTAGTATTTTCTGATCACAGTCTTTCAGCATTGGTTTGCAGATTATTAGAGACAGCAAAATGTCTGCCTGTAACATTGTTTGGGAAAATTCATTAGTAGGAACATTAGAATTTTATGTAACTCAGCAGATGACGGCTCACAGCAGACAATGAAAGTCTAGCTTTCACTTACACCAACATTTTAAATACCCAAAACACTGTGGATAATCCATGCTGACACTCTGAACTGATTCCAAAGCATACAAAAATAGAAAATATGCAGAAAGGACACACCTGAGTATCGTGCTGTATACAAAGCAGTTTCAGTTGATGAGGACTCACAAGCTCTAACCCGCTCTAAAATTACCCTTCCACAGCACGATTACCCAGCCACATTCTCGAATGTACCTGCACTTCAGCACCCAAGAATCTGAGGTCAGAAGCAAGGACTGGTTTTCAAAACACTGATCAGCACTCCCACACTTACCTAGCCAGGATGCCCACGCTCAGGAACAACTTGATAACTTCAGCGATGCACACAGCCGTCGTTGAAAAGTAGAGCTCTGTCTGCACTGTCCTGGTGTACCGCAGTGCCACCGTGTACGTGGCAGCAACCAGGGTCATCACCGTCAGGCAGTACAGCTTGAACAGCAAGCTGACATTTTCTGAAACAAAACACAGGAGACGACTCAGCGTGACCACCATTTTAATTTAAGGACTGAAACAGTGTGTTCTCCAGCTGGAAGGACTTATCAAGCACTACTGTGCCAGCAGACAATAATTGCAATGTTAGGAAACACTTCCCATAAAAAAGTTTTGGTTAAATTTTATAGCCTTCTCAAAGAAGCTTGTACAGGGTCTCCAAGTGTTTGAAAATAAGATGCTCTCTTGCCCTTGCAATCATCCTTCATTCTAGAAAAAACTGATCATACATTAATATTTATCTAATAACAATCAAATCTCTCTGTGCTTTCTTGATCTTCAACTGACAGTAGGTGCTCGCTCTGAAATGGCAGCTGATCCTCTGCATGTAATATCCTGAATTCTGACACAAAGAGCGTTGGCAGACCAGCAAAAGCAAAAAGAGAGGAAAAGTTCAGCATCAGCAAAGAAATCCAGCAGATCTTAATAAATAAGGCAGCATTTCCTTCAGCCCTATTTTCCACCTAAGTTAGTAAAAGAAGATTTTGCTCTTAATGGTGATGGGACCTCAAACAAAGGGCTTTCTTGAAAAATTCCCTGTAGAAAGGTCTAAGGTTAAGGCTCTTCCAGTAAATTAAACCACACAAGGAATATGTATCATTTGTGTTATCCCTCTGTCTTCCCCACTGCCATACTCCTGCAACATGGACCAAGTACTGTCCTGCAAAATTTGGGAGTTACCCAGTCCAAGGTCTCCTGGCACAAGGTAGATTTTCATCCATACACACTCCTCTAAGGCCTGAGAGCTCCACTGGGCCACTCCAGTGCATTCCCAGGTCAGGGAATGGCTCAGCCTGCATCTGAACCAGCAAAGGGAACAGCACAAAACTCCAAATAGGATTGCTCTGCACAAAGGCACGACCCAGCACGAGACATCAGCAAATGGGTGCCTTTGACAAAATCCTTTTTCGAAGTGGTAGATTGTTATGTTTGGCATCTTTGTGGTGGCCACTGGTCATTCAGCAGCACCTTTGGGGCCACTGTCTTGCTCTAAATATCCTACAGAAATGTGCTTTAATCAGTGTAAGTTTGTGTTCCTCTGCTGGTTAGGGAACGAGATACAGGATAAACAGTTTTGTAATAACTTTGCTCATTTAATAAAGGAATGAGCTGCTGAATCCAGTGTGACCAATGCTTCGGTTCATGTTTCTTTCAAGCCAGAGATGTCTTCAATTGCATAACATTTCTGCAAGGTACAGTTAATACCTCCTGCCACTGCAATAATTTAAATTAGCTACTTCCTTATAGATAAAAATCTTACCCACGTCAGTAACCACTTTTAAAAGGTAGAGCCAATTAGTTTTTGGACTAACAATGCTTAGAAGAGACTTACAAGCTGTAATCCATTTTTAAATTACATTTGAATTTGGGGGAAGGAATCCAAGGACATGACAACCAGGAAATATAATTAACCCCATCTGGTTTTACAAAAACATATTTTCTAATGATGTTTCAGTGCTGACAGATATTATATTAATTCTGTGATTTGACACATGAAGATTTTAAATCTATGCACCACCAAACTAAAGCTAAACTTAATCCTTGCCTCTGTTAACTATTCTTAAAAAAAAAAAGAAAAGCCCCAATTTGGCAGTGGTTTGGAAATCCAGGTAAACCAAATGTAGCAAGACATAACGAATCTAGTATCTAGACTGGACAGTTTCACCATTATGTAAAAAGGTATTTGTAATTATTTTCAGTCTAGACATTTCTTCAGCCTGGCTCACATGTCTGCATCAGTACCAGCACAGCGAGGGGAGCACAAGAAAAACACAGGGCACCTATAACTTCTGCTGATAAACCTGAACTTACACCTGCCTAAAGAAAGGAGAGCTGCAAGACACATTTGTGTTTCTCCTCATAAATCCCACCTGGATGAAATGATTTCTGGCAAAAAGGGACCAGACAGGCCAAAAGCCTCAGGATACAAGTGTGGGCCTCCCACACATCTCCACGGCTCATCCAAGGGCTCTGCCAGGGTTCCTGGAAGGCAGCCCCGGGCCAAGCCTGGCCCAGGGAGCACAGCCTGCTGCCTGCCAGGTTATCCTGGGTGGTGGGTGCCTGGCACACACTGCTGGGAGCCTCCTGCCCTCACCCTTCCAGGCCCCCCAAGCCACCGCCGGGAGCTGGGCAGGCCTGGGCAAGGCCCTCCATGGGGGCGCGGGAAGAGGGGCAAGCGCCGCTTTCCTGGCGGATTTAAACCCTCGTGGCTTGCCCGAGGTTCTGGCTTCGGGACCGAGTGGGCTCTGGCCTCGTCGTACACAGAATCACAAGAGAATCACGGAATCAATCACGTTGGAAAAGACCCCTGGTATCATCGAGCCTGACCTATGACCGGATCAACCAGACCGTGCCACTAAGTGCCACATCCAGTCTCTCCCTAAACACCTCCAGGGATGGTGACTCCACCACCTTCGCGGGCTCTCCATTCTAGCATCTTATCACCCTTCCTTGTGAAGAAATTCCTCCTAATGTCCAATCTAAACACACTCCATTCGGCACCCGGTGCGGCGGCATGTCCAGGGACACCTGCGGCGCCCCCAGGGTGGGTGCAGGGGGTGTCCCTGTGCACTGACCGCCTGCGCCCCGGGATAAGCCCCAAAGATGCTGCGCCACGCTCCGCGGCTCACAGAGGGGAACAGGCGGCGGGGGAGACACGGCTGCGGCTGATCGTAAAGGCGGAGGCGTCCCGGGGACCCGACAAGCTCCATACCGGGGGCACCCGCCGCCCACACGCCGGGGACGCAGCGGTGCCACACGGCGGGGAGCAGCTCCGGGAGCGGGAGGAGAGCGGGAGGGCGGGAAAGCAGGCGGGGAGAGCCCCTCCCCAGCGCGACCCCGCAAAGCCCCTTCCCCCCCTTCGCTCCCGCGGTGGTGGCGCCCAGTGCCACAGCCCCCAGCGGGGAGGACAGTTCCACTCGCTCTGGCAGGGGGGAGGCAGGGGGGAGTCTGCGCGCGGGTCGCGTTTCCTCTGGGGAAGCAGGTGGGAATCGTCCCCGTTCTCCGGCCGTGCCGCCCACCGGGAGCCGCGGGACCCGCCGGGCGCCCCGCGCCGCCGCCCTCACCTTTCGGAGGCGACATGGTGCTCGCCGAAGGCTTCAGGACCGCCGGGCCGGAGCCGCCCGCCGTGCCCCGCCGCTCCTCCCATCGCACCATAGAGTGCGGCGCGGCCGCCCAGAGCGCCCCGCCGCCCGCGCCGAACCATCGAGTCGCGCTCCGTCCCGCCTGGATATCCTGGAGAGCATCCTGCTCCACCCGGCCGCGTTTCGGAACTGTTTCACTGGCAGCGGACATCCAGGAATCTCGCACGCCTTTCTCATTGCCAGCAGTAAGCGCGTAGCCACCGACACGTTTCTGCCGCGACAAAACCGAGATGGAGTATTGTATTGAATTGTATTCCCCAGTATTATACAGCGCTGCAGTACCTTCTCCAGTGGAAATGTACAAAGTAGTATAAAATGAAATTTCAGTCATCAGTTTACTTTTAAATAAAATGTATTTCTGGATTCTTGAAATATCGGTTTGTTGATAAGACCTGTAACATAAAAGCCTCAAAGGAAAGGATGATAATATAGAGAGATCACTGCAAGAAAAACTTTAATAAAGAAACGACAGGGTATTTTCCTCAGGAAAAAAAAAAACCTGCAGCTAGTAATTGCATTAATATTGTAATTAATAAATCTAATAATTGGTGCCTGCTCGTAATTTAAAAAACATGGAGGAGCAGCACATCTGGCTGCTACTGATTAGTTTATTTTCCCAACAGAGAAAATCACCTAATCAAAAACCATTTAGCAAAGTTCTCTCTTAGTGCTCCCCTAACACTCCTTTGTTTTTTTAATAATGCTTTGGGGATTTGTCCCTGTTGTGTAACTTTTAAAAGTGAAGCCAGATACCTTGAAAACAGTTAAAACAACAAGGGAATGCTATCCTGCACAATGCCACAGAAAAATCACTCAGCAGCTTGAATCTTCAAGCTTCATTGTCACAAGCTTGTCTAGCTATGAGCCAGGAAACCACACTGCATCACAATGCACACACAAAAAAGAGATTTAGAAACTTAGCACGCCCCGTGCAATCACAGTTGTGCACCTGGACATTGTGCAGATAGCAGCTTGTGGAAGTCTTTATTGTCATGAAAAGAATCTCTGTTTTAAAGTACCCCCTGCTTCCATTTGAGAAGATGTTTTATCCTAAATCACAAATAATTTGGGTTTTCACAAACAGAAATACTACCTGCAGTTGCATTGGTCAGACCTGGCACGTATTTCTTTGCCACAATGACACGAAGCTAAAAACTTTTTCTCTGTTGAGCTTTAGTTTTTCAAACGCAAGCAAAACAGAGCTTTCAAACAGGTCCCCTGAAGTCAAGTTCCTGTGGTTTGCAATGTGCTCACCAGTACACTGTTTAGCCAAGAAATTGCTAGAGAGCTAAAAGGGTGCCAGAACCACCCAAGGTAAATGCCCTCTTCTCAACCTCCAGCCTTGGCCTGCACTCATGGGGTTGGGTTAATGCCAGCACAAAAGAACAGGCCCAAGGGCCCAGACTGGTTTCATTTTGTTGGTTTTACCTTCTTGACAAGTCTGCTCTAAGGCTGGAGCTGTGACATTCTAGTCACTCTCCTGGGGTAAGATTTTCACTTAAAGACAGTATTTCAAGAAGCAATTGTTGCAGTGAAACTGCAGTAAAATCCCAGAATGCTACACATTTAAATGTTAGAAGCGAAAGTCCTTGGGAACATCTTGATTCTAAATTGCTATTTCAGATCTGTGCTTCAGACTTATCACTTCTGTCACTTAATGCCAGCCAGCAGCCCCAACAGATAAGATAAATGAAACAGACCAACTGTTCCTGGAATCAACAGACACAGCAACATCTTTAGTGTCTAAATTCACATATATTCAGGGATTTTTATAGACGCATTCAGGATGTGTCTTCAGGTTTCTCATTTTCACTTAGGTTTCATCCAGTGGTCTTGTTAAGTCTACTGTGACCATATGAGTAGTGGGAGAGGATCCTCCTCGGAGACCTTGCAAGAAAACCTGGGGTTTGGGTACATTGCTCGAGGCGTCACGCTTAGTCTGGGTGCCAGCATCTTTCGGCATGTACACTTGGGTGAAGCTGTCTCTTCTCATGTGGCTGAGATCAGTCTGCATGGAATGAGTTAACTTGCGGCGCAAGTTGGCCTAAAGACACACAAAAAATCAGATTAAGCAAAACTTTGTTAAATGCTTCACCTTTGTTTTATTAGAATAAGATGTTTTCATGGCAAGTGCTTTCAGTCTTTGTCTGGTTTCTGCCAAAGGTGATGAAGTTTAGGGGATGGTGTCACAAAGTATCAGATAAAAGTGAAAAAATGCCTTCTTACACCACCTTGCTCACTAACTCCTTGACAAGGGGTAAAAGGGTAATTTAGGATTGAAGCTGATTATTCACACAAATTGCTGTAGATACAACAACAAATCACTTCTCACAAAGTATTAATATTCCAAAGCCAAGACTTGAAACAAAAACAATGTTCCTTATTCCACTGAGCCTTCTATGTCAGCAATGATGTAAAACACTGTAAATTATGATATGTTATATACCAAATACAAAATATACAAAATACAGTCTCTGTGCTGGAATTCAGACCCCTCCGTGTAAGTGAGAAAGTCCCTGGAGTCTAGACCAGTCAATGAAGACTGGAGCCAGTGGAAGCTGGAGAGTGATACAGCTGGCGAAATGTTTTAAATGTTGTATGAGGGCAAGCTAAAATATTCTCCAGACTCCACCACTGAGGTCTCTCTCTGCTGGAATGGAAGGTGAAGCACCTCAATGTAGGCACATTTTAGTACCTTAATCTACAACTGAATCTTATATGCAGAGTCATCAAAAGGAGAATCCAGAAAAGTGCAATAAGGAACTCACAGAAGAGATGGCATGGGAAGAAAGACAACTTACTCTTTTTTTTTTCTGAGGGTTTTAATGACTGTATGTATGCTATTCTAAGGAACTGTGCTTGCACAGAGAAACAAATGTGAGCTAAAAATTTTACTTCTAACAGCATATAGGTTTTCTAACAAAGTAATAGCTTAATATTCCATACCACTACAAGTTTTTTGGCTAAATATGAACAACACAAAAAAAACCCCAAAAGTATCTGAGCTCATCCTCTAACAAGACCCACAAATATGTCTGATGTTCCCCTGAAGTATCAAATTCATTGATGCACTGATAAACTATTTCTGTTATTTTATCACTTTGATATTAAATGTTTTATCACCTCCATATTACAAATTAGTATAGTAAAAGCACTTTTGCATACATCTGGGATTTTTTATTTCAACTCCACATCACTAATTTCATTTTTGGACAGGTGAGGGTAAAACACCCTTAGTACTTTAAAGTACTTTCTCTAAATATTTCAAAATGACAAGCTACAAATTTGTTTGTGAATGGTCTTCATGATCAGATATTGGAAAATATCCACTTTTGCTTATGCTGAAGAGCCACAGACCACATCTTATGTTTATTTATATACTTTTGTCCTTTAAAGAAACTAAAGAGGCTTTTAGCTAGGTTTCTTAGCTAGGTTACCTCAGTAACAACTATTTCTTAGAATCCTTTATAAGCTATCAACACTGGCAAGATGCCTCAGTCCACAATTTTGGTTTGCTTTTATAATGTTAGAGATTTCATGACAAAAAGAAAAACAGAAAGGAAATAGGCTGCCCAGCAGACCACAGGCCTCCACAGTACATCTGTTCACAGAAGGAAAAAAACCCTTTAGTAGTCTGTGTTCAGTTGATATTGTTAACTGCAATATTCCCTGTCCTCACAAGTTGTTCATTTTGACTGAATTGTGAAAATCAGGTGCTATATCTTGACAATTACATGTGGTGACAAATCCTAGAAAGAAATATATGCTGTTTATTTAAAAGTTTTTATGTACATATGTGATCAACCTTCTATGGACAGACTGTGATTTCCAATACACCAGAAAATCATCATGATAGTATGACAAACATTTACTCTGGCTTTTTTTCACAAAAAAAAATTATGTAGTAGTATCTTCAACCCATTAAATTGATTTGAATGTAGAACAACTTTAATATTCAATGCAATTCAATTCAAAACAACAATCTCTTATTACATGTAGAAGGCAACTGAAAAATTTGAGATTAATAGATATAGCAGTGGAAGAACTGCACGAAAAACAGGGAAAAACATTGAAGAAGTGAGAGAGGAAGTCTAGAAACAAGGAGAGAAAATACCTAGAAAAAAAAATATAACTAGTTGTAATGAAGTCTATGTCCTTGAACAAAAGGCTAGATTTATGTTTCAAGGAACAAAAGTTAAGACTAATTTATTCTTTGTTATATATATAATTTTGTTACCCAACAATGAAAATCTGGTAATAACAGTACAAACCAATTTTATAGCTTTTCTTCTCAGTTCCCATTCATTCCATTCATAGGACCTCACAATAGTTGGAGGCAAGATATGAGTATCAGTTTGAGTACCACTGTCACATTTTTGGGGTGCTTGCGTCAAACCTTTTTTTGCATTTCTGGCCTGGATGAAAAGAAACAACCAAAGGCAAGCAAGGCATTAATGAGAAGAATACAGAGAAACAGCATATGGAAGTGCTAATTTAAAAGCAAACAGAGACCTGCAAACCATAAGTGGATAATGATTGTTACATTCAACAATATTTTTGTTCCCCATGTCCCTGCTAAAAGGAAAGCATTAAGTATCTGATGATTTAATTTCTGACAGAAAACCCTCGAGGCAGAGGCCACAGCTGAGTTGCAGGCTCCTGCCTACCTAGTGAGTGCTTAATTGTTGTATTTTGGAAAAAATGTGACCCACCACCACCCATATTTTAAGATGCAGGCACCTCAGTTTGTCTTCATGATGAACTAAAAATCACAAATCATAACTGGGAGAAGAGCACACATCTCTGCTACAGCTAGGATATAAACTATGTTTCAAACCAAGGGCCAGTTCAAGACTACATTCTTTCCACTGCTAGGGACCTAAACTTCACAATGGATCACAGAGAATGTTGTCTATAAACTCAAATCAATTATTTGAATTTCACATAGCAACACCATCACATTCATTATTGATGACTCTTCTTTTATTCTGTAATATGTTCCATAACTCCTGTCCCCAGGTATCACTGCACCCTCATCCAGCACACACAGATGGACTAAGCTAAAGCTCCAGTTAACACAATATCTGACTTATCTTCTGTTGCATTTATTTACTAGTCCTTTAAGCTACTTTTGCAAAAATGAGGAAAAGAAACATCAGACACAAAATCTGCCTAGGCTATGGCCTAACAGCTTTTATCAATGCCAGAATGCTTTCGATCTACATATTCTCCTATGAAGAGATAAGGTGAGAATGACATGAAGTGGAAACATTTCTTCAACACTCTGAAGACCTGGAAAAGATGGACCTTCAGACAGGCAGAGGATTTTATTTCTTTCCTAAAGATAGGTATCATCTGTTCTCTTAGAAAGGACAGACCAACAAGTGACCCAGCAGCTGTTCAGCAAGAGGCATGGGCAGTGTCTACCTGTCTATGTGGAACAAGGTATTCAAACTGATGACGGAGCTCAAGCAGTTGAATTAACTCTGCATATTCTTTTGCTTTTTCTATATTCAATTGAATGAACTTATCTGGATCTTGAGCAAAGATGTATGCAGCTTCTTTTGAACTGAAAACATAATATTTCTCCTTGTGCTTCAAAATTCCAATAGCAGGATTTCCTAAAAATGAGAAGAAAAGCCAACCAAAAATAAACTCCACAAATTAAAATAGTGAACAGTATGATTTCCAATACAAAAACCAATTGTAATCAAGATTCTGTGTTTCTCTCAAGTTAGTTTCACTTCCTTCTTTTTCTGAACTCAGTATAAACCCCTGAAAGCAAGCTTTTTTTAAATATAGAAAAGTCTATTTTGTTAGGTCAGTAAAACTGCATTTGATCAGTTCACATCCAGCATGCCTTAGGAGCATGTCTCAGAAAAACAGCAGATAAAACACATATGGCAAAGGCATAAGAAACCAGTCTGTACCCTCAAATATTTGCCCTAAAATCTCCAGCAAATATCTCATTGCAAATCAGCAGTGCATTTATACCAAAGGGCATAACACTGAGATTAACTGAAGAAGCAGATAAGCTGGGAAGCTGAATAATAAATTGACAGAGAAAATGAAGTGTCAATAAAGGCCAAATAACTTATATAGGAAAACTGATTTCAAGGACAGTGGCAGGCTATGCTTCAGATGTCATTGCCCAGCAAAGACCAGAATCATTATAGATAGTACCTTGAAAATACTCAGTCAAAAAAGGAATAATTAGTATGCAAACAGAGAAGGAGAAGAAAACAAACATTATAACAACCTGTAGGCTACGTTTGTAATAATACATTTTGTTCCAACAAAACAGAACAAGTAAAAGGGGGTTAGGAGTGATCAAAGGCTTGTGATACCTTTCACAGAAGGAGAGGTTAAAGAAAGAAACCTCCTCAGCATTAAAAAGAAATAATATGATAAGGGGTTATAAAACCATGAATTGTGAGCAATATAAAATTACTATTTACTAATTTTCCTAATAGAAGGACTATCAAGTCTTTGTTGAAATTATCAAGCCAGAGCTTAAAACTATCTCAAAAAGAGGTACCTTTTCATAGCATATATAATTAAAACTGTGGGGCTCTTGAGAATAAGAATATCCCATGGCAAACTCTAGATGGATTCCAAAATCAATTAGGTAAATGAAAAACCTCTTTGAGGGATTATTCAACAGAAGGTTACAGACTCAACATTAATCAGAGGAAATCCCATAACCACTAACTGCTAGAACAAGGAAGGATATAATTTAGGAAGGATCACTCTGACTTGAATTCTCATAATTTTAAAGTGTTCATGATTGTCCATGTGCAGTAATCAGATAGAGGGCTAGAGAGACCTTCAGTCCAACTCAGGACAGATGTTCTCATGTGCAATACTAAGTAAGTTAAGGAAATTACATTGCCATTAAGATACCTATTCTTTAATACTGACAAGTAAATGGCCATATTTTCCTCCCAGACTTCTGAAGGTTTAAAAAAATTATATATGGACAAGTTCTAGAAAGCATAGGGAGATGGGAGACAGGAAACAGGAACTAGGGTAGCTGAAATAAGGCTAATTTCCAAGACAAATGAGCCTAGAGAGACCAAAAATTCCTACGGTTAGTTGACTTAATCAAATGCACTTTCGCATTCTTTTCAGAAAAGATTTTTAGTACTTTGTCGTGACTATTTAAAAATACATATGAGGTAGGCATGAATGGCTATGTTTGCAACATACAGATACACAAAATAGAAGGAATGGCCATTTCCCTATGCCTGCATTATAGCACATTACCAACAGTAACAAACCTGTATTCAGCTGCAGCGTAGGTTATACAGATGCAGACAGCAGGAAGAAACATTTATCCATCCCATGTTCTTTCTGCCCCTGCTTGCTCTTCAAGCCTTCCTGCCTTCTAAGGGCAGTTTATTCGTGTATTTTAGAAAAAGATACTCTAACAAGGGAAATAAGTTATCTGGGGTGAAAATTGCAAATGTGGAAAAACAGTACTCCAGCTTTGATGTAAGAGGATGTGTTTAGAATGCCTTTACATTTTCCCTGGTCCTTGTGTACAAATATAGTATGGAAAATGTCCAACCACAAAGCATACCTGGTAGGATGAGACCTTTCACACCTATTGAATATGCACAGAAACCATGGTACTGGATTAGCAACTGCTTAAAATTAGCAGTAGTCTCTGGAAAAAGCCATTCTTGGTTCCTGAAATCAGAAACATTCACTCTGGCCCCTAAGAAAAGATAAAACAGAGGAAGGATTTCAGTATTAAAATATAGATGTTTAAAAGATAATAATATTACAGGATGACCAGATCACTCCAGTTCTCACAGGATGGCCTGCAGTGCCTAGATCCCAAAAGCCAAACTCTAGTCCTGCCTTGAAAGAGAACCTACTGAAAAATCAGTCCTGTGGGGACCTTCTTTAGAAGCATTAGTTTTCCTTGTAAACAGGGGACAACAGGAAGTTAATATTTAATTCTTCAATTTTGTTTTCACTCACCCATGCATTACAAACTCCTTGGCATAAAACTTGGTTCCTAGGGATACCACCTTACAAACAAACACTTCTGATACCTGAAGCCCCATTAAATTATCTTGTTTATCCCCTACCCCTCCATTTCCAAAGTTCTGAAAGGTATAAAAAGACATAAATAAACTCCAAAAATTTTTACAAAGAATTATAAATATTCTCTGATCATTTTGTTATTTTTGTAAGGTATACTTGTACCTAGAAGCTATATTTTAATTTTATACGTAAAAATAAAATCTCAAGCTACACTAGATGAAAATGTAAATTCACACCCTACAAGGCTTATTTTAATTTACTGTGCAAATTCTGAGTATTAAAATATCAATATATAGCACCTTCTGTAAAGCACCTTTTGTAAAGAAAATTCAAACTACAAAACCTTGGAAAATTAAGGAAAACCAAAAAGTTTCAACTTTCCCTACCCATGGTTTCTTTTATCCTTTCCACATCGGTTTTCACAGTCACTCCTTCCAGAAAAAATGTTAGCTTTTCCTCTGTAAAAAGCTGTGATTGGGTTTCCAAGAATTGTTGCAGATTGTCAGTCATATTTGTGAGGAAGCTCAACAGTAGCATTTCATCCTGAAAGCTGGTCCAAATCTTAGAGAGTTCCATAAACAGAGGCTAGAACATAAAGAAAATTATCTGAAATGAAGATATGTTTTATGTCTACAGTGTAACCCAAACACTGTGCACAACAGTCACGGCTATGAACAATGCAGAGCTGATCTCCAAGGCCTTCAGCAACCAGAAATTCCAGGAGAACTCAGGGACACTGTAAGAGGAGCTTTCACTATATATGCCTAAAGCAAGTATATCCAGCATGTCAACCCACAGGCAAGAGTAGTACTTTTCTATATGTTACTCCAGAGCCTTTCCCAAATAAATGTACTGTGTGACCATGCTTTGAATTTAGCTCTTCACTGCCAGTACTGTTTTATAACTGAAAAGATACTGTACAGCAGTAAGGACCAGAAGGAACATACCTGATTAATTACCAAACTAGGTAAAACCATGCCTAGATGTACAAACTATCAGGTTTTGTTATTTTGTCTGCCCTGCTTCCAGAGTGAGGTGGTACCACAGCACCATGTGTCAAATGAAAGGCGTGCAGGCCTCTTCAGAGTAGTCCATGGTTTAGGGCAAGACTGGAAGCTGCCCTTCCCAGCAGTGACTTGCTGTAGAAAAAAGGTGTAGGCACATAAAGAAGCAGCCTGTAAGCTTTAAGTATAAATGCTGTTTTCAAAGACAGTGACATAAAATGCACCCTGTTACATCTAAACACACAGAGAGCATTTACAGGAAGAGATTCAACCAATCTGAAATCTACACTGAACACATTTTATGCATGTTAACAACATTATCATAAGAGCAGCCAACAGAGCCAGCTCTGGAATTCATCAGCATTGCTAATGCTGTGGAAATGTTATGGTTACAAAAATGGAAGAAACTAAAGGAAGAGCAGCAAGATCAAAAACAGTCCTAATAGAATAAACAAAGAATATTAATACTCTTTTTCCTAAAACAAACGTTTACTACAAATATAGGCTTTTTAAAAGACACAATGCCCTGCTTCTCTACCTTTGTAGAGGATCCAGCTTGTCAGCAACAAGCCAAAGACAAGAAAAGTTATTTAAATGGTGTGTTAATAGAAAAATCTCTACCTGAAAAGGATCTGAAATCAAAAGACATTATATATTCTGTCTTCAGCAGAAAAAACAACTAACCAACCAGAAGATTTTAGGGAAAAGGGTAAGGGGTATCAGTCACTTAAGTCCCACAAAGATACAGAAGAGGAAAAACTGCTTTGAGAAGCTGGACAAGGGGGAAAATGTTCTCCAAATGAGAACATCTGGCTTATAAAATCAAAAGCATACATAAACTGAAGCTTGGATCACTCAGTTGAAGTGCTGTTCCCATGACTTTCCAGCTTGGATGTTCTTATGGGAAGTGTAAAAAATACTCTGAGTAGGTGGGGGTCATGATCTTCCTCTTCCTCCACAGTAGGCTTTATTTTGCTTTCTAATAATTAGCTTAGAATGTTGAAAAAGAATCTAAAATATGTATGAAACTGCATGCTGATGCAGCAGCTAACCACAAGGAATTGGGATGATAATTAAATCACACAAAATAACGAGCTCTTACATGAAAATTAAATGAAGCTGGTTTCTAGCATATTTCTCTCCCATTTCCTTTATAACATGCTAGCATAATAATCCCATGTTTTCACAGGCTCATCAAGCAACCTCCCTCATAATACCTGTAGTTCACAGTTCTCATTCTCTCTTCCCCCAGTACCTCCCTCCCATGTCCTGTAGTTCCCAACCAAGGGTGCAATAGTACAGAATATCAGTCCTGCAGGGGTACCTTCAGTGGCTGCTCACTGGCCAGAGAGCACACAAACCATTTCAGACTTGATCTTGGTAAGGCTCTAATTGTGTGTCTCTAGTTGCTCTTCTTTTTTTCCACAAAACTTGCAGAAAATGATATATTTTGAGATCTTTGGATTCTGACAAATGTGACTGAAACTTGCCAACAGGTTCAGAAGCTAATGGGAGGGGAAAAGAGGCTGACACCCCCATCAGAGAAAGCCAGTTTCTTCAGAAAAATTGTATCAATGACTCATACTGTAATTACAGGATTGCTATCTGAGGGAACTTTAAAAGAATCACATTCTGATGTGCTATTTTCTGCAATCATTATGTTCTTACAGTTTCTGCAAGGAACAGGAAAGAATATTTACACACACAAAAAAGGAAGATATCAGTGTAAATCTACAAATACTGACAAATAACTCAAGACACTTACAGTAAAATACCATTTAATTCCTTTGCTCCCTTTTTGTACCTTTCCTTTTCTTACCTTAAGAGCGAGTCTTTTAGTTGCCCCTTCAAAAATCACAGATGATATTGTAATAGAGAGAAAATATGTAGCCTCCTTCTAAACATAAACTATGCAAAAACACACCAGAAAAGTATCTAACAATAATAATTTCTTTTTCTGAAGAAGTAATGGGTTTTCCTTTCACAATACTTACAAAAACTTCTTTGGACTCTATGGAAGTCTTATCCTGCATTGTGTTTTTCAATACCATCATTGCTGCCTCAAGCTGAACATCCAACGATTCAACTTCTCGAGCACTTGTAATTGCATTAGACTGGAAAGAGAAACCCAGATAAGTTGTATCATTCTCAAAAAATCAAGTATTTAGTAAGAAGTATTTACTTGGACCTCTTCATTCAACTATTTTCAGAACTGTTTTAGGGAACAAAATATACTCTAGCTTTCCACAAAATACATTTTTCCATAAGTGTTCAGGTGTTCAGGCACTTCACTTACACATAAACTACCAATTTCTGTAGAAAATACTCTACATTTTCCCAATGATGAGAACTTAAAAAAAAAAAACCAAAAAAAACCAACTTTTTTTTCAATGCCTTATATAGGAAAGACTAATAAAATCCTTCAGTTTCTCAAAAGACAAATGAAAAGCTCTTCATTAACAAAACAAGAATTCAAATTGTATTCTTCAAAGACATTTTATGACTCCATATATTTTGAGGGTGCTTGCAGATTAAAACTGAGATGATTTATGAATTGATCAAGGAGATTTTTTCTCTCATGCCTTTTGGAGCAGAGAATCAATATGCAAACAATTGTTTAATGGTGGATTTGGTAGTGCCAGGCTAATAGGTTAATGGTCGGACCTGATGATTTTAAAGGTATTTTCCAACCTAAACAATCTATGGTTCTTTATCTAGAGATATATTTTATTTTATTTCATTTATTTTTGAATAATTTTCTTGTATTTCTGTCCTGTACAAGTAGGTAACTTGAAGACATTCCATCTGCAATAAAAGTCCACAGGATATAACACGATGACATCCCACCTGAAGGATGCAAAGGAAGGCTTCGTACTGTCTCACATGGAATAGTGTTTCTTTTAATTTAAAATAACTAAGCTGGGAGGATCTGTGGGGGTCTCCCTGCATGGATTCCAGCAGGGCTGTGTAGCGGTGGGCCAGCAGCTGGCAGGAATTCAGACGCTCATCAATAGTCCGTATAGCCGACGGAATGGCTTCGTTCAGCATGGCTGGCACTATTCACATAGAATAAATACAAAATATAAAAAGAATTCATAAAATCATTACCAAATGGTTAAAGTGCAATGTTTGAGCATAACGGTCTTCCAATGAAATTTTGATTTCTAAATTTTGTCTTTATATTCATGCATTTCCAAGTACTTGCGGACCAGATTCAACCACCCTGTCTCACTAGTCAGGTTATTTCAAATATTTAAAAATACAGGTGTGGAAATATCACAGTCAAGTCAAGGAATGTGAGAAAACTTGCTTTACAGTAGATGCAACTCTGTTGCTACAACTGACATGTGTTTCTTGAGATAATCTACATAATTTTTAATTCTCAGTTTCCTAATTTGTAAAATACTAATAACAGTAACAGGCTTCCCTGAGATGGGAAATTATTGAAGTAGCTCCAGTGAAGAAAGCCAGGAAGAATTAATTGGGAATACCCAGATCAAATGCAGTTAGTTACTTACAGTCCTCAATGCCGCTTCCTCCTTTCTGGCACAGTTTGTTGTACAAGCGAATTCCTGTGACCAGCACAGCAAGATCTTTCACCTGTTGTTCTTTGTCTTTCTTACTGAGTGACATGAAAGTACTCATCTCTGTCTGGGGGAATACACTCTGCAAGGCAGCTACAAGCATTACAAAGTGGGAGAAAACCCTCAATATGAGGGAACAGAGAAGAAAATCATTAAATAAGCAAAAATAGCTCTCCTGAAGAAATTCAAAAAATAGGAAATCTATGGGAAATTTACACTTTAAGGCTGAGCAGTGACAGTTTGGATAGTAAGCATTCATCACAGTTTACCACATTTGTATCTAAATATCAGCAAAGAGAAGGTGAAATTTTATTTTTCAGGAAGAAAAGCCCAATTTCACAGCTGGGAGTTCACTGACCTGTTGCCTCCCTGACAGCCTCAATATCTGTTGGTGACCCCAGGCCAGATTTCAGCAGCGCATAAGTAACAATCTTTTGATACACTTTCTCCATTTCTTCTTCCAAACGTGGACGTCTTGCTGTGATAGATCTTAGCACAGGAGCCAGTTTTCCTTCCAGAACATGCTCCTGCTCACTGAGTAATTCATCTAGGAAAGAAGGACACTTAGAAAGTGCTATCTAAATTCTTTGGAATTTGACTTATACAGAGGGTGCAAGTCATTTCCACAGTCAGAGCACCAACTCAAGGTTTCTGAAGCACAGGTGTGTGGAAGAGATGTTCATAGTATCACACCATTAGAATTAAAACCAGTAGAGTTAAACATTAATATAATTAGCATGATTAACATCAGTCAGTAGAGTCCTGAGAACTATTCAGGCCAAATTAAACAGCAAATCTCTGGCTCTCTGGACTCCTCTGACTGTAGGAGAACCTAACATACACACACACATTTCAAACACACCTGAAGTTACATGCTCAAATTTGAACACTACTCAGGATCTCAAAAACTTGCTGGAGTTACTGAGCTTATAGAGTTCAGAGGATGTAGGAACAGCTCCCAGCGTTGCTAATTTTCGGTTTTAAACCATGCTAACAGGAAAACATTTTCATTATCTCCCCACAGAGAAATGCTTTTTTCATGTCTATTCTTGCTCCGTATCTTCTATTTCCCAGTCAGCCTCCACTATCCCTTTGAGATTTGAAGTTACATTTAGAGCAGAGGCATTTTCCCCATCTCATTTTATTTTCACAGTCCCATTTTCAGACCATATGAAATTACGACTAATGAGACAAAAACATACTCAATTAAAAGTGTAACTGATTGTTCAAGATTGCTCAGATCTCCCAGCTAGGGATATTGATAAAACACTGAGTCTCTTTCAGATACATGAGTGGAGTTCTGAGTGGCTTCAGATACTCAGGTGCAGGTGCAAGCTTTTCTTGCTGAAGGCAACTAACCACTGAACCTGAAAGTGTAATTGTCCTCAAGCAACCCTAATACTTTATATTCAGTAAATCTTTCAGACAACATGAGAAGAGTGTACTCTCAAATCTAATGTACACTTTTCCCTACTATATCCATACTCAAACATCAGACTCCCGTACAGTAAATTTCTCCTGGGACTTTTATTTTGCTTTACTGCCAGCATTCATTTAACAGCAATTAGTATTTTTAAATTCTAAACTCAGCATCAACTTCTACAAAAACAGTTGAAATTACCTCGGTTTGCATAGTTCATATCAAAGTAAACTTGCATCTTAATTGTGCATAGGGATGGGTTTGTTGTGTCAAGCAGTCTGGTAACACAGAGCTAAAAAGAGAGTCAGAGAAGTGAGTTCTTTCTCATCTCTGGGGAAACATCTAAACTGGTAGTGGTCTACTACATGTTTCACAACAGCTGTAGAGCCCCCTTGCTACCATTCTCTCCATAGAAAGCTTTTCTAAGGCATTTATTTATGGAAACCTAGTCTAGTCTTCAGCTACAGAACCATGGGAATAAAGTAGCACTAAAATTTTTAAAGTATTAATGTCATTTTAGTTACAGGAACAGGTAGCAGATAAGCCTTAGATAAGTACTGACTCAACATAATGTCAGAATTACCTGGATAAGATCCTGCGTATCATTTTCTGCAAGGATTCGATCTATATTAAAGTCATTTCTTGGATCTAAAACAACAGCTTTCACCTAGAGATTGCCAAAAGAAAGATACTAATTTACATCTCAAAATATCATCTTTGCAACTCACCTTTTATTTTCTGAAAAATCTCAGATGCATTCAATATTTCTTTACTATTCTTTTTTATCCATTTCAGTCTTTGCTAATGAAACAAAATTACTTAATTTCACATCTCGCCAGTTTCAATCTCAGTTCTCAGGCACAAATGATGAAAAAAAATCTTTTTGAGATACAAACATTTAAAAACAGTTCCTTTAAAAATTACTTGGAAAAATATTATCCTAAGTAACATTTTTTGAAAATCCATCACAGTTGTTTATAAACTTCTAAGTTGGTGTTATATGCATTGGTATAAACATTTACCATTTGAATAAAAAACCCACAGTGTTCTGCATGCAGGAAAATATGGGCATGTTTGCAATTGGTGCTCATGCTGGGTGTCTTGCTAGCCACTTGTACGAATTTTTTACCCATTAAAATTTTCCTGCTTAATTGATTAATACTGCTTTTGAGCCCAACCATTTTTCTAAAGCTGCAGCGTCACCTTTAGGGGAAAAAATAGCAGATTAACAGTACTGCTGTGAACCATTTACATTTATATATAAGTTTATCAAGAGCTGATCATCAATAAAAAAGGAGCCTAGCTCCATCTTTCTTTAGACACAGCTCTGCAGGCACATTCAGACTATACTCTGCAGCAGTGCTGTGTCACCTAAGAGATGCCAAAATGTAAAATGTTTTGAGGATATTTATAGTTGTCTGCCAAGGACAATACTGAGACCAATTCCATTAAATTTTCACTCTAGGTGGGATCAAAGCCCACTCCTTCAAATATTCAGCCCATTTATACTACCTGGCCCTGTCTGAGTAGAGAAACTCAGTAGAGAAACAAAATTACCCATCACAATAGTGGGATGAGATAAACATGGAAGAACAAATATAGCTGCTACATTAAACATTCACCTATGCATCACATGTTCATTTATAAGAGTGTGAAGAAATGTTATTAAAACTTGGAAACACTTCTCTTTTTCACTTCTGAAAGAAAAAAATAGTTTATCTGCCTGAAGAAGAAAACTGAGAAAGAGCTCTGAGTTGGAGTTCAGAGAGTTTCCAGGACTCAGGACCTGCAGCCTTCTTGGGGTATTTTATTCACATAGATTTCAGGGGAATAAAATACTTATTCAGGTTTTTAGGACCCTATACTGGATGTCGGCAGATGACCCTTTAAAATTTCTTAATGCAGGCAATTGGAAACCAAGATATTGCCAAGCTCAGGTCACCCCTGAAAGCCTCGGCGGCCGCCAGCCCCTGAACGCTTCCTTTCGCGCTTACCATGAAGGCCACCAAGGTTTCCGAGAGGCTTTGTCCCTGGGCAGCGCACTTCAGGCCGACCTGGCGGATTATTCTCTTGATGACACTTTGGCTCTGCTCGCCGGACATGCTGGCCGAGCCCCGCCTTAGCGGCGTTACACTCACTTCAGGGAGGGTCCCTCTCGGCCCGGACTGGCCGCTTGCCGAGCACCCTGTCCCGACCCCAAAGCTCCCCGGTGCCGCTGGCGGCGGGCGGGAGCGGGAGCGGCCGAGCGCCAGCCCCGGGCGTTGCCATGGGGACGCGGCCCGGCCCGGCCCGGCCTGCAGGGAGAGCGGCGAGGATGTGAATTTACACACAGCTCACAGGGAGACGGTGTTTGTACAGGATAAAAGGGGCAGAGTGCGTGCAAAACATACACGCCTGCACATACACCAAACACTGCAGAGGCACAGGAGTGTAGGTGTGTGTGTACATGAACGCCTCGGTGTGCATACAAACCCTGTGTGTGTGGACATCTGCGGCTATGGCTGTATGTAGGTGTGTGTAAATACAGACACGTATGCATGTATAAAGACACATACATACCGTACATAGGTATATGTACCTTAATATCACAGAATCATTAGGGTTGGAAGGAACCTCTAGAAATTATCCAGTCCAGCCCCCTGCCAAGGCAGGCTCACCTAGAGCAGGTTACTCAGGAGTGTGTCCAGGTGGGTTTGGAACATCTCCAGAGAGAGATGCACAGCCTCCTGGGCAGCCTGCTCCAGTGCTCTGCCACCCTCAGTGTAAAGAAATTCTTCCTCATGTTGAGGTGGAACTTCTTGTGTTTTAGTTTATGGCCATTGCTCCTCACCCTCTCACTGGGCACCACTGAAATGTGTCTGGCACCATCCTCTTGGCATCCATCTCTGAGATATTTATGTGCATTAATGAGATCCCCTCTCAGTCTTTTCAAGACTAAACAGGCCCACCTCCTGCAGTCTCTCCTTATGAGAGAGATGTTCCAGACCCCAACTTATTTTTGTGGCCCTCCTCTGGACCCATATGATATACATACCTCTCCCCATGGCAGTGGTGGGCAGAACTAGGTAGTCTTTAAGGGCCCTTCCAACCCAAACCGTTCTATGAATGGTCTGCTGGAGGGGGGCAGAGTGGGAAAAAGGAAACCTTCATGCCAAGCAAGCACCCAGCCAACACACCTGTGTGTTAACAACACACCACAACCCCAAAGCACGGCACCACAGGATAAGCAAGCTAACTCCATCCCAGCCAGACCCGGTTCAGATAAATGTATTTACACACCTAGAAATGCAGATAACACATAGATAAATTCACACATATGTGTATAAACAAAATGTGTGTGTGGTACACAGGAAGTGCTGCAGGCAGAGGCAGCACAGACGAGGCAACTTTGCTCTGCAGCACAAGCAGGAGAGGCATCTTTGCTTCCAGGTCTCATGCTCGCTGCTGGAGGTGGCAGTCCCTCCAGGTGTGGTCCCTGCAAGTACTACAGGTCACAGCCTGCAAGCAGCAGCCCAGTGAGCCCCAAGTTCTTGCACACACCAGTGGGTACACCACTAGATGAATGCAATGCCTTGCTGTAACTGGTTCAGTTAGTCAATATGCAATTAATTCCAGCTTTTCCATGTCAGATAGAGGAAAGAGTAATAGCATGCTAATTAATTTAAAAGCCATGTCCCCGAAAGGCAATCAAATAGCTCAAAAGGCACAGGGAATGCAGGGATAACAGATCAAAAGCTGCACCAGTTTTCCACTGATTTATTTTTTTTCTCTTTGATTTACGCTGTCAGACAGAGGGAACTCCACTGAGAATCACGATGAGATCAAGATGATAATTTTTTTCCACTGTGACCTCAGACAAGTCACTCTTATCAGTAAAGTTAAGATGATGCTATGCTACCTAGCAAGTAGCTGCAGGGTTACATCCGTGTTGTCAGTGTGTACAAAGGTACAGTGCAAGGAGTGCCAGTATCACCCATGGGAAATGCTTTGGGAATACCTGTGGAACAAGCATCAAAACAATTCTGCAAAGGACACTGTGAAGTCTTAGGCTTCATTCTAGTAGCACAGCTAATGGGGCTTCTTAATATGTCCTCTGCACTGATATTTTAAAAATTCAATACCCTTCAGCTCAGTAATTATAGCAAAACTTTCATCAAGAGAATAAAAATCTACAGGACCTCTTTTTCTACAAATTTCAGGGTACAAAGCTTTTGGGGCCCTTCCTGGAGCAGAAGTGTGGTACTATTAGTGAGCTTAGGGTCACAGAGATTTTCCTCTGTGCTTCCTGGTAAATCACACAAGAACCAATTCTTCTGCAGTAGCAGGTGAGGAGAAGCAAGAATGTAGTTTTGGGGATTAGAAGGAAAAAGAGAAGGTGCCAATGTCAGCTTTCTCTCTACAAAAAAAAAGTTCAAGTAGGTCATAAACCTTGGTGCTCAAAGCAGTAATGGTAACACTTCCTCCGGAAAAAATTATCAGCTAAAAGTGGACAGTTTTACAGAGTTCAACCAAAAACTGTCTGCAGTGGAGATGGAGGTGGAATTTGCAGCTTTGCTGATGCAGAAAGTCAGTTCGCATCCCATAACAATCAGAGACACTTTTGCTGACACATTCACAGGCTTAGTACATAAATACTGCCAGTGAGAGCAGGAATCTGCAGGTAGGATTTGTCCAGGTTTTTAGTATGTATGGAGAGCCTGTATAATTGTGCAATTTTGGCTTAGCAATTTAAGGACTTTTAAAAGATGATTTACAGACTATTTCAATATGTGTCTGTCTACATCTACAATTAGCACAGTCCCTGCAAAACATTTGGTGCTGAGGACCTGACAGCCACAACATACATACTTTAGCAGTTGTTACTTCAGACCAGCTTTAGTCTGGTCCCAGTGACTGGTCCTTTGTTTGTGGCTGAAGTGCATTAGGGGCACTGCCAGAGCTCTCCTTCAAGCTTAATTTCACCCAAAATATTCACATGCTCAAAGTCTGCTGTACAGTGCAAACCAAAGCACAGCAGGTGAGGACTATGTAGAGATTCTCTCTGTGAACAGGTGCTTGATCCTAAATTTAAAAAAAAACATACACCTGAACATCCTGCTTCCCCCTGCCCCAATATTCACAGTCATGTTAGTCTGCTTGAGTATTTCCTGGGGGAAAAATAAACTTCCTAAAAAGCTATCAGTGCTAGTTCACACCCATAAATCCCAGTAGGAGATGTCCAACTGCCTGTACACTTTTAGGCTGCAGGCTGGAAGGAAAGAACAATATATTTTCAGTTTAGCATATTGAGAATTTAAATTCTTTTATTGTTTTAAGAAATTCAGTAGTATTAACCTGTTTTTCAGATAGTGCTAGAATCCAAAAGTTACAAACTGCTTGCAAAGGGGAAGGGGAAGGGGATTATTTATTTTCCAAAGGAAAACATACTTTCAGGGAAGGTTTGCAATCCATACTAGACCACAAAAAATACCTTAACTTATTTGTAAGCTCCTGAAGACTTTAGGTTGCACAACACTGTTTTATAACCAAGGCAGTTGGATTTCTCTTCCAGAACTAGTATCAAGTTTTAAACAGTTCCAGGAATGGAGGCCTGGTGCCTGAAAGACAGATAAACTCTTCCCCCTGGCGGTGTATCTAAGCCATTAACAGTAAAAAGATTCCTGGTTTGGGATAGGAGGAATTTCCCGTATTAGTTTGAAGAGTCATTAAAAACAACACACACGGTTGTTTTTAAATCCCGGTAAAGTTTGACACCCTAGTGCTTTATTCATGGAAAAGCATATCAGCTATTTGATGAATTTACTGTCACATTAGACTGGCTATCACATCCAGGAAGTCACCCCGTTATCCAGCTATATACAGAAGATGGGATTTACTTAACAGGTTGCTCAAGTCTGAGCACATACCCTCATTTTGCTGGTGTGGGGACAAAGTTGAAGCTGAGTGCTCTTACACCACTGAGCTGCAGATGAAACAACGCAGAAGCAGCTACATGACTCAGCAGTCTAGTTCTAGGCATGGCCTGAGTCACATTAGGTGAACAGAGAGCTTGCACCCCAAAACACAACAACTGCCAGGATGGCAAAAAGCACTGCTTTCTGAAGTTTCACCTACTGCCCTGTGCCCAGGGGAGGTGCTGGGCTGAGGGAAAGTCTGTCTGAGTTCCGTTAACACAGCCACCTTCACCAAGGGATTCTCCAATCACTAACCCTACAGTCATTCCCACTCATGGCTCATCTGAAAGAGACATTCCAGCTCAGTTAGCCTCTCTCTGCTCTCAGGCCTCCTCTGACTGGATGCCCTGCTGGTGAATGAGCACCAGCCCCTTGGCCTGAAGGTATTCTGCTGCCATAAATATTCCAAGGCTCCGGTTAAAGCTCTTCGAAGATGATACACCCAGGTGCAGGGATTTATAGCTGACAGTCCAGGATACAAGCAGAAGCTGAGTTATTGTCCCTTTCCGCAGCTCTGAAGTTAAAACTGTGTGATGGAGGTTTCTGTTTTCTACTCTTCAGAGTCCTGAAACTGCCTTGCACCTTGGTAGAGAAACTAAAGTGCACTTGATTACACTCGGTTTCAAAGGAGCATTGCAAGGAAAGCCTGTCTTCACACAGGAATCAAAGGCCTGTCTCTTTCAAGAGGAAAATACATTCCATCTATCTGGCTTTATTTCCAAAGTGTCATGGAGAAGTGTCAGTCAGAAATCCATTTTGTGAGGACAGACAAATCATACCACCTTTTTTTAGCTTGTCTATTAGTTCACAATAAAGCTGACTTTCAAAGCTGAGAATGTTTTGGTGCAAGGATTTTTATTCTTTCTTCCTCCTCAAATCTCTATATCAACAAATGCAAACCTCTGTGCTTGTGCTGCCTTGCTTGGAGCACAAAGCTGTGGTGCTGGCCAACAGTTCTGACCAGCTCAGCTTTAATGACACAGTCACACAAGAGCATGCAGTGCTATTTTAAGCTTCCATTACTCTCCTGGAAAGCTATATATGTGGTAGGTATGTAACCAGGGCGGACTCACTGAGGCACAGACTAATAGTTCACATTCAAAGGAGTCCTAGATGACATTTATAGCAATTATTTAGCATATAGTTTAGGGTCTGACCCTCCCTTTTGGAATACGATCATGTTAGACTGTCCTTCTATTTACTTTTCCCAGCTCCATCATTTTTCTGCATTAAAGAAGAGATGTCTTGAATATGTTAGTGCCGTGTCTCCCTCTAATTCCCACTGTATCAGACTTTGACTACAATATGAGGCTACCTAGAAGGGACCTTAGACTTAATCATTGTACAGGGAACTCAGGTCAGGGAAGACAACAGTAACCCCCAGGATGAAACTGTCACAAAGGCAGCAAGATTTTGCTGGACAAAGAAGTCCAATTTGGATTTTAACTCAGAAATAGAAAAAAAAAATCCCCCACAGATAACATGGCACAAAAAGTTTACCTTTCATCTGAGTGTTTCTGGAAAAAAACAAACCCAGAAGCATAGAAACCCAGTTAATAAATGCACTGTTGTTAGCCTGGATCCCTTACCAGGAACAATAGATGCACTGTATTTGCCAGGTTACAGAAAAGGGTGCAGAGCACAATTATTTGTCCGTCAAAGCTTGAGAGCTCTGACAGTCACTGTGCAGAGGGAGTGGCGAGATTCCAGACATACCATCAGTGCCTCAACTGGAAACTCCTGCAAAAGATGCATTATTCAGCTGTATTCAGATTAATCACTACTTAAGGCTCCTAAACAATATTAACATTACATTAACATTTCAGCTAAAGGCATTTATAAAAGTAATCAAGAGAATTTTGCATTAATCACCCCTTAAAAAAATCAGCTCAAAGCTAGACCCAGGACTTATCATAGACTTGATCTATATCAAGTAGTTGCCACATATTCCTGCTGAGTTATGTTTCAAAAGAGCAGTAGTTTGGCCAGAAGCACACACTGCTATTTAATGGGTTAGCTAGATAGTAATCAGGCCTAATAATAATTCAGAAATGTTAAATGTTTTTTACAGGTGACCACCTCCTTGTACAGTGTTCAGATGAGTCATTTCAACATACAGAATATCCCATCAGTAGGCAAAAGCAAACAAAAAAACCACAACAATGAAAAAATCCCTGGTGCTGTTATTTTCTCTTGAGCTCAAGAATTGTAAGAATCAGCTGCTGGGCAGCATCCCATCCTGATGGGATTCATCAGGAGATGCAGGACTGAGGACTTTCTCAGTTCAGGCTATAGGAACTTATTCCAAAGTTATGGAACTACATCTATGCAATAAATAGATAAAGGAGAGAATCATACAGCAAATATCCTGCTATGTCTGACTCCATTAGTGTGAGAAGACAAAACGCACTAATAATGGGAATGTGGTTATTCCACAGCTTGTGAGTTAACTTCTCATTCTGC
This sequence comes from Eopsaltria australis, assembly GCA_034509425.1. NCBI lineage: Eukaryota > Metazoa > Chordata > Aves > Passeriformes > Petroicidae > Eopsaltria > Eopsaltria australis. The sequence continues at coordinate 3,576,755 of JAVTVJ010000177.1, read as the reverse complement.
TTACTTTTATCCAGCTACAGACTTCTCACTGATGTACAAGGATACTCTTAATTCATCTGTCAGAAAGGAAGGGAATGATCAGTGAATCGGACAGGGAGGGCAAGAGGATTATTATCCACAGTACTCCAGAGCCCTTTCTGCAGTGTTTTTCCCCTGTCAAGAAATGAGCTGGGAACCAAATATATACCCTTGTAGTAATGTGCAGATTTCAACCATTCTCCAAAATTCTGGTGTTTTTTTGCCCCAAAGCAATTATATTCCCAATACAGCCTCTCTCCCCTAAAGCAGCTATTAAGGCTTAAGACCCTGTCAATTTGTGCTGAATACTTGGCAGGAAAACTCTTCAGAGAGCTGTCCCTGTTTGTAGCAATCTTCAAAAGCAGCACTAAAGACTGGAAAAAAAGTGGTATTTTAACATCATGGGACGTCTATTAACCTTTAGAAAACCAGAAGTATTGCTGAATTAGCACTTCTTCCTTACCTTTTAGTTTAGAAATTAATTCTAAGACTTTTCAGATATTCAGCACTGGCCAGCTGTGATTGTTTTTCAATCTGGCATATCAGCTAATCTTGATAACAGAAATAGAAAAAAGTATTTGGATAGAAAATAACTTGAGAAGGTAGGATACGAGTTTGTAAAATTACAAGTACACAAAACATGTGATATTGAAGGAACTGTTCAACTATAGCAATAAAATCTGAATGAAAGGATTTAGAGATGATCATAAAATCCATCTTGCTGACAAAGAGCAGAAGTCCTATTCCTTGTCATGCACAAACATTTGAGAAGCACAGACTGGGCTTTCTTTGAATCAAAGGCATGTCTTGAAAAAAAATTTGAAAGCCCTTTGCTAGGACAGTTTACCATGCTGACTTTCTCTTCAGGTCCTTCCCATGGCCAAAGTGAAACGACTTTTCTCCAAGCCTCTATCAAAGTTTAAGCTGGAGGCCATACAGACCTTCAGGCTGACTCCAGTGCACAACCACAGCACTGAGCTCAGGAGCATTTTGGCAAGAGAACACCTATCCTTTACATTTTTAAGGTACTTATAAATGTGTATGCTAGCAGATCATTTTCAGCACAGTAAATCTCAATGGCAGATTAAAAGAGTTTTCAGTATTAGTAAATGTAGAACACAAGTGCTCTCATGTGTTGCAGCAAGACATTGCTTTACTGAGAAATACAATGTGAAGTAACAGCCACCAAAAAGCCCTAGTTCTGGGCAACTCTTTCGCGTTGGTCGCTTGCAACATCTAGAACTACTTGGGAAAAGCAGAAAGAAAATCCCTACATTCACATTGAGCTCTTGCTGCCAAAGCTTTTCCAGTTGTTTCCCCTGGCATTTCCTCAGTAACAGCTCTGTGTGGAGATACAAGGATGTAAAATACATGACCATCAGCCATAAGCATGCCCTGCTCCCTTGAAGTGCCACAGCTATTCATCATTTCAAGAAAGTCACCAGCCAATGCTACAACTCCCTCATCCTGAAGGAGATCACATTTCTACACAACCCTGCTTTTTTGTAAACATTAAGTCTCATTTTAATCAGAATTTCTTCTAGAGATATATGTAATGATACCTGGGAGGAAGAATATTAATAAGTTACACACATCTTGATATGCACATATGGATACCTGCACATGAGGGAAGCAGCATGCTAATAGCTTTCCTGATCTGAAGCATCAACCAAGACCAGAAAGCTGTAAGAAATATCTTTTAGCCCAGAGCAGACTAACTGACATCTCCCAGAACTCCTAGTCAGTATTTACATGCCTTTTAACTAGATAGCTGCTTATAGTTGGCTGCATTAGAAACAGAAACTTCATGTACCTGACTTGGGCCTCTACTGACAGCAGCCTTTTTTATATCTTTGCAGAATTCACTCACTGGTGAGCAAACCACCTGATTTCTGCTCCTGTTTTTGCCTTTCAGACTCTGAGTCTTACCTCGTAGTCGAAATCTTCAGTTCCAGCCCAAGCAACAAGGGACTCCTCCTCACCCACACATGGACCAAGAGAAGGTGTGGCCAGTATTTGGCCTCTAATGAGAAGTGCCCTTGCTGCCTTCTAGGGGGAGATCAGGAGGGAAGTGAATCTCTCATTTTCATTCCTGCTGGAACCAAGCAGTGCTTTCATGGCTTTTACTCACTTTTCAGAATTCTTGGCCTTTGGAAGCCTTGTGACTCCTGAAACTCCTTAAATCCACTCTGAGGATGGTGGAAGGACTTCCATCTGCCTTGATGTGGGTTCCACAGTGTTGCAAATTGTGGCCATTCTGCATATGAGACGAGGTATTATAGATAATCCACCACAATCTGAAAATCTGAGTTTGCTTTTTACCCCTACTGTAGAATATGTGGCTTTTCTTTAGTAAAAAAATTTAATTTGTTGTCAGGTAATCTTTAGGCTAGAACAAACATATTCAAACACAATATTTATGTACAAAAAAAGCACCTCATAAGAGTTTCTATTAAAATCTGATTTTCTTTGACTAGCTGAACTCCTGTATTTTTCCATTTGAAACTGAACAGGATTATTTTGCTTAAACAAATTTTAAAACAGCTAACCATAATGCATAATGGTCTTCTTTCAACCAAGTTTCTTTATGCTATTCTTCATGGTTGGTTGTCTTAATACATGTGCAACATCATGCTATTTCAGTCTTAAGCTCTCCAAGAATGAACAAAGGATATTTGTTCTCAGAAACAACTAAGGTGGGTCATTTCAATAGTCATCTGAGTATAGTCAATTTTATAGGACAGACAAGGAAGTTCTTGTTTTACTTTTAATCTATGACTTTAATCAGTTTTCTATGGGCTTTATCTTTAGTCTAGTTTTGTTAATCTGTTTGAACTTCATATCATTCTCTCCACTTGTGTGTCACCATATTGCTCATGTTTAAGCACTAGTGATCTTAAAGTGCTGCTCCTAGCTCAATTCTATGTCATTGCTCTATTCTTAGGATAGTTCCTCCCAATAGGTCTCCCAATTATCAATTTAATCTGATTGTAAAATTCTTGGTTTATAGTGACTGAAGGACTGAATCATTTGTGTTGTAGCCATCTTTAAGCTTGCACATACCAGGCTGAGAACTTCCAACTGACAACTTTCACAACTTCTTTTCAAAGTTAATTTGGGATAGAATTAACTTTAAATGTAAGCACCCCATAGGATGAGATTTAAAAGACAACACATTAGGTGTTGGTCCAAGGGTCTTTCATAAACACAGAACTCAAGATCGAGTTTTGACCTACACTATCAAAGCAGTAACTTACAGATTTAGAGAAATGGACATTTGGAGCAAACCAAGGATATTCATGCCAGTTCCAAGCCTGGTGGCTGCACTTGTTGCAATTAAGCTTTTCAGCCAGCTCTGAAAATGACATTCCTTTTTAATCCATCCTGAAGAATATCCTCTTCCTCCTAAAGCCAGAGTTTTTGAAGGAAGCCCAAACTGACATTAAAGCTTATTTCTCAGCTTTGTGGATGACTCTTAATGCACAAACCACCCTCAAAAGTATCTGTGAAATTATGGAAGGATGTTTTGATGAAAGACTGGTCATTTCTTTGACCACTTGCTTACACTGGATGTTTCACAGCATTCTAGACAATGGACATCTAGATGGGCAAACATATACAGAATATCAAAACGAAGAATGTAAGTTTACAGCCTGCCAAGATCTGTATCCTCTGTCTGTAAGACTTCTTCTAGAACACTGTAAAACTTCCCCTGAAAGCTTGAGTTAAAGACTATACATCAGTGGGTATATCAGGCAGTAAACCTGTTTATATCCCAGTCAAGTAGAACCTGCCAAAGTCACACCTTAAAACATGAGCAGCAGATCAAACATTTACACAATACCTGACTGGAATGCTGTTGTACTTAGGGCTTGCATGAAATAGCCTCTTGCTTTGTTCCTGCATTGCAGCCCTTACTTCTAATGAAGACAGATATTCCTGGCACAGACATTGTAGGTGAGGCAGTTGTTGGACTACTTTGCTGGTCAAAAATTTTCTACCCCAGTGACTCAGAGAAGTTGTGCAATAAGCTGCAGAAGGGACTTCTGATCAGCATGTGAAGAAAAAAGCTGTTTTCATGTCATGTGGAAGACTTGGGGCGAACCAGAGGTCTGCAGCTAAAGGAAAGATGTTTGCCTCTTACGTGTACCTACACTAGCAGAGGCAATATTTCCACCATTTGAAGTCAAGGAAAGAACTAAATACAACAGGTAAGAAAAATGGGCTATGCATACCATGTGAGGTGTATGTGTGAGGGGGAAATAAAGCTGAGAGATAACGGTGTACATGTATTTGACATGGAGCTCCTGGACTAGGTCCAGTAGAGGGCAACAAAGATGTTGAGGGGACTTGAGCATCTCTCTTATAAGGAAAGCCTGCGGGAGCTGTTCAGCCTTTAGATGACTGAGAGGGGATCTCATTAATGTCTATCAGTCTCTGAAAGGAAGGTGCCAGGAGGATTGAGCTAGGCTCTTCTCAGTGGTGCCAAGCAACAGGACAAACAGCAACGGGCAGAAACTGATGGACAGGAAGTTCCACCTGAATATGAGGAAGAACTTCTTTATGTGCAGGTGACCACACACTGGAACAGACTGACCAGAGAGGTTGTGGAGTCTCTCTCACTGGAGATATTCAAGAACCATCCTGACACAGTGGTGCTCTAGGATGACCCTGATGGAGCAGAGGTTCGACCAGATGGCCCCCTATGGTCTCTTCCAATCTTACCCGTTCTGTGATTCTGTGTATTCTCTGAAGTCTGCCATTTTTCACACATTTTTGTGCTAGTTCTGGTCTCTTTGACTCTGACTCCAGTAGATTAGTCAAAACCATTTAATTACTTCTTAAAAAATGATGTGGTTCCTCCCCTCTGTGTGCACATACACTGACACTGCAGGATGGTCACTTTCAGGGGAAGGGAGAAAGAAACTGCTGCAAAATATTCAAGAAATTCCTGCCTCCAGCATACATTCAAGAGGGTGGCTTTTAAACCTTGCAAATCATTTGACAGACTCACACTTCTCTGGTCCACAAACATCGGATTCATTAAGATAGCCTGCAAGGAAAGAGCAAAGGGGACAAGTTTTGCCATTCTCAGTAAAAAGTCATACTGATACCCACTGATATCCAGCTTTTCCAGCACATTGTGGTTTCAATGTGGTGACTTTTTACTGGAAGGACAATTTCCAGTCCTTCCAGTAAATTTCCATTTCCAGTTTTAAAAGAGTTCAGTAGAAGGTGCTGTAAGAGCATTATTACCAGGAGCTGTGGAAGGAGACCTGCAGCAGTGCACGGTGACAAATCCGCACAGCATGTTTGAACTCAGAAACTCCCTAATGCCCTAAGTTGGATTTAACAAACACTTCATGTGCAAGAGGAAAGAGGCCTGACAGAAACCTATTGAGAACCAAGAAAAAGCCACCACCTAACACCAGCTGCCATCCTTCTGTGGGGTTATAATGGTTCTTACTGTTCCCCTGTATTGTACCCCTCAGGTTTTCCAATCTGCTCCTTGTACCAGCATTTGGGCGAGAACAGATAAGTAAATTACAGGAGCACAGATATTTTTGTCCTAAGTAAGGCTACAAGGCAATTAGAATATGATGATTTTATGGTATGCATTATAATATCCAAAAAAAGTAATTTTTTTCACTAGAGGAACAGAAATATATGCAGTTCTAGTATTCTTAGAGGAAGAGTAATTTTAGTAAAGGAAAATTTATTTTAGTAAACAAGAAAAAAAAGATGCAAGCAGCAGGGCCTTTAGAAACTTGCAGGGCTTATAGACTTGAACCCTTATTATTCACTTCCAAATGACCTCAGTTCTTTCAAGAGGTCTTTCAATACCATGTATTTCCTTTTACACTGCCGGGCTTTCAAGATCCACTCCAAGTCACTCAACATATTGCTGCTTAGATAGAACCAAGCACAGGAACAGATGAAACTAAGGCTTTCAGACTTTTACACTATTAGAAGCTTTTTGTTCAGGAGGATCTTTGAACCATGTACATTCCAACATCTTAACCTTGGATTTAAAGCTAAAAAGACGGGGGGCACACACTGAAAGAGCTCTGCTAGTGTGGTGTAGAGAATCCCAGGTTATTTTCCTTCTGAATGGAATAAAAGAAAGGTTTGCTGTCTTTTTGGCAGCTTCCCAGGAATCCTCTGGCAAGATCATAGTGGTCCCACATCATACTATGAAAGGAATCCAGCTCCCCATTGTCTTTGGTGAAAGCCCAGCAGAGGATGGTCTCTGCAGAGCTCAGTGCAGAATTGGCAAGCCCGCAAGAGCATGTGTCAGCTTGCACAGCAGAGACACAGATCAAGCCCTCAGTCACACGGGTGCACATCTAATTGACCAGCAATAATGTCAGTGAGTTACAGTTCATGTCCCATATGCAGCAGACTGGGTGGCTGGTGGTTTCTGTAACACTGCACGGTTTCCAGCAAAGTCAGCCAGGAACTCTACAGTACCTGCCAACAGAGCCCTTTTTGGCAGCAGAATTAAAAGAATAAGAACTTTCCCTTGGCAGCAAAGTTAGTAATTCCAAGCTTTCACTTACAAAGCTCAGCTTACTGAACTCACCCCAGAATTACAGCTTTATCCGAGTCATGCTTTGAAACACAGTTTCTTTCACATGGTTTGTGAGGTGGAATGGGAATTTTCTGCTCTTGACTACAGCAATCAGTTTCGTCTAATGTAGTTTGTAACAGATGAAAGGATCAGTCCAGCTTGTGATGGAGGTCAGATTTCTCTTATTAACAAATACAGCATTCCAAACCATTTAGAAGTCTTTATCCAGTAGAGGTCAGCAAGCCTTCTATAGAAGAACACCATCTGTTTAATAACCAAGAGATGGGTATTATTGAATATATATATATATATATATATATTCTTGAATGTTACTCAGTTTCCATTTTCAACTGTCCATAGACAAATTACCATTTCTATTTAATCAGTACCTAAATAGAAATGGGAAACTAATACAAGCTGGTTACAATAATAATTTCACAACTATCTTTTGATATTGATGAAACACATTAAGAAATGGGAGATTTTTCATTTCCTTGAGCTGCCTCCTCTTCCTCAACACAGTGATGGCATCTGTTGTCTTTGCTTTCTGGCTTTTCATTGGCATAAGGATGCAATGTATTAAATATAGACTAAAGTCAGAAGACAAACACATTTACAGGTCTGGGTGTTTTTTTTCTGTTGTGGAATTCAAGAGTTGCCCTGTAAAAAGAAACACACCTCAGGGAGTTAACTTTAGCCTAGGCTCATCCAAATTATTATTCAGAAGTGACCACTAATGTAACTTTTAATTGCTAATGGGAAAAGAAGTTTAACACACACTCACCCACACCCACACACCATGAAACAGTCAATTTCACAGATAAGATAGTTTAGAAGTTTAACAGAGACACTGCAGCAGCAGCCAGTTCCTCTTCTGCATTCCCCACATGACTAATGATAACGCATTAAACATGCCAGCAAGCATTTATCTTGTTCTCTACTGAACCAAGAGCAAAGATCCTGTTTTATTACAAAAGATCTACAAATATACGTGTTGACTGGACTCACAACTCTCCCCTCTTGAAGTGGAATTTATTATGTGAAAATGTGGCCTTACTTGAAAGTAATGCTGTCTTTTTAGCAAGGTGAGGGTACTTTTAATATCTGATTCAGGAAGTGAAAGGGCACAATCTGTTTTCAACACACAGCTCCAACTCCAGAATAACTTTCCAGTTTTAATAAGAAAACCCTCCTTTTGTACAAAGGGGGAGAGGCTGTACTAAGAGTTACCCCCAAAGGATCCTCTTTAGTACTGCCTTGCAGACCTACAGTAACTTGAGGAAAGCTGACACTCGAGCTCCAGTACTGACCCAGCTGGCATTTTGATAGTAACCTTCCCAGTGCTGGAAATATTTCAGGTCTAGTTTGTGCTTTGACATATCTGAGACAAATGCATCCTGGCTCTTTGGGATTAGCAAGTTTGCAGCCCTCACATATTTTATTACACCTTACATAGTGTTTGACAGCAACTCTTCATAAAGGTCTTCCTCATACGAGCCACAGGCTACACATTTTTTTCCAGGACTTCCTATCTTTAGATTACTTGTATGCATGTTCAACCATGGCAGCTCCTACTACAACGTGTCAAGAGCCTCCACAAGTTTCTGCTATGGATTTTTCAAACCTTTTCTACTGAAGTACCTGGTAAGCTGTATAAATATTTAATTTGTAACTCATTATCTAGGTGTGCTATTATAAAGATTGTAACACAACCCTAGGTACAAAGTGCCTGAAATACTGTGAGCCAGTACCCAAAAGAAAGTGTGCTCTACTTTCATGTAGCTAAACGAGAATTTTGAGAACACTGGCTTTGAGACTGCAGTTTCCCAAAACCTTCTGTGTTGGTTCTACTTAAACTAATGAAAAGGCTTAAAGAAGCATTATGATCTCCCTTTGCAATATCTTTTCAGTGTTATACCTTCCTCTTCCTCAAACACAAAGGGCTCTTGTGTATCACATTTATGGGCAATTTTGATTTTAAACTAAATAGGATTCACTGACATTCTCATAGTCATGCACTCATAAGCAAGAACATGCTTATATCCAGGTAATCTGACCAGGATTCACTGTGGTGACACAGTGGACAAAGGAACAGACCTGTCATGTTGTCACCACATCTGGGCTAGAAGTCAGGTGAAAGGGAATGGGACACAAGCACAGCAGTGATGCATTTACTCGCATAACCACTACTTACGGTATCTAAAAACACTTCCGTTTGAATTAATGTTTATTGAAAAGCTCTTGAATGCCCCAGAATTATTCTTTGACCCAGAATTATTCTTTGAATGTAGAAAATATGTTTAGGGAGACCTTCTAGCTAGCTTACTTAACAGGTGTTGGCATCTCGATTCCTCCAACTTGTGGCCAGTGAAAGTCACAAGCCAAAAAGTGCAAGTATTTGGTGTTCAGAAGGAAGACGTTAAGCCTTAGAGGAAGAAGTTGGGAGCTTCAAGAGACACTTTCCAAGGTTACTTAAAGCTATGTCTATGAACAACAGCTTAGGTAGGTCAGTTGTCAAGTCACACTGGAAAGGTAAAAGAACGTGTATCCCATTGAACAGTATTTTGAGAATCGACTCCTCAGTCATTTTCTCATGAAGGCCAACTCTAAAGGTTAATGCATTTAAATATTCTAGTTCAGGTAACCTAAGAATTAATCTCTTATTACAATGATCTTTAATTTCAGAAGTCCCTAAATTTCATTCCTGTATACGAAGAATGTGTTTTTAATACAACAGTATGCAGAAAACCACTTTCCTCAAAATACAGGAAAGATACATTCAAGTTGAGATCATTATCAATACTAGAAATGTCCTTTGTAACTAAGAAATTATATGCAACACCTGAAAGGTCACTAAATATAAACGGTGATGTTGTCCAGGTAGAAGCAGGAGAGCAGAAAACAGGATAAGAAGGAATAATCTAGTCAGCTGACCCATGAATAAGCACATCTGGCAGCCAGACATACTTAGTATTTTAAAAGGAATGTGACAGAAGGACTTAAGGTGCTCACTAGAATAGCTAAGTGTCTCAGCATCAGATTCCTACCAATGTAATGAAATTATAAGATCATTCTAGGTGAGGTTTAAGGCTGAAGGTCCAGGTCACTGACTTTTAAATCCATATTGAAAATCAGAACTGGGTATAAATCAGGATTATAAACCTCATACTAAAGAGGGACTATCAGAAACATATCAAAAGATGGTTAACATCTTAGGTATAGAGTCAAAGTAGGTCAGATGTTAGCCTCGGAGTTAAACGACTCTTTTACAAAACCTATTACTTGCAGTACTTGGCTAGACTCAAAGTTAAATTACTCTTTTTCTGAAATCTAACTCTTGTAATGTGTGGCACATCAGGTAAAAAAAAAAAAAGCCAAAACCCCCAAACCCCAGGAATCATTGTGGGATACCATAGGCAACACAGGGAAGGGACTGCAGCTATTGTGAGTAGCAGCAACAGCACCCAGAGCCCTGCACCTAATCTGACATCAGCAGTTTAAGTTGCCAAGAAGCCACGAAGGAAAACAGAATTAAGTGGAATAGCCAGCAATATTCCATTTATACTGTGGATTAAGTTTTTGAATAAACAAACTGAAAGTGCCTGTGCCTTTTCAAAAGCTGGTTTGAGGAAGGAAGAATGTAATCTCACGAGAAAAATAATGGAAAAATATGGTGCTCAGACACCTTGATGAGGAGGATTTTTCTCTAATCACTCAGGTTTTAGGAAAAGCAACAACAGACTGCAGCTGTACAGTGGAAAAGTCCAAGTACACAAAAGACAGGCAAGATCCAGCAATAAGAATGAGGCTTGGAGTTGGATTACTAACTGCTGTTAGTCAAGCTGCTTACCCAACTCTTGATTTGCTCATAGACCCAAAGACAGCTAGGTGATTGCTAATCCCAGTAAACTGCAATGAAGGGAGCATAGATTTTCTCACTCCTGAGGATGTTTCCATCATTGTTATTGGCTCAGTCTTCCTTCTAGGATTTGTCTTTCTCTCTGGTCGCTGCTGACACATGCCCAGACAGAACCCTGCCTAGATATCCCCAAAACACCCACGTACTGTACTTACTAGACAATATTAATGCCAGTTGTTCCAGCATCTGCATCTCCCACCAGACACTTGCTGCATTCTGCGATTAGTCACTCATGCTGCTTTCCTCTGTCTGTATTTTAAGTAGCAGCAAATGTAACACTGCACATTGCACTTCTGTTAATTAAGCCCAGCAAAGGAAATCACACCAGTAACTCCAATCCCTATGGCTGGGTTTCTTTCAGTGTGGGCACTCTCCACCCATGCACAGACATGGGGTTTGTTCTGTGCTCTAGTGCCCATCAGGTGCTGCAGCTCCTTAATTGCCTCACGCGCACAGACAGTGTGTGCTCACACTCCAAATGCTACCAGCCTCATTAGTTCCTTTCACGCTTCATTTCTCCATGAGAGGCATTCAGAGGTTTCACAATCTGCATATCTTCCTTTTAAGACGTCACAGAGCTCTTCTGCAGACCTTTGAGGGATTAATGAGCAAGATGTCTCTATTTTATTAATTAGCTGCTTTTCAGCCATACTCCACAGCTCTCTGCTAGTTCAGCTGCTCAGCTACAGTAATTAGACAACCCACTTTTCAGTCTTCTATAGCATTGCCTTAGAGAGAAAGTTTGACTGTTCCTGAGACTGTGGTACTTTCTGGCAATTATTAGACATCTCCTGAATGACTAATAGAGAAATTCTGCTTTCTGTATTATTCACTGCAGCATTACAGCTCCCCATTCTAGGCTTTGTCTCATGCGCTCTGCTGTTAATATGTGCCATCACTGGCACTCGAGCGTCCAGATGTTATCTGAAAGATTCTTTATTTGCATCATTCAGACATAACAGTCATAAAGAATGTATTCACACCCCCTTGGAATCAGAGTTGCAAGTAAAATGGGTAGTGTTACTTCTTATGCTGCAATACTTCTCAAGCAGGAACAAACTCAAGCCAACAAACATATGCTGTCTGCTTCATGCAATGGAAGGCTTGCTTGTACGTCTGAACCCACGACTTTTCTTAGCTACTGGCAGCTCATGTACTCATGGTACCGGACATGCACAATATATGCGCATACAGAATATGAAAGGGCCTTTTTTTTAAATTGCCAGTCAACCACAATTAATATTGTGCAGTGAGTACAACTATAAGGGAAAAAATATCTTAAATCAGGCTTAGTTACTTTACTTGCTAAAATATTTTCTTGAAATACCAAGTAATGTTCATGGTGAACAGTTCTCCAGATCCCATAGTGATCCTACTGCTTGCTATCTTGTCTATTCATCTGTATTACCAAGATACTCAGGCCAAGCTGTGGCTCCTTTCATCTCTACAAAACCAAGCACACAGACTTAGGAGGACATGCTGTTTCTAAGAAGAGAAAACACACCTTCAACTCAACATTTGAAAGCAGTAAAACAAAATGTTTTTCCCTTCCCAAGAGGCAATGAGAAGCAATGCCAGGGTCTGACAGACCGTTATGAGCTGTATGTGCTGTGCATACACTGCTGAGTAAGTCCATCCCAGAGCACGCTGGCAGCATAGATATGTACAGACACAGCTGGCCAGATCTGAAGCCCCCGCTGCCTGTCTCCAAACATCCCTCCAAAGGTTGCTGATCAAGAAGGGCCTGAGATGTGCACTCATCAGGGCCCTTGGTCTTGTCTGGATGAATGAGGTGCCCAGGACTAAGGTCCAGCACAGAGAACACCTACCCCAGTAGACAGCCATGGTATCAGTCCCTGCCACTGTATCCCAGATAAAAAGTGGGCTAACCTGGTAAGAGAGGGTGACTTCTTCCTTCCATGTAATCAGTAAGGCATTGCAGAACTATGATTATGTTATATCCTCCCTAGTAGAGAAGAATTAAAAGATCTACTTATCTATTAGCGTAAGAGAACTTGAACTGTTTGTTCATGGAGAGTTGAAACTTCATCTTGGTTTTCTAACATGCAACTTGCAGAATTGCCCCTCATGTTGCCTTACGCACAGACACACACATGCAAACAGTGCATTTAATTAGACAACTGTAAACATGAAGTTTGGATTTTTTCATTGTGGATGTAAGAGGGAAATGAACAGGGAATGTCAGCTATCCACAGAGCTTCTATAATTCACTGAGGTAAGGCTTTACAGACACATCAGTCAGAAATAGTGCCAGAGTATGCCAAATATCTGTTCAAAGTAATTTATATGAATTAAACTGTTCCATGAGAAAGCAGTGACTTCACTTGTCTTCACTTCTTAGTTTGGTAGAGTGATGGACTTGGAACTATCCTACACTTAAAACCCCACTCCAATCACTCATGCAGTGATGTGTTTGCTTAGACAGATGATGAATAAATTTTCCACTACCAGCTGTCCAAGCTCGCTGTCAGTTAGCACTTAGCTCACTAAGACCTAAGCTAACTAAGGTTAACATGAACTGCAAGAAACAAACTCGAACAAATATAAAACATCTTGCAGTTACTTCAGTTATAGCTGTCTCTTATTTTATTTCAGCTGTAGAATTCTGCACCTGCTCCCCAGCCTGTAGTCTCTGAAGCCAATATTATCAGGGCAAATGGTACATGTTCAAACCCTGAGCACCCAGGTCTATGAAGATATGTCTTATGGCAAGTAATTGAATGGTTAAACTCAAGGAACTAATATTTTGCCAGTCACTGCCAGCAGATACTATGACAGCAAGAGACAGAGCTCCCTTGGAAAACAGCTCCATAAACTGCAATGAACTCTGTTGAAAACTTAAGACCACTGTAAACCTCTCTGCTTTTCCTCTTGAGATGCCAAGAGAGTTGCTCTGACCGCCTGCAGTATAAACAGATAGCTGTTTAGAAACTTGTATAAAATAAAATTCCAAAGCAAAACACTCCAGCAATTCTCTGTGAGCCCTTCGTCATCTGGTGGGAGGCTGCAAGACTAAGGCTGACAGGTGTCAGACGTGCTGAGTAATGCCTGGCTGAGGAGCCCTCGGCTGCTCTGGCGGTCAAAAGCCCCTTGAAGTGGTGCAGAAAGCACGAGGGCTCAGATCCAGAAGGATCTCCTTGTGTATTACAGCCTTTTCTCAGATATCCAAAAAGCCATATAAAGCATGGGCCAAGCATATAGAGAAACATAAAGCTGCAGTTGGCGTGCTTCATTTAGGAATATACATATGCTGGCAGTTTTCCTTCTCCACCCCACGTAAGGGTCCAGGTTCAGCCAATCTGTTAAACACTTTCCTAGCTTCAATGGACACGAACCTTCAGGACAGATTTAAGCCTGTACTTTACTGCCCTTAGGAAATGCATCTAATCAGGTTCTGTTGCGGGCTGAAACAAAGCCTGACAATGAACTTACCATGATGTCCATAAACTTCATGCAATAAAAAGTAGTGAAATGTTCTGAAAGTGAATTAAAAATCCAGCCAGCTCAAGCTCACATGTCATCAAGCACAAAGACAAAGCCAGTCATTTTTCAGGCTAAGTACTTCTGCTGGCACTAGCATTCAAACCTCCAGTGAATAAAGGTCCTGGTTAGGGCACACATTTAAAACAAACAAACAAACAAATAAGCAAACAAACATTTTTTTCCAGAATTACAATCTTGGTTGTCAAACACTCAGTTCTTTCATGCTGGCTATTCCAACTGTAATGAATGCATGTTGTGCTTTGATGGCACAGCTCTTCCCCTGTCCATTTTATCAAGCAGGGAAGAGAAAATAACTGAAAAAGAGAAGCCTCTGGCCTTCTGGGTGTTTCACACCGTGCATGTCAATGCAAGGCTGAAGCCTCATGTTCCCAGGCATGCATGGCACTCACCCTGCTGCCAGGGCTCTCAGGACACTGATAAACTCTTGATCTTGTTTAAAATAGAAACCAAACATTCCTACAAAACTTTACACTGCTGATCAGAAACTTCTATGACAATCAGGCACAGCATACACTTCAGATTCTTCCTAGATCGTCAAACATATGAATGCTACCATGAGCCCTTCATCACTGAGGCCATCATTATGGTATGCCATGAAAAAATCAAACCTCAAGAGACTGTACAGTTTCAGTCTAAGGTCAGGAGCCAGAATCAGGTGTAAGGTGAGACTGAGGCTAAAACATCCCAGCTGTGTCCTGTTGAAGGATGATGGGATGATCTGGGCAAATACCAAATCAAACGTAATTCTTACCAAAGTACTTGTGCTTTAGAGAACACTTGCTAATGATCTTGGAGCTCCTTTGCTAAGAGGCTTTCACACTTCATTATGCCCAACTCTGAATGCTTCATGCACCGCAGAACAGCTGACCATGTTCCCTCTCTGAATATACTGGAGTTACTAATATGCAGCAGTTATTTCTTACTAAGATGTGAATGCATTCATGACTGGCCAGAACACAGAATCAAGAGGTCTTGGGGTTTTCCTAAATCTCAGACTGCAATGAAAGGAATTTCAGAAATGATCCTTCCCAGTATCTTACAATGAATTTAATATTGTGTTCTGGAAGGCTTACACTCCTGAATCTGATCAAAAGTAGCACTGGGAGGTGGTGGTGGTACTCTTTTTGAACTTACAGCACAACAAAGGAATCCATATCAGAACTTCTAGACTTGTGGTGTTCCAGTATTGTTCTGTAATAGCTACTAGAGTGTCAGAACTCCATGCCTGACAGATCTCATTTGCAGGCAAAACTCTTACTGTTGCTACAGAAAACATGCAAGCCAGTGAAAGGAGAAAGATCACTGGCAATTACCTTTTACCAAGTTAGCTGAAACATTTGCCTTCCGATTAGGATTCACACACCCGGACAATTCAGTAACATGCAGGAGACAGATGATAAGGGGAGTTTCATCAAGTGACCCTTTCCAGCCTGAATGTAGCTTCCCATGTAGCAACTGCTATTGGTGAGGGCTGATTTCACCCACAAAGCACTAACTTTCTCTGGTAATAGTCAAGTGGCATCACAGTGGGCTTTGGCCTTTTAATTGTTTAATTGTTTTTTGTTGTTGAATGCCAACAAGTCCCATTCATACCACATAGTCCAAGGAGATCTTAGGAACGGTACAACAGCTACTGTTTTGGATATTTTAATCATAGCATTTTGCTGCTGTTCTTGGTAAAAGATGTGAAAGTCAGCACAGACTTACAGCCAGTAAGGAACTGGCGAACATCTCAAAGAGCCTCTGCCCAGGAAATAATTTTGACTCACAGTTTTTGTCAAGCCAGTTATCATCCATTATAGACAATTATCACTATGTTGAAGACTGAAATTGAGAAACACAAAAGGAACTCTACTGGTGCTGTGTTTGTCCTCCAGATGCATAAGGGGTACCACGCTTACAGAGCTGAGCAAACAAATTTTGTTATCAAACCAGTTTTGTTTGGGTGGGGTTTTTTTCCCTTTAATCCCTATACACACATTGTTCTTATGATAAAAATTAGGTACTTAAAACAGCAAATGCCTGCGTTGATACTGTAACATCCATTAACCTACCACATACCTCTCTGTATTTGCACTGCTTTATCTCTTTTTTATATATAAATTTTTTATCATCAAGAATTACCTGTAAAGCAGCTGCCAAAGAAATAACAGGACAAATTTAAATACTCATTCTTCCTTCAACCTCACACTTCTAAAGTAACCTGGTTAACAGGACTTGACGCCAACCAATATTCAAGAGGCTTCATCTCAGAGAACTTCTGTAAGAAGAATCACTGTCATGCACACGCCTACACCCTGTCCAGGTCAGTCTGTTATCTTTGATGCCTCCCAGCCCTGCTTTCTTTTCCCCAGTAACTGCCAGATCCATGTTCACTTCACAAATCATAACTGAAAATCTTGGGCACCCAAATCGCACATTATTTTCAAACGTGAAAATAAGAGAGTGGGCTTTCAATTCATCTGCAGACACCTGCAGTGGATCAAAGTGTGTATTTTAAAAGCCTGAAGAAAAACAGGTAAAAAGACTTAAACTTGTAGCACTGATTTGGGAATAATTTAGTTAAATTCATGCAAACATACAAGACCTGTACATTTTAATGAACTGAAAAGAGCTAAAATCCTGTGTGACCATTTTTAAAAAAACAGATTTAAAGATCCTTTACAAACACCAAACAAAAATATATTCTGCAGGATACGCACAGCATGTGAGAGTTCTGAATATTTGGTAATTCCACCTGGAAATTCCTTCACCAAACAAAAGGCAAGTAGTTTCCTCACCTGCAAACTTAGATTTGTCCAGGAACCTTGCTGTTGCAGGGCAGCAGGCTCACAGAGGGGAATCTGCATTTAAAGGCTGCAAAAATACCCTTTAAAAAAAAAAAAGCTTTATTACAAGTAGAGCTCACTTGCCCTCTCAGGAAGGAGGTAGCTTAACCAAAGCTAATTTAAGATAAAGTTAACTATAAAACAAGAACGGGAGTAAACTCACAGTTCAAGATGAAGGACTTAGAGGGAGATACAAAGAAATCCCACAGTGGAACTGCTGTCCCTCAAGGCAGTCAGTCACCTTATTTATCTTCAGTACCAAAATCTTTTGATAAAACCCAAGGCAATTCCCAGAGTGGCAAAGCAAGAGTTCCTGCATGTTCTTCCTCTGGCCTGACAGAAGCCTTGGTCAGAAGAGGGTCGACAAAGAGGTCTCTCAGCTTCCTGGGAGCCCTTGTTGGAGCTGTAAACAAGAAACTGAATGGAAAACTGCAACAGAACATCAGCAAGGGTCCATGGTAGAAACAGGTCACAGCCTGGTACGTGCCCTCCCACCACATGTTCTGGAGTTTGCTTAATGGGACCGTGTAAAGGAAATGTAAGGCACCCAGGAGCAGCTGGGAAGCTTGTGGGAGAAGGACTCAGTGCTGGAACGGGAAGACACCTGCCTGTACAGTTTGCACAAAGGCTCACAAGGGACCCCCGTGTGTGCTAGGGAAATGCTACAATGCCCACCCACCCTCCAGCCACACTCACAGCAGTCCCCAGGGATTTCAGACTTTCCGTTCCTTATTTTGAGCTCAGTAACCTGCAAAAAATTAATGTCATATAATGTAGTTTGCAATGTAGAGAAATTTAATTTTTGAATGCAGCTGAAATAAAACTAGTCCTGCTGACTAGTCAGGAATATTACTAGACTCTGGCCAACCTGGAGCTAAAGCTATCAATGGGCAGGCTCACTGATCTGATGTATGATGCCAAACAGGAAAGGTAATGGCTGAGTTCTTCCTACCTTTCTCTTAACAGAAGCAGTTGTTTCACTTTTTCTCCTCTATCTGGCTACTGATTAACCTTTTTTTTATTTGTAAGGAAGAGTATCTCAAGCATCCAAGGATTATTTTGGCCAGTATTTTACAGTTTCCTTTATGAAATAAAACCCTTCACCAACTGCTTTATCAGATCTTCCTTGCCTTAAAATTAGCTAACTTGCACCACTGTTATCAACAAATCAAGACATCAACTTTTCTTTTCACAGACAACACATTATTCCTCCTGTTAAAAAAAAAGAAACAGATAAATCCCTGACTTCATTTAATCAAAGCAAAGAGAAAGTTGAACTATCATGTCAGTTTCTAAGGCATTTGCCAGTACTGATTGCAGGTCCGAGGTGATTTCATGTGTTCTGACAATGATCCCTGTGGAGATCACAGAGGGCAATTCTTAAAATCACTTTTATTTTCACATATATCTTCACTGCTCTTTATTTATACAGGCACAGCATTTTATAAAGTAACTTGAATTGGATTAAATACCAAGAGAGACATTTATCCATTATTTCAAGGGCAAGAGAAAAAAACAGTAGTTGCCTTGAAAAGTTCTGTGAGTGATTTACTGATTTCCTTTCTTACATTCTCAGTCCCACTTGGAAGTTTTCCTTCTCATATGCCTGGATCCCTCACTGTCGATTGCTTCATAGAGGTCCTTTTTATTCTCTGTTGTTGCATGCAAATAACCAAGGTAGGCCACACAGAGGCTAATTGCTATCAGTCCAAATGCCATCACAGGTTTGTTCTGACAAGAAAAAAATGTGGTACATGTTTTCAGTCAAAACACTTTTCATCAAACTCAAACATTACTTTCTTCAATCTCAGCTTAGAAACTGAACAGTAAACTATTGTGACATCTGCAAAAATCATCAGTGCCTTCTTGCAGACTGAATTTTCTGACAGCAAGAGGAATTCCCTTTGAAAAAGAAGATTCTGAACAGCACATTTCCCAGTACTCTGTATTTTGCTGGTTGGAAATGCTGATTGAGCATCAATGAACAAGCCAAAACCAATTACTAAAGGTCTCTACTACAAACTTCTAACAGAATTCATTTGGACATACTACTGGGACAACGCACTCTGCTCCTGCCAAGCAACCTTGATGACAATCCTCTAAACCAGATTTCGTATTCTTATCACAAAATCTACTTTTATTATATTAAATCTATATTTATTATATGCACAAAATTCCACTCATTGCTGGCTTCTGCAAATGCAAATAAAACCTGAGTATCATCAACTTAATTGTAAAAGGAAGAAAAAGAAAAATCCAAAATACTGAAAAGCTACCAAAAATCACCTTGTTTCATAACAAAAAAGTTTGCCTTCTATGATTAGTTCCCTTCCCTTCTAAATATTAAAAACAACTCCTGTTGTTTTGATTACTTAATAGTAAGTAAGAATATTACTTAAACTGTCAAATTACATGGGTAATATGCCTCTAAACAGTCTTTCTGAAAGCAACTTGGCTAGGTATAAAAGAATCAGACAATATAACAGTAAAATAAAAGTTGCAATAAACAATGTAATGTTTTGCGCTCCCAACAATCAGAGTGGAAAAAAGTAAAAATATTTTTAGTTACATTTCTGAGTGGTTTGCATAACAAGAGATGGTTATACAACCCACAGAGAATTGTAATGATTATTTTAAAGCAACTCTACCTCTTCAAGTATGTTTAGTTTCTCTCAGAATGACTGTCTTACAGGTTTAATGAAAAGCTCTGGGTTCACAGCTCGGAAAAGCATAGTCGTCTGAACACTCCTCAGTCCTGGTTTTCTCTCTTTGGGTGTTTCATTTTCATTTGGAGGTTTGGTGGAAGACATTTTATTTAATGCTGAATAGTTCCTAGAAGTAGAATGAAGAACAGATGTAATTTCTGTAAAAAAATTGGAAGAGCTGCATTCACTGAATGCAAATTCACACTCAGTTTGTCTTCTTGCAGTATGAATTTTAGCTGGTGTAAATATTACTGACCACCTCCAGTGTCACCTAATATTCCCAGCTTAAGCACACTGATTTTCAATCCTGTTAATTTTGTGCATCCTAAAATTAACTTTTGGAGATTTGCATCTTCACACAGCAAATCTAAATCTCTTGATAATGGGCTTGGGGTTTTCACTTGCCTTTGGCTAATGCTTTAGCTACCTGTGGACCAGGCAGCATCTGTCTTCAGACGACTGACTAAAAAGACGATGCTAGGGAAATGTTTATATTTTTTAAAACTCTTCTACGAAGCAGGACAGCCCAAGCAGCACTGTAGTGCAGTCCCTTTAACCATCCAGCCCAGCTGGCCCAGCACTCAGGTCTCACTTTTGCACACAACTGGGCACGTCACAAATGCCTTGGGTTCAAACTGAAAGAGGGGAAATTTAAGCTACTTAGAATACGCAAGAAATTCTTTACTGTGCGGGTGGTGAGGCACAGGAACAGGCTGCCCAGAGAAGCTGTGGATGCTCCATCCCTGGGAGCGTTCAAGGCCAGGCTGGATGGGGCTTTGAGCAACCTGGTCTTGTGGAAGGTGTCCCTGACCGCGACAGAGGGCTGGAACGAGGTGATCTTTAAAGTCCTTTCCAACCCAAACCATCCTGTAAGCACGTGAGCAAAGGCGGCAAAACGCGCCCTTGCTACCCCTGGTTACTGAGGGGCAGAGCAGACGCTGCTGGGGACCCCTGGGAAGGGCAGGGCAAGGGCAGTCAAACAACTCCGCGCCGGGCGGCGAGGGGCTCCTGGCGCCGCCAGCGACACGAAGGGGGGAGTTTGGCTCCAGTTCGGAAAAGCTCAGCGGGAACTCCCGGGACACCAGGGACTCCCGGGACACCACGGAAACTCGTGGCCCCAGCACCTGACGGAACGGGGCAGGGGGGTCCATTAACGCCACACGCGCCACCCCGCCCTCCCCGCCACTCACCGCTCGCAGCCAGCGCCGCCTCCCGCGGGGCGGGGCTGCGCCTGCGCGCTGGCGCCCCCTCCCGGGCGGAGGCCGGCGCGGTGGCGGGGGCGGGATGGCGGCCGGGTCTCGCCTCTCCCCTCAGCCGGGTGGTGCCGGGGGGGGCAAGGGGAGGAGCGAGCCCTCCTCGGTCGGGGCTGTGGAGCTGCCTGCCGAAGTCATAGAGCCGTCAAGGCTGGAAGAGACCTTTAAGGTCATCCAGTGTAGCCGTAACCGTACAACACTGCCGCTGTAACCCATAACCACTAAAACACCCAGCACTAGATCCAGACGCCTCTTGGATGCCTGCAGGGTTGGTGACTCCACCACCTCCCTGGGAAATATTTCAATGCCTGACCACCCCAACAGTGAAAAATATTTTTCTAATGTCTAATTTAAACGTCCCCTCTGAACTGAGGTTCAAGGCCATTCCCTCCAGTCTGGTCACTGCAGGCACGGCAGAAGAGAGCAGCCCCAAAAACTTCCTTCCAGGGAGCTGTAGAGAGGGATAAAGGCCCTCTCTGCCTCCTCTTCTTGAGAATAAACAACCCCAGGTCCCTCATCTGTTCCTCATATGACGTTTTCTAGACCTTTCAAGAGCCTTGTTGCCCTTTGGTGGCCACACTCCAGCACCTCAATGTGCTTTTTAGAGTGAAGGGCACAGAAGAGAACACAGGATTCAAAAATGATAAGTGGGAGACAGGGGAAACAGTTGGCTCCATCAGATGGACCCTTCACTGCTGAGCCACTCCTAGCACCTGGGCATGGTCACAGCCAGTCCTGGCTTCATCCTCTCAGGAGCCTCCCTTCAGATACTGATTGATAATGTTGAGGCCCCCTTTTAGTTGTCTCATGTCAAGGCTCTCTAAGCCTTTCCTTGTAAGAGAGATGCTGAAGTCTCTTCCTCGTCTTTATTTCCCTCCACTGGACCCACTCCAGGAGCTCCACGTCTCTGTTGTACTGAGGAGCCCAGAACTGTCCAGTTGATCCCAAGTGTGGGAATGAGGAAGGGTGTTTCATGTGGGGACAGTCTCAGGGAGTCCAGTCGGCTGTGCAGAAAAATATGCTACAATTTACATGTCCAACCTCGGTTGTGTAGATCCAAACCCAAGATTTTGGGTGTCTGGAAGCTCCTGGTTATGTAAATGCTGCTGTGTGGTGTTGTTTTTTTTCCTTTTATTTGTAAACAGTAAAATTATTAAAATTGCTTGAAGTTCAGAGGAGACGAAGCCCATGTGGTTGCCTGTAACTGCTTGTGCCTCCCTTTCTACCTTCACTGACATCAATGCCACCAGGCAGTTTCAGCCACATTATAAAGTAGGGGAGAAATTTTATATTTTGGAAAAAACAATACCTGGAGGGTAGGGAGTGACATGGATCAGTGCTCCCTTAGGTAACTGGCACGCAGAACTGAGATGTGATGGATAATATTACAGTTTTAGCAGCAGCCAGCTGGTGGATTAGCATGTGTAGTTGTGGACTCACCAACCCCTGCTCACACTTTTCTGTACCTGGAAGGTGAGTGAGAGGGCTTTGGTGGAGTGTCTGGTTATTGCAGCCTGGGAGGCAGAAGGGAACAAACATAAGTCTTGGCCGCAGTGGCTGAACACAAGCTGGCAGTGTGCCCAAGTGGCCAAGAAAACCCATGGCATTCTGGCTTGTACCAGCAATAATGTGGCCAGGACCAGGGCAGTGATTGTTCCCCTATGCTCGGCACTGGTAAGGCCGCCCCTTGAGTGCTGTGTTCATTTCTGGGCCCCCTCATTACACGAAAGACACTGAGGTGCTGGAGCGAGTCCAGAGAAGAACAACAAAGCTGCTGAAGGGTCTGGAGCAATAGTCCTGTGAGGAGACACTGAGGGAGCTAGGGTTTTTCAGCCTGGAGAAGAGGTGGCTCAAGGGGGACCTTATTGTTCTGTATGGTTACCTGAAAGGAGGTTGTAGTGTGGTGGGGGTTGTTCTCTTCTCTTAAGTTACAACTGACAAGACAAGAGGAAATGGTCTCAAGTTGTTTAGTTGTTTAGTTGTCGGGGAAGTTTAGATTGAACATTAGGAAAAATTTCTTCACTGAAAGGGTAGTTTGGCATTGGAATAAGCTGCCCAGGAATGGCTCGAAAGGCCTGTGGATGTGGCAGTTGTGGATGTGGTTTAGTGGTGAAAACGGTGACCCTAGGTGTACAATGGGACTTGATAATCCTAGAGGTCATTTCCAACCTTTATGATTCTATGAAATGTAGAGCTATCCAGGCTCTCAGAGCTTCTTGTTCTATGTTTTTCTTCTGCAGTAATCATACTGCCTTTTTTTTTTCCTTTGAAAGATGGCAGAGTAATAATAAGTTGCAGGTTAACTTTTCCTGTCTAAATCCAGATGGAGTATCTAAAATTTTTTCTTGTTGTGAGCAAATATAATGAGGTGAGAAAAATAATAGGGAGATAAGTTTAGGTGTCAAGAGAGAATTGAGTGGTATGTCTG
The DNA here is from genome assembly GCA_034509425.1 of Eopsaltria australis. Lineage (NCBI taxonomy): Eukaryota > Metazoa > Chordata > Aves > Passeriformes > Petroicidae > Eopsaltria > Eopsaltria australis. Next base: position 3,553,508 of record JAVTVJ010000177.1, on the reverse strand, counting down.
GGGTTTGTGTCAACAATTAATTCACAACATGCCGTCTGCTAATCTGGTAGCTATTGTTTTGGTGGCATATGCCATGCAGCTGATTTTGTTTGGAAACTATTGAGTAGAAAATCTGAGTGAAGCCACTTTAGTTTGTTTTCATGTTTGTCTAATTGAGAGAAGCCAGTGCGAGGTTTTTTCAGGAGCTTGGTTTTTGGGAAGGTAGCTTGGTTGTCTTGAGGGGAAGGGGGATTTTTTTACTGTAATATAGGAGTTGTTCTGCATACAGCTCCCGAGCAATATTTTCCCCCACATTTCATATGGGAAGGCAAAACAATTACCTCACCATACAGAGAAAGTGCATTCACTTATTGGCCCATGCACCCCTTCCCAGCAGTTGCACCATCCATGCAGATAAAACTTCTGATCCAAGGTCAGCCAGGGTCATGATAGTTTTTTCCAGATTGTGGTAGGATGGGTTTATGCCAGAACGCATTTGCAGTATATTGGTGGCAAGGGTTGTTAAGTTGCTGCTAGTTCTCTAGCACTTCCCATCTTTCCTATAAAGGACAGGTAAATCCAAGGCATCACTGACAGGGGTAGACCCTACACTGTACAAAGAACACCAGTGGCTGAAGAGAAAATATTCTCCATATGAAGAGCTGTGGGATAAGGCTCTGTGTGGAAAAAGAGAAGCAGAGAGGGATGTAGAAATGGGCTTAGGCTTTGATGTGAATGCTGGTACTTGGCATGTGTTAAGCATGTGCCAGCTAACCAGATTAACTGTGCAGTGATGAAAAGCTTGGACTGCTTACTGTTTCTAGTTTTGCTTTATGACTTTGGGAAAGTATTGCATTTTATCTTTAATGTGAATATTGTGTTGCTGTCATCTGAGCCAACGGGATGTTGAAACATTCAATCCATTAAGGCTTATGAAGTTGTTTGGCATATTTTATAGGAGAGACTATAAAGTGTAGAATAGTAAACATCTGTGGTATTTCTGAGTCACCCATCCTCTTAACATCCGAGTATCTCTCCTGAAAAGAAATCACACAAAAACCTTTTCCTTTTCTAAACCTGAATCTGTTACTGAGATTTATTTTCCTTTCAACTAAATTCCTTTGGGATTCTGCATTCAGTATTGTCCTTTGTGCCGTAGCCATTCACAACCTAACAGCAATTCCTGCTTTTCTTGAGACTCACATGCCCTTATCATTTGAGCTGCAGAAGAGCCTCTGTAGAGAGCAGAGCAAAGCCGGTGCTGTGCCCTGCAGACAGGGTTAGCGTGTGACAGGCAGCCTGTGCAGCCTGGGGAGCAGCACTGTGCCTCCTGCCTCTGCTGACTGACCTCACAGCTCCTGCTTATTTCAAGTACTGCACAAGAACAGAGCTTTGCATTGTCTTCAGAATAGATAGGGTGCCTCAAGCTACTGATAAGCTTATCCTTGCTTTAGAGATGCAGTTACAGAGCTGTTGTGGGCAGAAAAAATTCTTTGTGTATCTACACTGGGACTTCAGCGCTGGTATGACTTGTAGTGAGAGGGGCAACTACCATCGCATTTTTGCTAGAGTTTTGATATGTGAATGTGAAGCTCACATTTTAAAATTATTTTTAAAATGTTTTAGACACCATGTGTTTCACAATATCTTAATTAGAATTGACAACTGGGACTTTTTTTTTTTTTTGTGCTGAACAAGAAGGGAAAGCAAAAATTAGTCATTAGAAGTACTTTTTCCTCCTTGCTCAAAACTAGTGATGAGGGTAGCCATTGTTGTGCTGAGGCATGTGAAACAGTTTGGCCACATTAAGGACATAAATGCATAAGAAACAAACAGACCAGCTAGACAGGGGTGGCATTGAGGGTATTGAGGGTTTTCTGTGTGGTTGTTGCTCTGCTCATGTCAGTCTCAAGAGTCCTTATGCTGATTTTCAGCAGCTTTTGCTCCTTTGTGTTGTTCCCATTGAAAGAAAGCTGTTTTCAGACAGCAGCATGCACTGTTTGGGACCCTACCACTGACAATCCAAAGCAGTTCTAAGGCAATATGCATTTTAAAAACAAAAATCTCTTCGAGCTACTCTTCTGTGTTTCATAACATTATGTGTATGTCTTGTCAGCCAGCCGTGTCTCTGTGAGACAAACAAATCACCCAGCCGTCCTTTCCAGCAAAGATTAAAGCAATTGCTATTCTTCAAACACTGATCAAGCTAATAAATCTTTTTCAACTGAAGTCAGTATGGAAGGAAAAAGGCATTTTGTTTGGTTCTACTTTCATTTTTGAGTGGGTAAATTCGTTCTGACTAGGAATAGAATATCAAAACTCAAAGCATCCCCTCTGGAAAGAAAAAGGTGATTTCTACTACGAAGGAAGAGCAGAGAAACATGTGCAGCCCTGAATTTTCCCTCTACAATAATACACAGCCAGATACTTTACAGTGGGGTTTAAAGACAAATTTGAGCTAAGACTGAATCTCTGAAAAGGAAGGGCAAGGGGAGACCTCTTTTCACTTGTAATTGCTCTGGACTTCCTTGCATGCAATGTCATAATTGCTCAGCCTTGGAGTAAGCCAATTTTGCTCCCTGGTCCATTGTCAGAAAAGAAAAAAGAATAAAGAATGAAGTTTATTTTTCAGTTGGATGAGCGAGACAGTCTAATGTAAGCAGGGCAATGCAGTTGGGAAGGCAGCTGGAAGTGGAGGCACAGACCAGGACTAACCTCTGCCTCTGACTCCAGGACTCCCAATCAGTTTAAGCTGTGAGAATTTATAATCCTTCTAAGTGCCCTTTCTAATGTAGGCACCCTTTCTAATCTCAGGCAGGGAACACAGCTCCTAAGAAGACTACAGAGGGAAGAAATTTCACAGTTTCAGCAGAACAAACTCTGTAGTAAGGGACTCTGACACACAGTAATCTGGAACTCTTTAGATTGTCTGCACTTTACAGTTGTCTTTTAATATACAAATACCACCACATAGAATAATAGAATCATTAAGGTTAGAAAAAACCTTCAGATCATTGACCCTGAGATGAGCTCAGCTGGTTAGAGCATGGTGCTGATAAAACTGAGGTTGTGGCTTCAATTCCTGTATGGGCCATCGACTTAGTAGCTGGACTTGATGATCTTTGGGGGTCTCTTCTGGTTTCTGTGATCTGTGAATCCAGCCTCTGACTGAACACCACCATGCCAATTAAACCACAGCACTAAGTGCCATGAACACTTTCAGGGATGGAAATGTTGATTGTTGAACCTTGTAAAATTGGCCTCAGACCGTTGATCCAGCTTGTCCAGATCCCTCTCCAGATCCTTCCTACCCTCAAGCAGATCAACACTCCCATTCAATTTAGTGTCATCTGCAACCTTACTGAGGGTGCATTCTATCAAATCATTAATAAAGATGTTAAACAGGGCTGGCCTTGATGCTGATCCGTGTGGGACACCACTAGTGACTGGATGCCAGCTGGATGCAGCACCATTCACCACCATTCTCTGGACCTTGCCACTCAGCCAGTTTTAAACATGGAGAGGAGTGTGCCTGTCCAAGCCATGGGCTGCCAGCTTTTTCAGGAGAATGCCCTGGGAAGCAGTGTCAAAGGCTTTGCTGAAGGACAGGTAGACAACACCCACAGCCTTTCCCTCATCCACTGGGTGGGTCATCTGGTCATGAAAGGAGGTCAATTTGGTTAGGTAGGATCTCTCTTTCCTACTCCCAGGCTGGCTGGGTCTGATCCTCTGGTTGTCCTCTGTGTGCCAAGTGATGGCACTCAAGATGTTCCATTCCATAGCTTTCTCCAGCACTGAGATGAGGATGCCTGGCCTGTAGTTTCCTGGATTCCCCTTCCAACCCTTCTTGTAGATGAATATCACATTGGCCAACCTCCATCCCACTGGGACCTCCCTGGTTTGCCAGGGCTCATGATAAATGATGGAGAGGGGCTTGGCAAGCTCTTCAGCTCCCTCACTACCCTCGGATGAATTCCATCTGGTCCCACAGACTTATGAGGGTCCAAATGGCTTGGCAGTCCACCAACTACTTCCTCTTGGAGTGCAGGGTGTCTACTGTGCTCCCTGTCCGTGACTTCCAGCTCAGGGAGCTGGTTGCTCTGAGGATCACTGGTCTTTCTGTTGAAGACTGCGGCAAAGAAGGCATCAAGAACTACAGCCTTCTCCTCATCGGTTACAATGTTCCCCTCTGCAACCAATAAAAGATGAACATTTTCCTTGGACCTTTTGATGTTGTTAATATATTTATAAAAACATTTTTTATTATCTTTCACAGCAGTGGCCAGGTCAAGTTCTAGCTGAACTTTGCCTTTCTTATTTTCTCTCTTGATGACCTAATGACATCTTTGTGCACTTCCTGAGTTGCCTGCCCCTTCTTTCAAAGGGCATAAACTCACTGTTTTCCCTGAGTTTCAGTAAAAGGTCTGTATTCGGTCAAGTTTTCTTCCACACCAGCTCATCTTCCTGCACATGGGAATGGCCTGCTCCTGTACCTTTAAGGTTTCCTTCTTAAAGTGTGTCCAGCCTTCATGGATCCATTTGTTTTTAAGGACTGTTTCCCAAGGGACTCTGTGAACCAATGTCCTGAACAGACAGAAGTCTACTCTCTGGAAGTCCAAGGTAGAGGCTCTGCTGATCCCCCTTTCTTACTTCACCAAGGATCACAAATTATCATTTTGTGGTTGCTGTGCCCAAGACAGCCACCGACCACCACACCTCCCACCAGCCCTTCTCTGCCTGCAAACAGCAGGTCTAGTGGGGCACTGCCCCTGGCAGGCTCCCTTCCCAGCTGTGCCAGGGAGTTACCTCCACACAGTCCAGGAACCTCCTAGACTGCCTGCCCTCCGCCGTGATGAACTGCCAGCAGATATCTGGGAAGCTTTGCATTACCTGCAGTCCAGCTCCAAGCTCTGGCACCTTCAGTCAGCCTCTGAAGGCATCAGCTTCTCTGGGGACAGTACCAAGGTGCAGATTCAGGCACGTGTGTAAGGCTATGTGATAGTTTCCTCTCTGTTAAACTACCAAACATTCACATGTAATTCTCACAAAAAAGCCACAGGAAGTTTGAGCTAATTAAACTGTGCTATGAATAAATTATAGTGTGAAGAATTCATTTAAGAGGCAAGGAGTTCAGTCCTTCTGCTTATTTTGTAATATACTAAGCTGTATGGCCACATCCTGGGTAAAAATGGCCACCAAAGCACTGATATGAGATGCATAAGGCAGGGCATGAACATTTATTCTATTGCTTAGTTATTGAAAGTAAAGTTATAGGCTTCCTGGTGGGGAGTGGTTCAGCTGCCGAGGCCAATGTGGGAACTGATTAGCATGTACAGTAAATAAAATACATTTCAGTAACAAAACCCAGGCTTCACTTGCTTGGGGAAACCACATATTTTAAAATTCTAAAAGAAAGCCTTTTCAGAGTGTTTGTGTAATCTATAGTTAGGAATCATGTGTGCCTAAAAGAATATGTGTGTTTTGTGGACAGCTGACTTGCCCAGGAGAACACAAAATGCAGATCTGATGTAAAATATCAAAGAGCAAAGGGGGTGTGAGTTAAGGGTCACAGAACATGTGTCTTCAGGCTGTGCTACTGTGAAAACACAGAGTGCAGCATCTGAGCTGATGCTGATGAGTGCTCAAAAGATGCAGATAAATCCTACAACTTCAAATAAATGCCAGTTTCCTCATATCTTTCTGGTGATACAAGAAGCTTTATGGTTCCGGTTTGAACTGTGTGCCAGCAGAGATGATCAGGTTTCACTCATTTAGTTTATATTACCTAGGAGATAACCAGTTCCCATTTTCCCGGCTTAAAGCAGTAACTCCTTTTCTCAGAAATGAACTGTTGATTGTTAATCCCATTCGAAAGCTGGGATCCAGCTGTGATCATTCACTGAGACACAGGTAAGTTAGATTTTCTTGTTATAAAATACAGTTTCACTGAATGAGAAGTTGATTATCTAATATTAAACAGGCTTGATAGTAGCCTCATGCAAGCGTCCCATCAGCCAACACAAACCATGGACATAATCCTCTTTTTGTTGCACTATTGCAATACTTCATAATATTACAGAGTTAAAATCTGTGATGTGGCCAGTGACAAATGCTTTTCCAAGTGGAAATCTTTTGATTTTGTCAATTATTTTTTTATTTCACAAGTTGACTAAAGTGTTACAACAGTAACAGTAGCCTGAATGGAGCATAATATTTAATAATGTTGAAGATCATTTGCTGCAGAGGGAGATTTTTGTTTACATCAAGAGAACACGGGAGAGATGGGTTATCTGTTTGGCATGAAGGTGATGAGAAATTCAGTTGTAGCCATGTAGGTGAGAGATGGATATCATGGCTTAAAAAATTAAGTAATTTTTGGCTACTTCTGAGCTTAATTTTTAAAAATTGCATCATTTACCAAGTATCACAGAAAACAGTGAACTGTTTCTGCCCTCTCAATACCCATTCATTGCTGCAGAGGAGAGACCACAGCAATTAGCAGCTGGCAAAGCATCACACTCAGCAGCTGCTGGTCTTTTTATGTGGTGTTTGTGGTTTCCCTGAATACAAAACAAGAGAGGATTTTGCCAAAGTTTAGAAGTTGTATTTTCAGGGAAGTGAATGTTTGGCAACTAAGATCCTGAAGCCCAGAAAGAAAGATTTGTCCCAAGCCACTGCAGAAGCCCATGTGAAAGTCAGAAGTCAAGGACAAATCAACCAGCTCTGATACTGTGCTAAATGACCTGCTGAGCCCTTTTCCATCTAGTGTTTCCTGTTCCTTCCTGTAGTTGGTTGACAAAGAAATATCTAGGCTAATGTCTTTACACATGACATGTCTGTTTTAAGCACTATTTATTTCTGCTTTTAATATCACAGTAATTAGAGGTTTATCTCCCAGTGGACCAAAGGGCTTATTTCTTGCTCCTAGGAGTTAAAAGTTAATATTAGGCATAGAACAGTGAGAGGTTAGAATCAGTAAGCTGAGGCAGGTGAAAGCAAGGGACTGACTGGGGTATGAGAGACCATGGTTCTTTTCTTAGCTCTGCCTCTGATGTGCTGAGTGATGCTGCATAAACCACATCTGCCCCTTGAAAACAGCATGTTTTACCTGTCTAGATTGACAGTTTGTAGGAGAGGATGCCTTTTCCCATTAGATATTAATGAAGGGTTCATATAAATGAATTTCATTCTAAAGTGTCTACTTTTTGTCTCCCCCTGAGAGAAGAGCAAGCTATTGCTAATATGTTTATCTCTGCCATTTGGGACTTCTCCTGGAAGCATCTGAAGGATGAAATAGGTAGGAAAATTTTGGCTCACATCAGCCTGATAACCTTGGACTCTGCTGCACTACCAACGACTAGCAGTGGTCAAGGCAGAATTGAACAACTTGGCCAGGACACAGACCCAGGAGGGCTGTGTTTGCTCATGGGTTGTCAGGCTCTACCTGGCTGTTTTTTGAAGAGCCTCAAAAAATAATTGTCAATACTACATCAATGTTATAGCTTTACTTACTTTATAAAAAGAGATGAATTGTCTGAAGAAGACAAAGTTAATATTTATGTTTTCTGTTTTCTCTTGCTGACTCTCATAAGGACCTGGAGATCACCTTGGCATTCTCACCATTGAATAAGAAGCAAAGTCATTGCAAGGTTAGTGACTTATACCAGAAGTTTTTCAGCTCCTATTGCAGATGTGCAACAGTTTGAACAGCTGCTGCATGTGCAGCTTGGTAATGTGACTCTGAATCAAGTGATACTGTTCCTTGGTGTTCCCAGGAGGTTTCCTGGTCCCTCCTCTTCTCTAGTGGAGCACTGGAATAGATGCAGCATGCTGAGGGGACTAGTGGAGCTTCCATCAACTTAAGAACAGACTGAACTGCCAGGAGCAGTATCTGCACAACTAAACCTTTTTAGGGCCAGAGAACAAAGCAAATCAGTGTTACTTAGCCTGTGGACCTCACACCTCTGGTAGTCAGTAAGGAAGCAGTAGGCAGTCCATGAAACAGACTCAGCAACCATAAAATGGATGCACACCTCCTTATATCAACAAACAGAAAAGATAAGGGGAAAATGCAGTTCCTAAATGAACACCTGAAGTTAAGCTTCATTATTTGTTTGGTTGTTTATGGAAACCATTGTGCCAGTACTTGTTTTTTCTTCTCCTCATAACACTGGGAGGATCCTTGCTGTTTGGGGGAAAAAAAAGTTGTGATGTTTTTTTGATTAAAGTGTAAAAAAACCTGAGAGAATGGACTTTAAAGATTGTTACCAGCTCTGCTTCTTTAATGACCCTGTATCCTCCTCTGTGATTTCTACTTCTGCTCTCTTCTTTATCATTTTTGCCACTACTTACAGTTCTCTTTCTTCCTGTTATTAAAAAAAAAAAAATGTTGTAGATGTAGCAAATACTCCCCATCAATGTTTAGATCAGAAAAAGGAGCTCTTCCATCTCTCAAACTGTGAGGATAATTTAGCTTGCTTTCTCTTATTTCTCTCTGTTCCATCTCCATTTCCCAAAATACTGTGCCTTTTCCCTGTAATTTGCCAGCTCTTTGAGCCCCAAGTTGCCTGCCCTCTTTGTGCCCCCAACACTTAAGATACTTCCCCACTTCCTTTCCAGTTGTTCCGTTCGTTCTTACATTTCCTTACTTCCCTGCCTCTGCCTTCCTTCCCACCCTTTTCTTCCACACAAAAAATACCTTTTCTGCTTTTAAAGTAATTAAATTAGCAGAGCTGATTGAAATCTAGGTGAAGTAATTCTCTGAGCACTGTGCTTTTCAATGGATGCATTACTCAATGCACATTAGCCAACCTCCTGTAGGCCTCAGTGAATGACAGAAATGAATATTTGATGAATATATTCAACAACAATAGCATTATTCAAACACTTTACTCAGTAAAGTACATTCAGCACTCTCAGAAGTTAATGGTGCATTCAGGTTACTCTGTTTGCTCAGCAGAACACGTGCCCAACCCCAAGAGGGAAAACCAAGTCACTGATACTTGCGAGGGGAATGGGGTGGGAAGCCTCTTCTGGTCATTTGTGCCTCTCGTGAGCAGGACAAAGTGTATGTGTATGTTGGTGGGGGGTGTTTAAATCCCATATAGAGAATAAATTATGTATGTGATGAGCAAGAGAGATTACTTGCTCTGTTTCCTGACTGGCAGATCTTGTTTTCATGCTTATCACTCATACTTCAGCTAGAAATGAGTAAAACAAATCAGCATATTTCTAATCTTTAGTTTTTGTTCAAACTGGTGTGTGCATGTGTGTATTGAGCAGAGGGTTGAAGTAAATCCAACCTCAAATCCCTGCTTTTCACTTCTTTCTCCATTCAATGTTTCCTTGAGCACTTGGTGCAAATGATCTATCTTCTACTGTTTCAGGCTCTCTAATGCCCCCTTTGTAATTTCCGGTAGACGCCAAGTCTCTCTTGTGGTCTTTATGTCTATTGTGCCAGAGATTCCCCCTTTAATGCTTTTGTAGCTTTTTTAAAACTTTGAGTCATTTCATTTTTAGCCTCAACATTGGACATTACCCTGACACAAATTGATGTCATCTACATTTCCCACAATCTACTCAGTTTCTTTAGCCAGCTTCCCTTCTTGACTCCCTTTGTTTCTTTCTGCACAAAATGAACCTCCTCCAGATGCTAAGGCTGAAGTCTCTCCATGGCTACAAGGATTCGGATCATACTTATCCCCTCTTGTCCTTAGGTTAGCCAGAATATAATTTTGCTAAAGCATCATGCCCTGACACTACTCAGCATCTGCTCCCATGTGTACTGCCACTTTTTGAAGTGTTACAAAACCTCCTACCATTGTCATATTTTTCCTACTGCCTAGCTGTGTGCTCACTAGATGGTTTGTCGATTTATGTTGCCTGAATCCCCACCTTGCTCTGAATTTCATACAGCCCACTTAATGTATTTTTCTCTAGCCTCAGCTAACTTGATCCCTCATTAGCCCGTGCCTGTGCTGTCCCATAAAGTCAATTTTCTCTTTGTTTACCTGTTGAGTAACTCCTTGCCTTTGAAGTCCGTTTCATTTTTTCCATTCCATATGTTCTTTGCAACGCTTCAGTGAATTAATTGTATTTTCAAAGGATGCAAAAGCATCAGTTAACGTCTATAGCAACAGTGGTGCATAAAGCAAACACAACCTTTCTAAAGCACAGTTGCAGCTCTTTTGAACAGGGGAGCTGTGCTAGTTACAACCCAAACATACTACAAAACAGGCTCTGTAGTCCTTTAGAGTTGAAGCTGAAGGTTGTTCTCTACACCCATTTCTCATTATCAAGTAAAGGCTGCAACTGGAAAAAACACAAAGTTCTGCAGACCTCTGGCTGCAGAAGCACTTCTGGCCACAAGACCTGCCCTGCAGTTCTTTAATAAATTTCAGCCTCTCTTCAACAGAGCACACAGAAACCATCATCAGTTTTGTGTGGAATCCCTGATGCCTCATTACCAAACTTCTAGGTACCAAAGTGTGCTGCTCTTTTTCAAATTAGCTTTGCAGGAATTTCATCCATTCAGTCTGCTGGCTGGTTAGAATTTGCCCTTGCTCAGGATCTGCTGGAGATTTTGGCCAAATTCTTGATCCCCATTTTCTTTGGTCAGGACTTCTTTTTCTCCTCCATACTGTTCCTCTCAATGTGGGATTAGCAAAGAAAGTGTAAAGTTGTTCTTTTCTAATTCCTCTTGCTGCTCAGTTAAGGAAGTAGCAGCTCAGGTTTGGAAAAAAGAGACCTTGAGGTAAATTTCTCAATCTATATTTAGATATATCCATGGCCTGATTTCTACCAGTGTTGGTTCCCACTGATTTTTGTGGTGACCCAGCATGTCTTTCATTTCTGTTCACCTGGAGGCTCAGAACTGGAGTAACTCTAACCATGGATTGATAGGTGAAATCAGGCTTTTTTTCATTAGAAGGGGATGATGCAGTTATAGTGGCCATCAGCAAAAGCCCCCTTGCTGTTGTATTTGTTTTCCATGGAATAACAAAATCCAGAATTCCCTCCAGTAGTCCTTGTGCACATCTTAAAGCCTTGGGAGAGGTCTCTTGAGGTTTTCCTTCAAATCTCCAGAGGACAGCTCATCCACAAGATGCACACACATGTGCTAACATTCACTCTTGCTCAGTGAGTGCTTTGTTTCCTTTCCTGTGATTTGTTACATAGTGGTGTCTTCATGTTTGCTGTTCAGCTCCTTTGAGACTGTTGTGACTGTGTTACTTATTTAGAAAGCATTAAAGCCCTGAAGCTCATGTCTTCAAAAATTTGATATAAACTTCTGCTTGAACTCTGTTTGCAGACGTGGAAGACAGAAATAGCTCTTTAATGAAAAAGTAACCACCCTGCCAAACATATTTAAAAGCATAGGAGCACATGTCTGAAAGGATATAAGCTGTTATCTTTTTTATCTGCAGCATCAAGGAGTAGCTTGGTAACCATTCTTTGCAGTATAAAGCAGGAATATATTAATTTCTGCAGCTGTCCCTCAGCTCCACAAGCTAGTGCTCAGCTCTAATGGTAGCAGTGCAGGAATATACTAATAACCTTGCTTCCCAGCGGAAGTCTGGCCATAGGCAGAGGTCATGAAGGGCTGAAGAACTGAGGGACAGCAAAAGAAGCACTGAGCTTTCCATCTGTGTTGAGCCTTACAGAATAACAAAATCATGGATGTCAAAAAGACCTCCAAGATCAAGTCCAACCTTTGACCAATGTCTCCCTTGTCAACAAGACCATGGCATTAAGTGCCCTGTCCAGCCGTTTCTTGAACACCTTGAGAGATGGTGACTCCACCGCCTCCCTGGGCAGTCCATACCAATGCCTGAAAACCTTTTCCATGAAGCTTTGTGATGCTGTGGCCTGATTACTACTCAAACTTGCCAGTAAATAAACTTGTTCATTACATGAGCAGTACTTGCAGCCACAGCAGTGTCACTGGGATTTGCGTGTGCCACTGCAGCACTAAGGGGTACATTTTCTCTCCTGCTAGGCAGAGTTTGCAGAAGCAGATGGGATGAGGACATTAAATGACAGAACACGAAGATCTGGAAACTTCTGATTTCCCCCCTCACCTCATGTCTCCCAGCCTCTCTGTGTTCTGGCAATACATCCACGTTTTGCCCTTACAGAACAAATGAGCTTGATACCCCCAAAGATCCACTCAGACCTGGAGATGGGGCCAGCTGCAAAGGTGACTGTACATTCTTGGTGGATACCTCAGGTCTTCTTTTCACTTTGATGAATCTCACTGCCAGTGGCTCCTTAGGCAGCTCTTCCAAAAGAAACATTCCAGAGTTAGGAGAGGGAAAGACTTGTGCGGATAAGAAACTATAACACACGTGTTTTGGAATAATGGTAAAAAATACAACAAATAAAACCCAATTAAGCAGGAAAAGACTTAAAATATCACACAAGTTTACCCAGAAGTTAGACCACAGACGAAAAGAAATCCATTTGCATTTTTGTAGTCAACTTATTATGGGACACTTGGCTCCTATGCATAAATTTGAAAGTGAAATATGACCCGACTGTGTGTAGTATTTGCATAACTGACAGGGCAAAGTTGAGCGTACTTCAGTGGCAGTGTCAGCCTGAACTTGCCAGAGAAAGCCCTTCCTGACAGTCGTGAGACCCTTGGGGAGAACAGGCATGTTTCTCACACAGAACAGCTTAACAGAATGATTAGACTTCAGCCTAATTGACAATATGCATTTGAACAGCAAATAAACTTTGTTCAATAGCCTCAGAATGTATCAGATTTATTAAATTAGCAGAAATAAGAACAGCTTGTTCTTACTTAAATGCTTAATAATATTAAATTACTTCTAAATGCTTAATAATTTTAAATTGTTTCAGCTACTGGTTATATTTCATGTTGAATGAATGTCTCACTTGTCTTCACCCAAGAGGAAGCATCTCTCTGATCTTGTGTTTTTTTGATACAGCATTTCCTTCTTTCCTTGAAGAGAAAAATGAGCTGGGCATTCCTACGTGATCTGCTGAGTGGAGTGAATAAATACTCAACAGGAATTGGAAGAATTTGGGTAGCTGTTGTGTTCATGTTCCGCTTACTGGTTTATGTTGCTGCTGCAGAAAACATCTGGAAACATGAACATGATGAATTTGAGTGCAACATCAAGCAGCCTGGTTGTGAAAATGTCTGCTTTGACCATTTTTTCCCTGTCTCTCACATCAGACTTTGGGCTTTGCAATTAATCATGGTCTCTACCCCTTCACTCTTGGTTGTCTTTCATGTTGCTTACAGAGAGAAACACCACAACCAGAAACCTTACAAAAATCCAGGAAAAATAGATGGTGGATTACTGTGCACTTACCTAATCAGCCTCATTTTAAAAACAGGACTGGAAACAGTTTTTCTTGTTCTGTTTTATAAATTGTACAACGGATTCAAAATACCTCATCTTGTGAAATGTGACATAAAACCATGTCCCAATACTGTAGACTGTTATATTTCCAAACCCACAGAGAAGATGATTTTCCTCTATTTTCTGGTGGCAACTTCATGCCTGTGCATTGTATTAAATCTAAGTGAACTGAGTTACCTGATTTTCAAATACTCCAAAAAATGTTATCTGAAGAGACACATGAAGAAACAGCAAGGCTCAAAAAGCGAATCAGAACTCATCAGGTGCAACAGAGCAGCAGCTGCAGGACAACTCCACAACAGCTCATCATCTTGGCCTCTGAATATGCAAGATGAACATGAAAAACATTCCCCGCTGACTTGAAAGAAGGCTGGAGACCACCCTCCCATTACACAAGCTGTTTCTGACAAATTGCTTTTCCAATCAGTGCTTTGCAGAACTATCCTTTGAAAGGATAGTTACATTGGAAATGCTGTTTCTCTATTAGTTCTCCATTACTTGAGCTGATAAATTCAGTTACATTATGTATGTTGTACATAGAATCATTGAGACTTTTTCATGTTGAAACAAGAAATGTAGAAGTCTGAGAATTCCATGAAGCTTTAATATAAACACAGATGCTTATGATAAATCATGCAGAAACAATTGCTCAAACAGTTGTGTACTGAGTATTACACAGAATTGTTTTGGTACAAGCAAAAAGAGGCTTTTTATATGCAGAGATAGTAAGAACCTGGGATTGATTAAGACAAACAGCAAGGGGGTGTACAGGATTTGTCAGGTGGGTGGATCAGATCTGATAACTGCTGGAATGGCAACAGGGAAGTTCTGGCATAGAGTCATTGCTGGTGCCTTGAAGTGAGCTGGATAGGCATGAGTCCATTCCACTGGACTACTTTAAAACATCTCAAAAAGAAAAAAAAAAAAAAAAGAAAAGAAAAAACTAAGAAGAGGTAGACACATCTCGTTTAGCACGTGTGATAAAGACAGATTTGGTTATTGAGCTGTTTGTGGAGCACCTTCTTCTGGAATTACTTGAGCCCTTACAGTTGTTAGAGTATTAATCATCAAAAAGCATCCTTTAAGAAAGGCACTTGCTCAAACTTGTGCAAGCAGCATGTACCAGGGTGTAGAGTTAACTCCTGGTCACCTGCACTGACCAGCTCCCATGTCATTAGACTTCTGCTCTGTGGTAGTGGCGTTTAAGGGAACAGATCATTCCCACTTCCCTAAGATCCAAATAGAGAAATGCAGACTGCACAATATGGAAGAACAGTAACCAGCAGTCCCTAGTATTAAGTAGCCTAGAATCTGGTCCCTTTAGTAAAGCTGAAAATATGCTACTCCTTCAGTAGATACCTCTGCTGTGGAAGAACACATGCAAACTAAAAATATGAAAAGCCTCCAGCAGAAACAAAGTAAAAAATCATCTATTCCCTCCCCCAAATTTCAAAGTATCTCTTTCTTAAACACCACACACCTCAGCTCTTTGTTATGTGCGTGGTTTGGGCTAACAAGAAAGGGACAGAAATTAGCTAAGACATGTCTCCTGTTGAACACAGGCTTCTAAGACAATGGAAAGTAGTGCCTTAAAAAACTTCCCTCTGGGTAGTGTTCTCTTTCTGCTGCTGGAATGAAAGAGCTTTGGACATACACTGGTACTGAGCCTGATCAAAATGCACTGTTTAGAGAAAAACACCAACTGAAGTGGAGCTGCCTGAATGCTGAACTAATTTTATTGTTCATGCCAGGATAAGAAGAAACAGTAGCAAAAGTAGGTTGACTATTTTTTTTCACTCAGGTCCCCTCAGCCCCTCAGCTTTGGTTACAAAGCATTGCATTTACTGAGTAGCACTTAGAGAGCGAATATTAGCAACTAATGAACAAGCTATCAACTTCTGATTTTCAAGGTGGGGTTTGTTGTTTGTTTTTTTTATTTTCCCCTAAAATAAACCTACTTTTATAAAATATGGAAAGACATTTGCTGCTGCTGAATTTAGCAGCAACAGCAGTCTCTCAGATACCAGGTTGTGGACAGTTAAAGCTTGAGTGATGCTGAATCAGTGCTTATATAGAGATGGGGCACTTCATACAATTCAGAATGTTTTCTGTTAAACCCCAGCACACAGAATGTGCCTCATGACAGAAAAGCAGTTGGAAAGTCTTTTGCAGCTACTGGACAAAATCCACCAAAGAGTGCCTGAAGCAAATCCACCACCCATGAACCCTGTGAAACTGTGACTGCCACAGCTCAAGTAACTGAGAACAAACCCCAAAATTATCCTGGCCAATCTGGACCCTCATGCCTCATTTTGTTCAGACAAGGGCAACACTGTCAAGGAAAAAAATGTTACTGAAGTATCTGGGTTTTAACAACAGGACAGATTTTTAAGAGCATATTAATGAAAAAATATTTATTCATTGTTTTAAAGTAGAGTTTATTTGAGAGAAAATGAAGAGAAGCAAACACAGTTTAGCCAACACAGGTTTCTGATAAAATTAGTGCATTAGATGCTCTCTAATAAAAAAGTATATTAAGTCAGGGCTTGAAGAGTTTTAGAGCACCCCCTAAAGCTCTGTATCTGGTCAGAGATTACCACTTAGACAAAAAATTTTCCCATCAAACAAGAACTCTAATTCTTTGGAATGTATATTCAAAGTTTTATTTTTAATTCTATCTTCCAACAGCCACAAAATGATAAATAAAAGTCCAAAATCAATGTTTTGAGTCTCAGAGGATACTTCAGTTTTGACAAAGTCAGTACCTTAAATGAGAAATAGTCTGAAAAATTATTATAGACCAACTCCACGTAACCTGACTCACTCGCAGCAAATTGCCAAGTAGCCTTCACATCATGTGCTGCAATATCTGAGTGTTTGACAGGGCTACTAATAAAAACGAAATGAGCATCACTTAACCTGAAAGAACAGAAACAAATTCATCTGCTTTCTGAACTCTTGCTCTTGGCAACTACTTTGTCTTTTACCGGCTCCTTCCCTTTCCCCACTTCTATACACCTTTGTTCTCCAGTTTAAGTTTCACTCATCCATGCACCCCTGAAGGCATTTGCTGTTACATTTTTGGTTCAAATGAGTTTACACATTTGGTCCCTAAATTTCTGAGTCACTCAGACAACATTTTAAAAAATTGAACTCAAGTGCTACGTTCCCCAAGGATTTAAGCAATTGATAGGAAGCTGATCTGAGCCCATACTGTAATGGAGAACTAACATAATCACTGCATACACATTAATACAAAAATATTTACCTCATTCGTATTTCAAAACATCCCTGCAAACATCTAAAGATCTGTGTCTCACACAGACTCATTTTCTTTAAAATCCAAGTAAGCTTCTTGCCTTGGGACAGAAAAGGTTTGAAAAAAAGAGACAGACAAAGTATTTCCCTATTTGCTGATAATTTCTTCCCTCTACTCCCTTCTCCAGTACCAGTGGCCCCATTTCCCACCCCTTTAATTGTATCATCTCCATACCAAGGCTCTAGGCAGGGCAGAGCAGGGCATGAGCAGGAGCTTCTCCAGCTCGGGGACCTAAACCCTAGCATAGCCTGTCCCTGCCCCTGTCCTGCCCTCCTCTGCACAGGTGGGAGCCCCACCCAACTAATTCTTTGGCACAGAAACTAATTGCAACAATTAGCCAACTACTTTCCCCTCACCTGACCCAACAACTGATTCCAGTGTACAAGCATTGCTCACTTACTATTCAACATCCATAGACCAAATGCCCCAGCATAATGCTCTAGAAGCCACAGTCTTCCCATCCCGCTGAGAAGGACCACCCTGAAACACGTGCGGACAAACCCACTACTCTTATTTACACTGAATAAGGGCTCAGATAACAGCAGATTTTGTCATGAACAGTTGAGCACCAGAGAGGCTGTCAGTTTAAAGCTGTCTTTCACAATAGTCCATGCTCTGCAGACTCCTCAATTTGGTTGCTTCCCCATCAGCAACACCTGCTGCTTTAGTCAGCACATTCCTGATGGCAACAAGGGGCTTCAAAGAAAGTGTCTTTGCTTGAATGCTCCACAGTAAATGGGTAACAATTCTGGAAAGCAGAGACCCAGAGGAAGGAGAAAGAAAAGGCAGAAGACAGAGAAGGACTGAGCAGTGGGGCTGACAGCACCTTTGGAACACCCTGCAGGCTGAAGTGCTGCTGGTACAGCTGGGCTCAGCCACCTCGGAGCCCCATCCCACGCAGCAGCCCAGAGAAGCCCATCCAGGCATGCTACGACTGCTAGGGTAGGAGATTTTCTGTATCATCCAAGGTAAACATCTAAATGGAAACACCTAATTTATTTCCTTGGGAGCTTCTGTAGGTGACTTTACAAACCAGAGTGCCCACTGCAGTCTGTGACATTTTAAATCAGACCCTGCCTTTGGTACCCCATTTTAAGTTCAAAATACCTCTTGTTTGTTTTTTAGAAGGGAAATAACAAACGCCATACTAGCTTACCTGTTAGACAGGCTGTCAGTAACCACCTAAAAGGGAGTGTGCCAGGGAACGTACTAAATATATGGGTATAGCACCTGCTTTAATTGCATTGATTGGATGAGACAATATTAAATTTTATTCTCAGAAATTCAGATCCAAATCAGAAATTACTTCCTGGATATTTATGACATTGGATTTTTTTAATCCTCTTCTCCTTTTTAAAATAGCACTCTAGTATAGCACTGTGTAGCTCAATACTTGTATGCTATTCTCAGTCCAAGAACTGCAAATGACACAGTATCAATCATCGGGAATGTTGAAACTATTCAACTGACACAACACAAACATTCTTCTAAAGACTAACAGTAGCGAGGTCTGTAGACAGTGCCTGAAGTGGTTAGGTACGGCTGAAAACAAGAGAATTCAGGCGAGCTTTGAGGATCCTCTCCAGAGGATCTCTGCCCTCTTCTCCCCTGCAGAAGCTCCCTCTACAATCACCGTGGCTGGTATCCAACAGCAGCTCCATCCAGGGGGACCAGCAGCCTCTGGCAGGTAGAAAATGGCACCAGGTACTTGTAATGATTATAATGATCACTCTTAAGAGTCAAAATGCAAGGGTTTGTTTTGGTTTTATCATTCTCAGCCTGCACCTTTGATTTGCTAATGTGGCATAATTATGAGTTTGGTCACTTGGGAGGGATGGGAAGTGAGAGGAGGTGACGGGCTCTGTTCAAATGGAAGCACAGGCTTTATGCGAAGGTAAGCAATTTAGCACCATGTAGCAAACCAAGGGCTGTGCCCGAGGTGAAATGTTGTTGCCTTTCCGCTGTTTCACACATAATCCTCACTCTCGCAACAAGTCACTTCATTTGATTGTAGGAAGGTGCCCTCTGCACTGATATTCAGGAAAACTGTCAGAGATTCCAGGTGAATAGCTTACGAGCAATCAAGTGTAGCATTTAATGCAAAGCTTTACACAGCAAGACAAGTTTATAGAAAAAAAAAATCAAGCCAATCTCACCCAAGATAAAGACTGTTTTATATTACTGAAGGTAGGTCACATCCAGTAACGAGAATAATCCAAGGGAAGTTTTTGGTACCACACAATCCAGCTGGCTGAGTCAAACGTAACCATGCATGAAAACCAACCGAAGATTCCTGGGTACTGACAGCTCCCACCAATGCGTTCATACTTTTGGTTACTCAACAAATGGGATAGCTGTCGTTTCAGTTAGCAGCATACAGAGGAATTGCTCCAGTCCCGGGCACTACAAGCAGCACCGCTTCTGAGGCTCGTTCCAGTGTGGAAAAGAGAGGTTGTGAGAGTGGTGCCACGTACAGTCAGCGAGAGGCAGAGGAGCGCAAAGGGAGCCTATGCCACCAACAGAGCACAACCACCGAGTTTGTCTGTAAGATCACAATCTCACTTCCCTTTCAGAAAGTGCCTTGTTTATTTAGTTTTTAATGGTATGGCATAAGGACTCGTGTATTTTATAGATAGATACCAAACTGGTATTATCAAAATAAACCCATCTGTTTTAAAAACCCACTATTTACAAAAACGGTTTCTGAAGTTTTTTTGTTTTGTTTTGTTTTTTTAACAAAAATTAAACTATACACCAATCTAAGTTACAGAAACAAAAATAACCTTTATAAGATCACATGTATAAAACAAGAAATGAAATGTGTTTTTATTTAAGGCAATACTGGGCTACTTCACAAATCACCACCTCAAATATATACACTGCTCCACACTACTAATTTTCTATCACATTCACAACAGATTCTTTAATACCAAATATTGTTTTAAATCTTCAATGTAGCAAACTATTTTTATTCACATTTCCATTTTTATTATGGAATCATAAATGCTTTGTATCCAATTAAAAGCAATGAAAAATGTAGCTATAAGAAAACTATTATATTTATGTGTTAACTACATATGAATATCATCCATAGATACTGGATGTTAAAATTTACAAAAATGAGAGTGTGTCAGTACGTTTAACCTATGAAACGTGATCTTATCCAGCTTTTCTTCTGTAAATAAATGTTTTATGCAAAATAAACTGGATATGGCAGACTTAGCTAGCTTTAGTTCAAAAGTTCTTAATTTAAAATGATTAAAGGACAGTTTTAAAAACTTGCTCACTTAGTTACAAATTAAAATTCCGAATATAAATGTGTCATTTAATAGTTTAGACTTACAGACTGCTGGTGGCAGCAAATGATTTACAATAATAAATATATACAAAAAAATGTATCTACAAATAAAGAAAACTGTTATACATGAGAAGTAACCTGGTGAAAGATACCAATCACAGACAACTCACAAAGATTTAGTTTATGGAAAGGACAATCTGATAGAAAGTTGAGGTCTTGATCAAGTATTTACAAAACTGAAGCAATTACTCTGTTCTTCAAGTCCCATAGGGATAAAAACAAATAAGACATTTACATGACTCATGTCATGTTTTTTGCTAGATTAAATCACTTCAAAATAAAAGAGCTCCACAGTTACTAGCATGCTTGATGGCTCCCTATTCAAAATAAATTCTATTACAGGTCACAGTTAAACACATTAGGTTTTCAGTATTTTGATTCCCCTTCCTCAGTACCCAAAACAATTACTTTTGCAGCTATAACCTCTGGGTTATCCTCCCAACGTCCTTCGAGCTTTCTCAAACTGACAACAGGTTTCATTTCCTGAAGCTGCTTCAACACACGTTCAGTGCAGTCTTTGAGAGTTTTGTCTAACACTATCTTTACATTATCACCACATGGAAGCCGTGATGGGTTGGCAAACGGGACAAGGGTTTCAGTTTCAGAACACGACCAAGTGACGTTATCACTTGCTATGGGGGCCTTCTCACTGGCTTTCCGCGAGTTCGAATGGGATCCTTTTTTGGTTCCGCTGCTATGGTATTCTCTTTCAGAGTTTTTCTTTTGCTTCACAGCAGATTCTTCAAGGAACTTGAGGAATGACACTTCAAAACCCATTGGCTTGAATGAGCTCCAGTCAAAAGCCGCAGGTTGCTCTTCAGCCGTTTGAATGGCGACAGCAGTCTCTTCCTCCTTGTGCAGGCTACTCACGTCACTGAGCAGTGCTTCCTCTGTTTTCTCAGCTCTCTTTCTCTTACTCTGAGATACATTCTTTTCTTTATTTGCTCTTTTCAGGTTGTTTGATTTTTGCTTCTCTGAGGGGCAGGAGCTGGTCTCCTGCAAGTCACTATTTACACTGGAAGAGATTTTTGCTTGATTTTCAGCAGTTGAACAATCCTCATTAATTAGTTTAGTAATGAATAGTTCTGTCAGTTCATCCACTTCATCCTTCTCACCTTTTTCAGTTTCCTTTTGTGGTAAGGTAGTTGTGCTTGGATCATTATTGCTTGCTATCAGACTTGGTTCAGGCTCTTTCACATCAGTCTTTTCATCAGTTTCCTCCTGCTCACAAGAGGCTTCCTTTACTTGGGAGACAGAGTGTTTTTTAGATACAATAAGAAGACTCCTGTGTTGGGAAGTAAAAGCTTTGGACAGTTTGTGACATTTATAATGCCTTATTATGTTACTTTCACTTGTGACTACGGACGAACATCCCTTTATCATACATGGATACTGAGTTATGAACCTGCTTGTACATTCCGATAAGGCGTCATTTCTGGCCTTTATTAAATACACGTACTTGCCGCGTTTCAGTGAATAAGTCTTATTTTCCTGAACCTGTATTCCTTTTGAGTTCTTGTTTTCCAGGTTCATGTTTTTCTTTCGTTTTGTTTTCACTGACAGCCTGTTACCTTCTTTTCCTGACCTGTTTTTGAGTCCTCTCTGTTTAGACTTCAATGGTTTCTCCTGATTTGCTTTGCTTGAAATGTTTTCCTGGCCTGGTGTCAGTCTCCTGGGTCTTATTAGATGATCTTTATGCCTGTCATTGTGTTTGTTAAAAATATGCCTCAAGAGGTTAGACCTAGTAGCATAAATACGGTCACAGCCTTCACAGTCACACTTGAACATGCCATCATCTTCTGCTTTGTTCGGCTTTATCTTAACACTGTGATCCGTTTCAAGATGCACAACATAGTTAAGATATGCTGTAAACGAAGACTTACACTGAGACTGGTCACAAAAAAACCTTCCCACCTCTGGGGCTGATTTCATGTTTCCAATTTGCTCTGGGGTCATGTCATGAAGCTTCATATAATGCTGTATCAAGCTGGTAACTTCCTGGAAGATGCGAGAGCAGTCACTCACCTCACACCTGAACTCTCTGACAGCAGGTTTGGTTTCCACCTCCTCATGCTCCTCTTTGCCTTGCTCATTCTCCTCCTCCACTTCAGCAGAGAAGGCAGGGAGGTCTGATTTGTGCACAGCTTGGTAATGAAGAATTAGGTTTTGCTGTATTGTGAAAGCTGCAAAGCAGCCCTGATGGACGCACCGGTATGGTCTGTAAGGGCTGTATCTAGTGGGAAACTCCAGAGATTTTGTTACAGGCTTCCTACCATTCCTCTCCTCTTTCTCCTTCCTGTGCTTCCTAACCTTGCGTATTTTGGCTTGCTCCTGCATACTATCAAAAGATGCTGCATTATGCTGCTCTAGTGGAACAGAAACCACCTGGGGAGGTTTTTCCAGTCTTTCAGGAATATTATTTTCTGGTAGAAGTTTTTCCAATACTTTTACAGGCTCTACAACTTCCTTTGTCTGAGTTTCTTTGACCAATGGAGCTACAGTTTTGTTTTCTATTACCAGTGTCTGCACAGTTTTTATTTCAGCAGGTTGTGGGGCTGTGTTTACAGTTTCATTTTGAGATCTTCTGCCATAAGGCCTCTTAATTTTTAATTTTACCATCTCCTCTGTCGTAAAATGATGTACAAGCTGACAGTGTGCTCGGAGATTAGAGTTTCTTGTGAATGTTTTTGGACAGGTAGCTACAACACATTTGAATGGGGCATACTTCAGTTGATGTTTCTTTATTTCTAGTATCATTTCTGCAGTGTACTGATGGATCTTGCCATAGTGCTTAAATAATGCATCTTTTGTCATAGCACTGTAATTGCAGCCGGGATTCTGACATACAAAAGGTTTATTAACTCTGTCACTAAACTGAATGTTACTTGCCTCTGGAGAGAGCTGGATGGGGGGTTTATTTTCAACTGATACAACAGGAATTGATGGTGCTAGCTTATCTACTGGAGGACACTGAGAAACAGTCTCAGAGATGGGAATGGGAGAATCATCTTCTAGCTTCAGTTTTTGCAAGCCTTCCAAAATTTCTGACATTTGAGTATCATCCTTCTGAGAGGTCTCAGATTGAGCAGAGCTACCCTTTGCAGCAGTCACATTGCCTGTGTGCACAGCAAACTGTGTAGAAGTGGGTAGTTTTACATTGTGTGCAGAACTTTCTGAAGCAGCCTGTGCATGATTTACTTGCAAGTTCTGTCCTGAAGCAGCAACAGGATCCTGAATTTCAGTTTTCACCTCAAGTATCTGTGAATTCATAGCAGTTTTAATTATTTCCAGGGTTTTTTCAAAGTTCTGCATAACACTGTCTTGTGAAATCTGTTCTTCCGAATTTGCCTGCACACAAGAATTTACAGCCATCATTTGAGAATCCCCATTTTCAGTTTTTACTGTTAAAGGGGGCAGAACTGCATGAGCCTCAAGATTTGTTTTGAAATTATCTTTGATACTGGCCATGAATAACTGATTGTCAACATTATTGAGTTTCTGCGTAAGGTTTTCCACTACTGCTTGAGAGCCACAATTTGCCAGCAAGCTGGACTGAAAACTTTCTCCCTGTATTTGCATGTTTCCTTCAGCGCTTTTGGTTAAAAGTCCCATCACTGTTGCACTATTTACTGCTACTTTCTGCGACGTATTGGGCACAAGCAGGGGTGTAGGTGTTTTTCTCTTCCTCTTTGAAGAGCTGGTTCCCTTCTTATTCAAGTTGCTTGATCCTGAATTCTTGGGACTACTTATAACTGAAACTCGAGAACTGTTCCCTGCAAAGTTTTGCGCTGCTGCAACAGTGTTAGAATATGAGCTAGGACACAAGCCATTTTCAATGGTCTTTAGCATTAAGTCCTCTGTTGCAAAAACAGGCAAACTCTTGCATTCGTTTAGTGGAGGAATTTTGGCATTGAGGGTCCTGTTTTGGTCTGTCAGCAGGGTACTGGGGTTACAGACTGTCTGCAGCAAAGGGGGTGCGGCCGAGCTGGGGAGAACAGCTGCGTTTATCTGAGTTGTACCAGAGACACAACTTGTAACCACACGTGGAAGTACTTCTGGGTTATCAAAGCTACCTGGGATGCCTGCAGTTTCCAAGGCTTGTTTTATAATTTGATTACCTTCCTCATTCCCACTGTTATTAAAATTAGTCACATTGGCCCGTGGAAGCATAGTCTGCAGTGTGGAACGATTTTCAGCTGCAAGTAACTGGAGGAACGATGGATCTTTAAAACAGGTCTCTGGATTGAAGGTAGACTCCTGGGATTGTTGCAAGTTTAATGAATTTGAAGAAAGAATCATACTGGCAAGCAAAGATTGTCCATTAGCCTGCAGAGCTTCTGGAGAAATTTCTGATCCTTCAAGAGGCTTACAATAAGACCTCTTAGATAAGTGGCCACCAAGTGATCTAGGATTAGTAAAAACTCTGAAACATCTGCTACAAATAAATTTGCCATCTCTAATTATTGCTGGCCACTTTGCCCGCTTGTTATGTTTTGGTTTCCTTTCTTTCCCATTTGAGCCCCTGCCACGATCTTTTTTCACCTTTTCTGAAGCTGGATGTTGAGGACTAGTTTCACTGAAGCTATTTTCATTATTGAGTTGTGAGGGAAATATTTGATCAACACTTTCCTCTTTTGGGAAGGCAGAACTAGTGTTTCCTTCTAGTTGCAAAGAAAAGCTATTTGTGTTATTTTCCAGTTGTGAGAAGACTGAATTTGGAGGATTCTCTGCTGATGAAGGAAAGAGAGACATTGGACCATTTTCCGCAGGCAAAGGAAGAAAAGGATCTGAACCACCATCAATATTCAGAGGCATAACTGTTTTTGCCAGATCGTCCAACTGGGAAGGTAAGGTTGCAGCAGACAAATTTTCCATTTGTGAACATAAAACACTCTCAGGCTCACTTTTAATACGAGTAGACAAATTTGGATTTATGACACTTTCCACTATAGGCAACATAGGATTCGCCAAATTTTCCAGGTGGGTTGGGAAAAGAGTACTTGAGACATGCTGCACTTGACTGGAGCAGGTGGGATTCAAATTTGATTTGTTCTGTGCAGTAAAAGCAGCACCACTGGGATTGCCCACTTGTGATGGCATAAGATATACAATCTTCCCATCATTCGGCACATTTTGCAGATTGCTGGATTTTCGTGGTTTCTTATTTTTACGCTGCATTTTAAAAGCAGCATATTCATCAGGGTGTGCTGCCTTCATGTGTTTGCCAATGCTCTGTGATGAATTGTACGTTCGAGTACACCCCTCAACCTGACAATTAAATTTCTGAATTGGGGCTGCTGGTGACACAGCTGGAACTAAAGAGCTATTTATGTTAGGCTGTGATGGAATAAACGTAATACTTTCTAAAGTTTTTAAAGGCAGGTTATATAGATTAGCTGCAGCTTTAATACTGTCTTCAATTTCAAGTTTGGAAATGGGTACACCATTTCGATACCCTGTCTGATTCTGCACGCTGAATGGATTTACAATGCTTACTTGTCTTTCTAAGCTTTTTGATTCAAGGGCTTCTGGTTTTAATGCGTCTGAGGTCACAGAAACAGTCTGAATATTCTGAGTCTGACTGAGACAGCCTTCTTCCTTTCTCTCTTGGAAAACTGGAAGATGAGAGTCAACTGATGGGTACAACTGCTGGACTCCAGGTTTTGTAGTATCTACTTTACTGGCAGGGGCAGCCAATTTACCTCTTTTTACGAAGTTCTCTCGGATCTTCTGGTTAACAACAGACAGCTTAATGCTGCCTGCTGGAACTGTTTCTTCTGTCTTTATTGAACCCATAGGAGACTGCTCTGAACCAGCATTAGGCAAGGAATTGCTTTGCTGCAGTACACTCACCGACACATTTACACTTTCATTCCCTACTGGTTCTGCTTTGATTTGGTTCCAAACGTTTTCTCCTTCAATGAAACTACTTCGGTTTTCAGCTGGAGGAGATGTCATTTCCTCTTTAACTGCAACTCCATCAGAACTCTCATTAGCTTTAGAAGGCTGACTAAGATCAGCTTGATTAGTTTGGTTTTCAGGCTGCTCTTCTTTCTCAGGCTGCTTGTTGTGATCCTCAACATGCTTTTCCAGTTCATTCTGTGAGCGATACACCTTCCCACAGCCTGTGACTCTGCAGGTATAGGTATTATAGTGTTGTGCTTCATGATCATAGAGTAGATAGGCTTCAGAAAACACTCTGCCACATTTGGGAAACATACACTTAGCTCTGAAGACTTGATGCTCTCTCCTATGGGTCAGCAGCTCAGCGTAACTGTTAAAGCCAGCCTTACATTTCATCTGTATGCAGATATAAGGCTTGCTGCCACAGTGCATTTGTAAATGATCATTCAGGTGAGTAACACTTACAAAATGTCGTCTACAGTACTGGCAAATCACTTTTTTACTCTGCATTTCAAGAAAACGTTTAGCTTCTTCATTATCTTTATGGCCCTTTGCGTGTGCTATTAGATTTTTAAAGTATTTAAAGCCTTTTTTACAAAGTGTTACAGGGCAGGTGAATTCATTAACTGGGGGTGGCTTTTGAGCTGGCACTATCTCTGGTATGTAAGGTTTATCTTTGTCATCATTTTCATCATCTGAGCCATCGTTATCATTAAACACAATGAAGTCTGTTGAATAGAGACTGTTCTTCTTAATGGGTCGCTGCTCCTGTTTGGATATAGAATTAGTTTTCTGATTCTCATTGGCAGTTGCTATTTTAGGAGGTCTTCCCAGTCTCCTCAGTGGTTTCATAGCAGCCAATCTCTCTTTGCTAGATTTTTTCACATGCAAAGTTACATGGGGAACAAAGTTTTCTTTAGAATTAAAATTTTGGGCACAAATAGGGCAACTGTAAATTCCATCTTTATAATGTTTTTGTGCATGTCTAACTATTCTATGACCTAGGAATTCCTTGTCACATAACACACAATACTGCATGTAAGCTTGCCAGTTCCTAAATCTAGCTGATATGAACCCCCTCTCTCTGAGTTTTTTGATTTCTCTCTTTTTCTGCTTTTCATCTCTGATACCCCTAAGAAGGCTGGTAGCCTCATCAATGCCAGCAAGCCCATTCAGAGAAGTTTCTTTACTATCTTCTTGGCCATCCTCAACCTTCTCATAAACTTCACTATCGTTTAGTTCGTCTATGGATGACACGATGGATGCCTCCTCTCCCATAAGTGCCAGACACTGACGCTTTAGAGTTTTCCAGTCCCAGAACTCTGGATCAAAAGGCCACTGAGTTTTCAGTACAAGTAAGAGCTCACAGCGCAAAGAATTTGGTATTGGAAGATTCTCTTCATCATACTTCTGGTCAGGCTGATTATATAGCATTTCAACAGCATAATACGCATCCACAGTGGGTTCCAGAAGAAATTCACTCAGCTGACAAGCACGTTTCACCTCCAAGTCATCTGGAAGTAAGCAGGAGATAGTCTTGCAAATAGATATCTTGACATCTGCATTTTCACTGGATTCCAAGCGCAATGCTTTCACACACAGTTCAATGCAGGTTGCAAGTCCAGCACCATCAATCTGTAAAGCAAGACTAATTTTAGTAAGTCACCTTACCTCTTTTTATACTTTTAAATAGAAGATGTCATTATTCAATCCTAACCATCAGAAAAAATGCACCTGGGGTTCACAGTAATACTTTTTACCTCAAGAAACACTATGGATTGTCTTCGTTAATGCTATTCCTTAAGTTGCAAAATTTGCCTTCATGCTACTAAAAAAATGTGGAGGTTTACATAAACTAAAAGACAAACGAATTGTATGTTCTGTCTAGTTTGAGGACTTTGGGACTGTATGTTAGAAGTCTTCTGTTTATATTAGAGCAATATTGAGCCTTTTCCTTGGAATAATGTCTGTCAGTTGTGCCACAGGTATTCAAGATGAGCTTCTATGAAACATCAACTTAACACTGGGTAGAATTCAAACAGTAAAAATTGCTGCAGTTTAAGAAAAACACGTGATCTTCAGAAATATCTATAATTTGGAGATCACTTAAGGTAAAAGTTTTATTTTTTTAAAATTATGCCTCTTCAAAGTCAACTGACCTAACTGAATACATGGCTTCAGTCCAACTGACAGCAGTACGTATAGTTAAGTTTTGTTAAAATGATGTTTTTTAGAACATCATTTGAATGTTCTAAAGGTCATATGGTCTTTACTCATTCATACCCTAAGGCAACACCATCTACATTTACATTGACTTTACAAGCTCTTTATGCTGCCAGGGATGCACAAGAGAAGCTGTGGCATACATGAGAATAAAGTTCAGCAAATTTATGAAGGTACAAGTCTACTACCTACATGGTTTCCAATTTCTGCCAACAAGTAAATGATCAAATGCTCACTGGAGAAAAATCAATATGGGATGGAGCAGGCAGAGATCTTAATATCACAAGACTCTGTGAAACTTATTTTCTTCCCCCTCTCTAATTCCAATTTATTTCATGTCTTTCAGGGGGAAAAAAAATCTTTAAATTTAGAAGCCCATGATTAGCAATACCAGAACACTGAAAAACGAAAACAGGAATTTTTATGCTTAGAATTAATCCTGACTTACAGAAATGTTCGTAAGAGCTCAATTTAGCTATTGATATTAAATACTGCAACTACTAAAGAAACTAAGAAAATTAGATGACAAGGTTAGCCGAGAAAGATAAGCAGGGTTTTAATACAACATTGGATCTAAGCCCACAAATGACAAGTATTCATTTATCAAATAAACTGCATTCATAAGTGGCAATTCAAAACTTTTTTTTTTTTTTGTAGTTTTGGGGTTTTTTTTGTATAGTTTCTTCTCTTCATTCTAAATTTCCTGTCATTTTCCCTTACTAATATATTATTATACACCCTTCCATTTCCTTTCCTCTTAAGCTTGTCCTCTCCATTTTCTGTAATTTTTGAAATACAGGAAACAATGGCAAGGAATGTTAGGGCCTGCTTATAGAAAATACCACATTTCGAGGACACGGGCAAACCTAGAGGCTATAACCTCATCTTTAGTGTTTTCTTCATCTCAGCTGTGGCATCCAGCTTTTCTGTTTAACCCCACTCTTTTTTTCCAAAGGAACAGAAGTTTTAATGATTCAAAATTAATCAACTTATCATTTACCTGCAGAAAGAAGTTGCTATGGCCTCTCCTAAAACCAATTAGGATTGTCCCAAAACTGATGCTGCACAGAAAGACAGGATGTCCAAGAAGCTTTCATAAATTTTCCTGATTACAATTCCATTGAAAGTGCCAAAAATATTCTTTCAGGAGTATCCTTACCTCTGAATTAATTACTTTAATCAGGAAGAAAATGTGATAAACAGTCTTAGTTAACACAGAAAGTTGACGACATCTCTCTAGATACACTTGAATAGAAGGCTCTACCCTTTGCTGCAGTTTACTCCAGAAAAGAGTCAGTTCCCTAGAACAAGAGAACAATATTTCAGGGCCATCAATGCAACCACTATTCTGATCACAAGAAATGCAAGGCTAAGAACAGTTTCCATTTTGTCTTTGGGAAAGGAAAAATTCTGAAATTTATTCACACCTTATCTTTTATTAAAATACTCTACCTATTAACAATCTAAACTTAAAAATTATGATGATGACTCAATTCTAGAAGGACAGTTCAGAATAAAACCAGTATTACCACAATTTATGCTACATAATTTACTCATTATGTGGTCTTGAAAAAAAGCAAAGTCTTGCACAGTAGTCTTGGAACTCTATACTTCTGAACTCCAAGTAATTACTAACAGCTATGGAAGACTGGCTTTTCTCTGTGGTAGATACATTTTTTCTAAAGCTGTTCTTCTTTAAGAGCTGAATGTGACTCTGATTTATCAAGACATTAGCCCCCAAAGCCAAACAGTATCAGGGCATCTGCATTATATCACTTGTTCACTCCTCCTCAGGTGCCAATAGCCAAGAATACCTAGTACCTTGTGGAATGCTGTAACTCCCAAAACTTTAGCAGAATCTCTTAAATCAAAATCCTGCATTAGCAGTTTTCTCCTGCTGCTGCACATAAAACGGAGATGCACAGACAAAGCAAATTCTTCAGGAATTGTGCAGGTCTGCTAGTTAGCAGAAGGAAATTCAAACAGCTCAAATATCTGCCAACAAAGACCAGTTATTTATTCCCACGTTAATGAAAGCAAGCCCTAAACAATAAGTATCTTCATCTAGCTCATTATTGTGGTTATAGTAGTAGTAAACAGCTCCTTCCTTTCTAAGTTTGTTAGAAAAAGAAACACTGTGTTATTACAGGACAGAAGGAACAGTACTTACTCATTAAATGCAGACATAATGCTGACCAGTTGCCTGCAGATATTAAAGTTCTTATTTCTACAGAAAAATTATTAACCAGCTATTGGTATTTGCCTCATCATATGTACAGCCTTCAAATTCCTGTAAGGGATGCTTATCTTGCAAAATCCATTTCTTTTCTTTTTTAGCTTTCTAAGAGTCTTCTCTCCTTCCCGTTTGGCTCACAGATTTTATCAGCTAAATAAAGTTAACTTATGGTTTCTTTACCTTCCCCAGACTAAATTTTTGTTCTTAGATGGAAAACAAGATTCAAACTCACCAGGCACAGTACATCTCCCCTTGCTGCAGCTGGCGAGACAGAAATGCTGCACATAGAATTAGAGCACTCTTTTCATCTCCATCAGATTCCAGGTTACAGATCATTTCTAGAGCATCTTTGCAATCTACTTCTGCAATCTAGAAGGTAAGACAGAGAAGAAGAACAAGACTAAGAAAGTGGTTGCATTTTCAGACATATAGTCACATTAGCCTTTGCAAGACGACAAAAAATTCAAAACTTTAATTTAACAGTTGGATAGAGATGAGCTTGGAAGCAAATCAATACATTTCTAGACAGTGTCAAAACTCATTATGTCACCACAGGAACTGTTTTATTGAAGTGAATATAAGCTTGTTTCTTAGACACATGACTTATTTGTACCTAGTGCCCCAGGCACCTAAGAATTTTAAAGTATATTAATTATTCATATATATCACATAAATCTGATAATAGTGATATGAAGACTTATAACGTTAAATTGCAGCTTAACACAAAAAAAAATTATCTGAAATTCTAATCCAGTTTACTTGTCACTGATGTTACTACTGCTTTAATACAATAAGCTGGGTGATTGATGAATCTGAGGTTTAACATGAATGTTATAGTACTTTTTAAAAAATCAAAGATATGAAGAAAAAGAAAGCTGTACAGTAAGAAGGTCACCTGAATGATTTTCTAGAAGAAACTACAGTCTATACAATATAAATTATTTGTTCAAGTACCAATGGAAGTACTTAGGTTTGTGGCAAATCAAAGGAAAAATCACAGTTGCCCAGTACTCCTAGGCAGCTGTATCAGTACTGAGTCAGTGCACTGGCTGTAACAACTACTGTCTAATTTGATTCTCAGCAGACTGGTTTGATTACATCAATTAGTGCATCTGGCAGAGCATGCTGGTATTTATTCTTTGACACCAGCAGTTGAAGAATATCTTGACTATGACAACAGCACTGTTGGAAGTCTCTCTTGAGAAATCACAAGACCACCCAAAGCAAGAAACTCAAGTGCTCACCCAAACACTCTGCTGGTCCGGCAGTCTGGGTAAAGCAGCAGCGCAGCTGGGTTGGGCACCACGGTGTCCAGCAGCCAAACTACAATTTCGAATAGTACAACTACATATTTTCACACCTCTAAATTGACACTTTGTAAATATACTAACAGCCCTTCACTGAATGTCATTTGAGGTTTAACAACCTCAAAGTCATCTTCTAAAGAAAACTGCATTTCTTAACATGAAACAGTATAACTGTAATAGCAATTCAGACCGAAGGTCTGCTTTGCTCAGTGCCCCATCTCAGACAGGGACTATCAATTAAAAGCTTAGAGAAGAATATGACAAACTGAACTTACAATAAGGGAACTTTTTTAATGAAAAGCTTTTCCAGCCTTTCACACTTCCTAAAGGACCCTGTTTCCAACAAAGTTTTGTATAGGTCCAGCCATCAAGTTTGTCAGTCTAGCATTTCACATACTGCAGGTCTGAATTCTTCACATTATTGAAGAAAACTATTAGACTAATCCAAGCTGAAAATTTGCTGAAATGTTACTTTCCTGCCTAGTCTGAATGGATATAAAAATTTCCACACTGATAATATAATTTTTACACTTTTTTTTTTTTTTACTATTTTCTTACAGTTCTCACACTACAAAATGTCTGTCCTTCTCAGTTCCTAAGTCCACCTTGACATGTTAACGCTTATCTGCCATCTCTTGGTAATTCATGATCTTTCCAAAATGGCGACAATACTGCAAACAGTGCTGCAGCTGAAGCTGCTAATCTAAGCAATCCAAAGCTCAGAAATACCTGAATTAGGTTCTCTCTGATTACCCCGTTTGAACTTATCTGTACATTATGGCATCCAAAGAAACAAGGCTAACCCATTCCTTTTGTCCAGGGGATTCATGGTTCATTCATTGAACAGGCCCATTCTCCCTTGGGGCTGAGTAATGAAGGAGGGGTTTGCAGGGTCATAAATTCCAAGTTCCATTGCCTGTCTCCAGCAAACAAAGATAAGATTGCACAGCCCTGTCACAGCCCCTCCTGAGCCTGTTCTGACAGAGTCTGCAGCAGCCAGAGCTGGGAGAGCAAGACTGATCCAATTCTACTGAGTATCTGACGAACATGTTCGATGAGAAGCTGTCATCTTAGAATTAAGTCTGTATCTAAGGCAGGAAACTTTTCCAGCTTTAATCAGTGCACAACTCTTATGCCTTTAGGTTCAATTACAATATGCTTAATATTTAACATAAAAAGATGACAGCAACCAAAAGACAGCAGAGACACTGACAGACAAGAAAAGTGACATTTGCAGTTAGTTTTCCTTCAAGAAGGAAAAAGGCTCAGCTAAAACTTAGGAGTGGAATGAGAAATTGAGATACCACTTGAAAGAATGCAAAAGAGCAAAGCTGTCATCTCCTCTCTGACTTCTGTATTTAAATTAGAAGGATTTTATATTACAAACCAGATCAGATATCTGATTTCACCTTCAATTGTACCCAGGCATTTGGGTGAAGTTACATTTATTCTCTGAACTGAAGTAGCATCTAAAGAGCCACATTCTATGTATTAAGTATACACAAAAAGCAGTATAGTTAAAATAGTAAGAGTGGAAAAATTATTAACTTCACTTTACTAATGAGATCTGAGGCAGAGTTTTAAAATACCTCAAGCAAAACCAGACACAAAGTTGTGGCATAGCCAGAAAATGCCTATTAATGACCTAATAATACACTTCCATGAGTATTTTGAGTCATTACTACTCAACTTAAAAGTGACTTGAATGAAAAGAAAAAGAAGACCAAAAAATATTTCAGATTATATTTTAAAATAAAAACCTCTTCTATAGAACACCAGCTCATGATTGGCAACTTTACTATCATTAAAGAAATAAGTCTAAGAGAAAAAAAAAATCTTTATTATTTACTTACTTCTTCCATTAGCTTTTCATTTGGTGATCCTGAACAAAGACAGACCAGGTAGGTTTGTTTGAAATTGCCTTTTGCACTGATTTCTGGATGGTCAGAGCAGAGTTTTGCCAGGGCAGTAGCTTGTGTTAATTGTTTTGTTTTCATTAGGTGCTTAATACGCATATCCAGCAGGACAGGGCCTTCTGACACTAAAAATTCATTCACTTAAAAAAAAAAAAGCCAAAACATTATATGCATGTTACAGAATTAACAGACTGCATTTACTCAATTATGGTTGACCCCTAAAATTTAAACAAATCAAAACAGATACCAAAGATATGAAGCAAAGATGAAGAAAAGCTTCTTGGTGAACTGCACTTCTTTATCATAAAGATTCCCTGTCACAGACCTTTTATATACTTGCAGGTTTTAATTCATTCTAATTTCTTGGCAAAACAGCTGCACACAACACATACTTAAGAGACCATATAAATACCAAAATATTTAGATATAGTTTAATTATAGTTCTACAGAAAGACAACACAAAGCCACTACTCTCACATCCCTTGTACGTTTCTGCTGTGCCTTTGCTAACAGTTGCCTTTTAAAGATCTTGCTATTGAAGGATATGTGTGACAAGTACAGAAGTTTCTGAACCCATTTTTATTGGTGTGGAATGTTTCATACTATACATCCATAGAATACAGTCAAACACTTGTAAGTTCTCCAACCAAAAAAGTTTCCTGATTTGAAAAAAGAGGCTTATCTTGTATACATTTGACTGTGCATAGTTTAAAACTCAAAAGAGACAAGTATTGAACTGAATTTTTCAGATATGCTCCCACCAGAGCTAAACTCTGTAGTCTACACTAACAACCCAACTCTAGGTGCCTCAATGGAAGGCATAAGAATCCTACAAACATGGGGAACACAGGATCTCAGGTCTCATCCAGATCTTCAAGACAAAATTGTTTCCGTTTTGAAGCCTGAGGTTTAGTACTACCTCCAAAATATTTAAAGTCAATTGTAAAAACTAGACAAATAGACAATCTATTTTGTTTAATCCTTTTGACATCAACCCCTCCCTGTTTCCACAAGGCAGATATATATACTGCATACAAAAATAATTTGGTTTTCAATTGCCCTCACTTTAATTTCATAAGACATTAACACATCTTTTAAAAACAGCAGATTTTTTCTACTGTTTTTCGTTTCTTTTGTGAAACCCAGCAGGTTCATTATATGCTTTCAGTGTTAAGAGTAAAATCTTGATGTTTTCCGAATGAGATTTTTTTCCAGCCGTTGAGTATTTTCATCACTCCTTCCAAAAACCTTTTGGTCATCTGCCATGCTCACTTTCTGACACATCTTGGTAGGAACTTCCATTATACTCCTTTTAATTTATTCGTCCTGAATTTTACCTGAATCATGTGGCCCATTCACTTAATTTATATTTTCTTGACTTTCCAAGTCCTGTTTCGACTTGATGAAAAAAGTATTTTCAATGTGCAAAAAATTAATTCTCTCTATAATGTATTAGAATAGAAAACATGAGGTTTGCTAGAAGAAAAAAAAGTCATTTTATTCTTTGCTGCTTCCCATCCTATTTAGTTTGATTTACTACTGTCTTTATTTCATGATTTCTCCTTTTTCTAGCTGCTTATACGGAACATTGCTAAGGGTCCATCCTGAAATCGAAATCAGGTCAACAGTTTTCTTTATCACTACAGTGCACAAGACTTTAAGGCAGAAAATACTGCCTTTTTCAGAAATCGGGCCTATTAGACCCTATCTTATCTTTCACACATTTTCAGATTTATGGCTGAATTACCATTTCAACCAAATTCTCAGTTACTCCTTCATATCCTTGTACCCTGTTACAAATAATAAGCAATGGCTAACTGATGTGTAAAATATTCAAATCAAATGAGCTCATTCTTCCTCTTCCCATGGCAATGAAGCTATGACCAGATTTGTATTTTATGCAGGAACAAAGGAAAACCAGAGCACACTAATAGACAAATTGGTAGACAGTAAACATTTTTTGTATTTATTAGAGGACATTCTAAGCAGCAGATAAATGTTCCTTTAATTTATTACCGATGCATTATAAAAAATGTCCATACTGCCAACCCACAAATGACCCTGTGACTAACCACATTCAATAGTCTAGCCTTGCTCTTCCTCTACCAAGTACCAATAATCCCTTTGCCCACAACATTTAGTCCTAGTTAGTCTGCCTGGAATAACATTGGAACATTTTACCTTATTTCTGTAACAAGATACAGGAAGACCTTAGACTTTAAGATATATTGGTAACCCAAGATGTTTCACTCTGATTTATTACTATAATGGTTGCATTTAATATTGTAAACACCATGTTCTATCAGCTAGTTCTCAGTAATCCCCTTCCTTTAGTGTTTACTGCTTCAGCCAGCCTACCTTGCATAAGCATCAGCACATTTTCTGTTATCTTCTCAACAAGACACAGGAAGACCTCAGGGTTAGAGCTACATATTAGCTCTTAAGCCTTTATTCTAATCCCAGTGATTATAACCATTACGTTTAACATCTGAAAGCTCTTTCAAAACATGAATTTTAATTACATTTGTTTTGTAACTGAACTAAAGCTGACATTTTAAGACAAAAACCAGTGCTGAGGTTACAGGACTAGGTTTATGGGAGAGAACAGTCTTATGGATAAGATCTTGAGGTTATTGAGGAAGGTTTTGTTTGTTTTTAAAATGTTTTAAAAATATATTTTATCATGCAATGTTGATTTCAAAAGTTACTGTGGACAAATTGGTAGTTTACCATAAAAACTGTAATTCCTAAAAATGCTTTGAGACAGAACTACTTTTCTAGAACAAGTCACTTAACCTCTAGGAGCATAAACCCTGATGTATTTAATGGGAACCATTTTTGGAAAAATTATAAAATGTCATTTTTGTGCAATGCTCCCTCACCCATCAAAATTCACAAACATGTTTGTGCAAGGCATGTCCAAAATCTATGTAAAATTACAGAACATGAGGGAAAGCGAAGATGTGCAGATAACATCTGACAGGTGGTAGTACAATCTACTAAGTCTAGCAAAGTAACTTGGACAGTCTGGGATCTAACCTTTTAGACAGTTTCCCTGTTATTCCCTTGAATCCCATAGCTGGCATGTCAGGTCCTACTACCACGTGATTCCATGCCAAGTTCACAAGAAGGACTCTGAACTTTTATTACATGTATTGCTTATACCATACATGGATTATACCAGAGAAAGCATAATCCATAGATTAGCAGCACATGAGAGCAGGAATAAACTCCAGGCAGTAACAGGTTCTCTGTGGAAGACAGTCCAGATTAATGCCACGTTTTAGCTGACTAAAAGATTTGAAGAGCACAAAGAATATTTGCCTTACAAAGCACTCATAATCAGATGAGTAGATGTACGGTAGGTACAGATTAATCTACCACAGACCTTTACATCTTATCAACCTTGCTTTGGCCAAGGAGGATGAAGCCAGGTGAATATACACATGGACAATCCAACTCAACGAACTTCAGTTGCTAGTCAGGAAACTAATGTACTGGATTTGGCTGGGGTAGGGTTAATTTTCATCAAGGTGGCTGGTGTGGGGCTCTGTTTCAGATTTGTGCTGAACACAGTGATGATAATGCTGGGGGCTGGGGATGCTTGGGAGGCTAGGAGGAGACTCAGCCAGGACAGGTGACCCAAACTGACCAAAGGGACATTCCAGACCATGGAAAACTCAGTGCATAGAATGGCGGAAGAAGGAGGAAGCGGGGGAAAGGTTTGCAGTGTTGCCATTTGTCTTCCCAAGTCGCCGTTAGGTGTGATGGGGCCCTGCTCTCCTGGGGATGGCTGAACACTCGCCTGCCCATGGGAAGCAGGGAACTCATTACTTGCGTTGCTTCTGTGTCTGGCTTTTGCTTTCCCTATGGAACTGTCTTTATCTCAACTTGTGAGTTTTCTACCTTTACCCTTCCTATTCTCTCCACAATGCTGCTGGTGGGGGAGCGAGCAAGTGGCTGAATGAGGCTTGGCTGCAGGCTGGGGTTGAACCATGACACCTCTTTAGTCATCTTCAAGCGTTAGTCCACATGTGCATTCATACTATGGGTGACTCTGAACTGACTCAATGCTTTCCATATCTACCAGGAGCTGGGACTCAGAACCCTTCATGCAAACATCTCAGCACAGTTCTGCTAAATGCAGCATCAATCCTGGATGCTTCTGTGGTGACATAGTGTCTGGAGAAAGGGGAAAAGAAGTTCCAGATGGCTGCTTTGAATATACCCAAGATGAAAACACTATTTTTTTCCCTCCTCTCAAAACTGAGGCTGCTGGTATCATTCAGCTTCTGGTGATGGGGGCTCTTAATTACTGAAAATAGTTCCATGCTGGCTGTTAAATTCTGCCTGTTGTCCACCTTTACAATCTCTGGATGGTAATGGTTGTATATGGATCCTCTTTTCAGAGAGATATTCTTTAAATGCCTCCCTACTACATTTAAACTTATGAAAAATTCAAGAACCTAACTCTTGGCATTCAGGTTTAAATCTTTAAGGATAATTAGAATTAGATATCAAAAAGGTACCAGCAGCCTGGCTTTCCCTAGGGTTATCAAAGATCCTTTTCCTCTAGACAGTTCCTCCACTCACCGTCAGTACCAGCGGATGAGATACCAATGACAGCTGTGAAGGATTATACCATCACTACAAGCAAATGATAACCTTGAGGATGGAAAAGCAGGTTCATGCTGAAGAGCACAAGCCACAATGACAGAAATTGAAGATGGAAGTGCAGTGTTTTAAGATTGCATAGGCTGTGGTATAACCCCAAACACTTTGGTGTACTTCAATTTTCAGTCTTTGGCACACTGAGCAATAAGGCTGCACATCCTGCCACACGACTTCAGGAAACCTGATTTTCAGTTGTCATTAATTCAGATCAGCTTCAATTCTAGATTAATATCAGTCCTGATCTCAAATTAAGCTACCTGGTAGTTCAGGAGGAAGCCAGTAAGACAAAAGACCCACTGTGATGTGTGAAAATTAAGACAACATTACTAAGGTTTCCTTCCATGATCAATTAATGAAGTGGAGAAATGTGGAAGATTCCTCTCTCCAAATACAAGTGCTTCTTGTTCATCATGTGCAATCTTGAGAAAAAAAGAAGTCATGCAGGTGAAACCTGAAGTAATAGCAGGTCCAGTCACCATGCAAATGCAATGCAATGTCTGATAGCAGTATGGAAACAGCTGGTAAGTGCTACAGCAGGTGAACGGTCTCATTCCAGACTAGTCAGCAATCACAGCTAATAGTGCCTTCTTGAATTTAATGGTATGGATAAGAGATCTTCTTTTTGTACATCTATAATACCTTTCCAGACTTCTGCTTTGGTGCTGACTAATTGTCCCCACTATTTGAGGTGATGGAAACTGGCAGAGCTGTGCTCCATAGCAAAGAATGTTACCAATGTATCTCTGAAATACTACTTGAGAACACTGGTATTTGCTCTCCTTGTGATCCAATGAGATTATGTAATTTTGGGTATCTTTCAAGTCTAAAATATCCACAATACTACATAGACAAAATGCCAAATTTGGTAAGAGATTCTTTGAAGACACAGGAAACAGGTTTAGGTGGAAAAAGAAGAAAAGTGATGTGAACAAGCAAGTAGTTTACAGCTCCTGAGCACATTTTTAAGAGGTAACACCGTTGAGGAACCAGAATTTGAATCGGGAAGTTGCAGACCTAGTCACATAATTGTTGTGTCCTGCTGGGTAAAGACAAGGGACAGAGGCAAGAAACAAGACAGGAGGGGCTAGGGGAATGATCTGTCATTTCCGCACTGAACTGCTTGAGTGCTCTTAAATCAACGTAGACTGATCCAGACCAGGAAACTCAAAGGGAGTTTTCTCAGGACACCTCTCAGATGGGAGTCACAAATAATGCTATCAACTTCAGATGTCCACTCAGGAGGTCCAAAAATGACAACCAAAGATAATCCAATTGCAGCAAATAAATTATCTTTGGAGTCACCAGTCAAGAACAAGAAAAAATACATTTCTCAGCTCATTAGAAATCCAAATTCCCTTTTCCAGGCTAGTTTTCCATACAGTACAGACTAGCATTGTGGGAACGAGCACAATCACAAATGACAATGCTTATGTGTCACTTGCAGAGGAAGAGAGATACATTTTCTTCAGAAACAATTCAAGTGGGGTTTCAGCATTAAATAGTTCCCAAGAGAAGATTCTCTTTTATTTACTGCCCAGAATCTGGTAACTTAAGCGAGGCTTCCCAATTTTTGTAGTCAGATATGGCAGTGCCGATGGTTGTCACCCAAGCTGGTGACAAATCAAGGGGATAGAGAGTATTTCCAACATGAAAAAATCTTGTATGTTCACACCAGCTCAAATTTATATCTACTGCATGCATGTAGTTTCTGCAGTACAGTTCAAGACAAATTTTACTGTTTTATATCATAGTACTGTATGAACATCTTGTAGTAATGCAGCAATTCCCATCAGTAAGGAAATCAGCGACAGGCATGCTGTTCTTAACACTGCTTCAAACGACTGGATATCCACCCTCTACTTTTTTGGAGCTCCTTAGTGCATGAATCCTTACCAACATTACATTCATCAGAAAACTGAGCTGTGTCCAATGCAGTCAGAGGCAAGGCAATTACTTAATGACATGGCACTCAGAGAGTAGTCTCCCTGACATCTTAAAAAGTGAGTACTTCCTGCTCATATTTGGGTGGAACCCATGTAATAGACCATTCTCAAAACTAGGAGAATAAGAGAATGACCCAGCTCAGACAAGCTGGCATTTCCTTGACTGTAAACAGAACCAAACAGCTGCGCTGTGTGGTCAGAGAACATGAACTTTTCTCGCACTATGTCCCAAGTCTGGACAGTTTGAAAATAAAGGAATTCAATTAATTATTTTTCCCCAAGTGCAGGACCCTGCATTTGCCTTTGTTGAATTTCAGAAAGTTCTTCTCTGCCCCTCTCTTCAACCTGTCGAGGTCCTTCTGAAGGGCTGCCCAGCCCTCTGAGGTACTGGCTACTCCTCCCAGCATTGTGTCATCAGCAAACTTGCTGAGGAGGCACTCTACTGGCTCTTGGATCAGAGATTCCTGAGGGCTGTCTTTCCAGTGAAGACTGGTGCAAAGAAGGCATTCAATAACTCTGCCTTCTCTGCATCATCTGTTACCAGGGTCCTCCTTCCATTCAGTAACACAACACTATCCTTTGTTTTCCTTTCATAATTGATGTATCTGAAAAGCCCTTCTTGTGGTTCTTGACATCCTTGGCCAGACTTAATTCCAGATGGGCCCTGGCCTTCCTTGTCTCCTTCCAACTTACTGTGACGACCTCTCTACATTCATTTCAAGTGGCCTGATCCTGCTTCCATCTCCTGTGTATTTCCTGCTTATGCTCAAGTAGTGACTCTTTATTCATCCATGCACATTTCTTGCCCCCTTTGCTTGATTTCTTACTCATCAGGATGTATCATTTCCGAGCCTGGAAAAAGTGAGCCTTGAATATGAACCAGCTCTACTGGACCCCTCCTCCCTGCAGGCCCTATTCCCAAGGGATTCTTACAAGAAGTTCCATAAAGATGCTAAAACTAGCTCTCCTGAAGTCCATGGTCACAATCTTACTTATTGCCCTGTGTCCTTCTCATCCAATACTGAACTCATGAGCAAGTTCTTAAAAAGACTAAAATACAAGGCATTTAAATATTAATTAAACCTCTCTCTTACAAGTACCTCACTGCTACAATGGCTGCAGGGTGGTCGAGAGGAAGCTGGTAAAGGAGTACTCTGTGGGACTCTGAGGACTACACAGAAATCCAAAGTCTGTATTAGGTGTATAATAAGTAATTAAAAGAAGCAATAAAATGCAGATCTTGTGGGAGAGTAAGCACAACTTCTGTAAAAAAAAAAATTATTTATTTACTGGACTTATCCAAGGGAGCTGTGGTAGTTTGAATAAAAGGAGATCAAATTTATTTTCTAAAAGCATTAAAAGAAGTCCATTAAATCCCTAAACATACCAAGCTCTCTTGGCAGTAAAAAGAAGATCCTTGTACAGATAAATCATCAGCTTATAGAAAAAGAAAAAAATAACCCAAACAAACTCTCAGTGGGTTTCCTTAGGATGTGTACCAGGGACAGCCTATGTCCAGCACTTTTATAAACATTTCGAAAAGGGCAGAGAACCATAATAAAATATGCTGATGAAAGCAGAGTAGTAAAAACATGCCAACAGTCCAGAACACAGCATAACAGATAAGATTAAAATGTTGATAAAACCCCCAAAATTATTTTCATGGGGGAAAAAATACAAGCCTAACTGTGCATAGAGGTATGAAATAGGTACTAGTCCTCAAGAAAATGTCCTCTTGTCCTGATTTAAGAAAACATCGGTTCAATGCTTAGTCAAGAAGCAGGACTAATGTTAGGAAATATTATGAAAGGAATGCTGAAAGATGCAGAAAATCATATTGACTGTTGAATAAACCTTTGGTACAAGGAATGGGACAGGAAAGATTGAAGACATATGTAAGACACTACGAAAGAGGGAAGATGAGATATGATAGCCTATCGAATCAGGTCTTGTGATGTATTAAATAAAAGACACAAGAATAGTTAACTTGTTGATAGATAGAAAATATCATATGAAATAAGCAGGCACCAGGCTAAAAGGAGGCAGACAGTAAGAGGAACTACTTCCCTTGATGTAAGAACTGTGCAACTCTGCCACAGATGCTTACGCGTGATGCTTTATACAGATTCTAAAACCATTGAGGAAAATAATCAAAAAACTAACATTTATTCACACAAGGATACCAGTTCTGAATTGTAATCACCAAAACAAAAATAACATATCAGGGCACTATCTTTGTAAGTCTCTCCTGATTATATACTCTTCCCTATGTAACTAGTGTTAGCCATTCTCAGAACTCACATCTAAATGAATCTTCAGTAAAGGTCCTCTTGGCATTTCATAACTGAGTAAATTACATTCTCATAAAAAATACATATATGCAGGTTTGATTTTTTTGGTTTATGTCAAATAAATTTTGTGTATTAGCACTGAACTTACCCTATCATCAATTAGCCTGTATGTAAACTCCCTTCACATGGCTTATAAAGAAAATAGCAAGAGAATTTGAGGCATGATTATGTTTTATGCAAAACACCAACATTAAATTATTTGGATGTTACCATGAATGTACTGTCTTAGTAATTCAGAAAATGCTACAAGCTTATTTATATAGCTTATAAATTATCACAAACTATATTGAATAAAAACCTTCCCTATATCAAAATGACATTCCAATGTATCATAAAAATGAAGTATATTTTATCCCAACCATAACTTTAAATTTTACCTTTATCTGGGTCCAGCTGCTCCTGGGACAGAATACCACACAATACTGGGTTCTTCCACACTCCCTTCTCTTGCGTAAGTGTTGTTAAAATGTGCAGTTCCCGGCTGCCATTTTCCATCAAGTTTTTATGAGCCACCTGCGTAATATATTTTACAAAACAAAGCATTGTTTAAAGAAAGACATAAATAACATGTCTTTCATACTCCTTTATACTTTATGTCATCAAAGTAACACCTTACCAGATAGAGTTAAATGTATAACAAAACAATCTTAACATTCAGCCTATATAGGTTTTACTTCTGCCTCTGTAACCTAAGATTCAAGCTGAGAAACCAAAACAACTGAGTGCCTCAAACTCACCTTGAGATTATTAACAGGGCTACTTCTGAAATTTCTGAAACTAAATTTTGAAATAGGCGTCTTTTTTAAAAATGGATGAGATATTTCTCTGGTCCACATATTGGTCTGGTACCAGGTGCCTAAACTTTATCTTCTCAAACTCTTCAGCAGCTCAATTTCTATGTACTGGAGACACTGAAAAAAATATTTTTATAATGTCGAAAGATTTTAGCTGTTAAGATCTCACTGCATGGTTCTATGCAAATATGATGAAACAGGCTGGAGTCTTAAAATCAATTAAAGTATCTTCCACTGCATTTATATACTACAATAAATTCTGTGAGAAGATGTACACTTGGGAGCAAACTAAATACCTGCAAAAATCTGTGGCTTAAGTAGCAACGCACAACTTACACTGGTCTTAAAAAAAAAAAAAACCAACTAAAACAACCAAGAAATGACTCATTTTCCTTTTACTTTTCCACCTGCTCTCAAGGCTGCGGATCCCCTCAGCATGAAACACTTCTCTTCAGAATTGATTTATATAAGGCAATTGCTAGTCAAAATTCACTCTAAATAATCAGCCTTTCATCTTCCTGTGTTATTTAGGCTGAGAATCCTGAGGTAACTGTATCTGGTCTTTTCTTTATTATTCTTTTCTCCTCCCCCCTCCTTTCTTTGTTTTTTAACTGTAGACTGAAGGACCACTACATATTTCTAATAAATACTGAGGAGCAGAACTTGTTCCAACACCCCTCCTTTAATGTAGAGCTCTAACCTTAACCAGCCAGTGCCTTGTAAGGTATCTAACAATCCTTCAGTATCGACTGGCCTTTCATTCATAAGTTTCAAACATACAACCATACATAGTAAAGAATGACTTATACGATAATATTGCATTTCTAAGAGTGTTAATAGTCAACTATGTTTTAGAATATGAATTTTCTTTCAATAATCTGTAAATACTTCTT
Organism: Eopsaltria australis; assembly: GCA_034509425.1. NCBI lineage: Eukaryota > Metazoa > Chordata > Aves > Passeriformes > Petroicidae > Eopsaltria > Eopsaltria australis. The sequence continues at coordinate 3,509,217 of JAVTVJ010000177.1, read as the reverse complement.
TTTCCACAGCTGCTGAATGGAGACAAATGAAATTACCTTCAGCAATTACGGCAAAGTAAGTAGGATTTCCAGCTGAAGGCCTTGCTCCTTACAGACATGCTACATACTCAATATCCCTAAGTTTCCAAACCATTCTGAAAAGCTATCAAGTCTTCATTTCATGAACTAAACTCACCTGTACAAAAGCCTGAAATTCTTCCCATTTATTTTCAGGTAAGTCCAGAGGCAGACACAGTAGAAGTTCAATACAGCTTCTGAAAGTCAAAAAGGAGTATTATCTGAGGCAATTTTTTACTTTGAAATTGTATAATCAGCAATTCTTTATTCTAATATCAAACCAGTTGTTTGAAACACCAGCCACAAAACAGTTTGCTTCTTTGAACACATGAAGAAGAAAAAGAGGTCATGAACACACTTGCAGAAACTGTAAAAGCAAGTTCTCTAAAAGACACCATAAAAAAAAGAACTATCGTTGAATCCAACACTGTAAAAGCCTGTGCAAATTGATGCACTTTCAGATAGTATGCAGATCAATAGTAGTAAAGTGTTTCAAGCCAGAAATGTTGGCTTGTCCTAGGTCAGGAGTCCTTCTTGCTTCAATTCCAACAATCAGATATTCTCCCTTACATACAACATCCACCATGAGGAAGGTAGGTGCTGAGAACTGGATTGGGAAAACATTTAGGTAATGAAAAGTTAATACCTTACAGACTGGTTTTAGTAACCAAAAAAACATACTCACAGTGCTAAACGTTCCAGCACAAAGGCTACATTTTCACACTCAGAGGTAAGGTAAGGTCGTGCTTTAACATAACTTCGGATAGCCACCGTGTACACCTCCAGCAGAGGCAGAGGATCTTCTGAAGTTTTCCACTTTTCTGCATATTCCAACAAAGTCTATTTAGGAAAAGGAAAAAACAACCCAAAAATCAGGAACAAATGTAAGTTTAAAATTTTATATTTCTCACTAGTAGATCTCTTTAATATGAATTACATATTCTCAAAGAATGCTTTATTCCTTAAAATTTACTGCTTCATTAACAACTGACACTTAAGACTCCACACACAATCATTCTCTGATCATATAAAAATGTTATGACTGACACTTCCTCCCTGTAGTAACATCGTATCATTCATTTCACATTCTGATTTTCCAAATACAGATGCCTGAAGAGCATATCACACTTAAGGGACTGAAAACTCATTTTTAGACATTTACCTCTTCAGTTCAGCTTCTAAAGCAAGTACATTTGAAAGTATTAGTCTTTATTTTAACATCTCCACTCTCAGGAACAGTTTTACATTTCCCCTGCCTTGCCATCTTGAAGACAGAGGTATCTTCAGGACATTGCTTTTTACATGGATCTGAACAGAATATGTTCTATGCATTTTAACAACATCATTTATACATCAAAAACTCATTCGTAAAAAAATTGTTTTCCTACTTGCCACATGAATACCTACAAACAATGATTTCAAACTAAAACTCATGAGAGTGATGAAATAAAACACCACCAACTGAAGTGTACCTTGAACGTGACTGCAATATTGTCTGTTTTACTGTAACACTCAATTCGATGCTCTCCTAAGAGCAGCAAAAAAGCACCACAGATCATGGCAGAGAAATCAAGGAAGAGCAAAAGAGAACCGAAGCATGAAAGAAGCAACAGAGAAGGACTGGATAAACAAGCTAACAATATTAGCAAACACTATTTCAGTACCACTTGGCAACTTTGCTCAATGCACTAGAATAATCAGATCAGAACGAAGCAGTTGCCTTCAAAGAATCTTGAAAGAAACTCCAGCAAAAAGCCTCCATTTGTCTAATACTCTCATAAGCAGAAGTACTATGATTTCCATTACTGACTTGTCACACATGACATGTTTAAGGATGCCAGTGGCAAAACAGCAAAGCTGAACAAAAAACAGCCCAAGAAAGTATACTTTATATTCTTCACGTTTTGGGTCTTGGAGCAATGTTTTACATGGAAAAGCCAGTAACATTTTCCCTTTGCCCGGTTGATATAACTACGCACATTAAAAGAGTGAATAGCATAAGCTTCAGTTTACATGAATGCCACAGACCTGCAAAAGCAACGTCTCTCCTAAAACTGATTTTGTTTCCTGTTAAGAATTCACTAGAGCAATCAATACTGCACTTTTCACAGTATAGTACTCACAGAAAATTTAAAATAAAAAGCACAGTGAGACAATCCTTTTTCCCTTATGGAATAAACTTTTTCTTCCTTTAAGGGCTTTGGGAATGACTCGCATTTTTGTACTGGAGAAAACACTACATAACTGCTTTTTGTTAAAAGAGTATTACAACTTAGCCAATTTTATACTTGATTAAAAGACAATCCTCCCTGTAAAGGGAAAATGTGAAGACAAGTTGCTGGTGAGACTGAATAAAAGGGGGACAAACATGGTAATCTGAAATTCAGCATAGCTCACTATTCATATTGATTCACAGATATGCTGGGAAAATTCTTGGCATTAGTTTGGAATGCTACTTAGCTCAGACAATTAGCTTTGTAATTGGAGATAAATAGTTAAAACTAACACTGTCATCCAGAATTACTTTTCTTTCTGATTAATTTGAAAAAACATACTTCTCTTTTTAGACTCAATATATATTAAAGAAACCCCAAACCAAACCACAACAATAACCAACCTTCCAAGTGGTAGCTAACATATAAGACCAAGGCAGTAACAGCATAAACTACCATTCAGTTTTATCCAACTTTTATTCAGATTGTCCAAACTTGCTACAACTGGCCTGGAAGCCAAATAGCCAAATCTGGCCAAGTAACTTCTGTCAGTAAGGTGATATTTAGGAAGTTGATCTATGAAGTCATGAACCCTGTTTAATACTTCAAACACTAGGTTACCTGATTTAAATGTAATTTTTAATTGAAAGTTTTTACTTTTACTCATCTCCTCTTCAAAAGACCACAGCAAACAACAACATTAATACAAGCTTTGGCAAATGAAGGACATTTCAAACTCAGCTACCAAGCCAGGACAACATATCTTGGAAGTGTCTCAAAGCGCTGAGGACAAGAAGGAAGAAGAAGGGGTAAGAAAAGAGCAGGAGGCAGGAAGATGTAACTGAACAACTGGTGATCTGAGAAGTGTGACTAAAGAGTATCAAGAACAGTCTCATCTGCCATTGCAAAGATGAGAAGCTAAGGAAGAGACCAACAGCCTCAGTTGATGGACACTGATTCATAACATGACAAATGACCACTGAGACCTGTAACAACCAGATCAGGAGATCTCAAGTTTCATGGTAAGTCAGCAAGCTGAAAGAACCTCCAGCTAGGCAGTATCACTAATCTGCACATGGGGGGATACTGAAGACTGCTGACCCATTATGACAGAACCCAGCTGGAATTCTCCCAGATAAACAGAAACTTTGCAGAAATACCATGTAGTCATTAATACCAGAAAACTGGACAAGAGAAGAATTATAAAAGCACTTGCAGAAACTATGACAGTCCAGTGAAGACCAATAAAATCCACATTGAGATTATAAAAAAAAAACTGAAGCAAATAAAATCTCATTTTTAAGATATGAAGTTTAGTAGCAGTTAGTCAAAATAGATATACTCAACAGATTGGCAAATTCTCAGAATACACCATCTAACAAAAAGTATTTGGTGTGTTGGTGACCTGTTAGTATCATCTTTTAAAGGCAGCAAATGCACTGTTTAAAGCAAGAAGAGAAGTTTGCACTATAACACACTGGCACTAATTTCAGCATTAAATAGTGCTATTTTTATCTCATATACATAGACCAGCCACTTCCAAGCCATTACATGAACTATATTAAGCATTTACACCCACCACACCCTTCAAAAATATTCATTAGTATGACAGATTTCCTTTTCTGAATGTCTCTAGACTACACAGCACTGCCATTATACAAAGAAAATCAAATTCATTCTGCTTTCCTTAATGAATCAGTGTTGTGCTCTGCTTACAACCATAAAAAGAAAGAATTTTACCCCCAGCCCTGGGCCTCATTAAGTTATTTATCTCCCTAGTCGGGACATGCTTGTTAATCAAGCCAAGTACTGTATTCAGAGCACAGCAGCAAAAGTTTTGTTCCTCTGTGAGACTTAAATGGGCATTTATTTTAGCAGCAGCTTATACAGTCAAGAATCCTCCAAAAGTGGAATAATCTTGATCTGTACAATGAAAATAAATATGTATTATACCAGTGATGTAAACTGTGGAAAATGTACAGCCACAGGTAACATTCAGACAATTTTCAATCTTTATCAGAACCCTCACAAGAATGTTGCTGTAGCAACCCACCCACCAGAGGATGCTTTACTGAACAATCTTCTTTGCTAAAACTAGCCCTACAACACCAAAGCAGTGCTAAAATATGTTTTATATTAAAAGGCAGCATTATTTACTGTTAACAGGAGTTACACATGTATGGTGCACACCTACATGTTTCTTCAGCTCTGAAGAACAGATTCTTACCTTAACACACCTGAATAAGGGTAAGCTTACTTAAATTTATGTCAGGACATGCCTGGACTGTCATTTTCATTCCCTGCTATACCCAAAGGACTAAGAGGCTGGGGAAGTGATAGTGGTCACAAACGTAAGCTGCACTTCTCAAACCACTCCAGTAAGTAGCAAACTATGTCAGTGGCTTTCTTCAAGCACACCCAGACAGGAGAAAAGTCCAAACAACAAGCTTGATACAATCATATTACATGGAGATGAGTCTTAGGGAGCTGCACACAGAGGCGGCTGAAGGAACCCCCTCCATGAAATAAACTCTGGAGTGGGATAGGTAGCAAAGCAATGACCAAGCTCCATGCACACAGGCAGGTGCAGGAGCTACAGCACTTCTCAGTGAGATCACTCTGCCACTTGCTGTTCACATGGAGCATTTCCACAGAGGCAGGGCCGCCCCTGACACAACAATGCCTCTCACTCCTCCAGTACCTGCCAACAACCAACTGATACAAAAGCGCAGAGGAATCATCAATGGCCTGATTCAAGAAAACTGCTCAAGCTTTATTCAAAGCTGGTAAACAATGGCTGCACTTCTGCTATCTCCAACAGAAATTTCACAGGAAAGGGTGGGTTCCTGGGTCAGGGTAACCCCAGATGTGAGTACAAACTGGGAGAACTCATTGAGAGCAGCCCTGTGGAAAAGGACTTGGTTGTACTCCTGGATATAAGCCAACAAGATATGCTCACAGCCCAGAGAGCCAACTGCATCCTGGGCTGCATCAAAAGAGGGGTGGCCAGCTGGTCAAGGGAGGAGATCCTCCCTCTCTACTCTGTCTTCATGTGACCCAACCTGGAGTGCTGCATACAGCTCTGGGGTCCTCAGCACAAGACAGACATGGACCTAAAGAACAACACAAAAAAAGAATGGTAGTTCTAATATTGACCTTTAAAAGCTCCATGTTACTATCTGCTTGCAATTATTTCAACTCTTGCTTCCTCAACTTTCTTGTGTAATACTTCAGACGAGCAGGAACTACCTTTCAAATACACACAGCTGTATTTTAAGAATGTAATGCACAGTAATAGCCTCACTTCTGCTTGTCAAAGTGCAAGTAACTAAAACATGCTATGATGAGCCATGAGAAGTAGGCAAAGCAAGACACTGGAGCAGTAAGGGTATGAAAATACTGATCGTGTCTATTGAAAGTCTTCCTACACTCTCTGACTGCTGCTGAATGTAAAGAACACTGACAATGCAGCCACGCTGACCTGTGAAGGAAACAAAACAGATGATGCCTCCTGATTTTGTATTACCAGCACAATCCTCTCCCTGTATTACAAAACTGAAGTGTAGCCTCTGAAGGTAAGTTACAAAACTATTACCATTTAAACCTTAACTGAAATTAAAATGGAAATGTATCCTAATATCCTGCACCCTATTCAATTACTTGTTCCTGCTCTGCCATCTTTTGACACTTTAATTTTATTGAAGCTTAGAAAAATGAGATGCACTCTACCTCTAGTAAAAAATGTTTTCTCCCTCATGATTCTGCACTTCGTTTTTGTCGCCTTTTGCACTGATCTCCACACCTTGCAGATAATCACTAAATGAAGACATGGATTTTAAAGTCTGACTAGTAGGCCCAAATCATTTCTCTCTGCTGTATTCCTTCGCCAACAAAGAAGCTGTTAATTCTTCAATTACCAAAATGACCCAATTAGTAAGATTAAAGACACCTCCCCCCCAGATACTAACTCCAAGGGTCTATAATCCTAAATCAGTTTTCACTTCCAAAACTGCAGCCTATCTGCTTCTCCCTAAAAAAGTATTTCCCATGCATGCGCTTCACATTGTTGACCTTTTAGGTATGGTAGTCACGAGCTACAACTAACTGCTTACGTTTAACTATTACTCTAAAGAAAACAGAACAAGATTTGAAACTGCTGGTTAAACTTTCCTTACCCAGGGGAGTTAAGAGCACCATGAAATATTCAGTAAAGTCCTTGCAGTATCCATGGCTCCACAAGGACTGCTCATCAACCAGTACTGCAACACGCACACAGCCACAACTCTCTGCTGAACTCGAGAAGTCTCCACCAGTCACATCTTGCCAGTGGATGAGCTCACTGACAACTCTTGCATCCAGGACCAGTATCTTAGGGGAAACATGGAGGAATCTCAGATGTGCAGCACTCCATCATGCAAGCATGCAAGGCAACTGTGCACCAGCATGGTTCCCAAATGGTGTCACACTAAGGGTGTGCACACATCCTGATATTAGGGTAACCAAGTATTTTGAGGTCTTGCTACAAATTTTGGCAGCTAGACCATCAGACATAGAAACTTCTAAAAACATTTCATAAATAGATAGGTTTATGCAGTTGCTTTGAGATCTCTGAGATGAATGTGTGTCTTCAAAAAATGAATACACTCGTGCTTTTTAATACCAATAAGTTCACTGGTGAAATACCTACATAAAATATAGATGAACAAACAGTTTTTTAAAAAAAAAATCTGTGAGTTATATTCTAACTGCAATATAAAAATAAAGCTGTTATAAATAAATTTATTGTACATGCATAAATTCCTCAGACCAAGAACAGAACAATATAGTGAGAAAGAAAACACCTTTTAAAAAGGAGTCAAAAAATGCTGAATGGCCACTAAAACACTGCTTTCCAGGAATAAAGACAACTGAATGAAATGCCCTCTAGTCTTTTTAGGATAGCCAGGAAGAAATTTCTCAAATTGCATGCAGAGGTTACAAGCTCTTGAACAGCAACAAAGCACAGCTCCTGGAGAGAGAGCAAGTGGAAGAAACTGCAAGACAGCTTAGACCCTGAAAAAGGCCCTGAATCCTAAACGATTAAACACAAGGAACATGCTGACTTGATGAGGATTCTCAATCAAGTAGCTAGGTATAGTCATGATGTTGATGGTATCTTCTGACTTAACAAGAGTGGATAAATAGAAAGTGTTAGTTTGTTTGGGTTTTTTTATGGAAAACACACCTATTAGTGATTCTTGGGCTGAGGCTAAACGTTCATCTCATTCTAGACAAGTTCATTTTTGAAAGCTGTGTTTTTCAGAGTAAAACTCTGAGGCTGAAGTATAATCTCACTGACTACTAGAACCATTAAAGAACTGAGCATGTGATGAAGACAGCATTGTTCAAATTCCTGGAAAGCTGATAACAGTCTACTTTTAAGGTCAATTTATGGTAGTTTACAAACTAAGCTGGGCTTCTGGTCTTGAGCCTTTTGTGCAATTCCTGCCCTGTGCCAATATCAATACCAAATCAAATGAAAAGTCACAGAACTGAACTGGTAAAATAGAAACAAACCTGTAAGTGAATGAACAGATCTCTTCCATGTGGAGCATTAGTCCTGGTTTGCAATAGTAAAATCATCCCTGCCCTAAGAACGCAGTGTAAAATAACTCAATTAGAAGACGACTAGCATGAGAGCAGGCGTGACCAATGCACTGGGCAGCTTCTAAAAAGGAGTTGCTTCAAGAAGCATTTCCAGACCATCAGAACTTAAGTGAACACAGCAACATTGGCTGTGATGCCTCTCTCCTGTAAGGAAAACGAACAGACTGGTTCAGAATAACTTTATAACATGGTCTTTCCAATTAAGTATTTGAGATACTAAAAATATATTAGAAATCCAAATTTAGACATATCTGGAGTCAAGAAACTTTCATACCAATGCATTACTCTTTGTGCAGTCCCACAGCAAAGTCACATCCTAAAGGGACACCAAAAAAAAAAATCTTTACACTGTTAAACTACAATTATTCTCAGCCTTGATGATCTACAGCTTCTAGAGATGAAAACTGTCTTTAACTTTTGTGATTCCTCTCCTTGCTTTCTCTCCTCCTTGTTGTTCAGTATTTTACCAGAAGATGGAGAACAAGCCCTTCATCACATAAAAACCCAACTGCTGCAACTTTTTTTATTAAACTGTGAAGTTGAGGTTCCCATGAAAGGTTTCCACCTTAATCTGAGGAAAGGGGAAGCCACTACGGAACCACTGGGATGCAGCCAGCATTCAAGTTCACTTTGTACAAGAACAAACTACCCAACTAAGATGTCAAATGAACAGAATATTCAAGCAAAAACTTGAGCAGTTCTTGAACTAGTTCTGCATGTCAAAACACCCTACTTCTACTATGTCTAATTTAAACCAAGTCTACCTCAGATTGCCCATGAGACTTTACCATTTAAGTAATTAGAAACAATCACTGTAACACATTATTTTTAAAGCATTTAAGAGTAAACTAAATGTTTACCTAGTATAAACCCCATCTCTTGCCCATTTAAAAAAAGTACAGGAGAAAAGGAAGGAAGAAAAAAACATGAGTATCTCTTGCTTTCACAACCTTCTGATCAAGACATACTCCACATCACCATGATCATAATACATCTTTCTTTTCCTTTCACCTTTGTCTCCAACAGAAAAACTCAAACATAAATGACCTGTTTCCTTTTTTATTTTTCAGTTGTGATATCCTACAGGCAATTTTACAGATTTTTGTGTTAGAACAAAACTTACATAGAAAAACACAGATATTTCAAACCTGTCCACAAGCATCAGACAGAACAGCCTCCATCTGAAATACTGCTGCTATCACAGACTTGCCATAATAAAATCAACACAACCAGTTTTTATTTACTCAGAACTGTACACAGAGAGGTCATTTTACATCAAAACAACACAGCACTGTACTTCTAAACAATTTCCAAAGCAGTTAAATGATGCAAATTAAAACTGGCACAAATTAAAACTGATTCAGTATTTGTTTACCAAGGCTTAGCACTGTTACCTTGATTTTGTAGCTACACAAATGCTGCAAGAATATTAGCTCTTACATGTTTGTTATTCTAATACAAAACAATCCAGAATCAAACAGTAAAACTCCAGCAGGTATACAGTATCAGACTGCATACACAAAACTATGGATGACAATCTAATGCAATTGTGTTTTCTACAGGACAAGCACTATTTAAATTATGGTTATGATCAAAGAACATCAATCTCAATTTGTACTCAATTTTAATTTTTAAAACCTATCAAGATTTTAAGTTGTTGATATGCTGTTTTTACTTGCATGTGTCTTCTGAATTGTTTCACAATAAAGTTGTTAAGCAAAGTATAGCTCTAGAAAGCCAAGATGCCTTTGGCTGAAGAATCAGATGATGACGCTTTAATTCTAATGGAGATATTGACTTGTGCCCAGACGAGAGGACTGAAGCCAGACTCTTAATTCCATCACTTACTACAAGATTGTATTTAAGCAATTGTTTTCATTCTCAATTTCTGCAGGCATGGTGCAGAGCTATCCAATTTTTTTCCCATTACTACTTCTCCAGTGACAGGCTGCAGTTCCAATCTTTGTTGTTTTTTTCCCTTTCCCTTCAAACAGAAAACCCCAGCTGTTTTCACACTTTGCAAAGCCATCCTAACATCACTAGCTTCTCTACCTGCAGCTGAAAGCAAGGGAAAGTCATGTCAAGATTAGCAAGTACTGAATCAGCACATCAAGACAGACTCATTCAGAGATGTAGTTCAAAACCAGAGTGTGAGTTTGCCAATTAGGTTCTGGTCCACAAAAATCTCAAAATTACTATACCATTCCAGTGCAATGCACAAAGAGTGGATAATACAGCAGAAAAGAGGGTTCTGAGAACCCAAGTCTCCAGTGAACCTGTTAGTGTAGAAACACATAATCACAGAATGATTATATGCAGGTGCTTTTATTGAAGAGCCCTGGGAGCAGGGGTCAGTCAGACCCAAATCAAGCTCCGCCATGGGTTCAAAAAATGGTTACATTTATACTTATTCCTTACATAACCATCATATGATCATCAGTCAATCATTAATTCAACATCGCTCTATTGGATATATTGTTTTCACTCAAGCATGAGTTTCAGCTTTGATACTGTTTCTAGTGCATATATTGTTTTTACCGAAGCCTAAATTTCAGACCCCGGTTCCTACTACCCTTCTAACATTTTTCATGATTGTTGCAATTGAGTTATTATTCTTACTTATATTTACTACGCAATCATTTCATTAATCTTGTCATAAACAATCATTACAAGAAAACACACAGGTGCAGTTCTCATGACTACACTTCTACCTAACAAAAACACCACCTAAGGCCTACCCTTAAGGCCTACAAGGCCTATTGTTCCCCACAACCTACTAAACTACTACAAACCCGAAATCATTTTGACCCCTATGCTATCAAACCAAACACAGGCAGACATATTTCAGACTGGCATTCAGCTGTTTTTATTAACTGGGTACCCATTAGCAGCAGAAGTGGACTGTCTGCAACTGGTTCTGGAGCACAGCTTCTGGTTTAGTTTCATCCAAAAGACATTAAAATTTCCACATTACAAAGCTATTCCACAATGTAAAAAGAAGTGTGGTAACAGGAATGATCAGATCACTTTCAAAGCAAACCCTGTGTCTGATCCAGAGTATTAACATACAGGAAATCACTCTTTCGGTTCACATGTATCTTCTAAAACTGTTCTTTCAACCACCATCTCATTCATCTACTGAAGAGAGAATTTCAGAACACTAAAAGCACGTTTTGTTAGACTGTAGGAGCATGTATGTTTCCATACTCTTGTCTGTATTACAGTGTTTCTCCTTCCATGGGCAAAAAAGCCCACCCATGTTCTGCTCACCTATGTATTTGAAGTACCACCTACAAGCAGTAGCAGTACCCAGATACACCAGTATGCACTCTGTGATACAGATAACCACCACTTAATTAAAACTGATGGTTTTGGTGTTATCTAAACAAAGAAAACATGAGCTCCAATACCTTCAAGTACTAATTCCTTGAACAGCTTTAAAGGTAATCTGTAAAAGTGTTGCAAAACTCTACCCATCTACAAGCCTTTTTTTAATAAAGCATTCTCCTCTCACCATTCCCTTAATTATTTTTATTCTCAGAACAACCAAGTAAATCTAAAATCTTGCCTATCAAACCAGAATACAAAGAAATAACTCATCTATAACTGCACCTTTTTTTTTTTTTTTTTGAGGCAAAACTGGAAAAATTAACCATACACATCTAGGCTTTTTATAAACATCAAGCTCCACCAGAAAAAGAAAAGGAGCTGCACAGAAACAGCAAAAAAATCAAGACATGCAGTAACTCATGCCTCTGTTCATACTTAAGGAAAGCTATCCTCCCTGGAGACTTTTTACAGACAACAGTTAAGTTCAGAACATACAGAGAGAAGAGGTAATTGTTAAAGAACTGATACTACTTGCTGACTAATTTTGATTTGTTAGAAAGAATTAGAACACTTTAGAAATTTGTAATTTTTGAAATTACAGTAAATGTAACCAACTACCCTGCAATGAATGATTCATTTTCTCAGTCTGTTCAACCACTACACATTCATACATATATTCAGTAGCTTACAATGTAACTAAATATTATGTGGTTTATTATGCAAAATAAGTTGAATATTATTCCACAAAAATTAGAAAATATGTAAGTTGAACAAAGATAGATAGTTAGTAAGAATTATCATTAGCTTTTTAACTCTTGCCTAAAAAGATTCTCCTCAAAAAAACCACATCAACTTAGGTCTCGTTTGTGAATTTTTTTTTCTAAATAAAACTCATTGCAGGTCTAGTCACCATTAATATGCAATTACTAAACAGATTCCAACGATTCTGAAAATGCAAGAGTGCACTGAGTATTTCAACACTCCTCTCCTCTCCCTACATATATTTACACCACCTAAGGCGTTAATGACCTTGATGACTTCTTACAACTACTTGCTGTAACTCTCATGGTTGTACCTCTGTAGCAGAGTTAAGACTAACTGTGGGAAGAACCCATGTCATAATCTTAAGAGTGAGTTTCTTTATTAACTTCTTGAGGATTTTTTAAACTACTGTTATAATTCAATTTTTCAGAACATTAGCACCCCACATCTTCGGCACACAAACATAAAAAGCTAACCATGACTCTAATCTGACTATTTCTACTTCACTAGGCAGATAAAGTAACAAGAACAACAACAAAAATCTCAGGTTTGTTCCCTAATGCACATAACTGAGTAGCAGGGAAGTACCACTACCCTCAATTTACAGATACAAAACCAAGAGATGTAACTGTGCTGTTGGGAAATATATTTATATTTTTAAGGCAAAGTCTATGTTGGAGGCTTGAAAAAAGCACCCCAGCAGATACAGAAGCAGAAATAGAAGAATAGCTTGTACAGCTCTACTACAATTCTCAGTAATACCATCACCCAGAAAGTTTAAAATAAAAAACAACTCAGGAAGGGGAGACAACTGAAAGTTAATTACCAAACACAGAACCTTCTGTAAATTGACAGAGAGATGTTTCTCTCTCCAAATACAAGTTAAAAGGCACAAGCAATTTGCATGTTTTTCATCTGGCCATGCTGAACACATACTGAATGAGCTCAGTTTGCTAATTATTAAACTGAAAGAGGCAAAACAAAAGAGAAATTACCTTGGCACTATTTGTCCCAGTATTTTTAGGCACTATTTTGCTTAGAATTGAAAACTCAGCTAGTTTTAGAAAAAGACCTAGAAAAACCCAGAAAATGAATGGAGAGCCTCTAGTTACATCCATAAACTATTTTAGAACAGAGAAGTTATTTAAAACACCAGTAAATAATTTCCTTAAGCCTCATATTTGTCACATACAGTAATAGAAAATACCATTCTTTAGGCTTGCTTTTAATCTTTCAACATTTTGCATTTAACAGGCTCTTTCTGATCTTGTCATTGGTATCTAATTTCTGTCTTCCATCCTACCATAAGAAGTGAACTTGCTATAGTTCTAGACTACATTTCTCTCTATTCAGATTTTCAATCATGTCTCAATTCAATGTTGTCATCCCAACATTCATATTTTAGTCTGTTTAGTTAAAAAGAGCATTCAGCAATTGGCTATTAAACATGCATTTCATGAATGTGGCGGGATGTTCATTACAGTAAACTTTCATCCACTGCCAGGAAATCTAATTTACCTATTCTTTTAATTATCAGACTGGCATATGGGCAGATTAAAAATAGGAAGACACCCAGAAATAACTGTGTCTAATCCGGAAATATGTACATTTCCTGCAGCATAGGTGACTTGACCCTGCTCTCTCATCAAGTGAAATAAGACATTATGACATTTCTATAGTTCAACTGCATTACATTTTTGTATGAGCTGTCTTTATCAGATGAATGCAACTTATCCCACCGCTCTTCAAACCCTTTTAATTCTGATGATACTTGAAAATCTTCATCCTCAGTAGAAAGGCTACTTAATTGCCATTTTTAACCTGTCTACTCAGCACAGTCAAACTGGCATCCCCCAAAGGATGCCTTCCATCTGATTGGTATTTCCCATGAAAGAACAAGGCAACATCTACCACACTGTGTCTAATACCCACCAGTGTCCTTTTACCAGTGTCAAAGTACTGCCACTGTGTCCACGTGTGGCAAAGGAAGAGGAGCCAATGCCATACTTTCTCCTGAATATGTGGCAAACTCCTGAGTTCCTGCCATCACACTGACATGGTGACCAAGTCTGCCTGGGTACTCACAAACCAGAAAACCAGACGGAATCCTGGGCTGCATTAAAAGGAGCACACCTAGCAGGTCAAAGGAGGTGATTCTTCCACTTTATTCTGCTCTTGTGGGACCCCATCTACAGTACTGCATCCAATTCTGGGTTCCCAACGTAAGAAGGACATGGAATTGATAGAGCAAGTTCAGAGCAGGGCCATGACATTGACAACAGGACTAGAGCACCTTCCCTATGAAGACAGGCTGAGAAAGCTGGGGCTGTTCGGCCTGGAGAAGAGAAGGGTTGTGTGGAGACCTCATTGCAAACTTCCAGTATCAGAAGGGGCCTACAGGGAAGCCAGAGAGAGACTCATCACCAGAACAGCACAAGGAATAATGGGTACAAACTGAAAGAGGGGAAGTTTAGGTTAAATATTAGGAAGAAATACTTTACTGTGAGGATGGAGAGGCACTGGCACAGGCTGCCCAGGAAGGCTGTGGACACCCCAAAGCTGGCAGTGTTCAAAGCCAGGTTGAATAAGGCCTTGAGCAACCTGGTCTAGTAGCAGGTGTCCCCGTCCATGGCAAGGGGGGTTGGGACTAGATGATCTTTAAGTTTCATTCCAACCCCTTAACATTCTGTGATTCTATGAATCACAAGACTGAGGAACTTCTTATTCATAATTTAATTAATGCTTGATCCTCAAATGTACTTTACCAATTCACCAAAACAGTATTTGCTCTGTTAGATACACGAATACCAAACAGGATTTGTCTATTCGATAGAATCCATTCTCTCCATCATTCTGAAAAACAGAAGAGGAATCCTTCCAGATTCTGGGGGTTTTTTTTATATACAGGACATGAGAATGCTACACCATACTCACTACCAGCTGAAATGAAAACTGCTCTATTCACCCCAAAAGACAACAGAGAGTTACAAATAAAGACGCGTCTTTATCCTAAAGACTTTTACTTCACGGATTTAAGATTCTCAAAGCAACAAATGCACCTGTCCAGCAGTTAGGAGAGAATGAACAGCAGGAGTCAGTGTTTGAAGACGGATAGAGCTTTGGTAGTTGTCCACATTACATGAGTTCCTATAAGGACACAACTGTGTAACTAGCTCAGAAAGAGTAACAATCAAGTGAGAGCTACATCAGTTAGCACAGGTTTTTCCTGTTTTTCTGATGAATGTTTAACTTACTTTACCTTCATACAGGAGATCATAAAGCTAGAAATATTGTATACCAGAAGACAGTACAACAGTTGCAGAAGAGAAGATGAAAAAGACATTCGATCAAACTATTTTTAGCAAAAAAAGGCACATGTTTTTGCAAGTTTAGTCCAACTTCCTTCTGGATTGGGTCAATTTTTAGAGAATGATTTTATAAAGCTCCACTGCCTTTTTGACGTTATATATACCTTCCTTCTCGAAGTCTTTGTTCTGCCAAGTACTAGGTGTTATTAGATTAACTCCTCACAAATGAAAGCAGTGTACTTCATCCTTAGGGATGAAAGATCTGAGAAATAATACCATGGAGTTCTCATTAATCCATATTTGGAAAGATAAACAGAAAAAAATGTGTCCTACCTCAAAAAAAGACTTGCATACTTCCTATAATGTAAGTTCTTAACCTATGCAAAAGCACAGACCTAATAAAATGGGAAATGCTATCTCAACAGATAGTCTCAAGACACACTGTTTACCTGTTACTTAAATTTGCAAATTGTTGTACATCATCATTGTAAAGAAGCTGGTGGCCTAAGAACGTCATGGCAGTTTCCCTCATGAAAACTACAGAAATAAACACATGTATTATAATTGCACAAGGATATGCATGGAGGCCTTTAGAAAACACTAATTAAAATTTTTTGATAGGTAAAAATCAATGCCTGGAGAACTATTTCTTGAAGATATGCTCCCTAAATATGTGAATTTCAAAGTTTCTTTACCTTGTCTATCAGTTTAGGTAATGTATCACACAGAAGGAACAATATGCTGATGTCACATAACTGTTGTAGTTTGATCCATAATGTAAAGTCTTACGTAGAAACAAATGTACAACACATAGTATGCCTCCAATAAGCCTAGAGTACAAGAAAACGATGACATTTAACTGGCAGAGTAAATGGAAAAGTCCATATGAAAGTCCCTAATTCTCAGTCACAATGGAAGCAAAGATCCCCCAGAAGAGCACTTTTTTTCCCACTTCCTTCCCTCAAGACCTGTGGTTTATGAAGTATTCATTCTCTATCAAAATAATAATTTTTTAAAATCTAAAATATATAGAAAATGGACTGAACATTTAAATAGATATCCAATATTTTTACTATGAAAGTGAGACATACAACGTAGATATTTTGATAGAATGAGATACCCTACTGGACATTAATATTAACATAAAGTCACTCCTCATACAGCCCTGCACAATGCCTTCTATAGTCAATATTCCATGTTTTTTTAAACAGTGAATCTTCAATAATTTCAGTTTTAGAAAGCAACCTGGACTTTATTGATAAACAGTGTTCAAAAGTGAGGAATAAAGTTTGGATTTTCAGGAAAAGGTAAAGACAGGAATGTATGTGTCAGTACAGAAAGTACCTAACACATTTAGTTACACCAGCATAGATGTGCAGCTACTGCTTATAGGCAACTACGAGTAAACTGGAATCTACAGGCAGGTCTTCAGAGGTTTTTTTTAAAGGGATGAAGGATTATGTAAAGCAGAACACCTCAGTCTTTAAATGGGCAACAAGAATCAAGGACATTATGCAGAACTGTATCAACATGTCATAACCTATAAGTATTAATTTTGCACTAGAAGTGTTTCTTAGAGAAATGGTGGTTTGCTGGTTTTCTCCATAATTTTGGTAAAAGCACCAAGTAACTTTTAACTCAGTAACGTGTGTGCAACAGGGTAACTATGAAACTAAGTATCTATTTGCTGAACTTACAGGGAAAGATGAGCTTTTGTCAATATCGTGAAGTTTTAATAATTTTTATCCCTCCATCTACATTTTGTCATCTTCTTAACTACCTCAATTTGTTACACTTCAGTGAACTATCACTCTTCTCTTGAATACTTGTACTCGGAAGGAGAAATGTTTTAACTGTCACCTTCTTACCAAATTCCTATTAGATTGCTACCGTCCCAGCAAGGACTTCAAATATCCCATACATTCCCATACAGGATATAGCAACAAAGCAAAAAGGAAAGAGAAAAATAGGAAAAATTTAACATCAAGAACTGCAGAAACTGTTGTCAAAAGTAAAAAGTAGAAAATAATTGAATAGCATTGAAAATATAAAAGGTATTTTCAACAGAAATGGGATATGCTACTTTTCATATCTACATGGGATACAACAAATCACAACAGTCTTAAGCTGCAACAAGATATTAAGTTATACTGCAAGGGTGGGCAGAAGAAATTGAAGGCAAAGAACAGTCAATGAAAATGTTATTATGCAGGGAGGTTTTTTGAATCTTTTTTAATGGACAGTTTTGAGAACAGACTAAATAAGCATTTGCAGCTTTGGCTTACCAATAATCAATGCTGCTTTGGAATCATAATCTACCTGGCCTACTTCAATACAGGAAAATTTATTAATAAAACCTTATAGTACAGATCTTAAAAGTTCTAACAAAGACCAGCTCCAATCTAGCATCATGCTGGGGCTTGATGCCATTATTGAGGACAAGGAGTAGAACATTTATACTCATTGATTAGATTTACCCGAAACAGCGAGGGTGTTTTCTTCTAAATATTTTTATACACATTTTATCTGGATAGGTACACATACTGTTTTATTTGAAAGCAAGACGATTTCCCTAACTCCATGTAGTTTAGCTTAAAAAAGAAAAATAAATCAGGGGGTTTTGCTTCTATCTGCCTCCCCAGTCAAAGAGAAAACGTGACTGTTTGCCATGGCAGGTCTTACAGTGATGAAGTAGCACAAAAATGCCTGAGGCAGCTGAAAGTCTGCATGACTTGACACAGTGGTGACAGGTGTTTCTCTTCATGCACTTGGGAATCTGTGTGGTGCACTATATTTTAGCAGATTCCTTGCGATTTCTGGCAGCTGTACATCTCTTCCTGAATAGCAGAACATCTGGAGGTCACAGGCATGAAAGTAAAATTCAAAGCATTAGAAGTCATGATGGGAATCTTGCACTCATGGTAATGTATTTAGAAAAAAATAGGAACTGTGAGACCAGAAGGAACACAGAATGGTAGAGAGGAATGTGTAAAGACAAACATCATACCAGAAACGTTTAAGTGTTACCTCAGTGTAAAAATTGCTCACTGGACTCAACAGAAAACACTTTTTACTTAAAGAAGTAGAAGCTATGGAATTCATGCATACTCAGAAGAGACATAGACTTGGTTAGACAGGGCATAAGTGAACTGAAAGCTCAAAAAATATCCATCTTACCAACAATTAAATTCCACCAGTTGGTGCCTATATTATGTAAACATCACTGCTAGCTGTTGAGCCAAACAAAATCTAAGGTGAACATCTACCTATCCACTCAGTGAAGAGTTAAAATGTTGTCTGGAGTGAAAAACCAGGTGCGATATTAAGAAAAAGAGGAAATGTCTTCTACTTATATTAAAAGGGCACCTGAGGTTTTCCTGGTGGTGTTTCTCACCATCGGTGAACACTAATCTTATGGTCACATCACAACTGAAGGTGTTCAATGAAATAGCAAAAAAACATCCTTCAAAGGCTGTTAAGGTCTTTATACACAGAATTACTCTTGGCAAGGGATCATACTCTAACTCCTGCAGGAAAATAAAGCTGCCTACTGAAACACTTCATTGTCATTAGGTTAAGACAGACTATGGGTTTGGATAAATCCAGAACATATAAGTAAAAGGTGTAAGAAAAGCTTTATTTCAAATTTTATGGATAGAACTGAAGATTATTTCTGTCATCTTGGGTCTGAAGAGGAAGTTGAGACTACAGAGACTAAAAGTGAGGAAGAGAATGACAGCTGCAGAGGGTGACCAGAAAGTTGTCAAGGCTTAAGGTATAAAAACTGAATGCCAGTTATAGAAAGATTAATAGGAGAATTTATAAGAGAAAACATTAGACTATGTTTTTCAATAGAAACAAATAATTAGCAGAAACTTGTACGATACAGTGATTACAAATATCTAATAATAATAAAAAAAATGTTTTTATGTAGAGACATGCAGGTCTGCTTTTAGGAAGGACATCTTAGTTATATATCCCCCAATAGTACCAAGGTCTAGTATGACAGCACACCCCAAAAAAATAGGGTAGACCTTAAGGTCCTAATACTTCAGTAGAACCTCAACAGTCAAAACCAGCGTAAAACAGTAGGAACAAACTATGCAGCCAGAGCAGTTAAAAACAAGGTTTCTCTGAAAGAAGTTTTGGGGTTTCTTTTGAAATGCTCAAACATTTTCATTACACCCCCCATCCAATTTTTCTATCATCATTACACCTTTTCTGCTAGTGTTAAGAAGATTCTAGGTTACTACTGGGTAAACTGCCTACACTAGAAGGATATCAATGTGTCTACTAAGAGCTAAGCACACCTTTAACAAATTTTAACACGTGATCTTTCTTGCAACAGGCAGACAAGATAACCAAGAAATGAAACAAAAGTGCAGGCAAAGTTATTGAGGGAAGGCTGCACAACGATCCAAATAGTATCTTATGCTTGTAATATAGGGCAACATGTTGACAACTTGTACATTAGTAGAACAAACCTAACCACCTTAGAGTTTTGGAGAATTTGTACCACAAAGTACAGCAGGAGAGAAAAAGAAAACAATCCTTAGAAGCAGATTCAGGAAAGAGATGAAGTGTCAAAATAACAAGGAGGGAAGACTCAAAACATGTCAACTACAGAAAAACAGTCAGAAGAGGTAGAAGCACCACAAAGATTTCACAACCACCTAGTGACAACAGAAAATTTGTTACCAGCCTGCAATCTGGTATAGGAAAAAAAAGGGTACACTGCATAATGACAATTGGAAGGGAACACAGCCTGTAGTGAGGAACTCTGATATACTCACAAGCAGCACATTCACCTATCTGTCAAGCAAAAAAAACCCCAAACACACGTTTTGGTCTTCTCCAACTGAATATAAACAACTGGTCACCTTTAAGAGCCAAGTCTGAAAATAATCTAATCAGCCACCACATGGTGACAAGAACAGCAATCTTCTTTGGACCATTCTGAATTCTTGCAAAATTTACACTTGCAATTTTTAGTCACTACAGCTGAAGACACTTGTTTTGTCTGCCACAGTCTGCACTCATATAGTTTGTGAAAACATAACCATTTGTCAAGGACTTGCTCATTATCAAATTGCAACGGAAAAGCACAAATCACAATTAAAAAATCATTTTACATATATCCATACGGATGTGAATTCCACTTGACAACAATAAAAATAATACTCCCTATTGCAGGCTGACAATGGAGAACAGAACTACAATCACACAGATCTGGTACAGGATTAAGGTCCAGTCTATAATCCCCTTAAAATTTAAGAATAATTGCACCATTTCACAGAGCAATCAGCAGCAACACACAAACATATCTACAGCTACTGAAATGCTGCATATAAAATACATCAAAGTAAACTTTATTCTTACAAGAGAAGAAAACAGTTCTTTAACATTTTCTGTCAAGGTACAAAGGTCTTGTTCTTCTGTAGTTTTAACAGTTGTTCTACACTGTTGGATTATAAACAATAAAATATTTCAAACTGAGTTATTTCAAAACCAGTTGGCTGTACAACTCCCACTTCATTTAATAAGCACAGAATACTTAAATCCTTTATTTGCCTTTGAACCTAAGGATCTTTCCATGGTTTACTGCACATTCTTTAGCTTCCATCAGTTTGAAAATAAGCTTATTTATTGAACACTGTTACCCACTTAATTCAAAAAAATGGAAGTTAATTTACAACAACAAGCTAGGTGGTTGCTGGGCTCCAAAGTGACTACCTGACAAAACAAAACAAGGACACCAGACCTTCCCAGATCTGTGCAGTTATTACATGCCTAGAAACTAAGCAGGGAGGAAAAAAAAAGCAGGTGAAATAATACTGACAGAAATACTAAAATATTTCTTCATTGCTGAGCTTCTAGACCCAAGATATAAATGATATATATTCAATTTACATACATAAAAAATAAAACCTCTCAGTTTCATACATTTGACCAAAACATTCTTTCATGCATATATTTTCAAAGACTTTATTCTAGAAATCATGGCAGATACCTTTAAACTGTTATTTAAAAGAGATTTCTGAAACGGCTTTTATATTGCATGGTTTTTCTACAACCTGTGTCATGCAGTACAAGCTAAGTAGCTAAGCCTACTCTCTGAATCATGAGTACTATTTTGTGCTAGCCCAAATAAAGGATTAAAACTGTAGAAGAGGCTGGATGAGTATTCTGGCACCACAAGCACAGGTGAACATATTTTTAAAAATGCCTGCTGAACCAGTACAAAAACACTTGCCTAACAACACTTTTTAATACATTAAGCATCTGTTTAGACCTCTCTTCAGAATTTGAAAAACATCATCTTTCAACATTGAATGGCATGTCTCAACCCTCAGTGTTACACATCAGCCTTCAAAATCAGATATGGCCGTGCTATAAATCTTGGTATGGAAGGAACAGTAACTAATTGCAAATCAGCATGATTTTTAAGTCAGTTTCTAGACAACTGATTTGTTCAGTGAGACTTGTTTTTAAAAGGTGCACGGTTAAGAAACGTAGTAAATTCGGGTCTTACGACAGACTTTTGTAACAGTCATTAAAGTAATAAGAAGAATATTCATACTTGTTAAACTTTAAATCAATCAATCAACCCTTGAAGCCACTCGCTAAGAACATGTAACCGTAATTTCAGTGATAAATCTGCCTTAGACATCAGTAATCTACTCTGTACGTGTCAAGGATGGTGTCTTCATTCCCACCTACCTAACACTACTTCAGTTCAATGAACAGCTCATTCACAAGTCGAGCCGGAGCCAGGAAAGGCAGATTTCCAACTCGCAGTGGATAAAGTTAAGAAAGTAAGCACAAAGATAAAACAGACCAAGAGCACACTGATCTGAACCAACATAAACCATTCTTTCTGTGCATCTGCATGGACATTCCAACCAGGTGAAGTATGATAAATTTTGACCAGAGAAAAACGAACCTGACATATGAATCCTGAATATACAAAATAAAACCAAACTATGCTTAAAATATTTAGTAGCAAATCTTCCTGGTTAGCAGAAAATAGAGCCCAGTTTAATCCAGAAGCGACAGATGTGAAATTAGCATGCTACAATGGCCACCAAGAATCAACTCTTTAAGAAACCAGATACAAAATCATAAATGAAACACATTTCAAACCAACCATGTGAATTCACTCTTATCCATTCCACCTTTTAACAACCCGCCTGACCGTCCATGAACGGGTGACAGTAATATGTAAACAAACACTATCACTAGTATCAGACAGACAATTGAACAAAGTGATGCTACAGAAGTAGTGGTTTCTGTGGCCTAAATATCTGAGAATTTGTTTTATACATTGTTATGCACCTAATGCCATCCAATAAAGGATATCTACGAGACATCAAGGCCATGTATAGACAGAGACATGACTAAAACGGAGCAGAATGCTTTTTTAGCAATCTGTGGAGCTAGCATCACGAAGTTTGTTTAGGAACGAATACTCAGCAGGCTCACCAGCTCAGAAGAAACACCTGCAAACAAACCCTGCCTTAGCACCAGCCCAAGCTCCAGGAAGCGGGCCTTTTACCGACGGCAGAATAATTACACACAATGGTGCTTCAAACAGTGCCGGCTCGGGAGCCCTCTCCCGAGGTGGGATTGTGCTCCCTTGACATGGTGAGAAAACAGGGAGCAGCACCACAGACCTGCCACCACCACCGGCCACTTTGTATAGTCCACCAGCACCTTCACCTTTCCAGGAGGCTGAAACTGCGCTAACCCCTCAGGGTACGAGATAGGGAAGGGAGCGGGGGGAAAAACGGGGCACAGAGCAGAAGCCCCGGACCGAGAGACCCGGGACGGACTTCCAGCTCCTGTCCGGACCCTCGGCGGAACAGCGGAGCCCCCACCTCCCGGACCGCCGCCTCCCTCCCTTCGTCCCCAGGGGAGGAGGGGTGTCGGAGGGACGGGGACGGGGGGGCCCCCGGTCCGCCACCGCCAGGAACAAAGGGCCCTTCGATAAGCCGAGCCGCAGAGCACAACAAAGGGGCCTGGAGACCGCGAGAACCGGGGCGGGGGGAGGCGAAGCGGGGGATGGGGATTACGGGCCGGGCCGGAGCGGCAGCGGGCGCGGGGGCCACTCCGCCTCAGCCCACAACGACCGCCGCCGGCGGCGTCGATCGCCCGGCCCGGTCCCGAGCACCGAGTCCCCGCTCCCCCCCTCCCGGGCCGGCCACAGCACCGGGCCGCCGGCTGCGGGTTCCCTGCGGCGGGGGCGGCGCTGGTCCCGCCCGGCCCCGCGCTCCGACCCGGCCGAGCTTACACACACATACACACACACCCCGCGGGGGAGGGGAGGGAGCGGGCGGGGGCAGGGCACGGGAGGAAGGGAAGGGGAAAGGGAAGAGGCGGCCTGACCTGGCAAAGCTGCTTGCAGTACTCGGTGGCCGCCTGCACGGCCGGCTCGCGGCTCTCCCGCAGCCCCGTCTCCAGCTCCAGCAGCCGCTCCCGCAGGCGCCGCAGCTCCAGGAGGTCGCCGCCCGGGCCGCCGCTCTCCCGCTCGGCCTCCTCGTCCGCCATCTTCGCACCCCGCTCCGTCGCGTACGCAGCCCCCCCGCCCCCCTTTCCTCCCTGCCTCCCTCCCCGGCTCCCCCCGCTCGCGCCCGGGTCACGTGATTACACAATGCCACGTTCCAGGGACGGGGGGTCACGTGCGGAGGAGATGGAGACGCGCGGGAGCGCGCGGCGCGCGCGCGCGCGCACCGCCCGCCGTCCCCCCGCGGCGCAAAGGACTGGGGCCGGGGAGGGGGCGGGGCCTCCGCTCCGCACGTGACGCGACGCCACGCGCGCCGGGGCGCGCCCCCGCGCGGCCACGTGATGGGGCCCTCCCCCGCCCGCGCGGCGACGCGTTTTGGCGGCAAAACGGCCGCAAATGGCGGCGGCCTCGGGAGCGCTGAGGGCTGGCCGGGCTGGTCTGGTTTTGCCGCTGTCCCTCGAGTTCAGAATCACCGAATCAATTAGGTTGGAAAAGACCTCTCAGATCATCTGATCCAACCTATGGCCAAACACCATCAGGTCAGCTAGACCATGGCACTGAGGGCCATATCCAGTCCTTCCTCCCTCTTGAGAGCACCATGTGTCACGAACCACTGCTGGGCAAACACCATTGAGGCTTTGATGCTTGTTGATTACTTCACTTTTCTTCCTCTGCAGAAAGTGTTTTAGCCTCAAGGATGCCACTAAGTTGTCTTCGCACCTAGATCGTCCTGCTTTTATAGTTGGAAATGGGAAGTGCAGCTTGTCTCTTCAAATGAAGCAGTTGAGATCTGGAGGTTCTGGAGGGCTTTGTTGCCCTTGCGTGCTAGGCCATGTGTCGTCTCACACACTGGTGATGTCCTCACAACAGTGCGAAGCTCCAGTGATGGACATTGTCCTTCCCTGCATCCGCTGAAGAAGCTGAAGAGACTCCTTCATCTGTCACAGGTGTTGGAAGCACTGGAGATGGCCTGAGGCACTGATTCTGGTGAGAAGGCAAACATGGATGTGATGGACACTGAATTGGCTTGGATACATGTTTTGCAGTCTTCTAGGCTGCACAGGTTGACGCAGGTTGATGGCTTCACACTCTTCACGTTGCCAGCACTCATTGAGGAACTGAGGAGGAAACGTGTTGCAGTAGCAAGAGCCCTGCCTGAACTGAACTGAACTATTTCTCATAGCCAGCCAGCAGTGTCTTGGGCTGACTTAAGCTGAGCATCTGAAAAACAAGGAGCACTGATACTTTGCACAAACTTAAATTGTGTGTAACAGTCTTTTGGCTGGAAGGGACTATCAACAGACCACTAAATGTGCCTTTCAGTCTTGCATTGACCCAGATTTAACTCAATAACCCATACCTGCTACCTTATCTTGAATGGCACTGGATTGATTTGATGTTCTCTTTTTCTCTTTTTTTTGCTCACAAAGGACAAATGACACTTCTTGCATACAGTTGAAAGCTAAGACATATGGTAAAATGAACACTAAATCGGAGCTGGGAAGAAAAGAGGTTCCTTCGGGATTGCAGAAATGTTAGTCTGCAAGTGTGGACATTCAGTGATGGCACTGAATATGCAACATTTTGGAGACAGGCGCGGGAATCTGGTCCAAAAATGACATTTTGGGTCATAGCAGTGAACCCAAAGCATCCAAGTAGATATCTTAATTTGCAACTTGTAAGCCTGAAGCCTTTTACGTTTCTTGACTTTTATTGCATGAAAAATCCATTCCGTTACAAGCAGAAGAAGAGAAAACTTTCAGCTTTTGCATTTGAGACATAATGTACCAGGAAAATCTGGTTTGCATGTATCCTTCACCACCAAGCTGCCTATAACACCAGTACTAGTCAGTCATGCAAATGCTAGAAACAATGGCATGAAGACCTATTTATTCTTTCTCAATCACTTAATGTATCTGCAGGAGCTAAAATACCTTCTCTGGATAACTCTGTCCTGTACTGTGCTGTTTGCAATTATTTTCACTACAGGGTAAACCACAATATCCCGATTCATAGTCTGTCCCTGTTTTAGCTTGCTGTATTGTTTCTGCCTTGACCAGAGGGTCTTCTGAATTGAGCCCAGGCCAGGAAGGAAGGAGAAAGGGAGTACTGGTTTCTTACTCATGCCAAAGGTTAGCACTTGGAGAGGGTAGAGTAAGCGTTGTTTGTTTCGTTCTCCTCAGGATCAAGGAGAAAGTAGCCCATCCTTCAGCTGTACTACCCTGAAGAGGACTTGCAGTTAAGCCCCCAGGGGCCTTGTGCAAGAGAGGACTCCTGTCTTTAATCATGACTCACAGGCAGTTAATTGCTAAGCTTATATCTAAGAAACCCAGAAAGGAATTATTAAGTAGAAGAAATGACCACAAACAGTGGTGAATAACAAAGGAGTTATTTTTTTCTTGACAGCAGTGAGAATGTGATGACAGCAACTGAGGCAAGCATGGCAATAGCCTGAGAAAGAAGAAAATAATAAAGAGCAGCTATGAGGCCATGTTATTCATCCTGTATTTGACTCCTGTCAGAAGCTACACTGTGGTGGATAGAGCTCATGGAAGAGAAGAGCTGGCGCTTGATGGTGACAGGAGAAAGAGTTTATGCAGAGGAGTTCTTTTCAGATACCTGTTCTCTTCATGGACATGTGAGGCAGACTGTGTGAAAGTGGAAGAATGTGAATTAAGAGAGGGTGCTTACATTGCAGTGTAAATAAAGTCAAGTAACTCATTTTCTGTTAAAATGGAAAATACAAAGAAGAGAGAAGCAGATGAGGAAGATGTGTGTATAGGGAAGGACAATGAATCCCATGAGGGGTGAAAAAAATAAACCCAACCAAAGCAGTCCAAGGAACAAAGAGGGTGAAGATGGTGAGAAAGATCAAAAAAAGGATAGAAGACTGGAAGAGAAAGGACCTGGCTTTGGCACTAGTTCAAAGACAGGATTTTTTGTTAAGAGGAGCTGAAAGGCTTATTACTTGGGTGTGCTAGAAATAAATATCTAAGATAAGGGGTTGTAGCAGTAAGGATTCTTCACCATCAGAAATTTCTTTGGGGTTCGATTACACTCTTCCGTGTTCTCTTATTCTTGCTGCTTCCTTGACTGATTCGTTGTTTCCACTGTGTGGTGTTTTCCAAACTCCATGCTTTGATTCTCATGTCTCAAATAAAGCTGTCATTTAGAGGAGGTACATCAGATACTCTCTATGTTTTGGGATGCAGGGCCTGCTTAGAAATGCATAAGAGGTAAAGGAGTCTTCATGACCTAAACTCCCCTGTATGTGGATTATTTACCTGCCAGTTGCTTGAAATAGCTTTAAAAGTGAAAAAATTTAGTGTCCCACTATTTGATTTTAGGTACTGGAAGAGGGAAATCAAACAAATAGCAGGAGAAGTATCAGAGGTTGGGATGATGACAGCAAAGAGAGAGGGTTGGAATAATTATGACAGTGTAGCTTAGACTGTATGTAGCTGATAGTTGGGAGGAAGACTGACTCCTCCAGGGAGAATGCCATGTTAACAAGAAACAACTGTGATATTTCATAGTGATTGGGAAGCAAAGGGGATTGGTGGAGCATTAGAATTTGCAGTGTGATAGATATTAAAGAAACAAGCAGTGACAGGAGAGATAAAGTAGAACTTGTTTGAGTTCTCGGTGTTGGGAAAATGTGTCAAAGAGCTTCTGTTAGAGAGCATGAACATGTGCTGGAGATGTTTGGCTTGAAGTCTGGAGAGAAATAGTTTTTGGAATATTAATTAAGAAGAATGCTCCTTGGAACAAAAGTAGGTTGATAACTAAGGTTCTTAATTTCAAAGGTCAAACTTTGAGAAGTTAAGGGAATGAGCTAGTGATGACAAGTGTGTCTAGGTGGTTGAGGACTTGCATGTGGGAAAAAGTTTGGCAGCTGCCAAATCTTTCTGAAAAAACATATCTGTAAATCAAATCTCAAACAGGAGCGACAGTCAGTCCCAGCATGATAAATAGCCACTTCAAAAGGGTTATTGGGAACAATCAAAAACTTGAAAGGAATGGAACAAAATGATTACTTGAAAAATATTAAGAAGGATAAGAATAAAGTGAGAATTTTGAGAAGCTCAGCTTCCATTACAAAGGAAATTAAAGCAGGGGCTAATGAGAAAGAAGATATGAAAACGAATGTTTCCACATTTGAGATGAAAGCAGAAAACCTATAACATACCCATCTGAAACATCAGAAGATCTTTATTCATCCAGAAATTTCCTTTTATGATGTAGGGGAAAAAATGAGCTATAATAATGAAATGTGCTGATGATACAAAACAGTGAGACAATTTCAATATGAGAAGGATCAAGACTGGATGACCTTCAGAACCTTAATAACAGAACAGATTAATTTTAATAACACAGCATGCAAGGACACTGATAGCAGTACTTTCTTCTGGGGGAGAACCTCATTAGTTTGAAGTAACAGTGGGTAGGAAGTGCTCGTTGTGTTAGTTGAGGATGACCAACTCAGAGATATAATCCAGCTGCAAAGAAAAAACTACTAAAATCACATGACATGCCAGGTCAGCTATTGCCAGGAGATACTGCAGATAAAAACACTGGTCTCATCTCATCTGAAACGATTTATGCAATTCTGGTCACTATTATTCAGAGAAGATGAGATCGCACTGCAGGAGGTACAGAGGAGGACTCAAAGAAAGATCAGTAAAACGGAGAATCTGTTTCATGAGAGGAGAATAAAAATGGTTCATTTAGCTTAGTGAAGCAAAAGGTGAAAAGAAGTATAGTTTCAGTCTGGAAACAGTAAAAGTAAGCATTAGTTAGGACAAAAGCTTTTCAAGCTGAAGGATGGTAGTGTGTGAAGAAAAACAGGTTAACTGATTATTGAATATGTTGAAACTGACATAGCTATCATGTTAGACAATAAATAGTGCTATATCTGAGGCATGTAAGCATTCCTTCACAAGGTTACAAAAGGCACTTCATGAAAATGGTAAAATGGTAGATTTGCGCAGAGGGATCTGGTCATGAAAATTAATTGCAAATAAAACATAAACTCCAAAAGAGGCAAGAAAATTAATCTTGTAGTCACATCTTCCTTAATGATACTGCTGCCTTCTGTCAAGGCTGAGGCCACGTTCACTTATATTCAAAATCACTGTTACAGGTCTATATAATACTCAGTAATCAGCGTGGCCTGTATGTCTGACAGCAAGAAAAAAACCAACTCAGCAGAGCCTGTACTGTAGGTTGTCTTTGCATAAGCTGGGGGGACAAATGGAGAAAGTTTTCACAGTATCTATTTTCAGGTTGCAGAAGGGAGCAAATTAATGATGAGGGAGGACAGCACATTTGAAAATACAGTTTGGGTTATGGTTTGAGCTGTTTTTTCGGAAGGAAATCTTATAAAATATTTTCAGAGCTATCATAAAAGCAAGGGAGTGGATATGTTCTCATTTTACATAACAATACAAACCACCGAGCTAATACCTGTAATTAATGGTGCCTTTCTACCTTTCCAATTGTGTTTTCTGTTTATTATTTTCCTTTGTTTGCTTCTCAGTGCACATTGCCTGAATCCTCAGTAGTTTCATTCTCATTGAGAGAATCTAGCAGAGTTCTTGCTATACTTGAAAAAATTACTAAGAGAAAGAAAGGGTGTCCTGGAGATGGCTGTGTTTTCCCATCTTTGCACTCTTTTCTTTGTTCCCTTCCCCGTTTGGCAAGATTTGGCTTTTCAATTAGAATTCCACAGAAACTTTTTTTTTTTTGGTGGTTACTGTAATTTTGTGTCTAAGAATGGAATCTTTTTCATGAGTATGGAAGAAAGGGATTGGGCATCAGGATAGGGCAGTTCTTGTGAACAAGTTGGGGAGGGAGAAGAGAGAGTGTATTTAAAATAAAAACTGACTATCCTGCTAATAGGTAAAGGAAGAATTTACTTGTAGGTATAAGGTCAGTTAAAAGAACATTTTATTTTTTGTGTTGATCTGCATTCTACATTCCTGATCCTTCATGATTTAGCTGTTTTATAACCAGTTAATTACTTAGTAGTGACACCCAGCTCTTTGCTATGGTAAAGCATAAAAATGCTTCTCAGTAACATGTTTTACAGCAACACATTTATTTTTAAAAAAATATTTCATTGAATTTTTTAGCAAATTTATATTGAAAACCTTGAGTAAAATATAGATCCCTGTGTCAATAGAAGAAAAAAATCGTACAACCTGCAAATGGCAGGAGGAGGAGGTAGAGGAATGGACTTTAAGAGTGGGACTTTAAATGTTCTGTAATCGCTTATCATTCTCTGACTGATTATGAACTACATATACTGCCTTTTACAGCAATATTGATTGCAATCAGATGATAAAATCGTTGCACAGAAAAAGAAACCACTGCAGTGAAAATGAAAAGATGGAAATTTAATGAATTCTTGATTAAAAAATGATTTCTTGGAATTAAATCAAAACCTCATTCTTATAGCTGAGAGTTAGTCATGGGAATAACAAAATGCTGAAAAAATATAACCAGTTTAAAAATTTATTTCAAACTATGTATTTATCTTCAACAGCCATCCCACACTTTTCATCTACTTTCCTTATGCTACAAATTTTCCTCACTCAGTGCCTTAGATTTACTTACAATTAATCCACTGGTATAGTGATGGAGATTCTTGCTGGAATGCATTAACTTCCTCTGTTAAATCCTCCCTCAGGCAAACCTCTTGAAAAATATTTCCTTTGTCTAGGACACACAGTTTAGTAGCTCCTTTCTTATAGTGCTTATAGTGAGATAGCAATTCTTTTGCAGTGATTTATGCATACTATTCAAATACAAAACCTGCATTAAATTATGTTACATTAAAAGATCTGAGACGTGCATGCCATTACTTAGGCACCATTGTGCAAGGAAAAATGTGGGTCTGATCCTGTTGCTGTTCAAGCCCATGCTTACAGACATAGCAAATCATTTTGATGTGGACTTGCAATGATGTAGTAATACTGGGTAACTTTTTTCTTACAGAGACCAGACTTTCAAACTCACTGATGACCGCTTACACCTTCAGTGTTTTTATTAATCATACAAACAAAGTTGTTGTGTGGCATTTCAAAAGAAGCAGGCTCAGGACTTCTGGAGGGTAGATTTCACAGCCTCTAAAATAGCTTGTTTAAATGCTTTGCAATCTGAACTGTTTGATTGGATTCCTCTCGACTTAAATCCCTGCTGGAAATTCATCTGATCTTTGTTCTTCCTCTAGTTGTCACGGTGGAACAATAGCCGCCAAATCTTTTATGGCAGCTTACTACATTTTTGAGTGCCACTATAATACCTCTCCTTGAGCTCTTTATTTCTCAATTTACTGCCCTATTTCTAAGCCACATAAGCCTCATTCCTTCAGCTTTCCTCACAGCTGGTATTTCCTACTTTCCTTGCTATCCTATGTGTCCCTCACCCTCAGTGATGGACTGCAATTTTTATTTCTTGGAGCACAGTGTCCAGTGCCCAACTCAGTTCTGCATTTGCTGGGACTTTGCCAGAGCTAAGTGAGATGATTACTCTTTGTGTCATCTATTACATTGTTGGCTCTAGTTTGTGATCTCCCCCATTGTTTTCTGCCGACACAGTTGTTTCCTATTCTATATTTAACTTTCTGCCCTCATTAGATTTCTCCTTCCAAAGTGTTGTCTGGTTTGTATTTTGTCTGATTGATTTTAGGCTGTTTCTTCAAGACCCATTTTTAGTGCTATTTCCATCCTTCAAAGCACTTTGCCACTTTACCCAAGCTGATGTCACCGCCAAACTGTGTCAATGCACTCACATGCCATCACCCAGGCTGTTAATGGGTGTGGGGTATAAAACTGTTCCCAGGATGACGCACTGTGGGACTCCTCCTGAGAAAGCTTTCCAGAATGACAACAAACCATCAATTACTGCACTTTGAGAACAATTTTACAAATGTTGTGCACCTACAGGGTTGCTACTTATCTCTGGAATGCACTGACATGGCTTAGTAAAATGCTGTGTGGAACAATGTCAAAAGCTTGTCATTGTCATGATGCATCGTATCTGCTATTTGCACTTATTTGTTAAAGCAATTATCCTGCCAGAGAATGAGATTAGCATCAATTGATAAAATTCTTCTCATGACTAACCCATTTCAACTGGTTTTTAATAATTATCATAATCTTCCAGGTGTTTACAAATTTTTTATTTAATAATTTTTTCCTTTTCAGGGGATTAAAGATTGACAGTATAAAATGTCTTCAGTTCTCTATTCCCTTTTTTAAAAGTAAGTATTGCATTTATACTTTTCTGTGGTTTGAACCTTCATTACTTGCTGTTATTTCTTGAAAATCATCATTAATGATTCAAACATTACTTCAGTTAGTTCTCTGAGCATTCATGGTTAATTTTCTCATAGACCACTAAGTTAACCACTTCTAACTTTTTCCCCCTAAGTATCCTCGGGCCAAGGGTTGGACTCTTTAAGCTTGTACTTGACAATCCCAATACCATTCTGCAACATGTGTGCTTAGTGTCAAAAAATCGTTGTAATCAGCAAAGTGTGTGTGCTTATGTACACCTTGCTCAGCCAACGTGTGAGTACATGATTAAATGCCTCTGAAATCACTGAGACTTGCGACATCATCGGAGTTAATGAGACTTCACACCAGCGGCTCTGCAAACAACTGCAGACTGCTCGCTTGGGGGCACGGTGTGATCCCCTGCCCTGAGCTGTGCCTGAATGTCAGCTTGCTGTTGGATATTACCTCTCTGCACACCGGGATGGTTGGGAAGGGCGTGTTGGGAGGGCGGGAGCGCAGCGGTGAGCGGAGTCACGGCTGGGTGTTGCGAGGTGTTGAACCCAGGGCGTGTGCCAGCCTTGCCTCAAGCAGCGAGTCTTGGCTTTGGCCGCGGGCAGATCGATCGTGTGAGCTCCACCCCGAGCAGGGAAACGTGCAGAGGCGCCCAAAATGTGCTGAGCCTGAGTACAGCGGCAATCCAGCAGCACCGGGTGTTGCTGTGACTCCGATGGCAAGCCTTGCTTCTCAGCTGAACACTGTAATTCAGACGTGGCAGCACGCTGCCGTGTCTCTGCTTCTTTTGCAACTGAACTGCTGTGTTGATCTGGGGCCGTATCACTGTGATGAATATCCTGGGACCATTTGGTGCCTGCAGAATGCCACAGAAACCTCTGTTGATACCTGCCTTGGCGTTTTTAAACCTGCTTTCAGAACCTCGGTGTCTGTAGTGATGCTCTGACAAAAACTGTAGTTGAAATAGGGAGCAGATAAATATAGGTGGGCTGCTAAATGGTGAGGTTTTGGTATATTGGGGCTTGTTGTGAGTCTTATCTGGCCAAATGTAAGAATCTGAAGTGCGGCTGTACATGCTTACATCTGAGATAGATGTCTAGGTTCCCCTTATAACGAAGGAGAGTGGCCAATTTATCTTGGCTTGAGATAGTTGACAAAAATAGGTCTGGAAGTGCCTTTTCCCCCGCTGTTGATTCTGAGGGAATCTAGAAAGTCAGTTCAGCTCTCTGGCATTGCGGTTGCCTCTGTCTGATGAGACTAGTCTCAGGCTCATTCAGGTAAACTTTGCATATTATGTGCAGCCATACCTTCAAAGATACATTCCAAATATGGTATGTAATGAAAGTATCAGTTCATATCCATGCACATGGGGTTTTTCCCCCTCATTTCCCTTCCCCACTCTTTCCTCTGCATTCAATTTTATTTTGTTAGACTTTAATTTGCTAGACTGATGAATCACTTTCTCCATGGTTAGCGCTTACTCATTCTTCATTTGTATCTGGCACTGATCACAACTTTGTATGTAGGATTTGGTTGAGTGGGAGGGGAAGCATGTGCATAGGATTCATATTTCTTCTTGGAAACGTTTGCTAGAGCACCACCCAGATACTTGTGACCCAGTACTGGTTCACAGACAGCAAAATGAGTAACTCCAACATAAACTAATGGTAATCACAGAGGACCCTTTTGTACACCCCAGGAAACTGAGCCCATCACTCTCTACATTCCCTGTCCTGCCTGTTTGTACCAAGCAATTCTGCAAGTTGTGTTCTGAGGAATACTAATCATATGTTTGTGAGTAGTAATTCATTATTTCCTTAATGTAGCTTCTTAAAGCATACTGCTATGAGTGTCAGTCTGAAAAAATTCCCAAGAATGTTTCTTCCTCTGTTTTCATTGCACCTTAAAGCACATTGGTGGAAGACCTAAAGCAAACAGCCAGGAAACTGTTAAAACACTAAGATATTGGCACTGAGCTTTACTTTTCCCTGTCAGAGTGGGCTGATTTCACACACATGAGCCTTTAAACCAATAAATCAATGGTAAACTTGTGACCTTATTTGCTGTAATGAATCACTTGTATTGCCATGTTCTGCAGCATATCAAACAGCAGCAAATCTGGTTTCACTGGCCAGTGCACTCTGCCTGGTTCAGTGCTGCAGTGAAGCTCTATTTAAATTAAAAATGTATGTTTCAGCTTGACAAGGCATATCAAATGTTAACATTTGTTCCCTAGTCATACTTTGCTTGGTAGTATTAGGTCCCAGCCAATAGAAGTAGCAGAGCTGCACTATCTCTGAATTTCCCACCTAATATCTAGATATGGCTTTTAAAATGTTTTTTAAAAACTACCAAAACAACTGTAAAGGATATTAGCAGGGAAAAACACAGTCAATTAACAAGTGGTGACGTTGAAATGTTTTTCTTACCTTGCTAGCCAAAAGGTTTGACTGCCTGCTTAGCGTAGCATGTAGTACATTCTCAGATATCAACATCGTGAAGCTGGAGCAGAAGATTTGCTTTAAAGATTTTGTGTGGCACTTGCCAGCATGATTTTTTGCCAGTCTGTGAGTATCTGCCTCTACCAAAGGCTCTACAAGCTGACAGACCTCAATACGTGTTTCTGTGAATTCAAACCCAGTATTGTCCAATGTATTTTTTGTTAGTCTGTGGATTTCTCTATGCCTATCAGATTCTAGGTCCTGATGAAGTTAGTCCTACCTGTGAATAACTCTGGGACGGTGATCATGTTCCTGAGGGTCTGCTGCACTTGCAGGATCCTTTCAAAGGATGCAGAGCATTACCTTCTCAGTGCCTAATGAGCAGAGTGTTTGTCTGTCTGTTATACTGTCTAGGAGCCCACATCATGGATAAAAGTAATTTGAATAAAAGGATAGCCTTTGCTTCAGAGAATTTTCAAGCTAAATACCCACTAAAACAAGAGATTACAAAGAGCACAGGCAAAGAGAAAAAATCTAGGAGACAATTAGCAGATAAAATCAGTCCTTACTTTCCTCCCCTTTCTAGCCTCTGATATGCTGTGGGAAGTACAGAGAACTTCTTCTTACAGCATGTCTCTCTGATTGTCTAACTGCGAAACAAAAAGTGTGATTATATCCATTCCAGCATATTAGACAAAACATTAAAAATGCTTTGGACTGGATTCATCTAGTCCATTGTGAATATCTTAAAAAATGGATGCAACTATCTAAGCCAGCTTTCTTGACCTGTCTCTAACCAGTGGAGAGAAACAAGCAAATGGGCATCACCCATTTTTTTCTGAGGCAAGAGCTAAGACAGAATAGTTTAATGTAGCCGTGAAAATGCCTGTGTGTTTCAACTGACTGCCAGAGCAACCAGCATGGACATTGGCCATATGTACTGCAGATGTCTAAAGTTGAGGGGATTTGAATCCCACTGTGGCAGCTTTTTTCTTTCTCTGCACATGTGCAAGAGTAAAATATCAATAATCTATACTTCTTGACAGCTTACTACTGAAGGGCACACAGAGTGTTGCATGAGCAAAGTAATTCCTGAGTGTTGAAGCAGGGCATGATCCCCTGAAGCATTTCCTACTGTATTTGTCATGTCTGAAAAGAGGTCACACACACCAACTCGACCTCTGAACAGGAGACTTTATTCAGTCATTTCTCAGGTCTTTCATGTTCTAAACTTACCTTAAGAAATAGTGTGGATCGCAAAATAGTATAAAATAGCAGCTTTAAAAATATTACTGGCTTTCAGACTGCCTTCCCTGCCTTCTCCCTCCTCCCAGATTTACAGCTAAGACCTTTATAGATTACTTAGACAGACATTTAGCCTAAATTTGAGATGTAAATTTAATGGATTGCTGCCCCTGAGGACAGCCATGTAATATTGCTGGCAGCAAATAACTACTGTTCTGCTGTGTGAGAATGCCTAAATTTCAACAACATGGGAAATCAACTCTAAATATCCAGCTTTCAAAGCACTGCAGGTTCTATTTTTAGATGTTATTATGTAAATGTAAGTCCTTTTTATTTCTGATAGACAACTGTACGGAGGTGGGCAACACTGGCCCACTTTGCTTTCCAACATGGCATTAATTATAACGCTCTAGCCCATTTTCCATGTGCTGAGTCACACCAATAGCCAAATACCATGTTTAATTTCCTTTATTAGTTGCTCTGATAGTCTCTGGCAAATGTGAAACAAATGCTGTGCACAGTTCCTCCAAAGGGCAGGTGGCTGTATGAAGGGATTGCTGCGACGTGATCAGAAGAGACCGCTGTGAGTGTGGGAAATGACCTGCTGTACTATCTAGACCTAAGGCCTCATCTGAAAATTTTGGTGAAGCCCAGAACAACAGTTTGACATCTGATGTCTTAAGAAAAATGCCCAAGTGGGTTGTACAGAAGGACTTTAGGGGAATGACTTTAGTCCCCCAAAGCCAGTATGAGATGGCGAGCTCTCCAGGGCTGGGGACCATTATCTGCTTGTTGTCTGTGTGGGTTTCTTAGGTGCTGCTGCAATACAGAACCTAAGTATGATGAATTTTTTATTCAGCCAGATTACCTGGCAGCCAGTTTTCTCTGTGCAATGACAGTAGAGAGGGTAACAGCAACCTGGTAACGATCCACTTGGAAATGTGATAGAAATAAGCTGTTTTCTTCAGAAACCTTCTTCCAGCTATGTTTCTATGTCAGTGCATTTTTTTATTATCAGCAATGTAGGCTACTTCTTGCTTCCTGCAATTTGATTGGAATTTGAGGAACTTAAGCATTTTTTCTGCTTTCATTTGTAAAAACCAAGAAATACAGTTCTATGAAATGTGAATGTCATTAATAATATAAACCTCTGCTAATAGAAGAGGTGATACAGTAAGCATATGAAAGCATTCAGATTTGGGGCTAGAAAAGGATAATAGCTAATTGTCTGAACAATTATTACTGTATAAGATAATGAGAGTTGCTGAAATAGCTAGTTGTATAAATGAGACATCCTGCATTATTGATCAGGCTTCTTTGTTTTAGCTGCACTGAAGGTATACATTTCACTTTAACATGGCTATTTAGCAAGTCTAAACCTCACATGCAATGATCCACTCCTATGGTTTGGGGGGTGTGTGTATGTTTTGTGGTTTTGGTTTTTTTTGTCAAGAAAAGGGATTAATGTTGAAATATGTTTTAAGTAAGGCAGCATTATGCATCTCTCATGGGCTACCCTTATGGGGCTACCCTTGTGGTGCAGGAACATATTAATTGACGTTATCAGCTTGATCTGTAGTCTATGTAGTCCAGTGATTTACCTCTGTCTGATAATAAATTAATTAATAATAATTACTGTTTCAGGAGTCTAACAAACCTGGTTACTTCAACTCCGCAGTGTTATACATCACAGGAACTGACCTTCCTGAACTTGTAATCTCATTTAGTCATCATATGAGGTGTAGTTACTTTTATTAATTGAAAGTGGAGAATAAGAATCTTGAAATGCAATCTCTAAAGCCTTTGAAGTTAATCCTACATGTTAATGGCATTTTGTTTGCTGTCCCACAATGCTGTGAGAATTGTAATATTATCTATTCTAAATTTGCTCAAAGGAATTGGATTTCAAATAAACCTATTCATAAAAGAAGCATGAAAACAGAGCAAAACAAGAGTCATCATCCTATTAGCACTGTAAGTTGCCTAATAACAAGCAATATTAAACATTTTGACTTTGAAAATTGCAGTAAGAAAGGGGAAAAATGTATCTATTCCTTATAATCTTTCTGATTTTCTTCAGTGGCACAGTTTTTGCTTAGCTTGCGTGAAGTAATGTTCATTGCACATATTTCTGAAATGCCATAGTCTGTAATACTAATTCCATTAAAAACCAAAAAAATATGTACTAGTGAACCCGCTTTACACTATGGTTTTAGAAAAGGAGAGGCTTTTCAGTCAATTATTTATGTGCAATAAGTACTGAAAGACTTATTATCTCAGAATAATCAATGTTTGGCTGAAGCTTGAGAACACTAATAGCTAGTCTTAAAAGTCT
The DNA here is from genome assembly GCA_034509425.1 of Eopsaltria australis. NCBI lineage: Eukaryota > Metazoa > Chordata > Aves > Passeriformes > Petroicidae > Eopsaltria > Eopsaltria australis. The sequence goes on along the minus strand of JAVTVJ010000177.1, from coordinate 3,471,083 downwards.
TGATCCAGTGTCATTTGAAATAATAGCAGAACTCCCGTCAATTTTAAACAAAGGAGGCTGAGGGCAAGAAGTATTGCTTTGAGAGATAATTTTAGATAATCTGTTGAAAGCATCTGTAAAAGAATAGAAAATTTGACTTTCACTCTGTGCATAATACAATATGAAGTATTTCAGCAGAGAGGAGCTCCTAATGGTGTGTATCTGTATTTTCTGTTGCCTTGGGGGGCTGTTTTTACATATATATATATATATGTACACACACATATGTATGCACTGAGCTGGTGTTACTGTCTCTGGGAATAACAGATGGCAGCTGAAAAAATTAGGATCAAACTGAAAAGGAGTAGAGAGACTCAGTGAAGTACTGAAATGCCTGCCTATCTTTTTTATTTAACACTCAAGTTGCTTCTTTCGTTCCTTGAATCCCCAGCAAATTCTTTCTCTCCAGGATATGCTCTCACTGATTCTGGTTCTCCTCTCTCTTCAGCAACCCTGATAATTTGCTTAGGTCAGTGCAGAGCAACTTGTGGTATGTGGAATCCTCTCTCGGCTGGAAGATAGCACAAGGAATGCAGGAAGTGACACCCAAAATGCAAAAGATAGTACCAGTGCTTCAGGATGCCTTCTGGTGCAGGGTCTGGTGCAGGCTTTCACTTGTGGGTGCTGTGTCAGCCTGTAGGGCAGGGCTGGACAAAGACATCAAGGAGGACTTTAAAGATTGTGGCATTTGGTGAGCATTCCATTCTTTCAGATGAAGGACTGCTCTTTTCTGATTTTGCACAAATGATGAAGGGTGGATTTTGGCTGCATTTGGAGGAAGTTCTGAAATGTAATTGAATTATTATTAAAAAAAAATCCTCAAAAACTCAACCTGCTTGTCCATCTAAGCCAAAAATGCTATCAAAACTTCATTTTAAAGGCTTTTTCTTCTCATTTACTTGTCTTCACGGATTAGGAAGGCCAATAAAGAAGGCAGGGATGGACACAGCAGTAGTTAAAAAACAAAAGTTAGATGTGCCCTCTGCAGTCTTTTCTACTGGGGTATAGTATAGTAAACCTTGTATTACCCTTATTAAAAGTAGGCAAATTATGTTTGATAGTGCTAGTGCATAGCCACACTTGGAGGGTGTGTTTCTGTTTATTGATAGAGTGGACTTCTTTTTTGATAGAAGCATTTGTTCTCTGAAGCAAGAGAGCCCTTCCCCAGTGTTTTACAGACAGTGCCAGGTGTCAGTGCTGAGTGGCAAAGCAGAAAAGCTTTCCTCTAGCAAGGCAGAGGCAGCATCAGGAGGCAGCCTGCAGATAAGCAGATATCACTAAGTAGGGAAGTAGGACAGATACCCTGAGACAGCATCTGGCAGAGCAGGGGAAGAGACATGAACTCTTCTTTCCAGAGAAAGCCAGAGAAGGAGCTGTAGGGACCCAGCTCCTAGAAAAGAGACAAAAGTTCTGAAACTCCGTAATATTTAGGTTCCAAGCTAACACTGATTTCAGCCTTAACAAGTGCTATATTTAGTGTCACATATGCTCCTTAATAGAGTCCCAGTCCAATTTAGGAACATACTGGCCTCGAAGAAACTTGAAAATTTTAGCAATTTTTTGCATTTTTCCAGCGCAGAATGGCAAAATACTGGTCTTGGCAAAGCATATTCAGTGGTCCAGTTTGGGGTACATATTTACCTATGTTCTCATCCATATGCTTGTATAGACCATGAAATCATGATATCCGTGTGGCAAAAATACTTGTGAGAGCATTGCTAAGTGATTTAATAAACTAGAGGGTACCCTGTCCCCCTCCAAAACAGTGAGCCACGTTCTCTCATTTCTCATTCAGTCACACATTAAGACAGATTTGACCAAGTATTTTTAGTTGGAGATTTGCAGCGGCTAAAGTAAGAAATCCTCTTAATAAATATAGGAGCTTTTTTTAAACTATCTTTTATACCAGTGTAATTCCATTGACTTCACAAGATTTTTTTTCCTAATACATTCTGATAGAAAAAGAGTACCAGGTTGTGGGCACTTTTATTTTTCTTTTTCACTGTGGAGATAACATTGTCACTGTGCTTGAATCCTTCTAATGAAATAAACATTTTGCATAGCTTTTGCTTTTTACTAGTAGATGATTTGCTACAATACATAGGTAAGTAAGTATCAAATATACAATACAAAGTTTACTTCCTTTCATTACTATGAAGACAGTTTTCTAGCTTTTGTGAAGCATTACAAGTCATCCTGGCTTTCCCAAAGGACTGCAAGCTGAGGTGAGTATGAAATGGGCAGGACAGAGGCACTCTGTAAACTTCAGCAATTTTCATCAATTTGCTTTGAATGACAAGAAATATTAAGCTTCTGTCTTCCAGGGAAGCACTTCTCAATAAACTATGTTTACCAATAGCTCTCAAATTTCAACTGCATGCTTTTGTTATAAAATGAAGCAAAAGGGAGAGACTTTTTTTTTTTTTCAATTTATCTTTTATTAGGCCAGCACACATTGTTGAAAAAAACCAGACAAGCTTACAGGTGCAGAAATCCATCTTCAGTTGTGAAACAGGAGCCAATTTCAAGCCAAGTGTAGGCTGGGGACGATTGTTTTGAGTTTAACTTAGTTACAGTGATGAGTTGAACAAATGGAAGAGAAAAAGGTGTCTGACACCTTGAAGCAGATGACGTTGTTAGTGAAGGCAGAGGCGATAAAGGTTGCGATAAATGTGTCTGAAATAGCAAATGGAGTCTGGGGGTGTTGCTGTTATTAAAAAGAGAGTCAGGGCAAGGGAGAAGAAAACTAAACAGCAGAAATCAACAGAGGTGTAATTCACCAAATCCAACTATATGATAAACATTTTGTAAGGGACTGATTGTTTTGCAAATAAAAGCTTCATTTCCATAGGAGCATGGAACACGAGAAGCTGCAGGGAGTCTCTTTCAATATCCCATCTCCATCAGTGTGTGACACAAAACAGGTGCTTAAAAGGTAATTTTAAGCCTTTGGATGTTTAGGAACTTTTTGAAGCTATAAACATTTGCAAATCTCTCTGAGTAGGACAGTGAGCAGTCCAAGGTAGCTACCCTGGGCTCTCAAGGATGAAAAATAGACATAATCTTGTACTGAAATAGATGTTTGGGGCTATTTCTCTGTATTGTCTCTAAGGGCCATCCAGACTGAGTAATTAGGGTTTAGGCAGTTAACTTCTGCAGTGAACTTCTGACATCTGAAGTGAACCTCCCTCAAGTCTCCAGGATTTGGAAACACAGTAGGGTCTTGAGCACCGACCCAGGCTATCTGCATTGCCAGGGGCTGTCTCCAAAAGGCGTTTGACTGTTGGCTTCCCTTTGAGAAGAGGAAGGGAAATGTGCAGTGAGTGCAAGCCCTGTTGGATTGCTTGGCCTTGGTGCCAGAAGGCAGAGTAGGACCCATCTTTTTTAGCCAGCATCAATGCAGACTCTGTCACTTGAAATTGAAGACTTACAAGTCTCTAGCCTTAAAAAGACACTCTGATGCAGTTTTCAGAAGTGCCTCCATTGCATTAGCTTTACTCTAAAAACAAGATAAGATCCTGCCAGAAATCTTACCTTTAAAAAGGTGTTCCTTCTATATTTCTATGTTAGCCCATGCATTCATTTTCTGGGCATTAAATTAAAATAGAGAATTTACAAACTAACATTTCTTTTAAATGTTTGTCTTGATCACTGTTGCTCTTTGTTTTTTATTCTCTGCTAAAACAATGCCCTTTCTATAGTAGAGCTTTATGATGTATTTTTTAATAATATTCCCCACTTTCAAAAGAAGTGTTAGAAAACATTTGGTCTTTTTTGAAAATGAGCTTCTGTTCACTGAAAACTGCAGCAAAAAAATGGATGTTCAGTGTTTGAGTTCCCCAGGAAACTCATACAGCACTGACTTTGTGCTCTCAATCTGACCTTTCTTTCATTATATAAGAAAAAAATAATCCTTACAAAAGTCAGGTTGAAGATAAGATCAGCATGGTGGGCTGGTAATTACATAAAGTGATGTTCAGTCATTAGAGAAAATGTACAGTTGATCCAATGGCTTAGATGTGGGCGAGGAATATGATCTAGCTTTTACTGGTATAAAAGAAAGATGCAACTTTTTCATACATCAGTTGTGGGAACTTACATCCAAGCATTAAGGACAGCTCCCCTTCAAACACCGTCCTGCAGTTTCTCTGATTTATTCTTGTCGAACAAGGGAGGTAATGTATTTTTATTTTTTCATTGCTGTTACAGAGGAACAATTGCATATGTTTTGACATTCGCTCTTTCCAGAAGTTTTCTTCTCCTTCCATTCTGTCAAAGTTTTTACTTTGAACATCAACTTGAAAGTTGCTTTGGGACAAAACCATCAATGCTTAGGGTTAAGCTGACTTCGTAAGTAAGAGAAAATGAGGCTATAGAATTAGATTGCAGCTAAACACTGATAATTTTTGATTTTGGGTTGGGTCCCAAACTTCTTCATTAGTAACTTTGTATTTTTCTCCTGTTCAGTGGTGGCAATTGCTGTCAATTATCAAACATTTCACAACCTGTGGTATTAGCACATATTTTAGAGTCTTTAACAGAAGAAGTCAAGATATTGTAAATAATGAGGTGCTGCTGGGAAAGGTTTAAAATTACCATCTTTCCAAAGAGTTCCTGAAATGCAGGCATTATATATTGTTCCAGTAGCTTAAGAAAGATAATCTTTAATAGAACTAGTAGAAGCTTCATTGGATTTGATGGTGAGATGAAATGAATGGTGAGAACATTAACTGGGTTAACAGCACGGGCACAGTCAGAAAATTCAAGTAAGACCATCAGACAAAACAGAGAAGATCACATCTGCGGTTTATTGACAGGTCTCTTTGGTGGTTTTGGTATGAGCCTGACAATCTGACTCAATAGAGGAAGTGCAAAACTGCAATTTCAATTCCCCTTTTGGTTAATATAATGTAAAAAAAGCTTTCCTCTGGGATTCCCTTGAGCCCCTACAATGTGCCAGATTATAGCATTATGCCTTCTTGGAAAAATTAGGGTGAAGGATGCCACAGTGCCTTCAGCAAAAAACACGAAACACAGGATAGATAATCTGTCTAGAGTTGTGCTGTTATTCCAGTGGCTGGCTTCTTTATTGGAGCCATTGAAGTGTTTAGGCTATCAGAAGGCTCAGAATGATGTAGAAACAGATCATTTGGAAAAGTCTGTCTGTCTTCTGCTGGTGCATGAGACCCTCCAGCTGACTTTTTGCACGCTTGGATGGAGCAGGGCTTAACATTAAACTGTGTGGAATTGTGTTCCAGTGCAGGCAAGTCTGCCAGCAGTCACACCCCTCTAAGGGACTGGAAAGAGGACATACAGAAGACATCCTTAAAAAAAAGTGCTTTATTTTCTGGAGGGAGGGATCCAGCCAATCCACTCAGTGAGCTGCTGTTGAGCTCAGTGCAGTTCCCAAAATGTTTGGCAGGACCAGAAGAGGTTGTGGATCTAAGCAGTGTGAAGGACCACCTTTCTCCTGCAGACACAGCCTACTCTTGTGGAAGGAACAGGTCACAGAGGGCTGGCAGCTGCTCCTCAGGAACCTGACAGCCATGTTCAGTGCTTCCAAATCTTTCCGTAAAAGTCCAAGCAGAGATAGTTAATCACAGTTTGCATAGAGCCTGTATGTATACCTACATACACATATTGAATTGGCTTTTGTATACCCCCTCTAAATGCTTATTTCCAGTGCTTCCAAAATTGTTGCCAATGTTTTTTTTCTTCCTGATCATTACTGGATGCTTTTAATTCCTTTATCCTCTGTTTTCTGCCAGTGTGAACTGACTCATAGGGCAGGTGGGAGGGAGGAGGTGAAGTTACTAGTACCCAGCACCCAGCCTTGCCTCTCCTGGTAACTGCCACCTTATTGGCCTCTTAGCCATTCTGCTTAGCTAGGCTGCAGATCATTCTCTTTCCTCTATTTTTTTTTCTGTCTTAATTAGGAAGATACTTGTTTCCACTGCCTTCATTCATTGCACTGGAAATCACTGCATATTAGTCTTGCTCATAAACTTTGTTTCTTTCCACTTTAGTAACCCCCTGTCTGGCAGGGGCCGTGTTCTTTTCATCCTGCCTTTGGTCTCAGCCTTCAAAAATGTGTGTATTTGTATTTCTAGACACATCATGGATTGCTATGGGAAGTATGCAGCTGTCACGTTGACCATTTTGTCAGTATTTCTACATCTTCTTCATACTTTCCCAGATGGAGAATTTCTCATGCAGGGTAAGCTGCTTTCAGCATTCAGGCATAGAACAATTATAAAGAGTATTAATTAAATTTTTGCGTTTTATAAATGTGGTCATAGATTTTATCATTCAGTTACATTTATTGACGTTATTTATTGAGGGTGAAATAAATCAAGATAATTTCACTAGGAGCATGCTTCCTACTTCTTCCCTAAATTTAATTTCTCCAGGTCAACCATATCCTAGATGACCATGTGCTCAAGTTGTTGTGAGTAACCTTAATCCTTGAAACATAACAGAATAGAAACGTTTGGTTTCTTGTACACCTGCAAGCTAAATGACAATGTGACATTAGGAACAGCAGAACCACAGCTTCTCCTCATAATATGCAGAATATTTTCCCTCTATAGAGCCCAGATTATGGGATGCTGGTAGTGTAGCATTCTATGAAAAACACATATTAGATTTTATGGGTATTTTGGAGGTTGAGGGTTTTTTATTTAGCCTCAAATAAAGCATAGAAAAATGCAATCTACAAAAATCTTAGTAACACCAAACATTTAGAAAGCTCTCAATAAGAGAATCTTACTAGAAAACAGGCAATGTTTAATGTTTTACAAATTCTGCTGGTGCTTTTAACTAGTATGAAGTTTTCTACGGATAGCTAGTGCTGTAGATGTAGAAACAAACTTCCATAATTATCAACAAAATTGAAAAGAAAACCAGAAGAGATTCAGTAGTGCTTGTGGTTTACCTAGAAAGCCACAGCCTAGTTTTACAGCTGGTGCATGTTGCAGAGTTGAAAAAACCTAAAGAGGAGAGCTTTGGAGGCTGTGCTTTTCTGTTCTGCAGACATCAAGCAGCAGAATGTGGCTTGTGCTTCCTCTTATGGCCTGAACTTTCCCTTTCTTTTTGAAAATGAAAATACAGCTGGAAACCAACTAAAATTCTCTTCCTTATATTTTTATGGCAGGTTGTCCAGAGTGCAAACTAGGGGAGAACAGATTCTTTTCCAAGCCAGGAGCACCCATTTACCAGTGCACTGGGTGTTGTTTCTCCCGTGCCTATCCCACTCCAATGAGGTCCAAGAAGACCATGCTTGTTCCAAAGAACATTACATCAGAAGCAACGTGCTGCGTAGCAAAGGCTTTTACCAAGGTGAGGGTGAGAATGAGATCTGCTTAAGCTTGTTTTAGGATGCAATATTAAGCAGAAGCAGTGAATAGTAAAGCATGTGTATTTGATGGAGGACATTGGAGGACATTTTGAGGGAAGAATCCTTAGTATTTATGTCCTTTGTGCCTTGGGTCTTGCTTTTTTTCTAAAGAGGAAATTAAAGCATCAACCAGCAGCAAGTCTGATATTCAGCTGGGATGAGGAAATTGGTGCAGTGCCACTGAATTCTATGAAATTGCTTTGTCTCATGACACTTGCAGCTCTGGTGGTGGACTTGTCCCAGTATTTTCAACTCTCCTGTATGTGCACCCTCCCCTTAAATGCTATGCAGTGTGTATTTGATTTTAATAAGCCAATTGTCTTGTGTCTTTCCTGCATAGACAGGAGTTCTCTGGGAAGGTGCCTGGTCAATACTATCAATTACATATATGGGAATGAGGGACCAAAACCATCTGTGCTTGTTAGATTAATTGAGATGGTGTTTTACTTTTTAATAGTATAACCAAGAGGGAACTGTAAATGTGTGCAAGTATTGTGAGCATTTAACATTCATCTGGGAGGTTCTTAAAAAGATTCTTCTGATCTGATTATTTTGGGAGTGGTTCTGCTCCAAGTGAAGAAACCTTAAGTTTTATATACTAAATGGTGAGCTAGTTGAAACAAGCTAAGGTGTCTATCCTATGGTGACCTGACTCAGGCTCATGAAATGTGTCAACTACAGGTTCAGCTGAGTTACCCACTCACAGATTTGGTGCATTTGAAATACCTTAGGGTACTGAAGTAATATGTGTATGACTGGCAGACACAGAACCCATGAAAGAGTTTCTAGAGTGACAGCTGGAGGCTTGGTGAGATTGGCTCTGACTCCTCAAATGGCAATTGACAGCTCAGTGGCTGCAGCTGAAGAAAGCACTGAGTCTCCACTGGCTGTGATGAGAGCCAGATACCTGACTTTAAACTATGCTGAACCCAGCCTGGCTCTTCACCCAAGGAGAACATAGATTTATTCTATATTGACAATGCTATACTTGCCCTGAGGCAGCAGCTAGAATTTGGTTGAGATTAAATATAAAGGTGATTGTGTTTGTGGCCTTTGTTTTTGCAATTTTCATGTGATGTATTTTAAGGACACTTTCGGATTTTCCATTAATTGGTTACTTGACACTTTTCGAAAATCAGACATTTTAAGAAGTGTCCAAATTAAAGAGCAGCAAATTATGTCACTATGCATGTCACTACTGAAAACCTTCATATTACAGCTCCAAAAACAGTGATGATGCAGCTTCATAGGTTGGTTTTGAGATGGTTCTAGTACATGTACCCCAAAGGGCCTGTGTACTTTGTGGCTAAGAAAAAGTTTTCAGACGTATTTTACTTGACAATGCTGTTTTTACTGCCCAGCTAATCCTAATTATTTGTTATATGTGTGTGTTTTCTTTTTTTAAGATTACCCTTAAGGACAATGTGAAGATAGAGAACCATACAGATTGTCACTGCAGTACCTGCTACTATCATAAATCCTAAAGCCTGTCCCTTTGTTAATGGTCAAGGACAACGGTGAATGGAACATTTGTTTTTCAGCTTTTATAGCACCACAGTGTAAAACCTTATGTTTTCTGGTAAAGACACTGGGTAGACCTTTGGATAAGATAGATGGCTGTTTTATTTCCTCTTTGCTTCTTCATGCATTTCAGTAAGTTTAATTATTTCCATTAGGGATAAAATACAGCACTTGCATGACCAAATGCTTGATCTATTTTTAAAATAAACTGTCAGTTAAATCATCAATGTTTATTGAGGAAAAATGGTGATTTATTGGCTTAACAGACAAAAATAGATTCTGATGCAATTAAAATTTCTAGATTTTTTTTAATGGGAGAGAGAGGGAAAAAGGAAGAGAAGGATGGGAAACTGAACAGAAGAAGAATTATTTTCCCCTTATTCACTTAGTGATTAGATTTTTTGAAGATGCAACGTATTGTTTCTTCTGCTTTTCTTCCATTTTTATTTTACCTAATGGGCAGAAAGTATACTGTGCCATCTTTATTTTTCTCTGAATTTAATCTCCTCCCATATAGATGGGCAGATGATGCAAAATCAAACATTATAAAGAAATTTTGTACATTTTCATGTAGCAGTAGTGGAATAGAGGAATCATCCAACAGTGTTCGCTGTTTAAGCTGCTTACCTTTTGTTTGTCTTCAGCAAGGCATAGGGCTTCAGTAATTCCCAAATGCCTTGTGCTAGACTCAGGTATGCAAATGGAAAAATTAGGGAATGTGCTATAAGAGAAGAGGACCACAGAATATGTACTCATAACAACTGTCATTAGCATCAAAAACTTGTTCATTTGTGGTGGGTTGCATCGGGGGCTCTGGAGGAACTGCTCGCAGGTCTGAAGCCTGCCCATGGGAACTGAAGTGAATTAATTCCCTTGCTTTTCATCCTAATTTCTGGGGTAAGAACATCATCCTTGCTATGGTCACTGGCTGCAAGAGTTGAAACGTGCTGACTCAAAAAGACTCAGATATATTCGTGGGGGATTTCCCTGCAGTAGAAGCTGTGAGGATAGCAGTAAGAGATTCCAACGGGGTTAGGGAAGATTTCTAGCGTGAAGCTGCGAGGGTGGCTGGTCTGTCCCGGGCCGTGGCCGTGGCTGATACCTGTGCCGATGCCAAATGACTGAAGTAGTTTAGACGAGCCCCCAGGTCTGAGCTGTGATGGGGAACTTAAGAAGCTGAAGGTCGGCTTCTAATGATCGTTTAAATCCACCCATCACCCACCCTTCTTTCCACTGGAGCGCAAATTCAGTGCTGTTTTCTAAGAATACAATCATGGGCCTTTGTGGAGAAGAAAAGACTTTTCTTATGTAGAGGAGATGAGGTTCTTAGAGAAGCATTTTTCAGCGTATGTTCAGTAAACCTTGATAACCTGATCTCCACGCCTTAACCCCTTAACCCCCTCTTATGTCCTAGCTTCACCGTGCCATTCCTGGGAGATGTTTTGCCTGACTTGGTCTTGAAAAAAACCGATTTTGTGAAGGAGACTGATCTTCACCATTCTTACTATGCTGGAAAAATTCAATATTCTGGAAAGCTTTTCCCTTAGTGTTTAATCTAAGTCTCATTTGCTTCCATATTACTTTTGGTCAGAGGAGAGGAAGTTCGGTAGGATGGTCTTTAGGATTAGTTTAGTAACATCAGCAGCACAGGTTTTCAGGATGAGAAGTCTAATTTCTCATTCCGGATCATCACTCAAAACATTATGGGAATATATGTCAAGCAGCTGCTGTAACTGACTCACAATTCCAAGCTGCTGTGCGATTTTATTAAATGTGATTGATGTGGCTACTTTTGCAGGAAAGCCAGGTCCTGCCTGGGATTCCTGGGCAACGAGAGACGAGTGATTTGAAGCTGCAGCGTGATTCCCTCCGGGAATGGGAATGGTATTGCATTTTCTCATAACTTTGGCAGGACTGAAAGGGAGAGCAGGGAAACACGTTCCCTGAAGTTTGCTTGCAGGAGTGATGTGCCTTTTCGTGTTGCCAACCTTCCTGGATGACGTCTTACTCAAGTGATGTCCTCTGGCAGTACGGAGCACTTGCTTGTCTACCTATGCTTGTGCTGCCCACAATAGCAGCACAATAAACTTTTGTTTGCAGCTTCGGAATCGATTTGCATATTTCGCGTTGTAAAACCATAGAAATATCGATTAGAGTGAAACCCATGCTTTAAAAAAAAAAAAAAAATAATTAGATGCTCTAGCCCTGCGTCCTGCTAGGATGCCTGGCTTTTTTTCAGCGGCTTTCCCCCTCTTTCGTGTACCAAACCTTTTAGTCGTGAACTCCCCAACTCATGGATCCCTCTCCCCCCTCAGGCACCAAGAGCTTGCAAAGCTCTTGTGAGGCTATGTGGAATGGGGGAGCATCCGCCTCTTTAAGTTATCTGGCTCTAACTTTTCAGTTTAGAAGTAGCAACACATAACAAGGAAAGGGATGGAATAAGCACGCAGATACACAAACTTATCAGCGGGTGGTGAAGGAAACAAGAAGACAGACCAGACTTCTTCAGCCTCTGCTTGGTGGGCTATTAGGGACGGCCCTCGGGCACGGCAGTGGGGGGGGCATCCTGGGCTTCCTAAGCGCTGGGAAGGGCGAATGAGGCTGCTCGCGGTGTTGTGGGTGCTTGGGGACTGGGCAAAATTTTGTTTCCCATATGTGAATGCTGCAAGGCCCTGCTGCTGCAGCCCAACTGCAAAAGGGACCCACAGATCTTGGTGATAGTGACTAGAGAGACAAATACGCGAGGGAACAGCAGGGTAAGGTCAGGGGAGACCTTATCAGCCTCTACAACTGCCTAAACAGAGGTTGTAGGCAGGTGAGGGTGTGTCTGTTTTCCCGAGTAACAGGTGATAGGACATGAGGTAGTGACCTCAAGTTGCATCAGGGGAGGTTTAAATTGAATACTAGGAAGCATTTCTTCACAGAGAGAGTTGCTAAGCGCTGGGACGGGCTGCCCGGGAGCGTGGAGTCACCAGCCTTGGTGGTATTTAAAAGATGTGTAAATGTGGCACTTAAGGACATGATTAAGTAGTGGACTTGGCAGGGCTGGGTTAATGGTTAGAGCAGATGATCTTAAAGGTCTTTTCCGTCCGAAATGATGCTATCATTCTAAAAGAGAATACTCATTATCTCTGATGGAATTTTCTTCTAGACGCCAGGATTGTCCCAGTTGGAGGGACAGTGGGTAAGTCAAGTTGTCAGCAATCGGAGAGACAAGGATGTATATTTATGTGGGAGAGGTTTAAATATTAGCACGTGTTAATAACAAAATATGCTTATTTTCCCCCCAGTTAATTTGTTCCTGTGTGCACGTGTATGTGTAATTGTATGACAAATTGTAACCTGGACTACTTGATGAACAGGAGGAAGCCTGAATCTGAAAGGACTCAAGGTCTGAGGTCATGCTGAGTAAGGGGACACAGGGTCTGGGCATGGGTGGATGGAGAAGCTGTGCTAAAATTCAAGAAATCCATGACTGTGGAGAGACTTGTAAGACAGGAGTGTGGTCCACACATTTGCTTGCTAGCAAGCTTCAAGCTGGGCTGTCTGGAGAGTAGGAGGAGACCCACTTACTGGATAAGGGAGCCCAGGCATGGATGCTAGAGGGCTTTCCAAGCTGGGCTGGTATTCAAGGATCTGTGAATGGAGCTGTGCTTGTGAATCTCGGAAGTGAGGACACAAATGTTTTCATAGAGGATTTCAATCCTTATCAGTTGGAGAGGAGGAAGGTGAGGGTTGTTTGTGGTTATGTGAGTGTGGCTGAAGGCAGTGGTCTGTTGGGTAGATCAGTGGGCCCACTTACATTCAGGACTAGGAAAAACAGTGCTACATGTTATTAGGAAGCTAATGCAGTGGACTGTAATAGAGAATAAAAGGGATATGACTAGGAGTACTGGAAAACTATCTAGATCTATATTTGTAGGGATTAAATACCATATTTACAGTAAAAAAAGAAAAACAGAATAAAAGCACTATACAGTTTCCTTGCATTATAAAATAGCTGAAATAGAGGTTTGATTAGTCATATATTCCAGAGGGCGTGAACAGACAGTGTCATAAAATTAGAAGAAAAACGAATCCCTTGTTTACACAGATAGCCAATGTACATCTTCTACATTTTAGGAACAGGGTATTTGTGCATGGTGATAAAATGAAGTCTTTGTCAGTGTGCTTTATAAGTAACAATGAATCAGTCAGACTGATACTGTGGATTAAAAACGCTGAAGATCAAGCAGGCTGAAGATAAAAATGATATGTTTTTGCTGTCACAGTGACCTATATAAACTTACATCACCACAGTCCTAATGACAAATTCATTCTGTGAGCAGAGGGACTAGTGAAGCTTGATTTCCTGACTATTTGTGCCACGTCTCATTGAAAATCCATTTTGCCATGTCCTCAGCAAACCCCTCTCTCTCCCTCCTGCCTGGTGGTCCTGTCAGGTGCCCTCCCTGGCTGCTGCAGAGCCATTAGCCAGAGCCAGAGCTGCTGTTTGTCCATCCAACATGTTTTCTTAGGGGTGCTACTAACTTCTTTTCAATCAGATCCCAATTTTTATATTTTGCCCTTAGTAGGTGTTGATTTTCACAGAACTGCTAAGGCCTCCAAGGGCTGAGGTCATTACCTGTCATCCAGAAATGCTCAAAACTGACCAGAGGATTAAACATTTGCTGAGGAGCAGCTGTCAGACACCTGTGTGGACAGACAGCGTGAGTGCCTCACTGCTTCCAGGTGCCAGGCTGAAAAACCTTACAATGATCCTTAGGTACTGTGATTTCCAGTCCACAGCTGGTGAGAGCAGGAAGGGTGTCTTCTTGGCAGACAGATAAAGCTCTGGAGCTGTAGGGATTTTAATGAATTGACATTTCAGACCAGACCTCTTACTCCCAGCAAGACTGAGAAGCTCCAGGTGAGCAGTCCTTTTCTCTCCCTGTCACCCTGCCTAAACAGTGCTTTTTAATATTGGTGAGGGGGAAAAAGGTTATCCCAGGGCTTGTTTTGGAAAAGCACAGGCTGTGTACCTCACTTTTACAGCTGGGTGAAAGCTCCTTACTAACTTGGAACTCATCTAAAAATATTCATATATAGGAGTCTCTTGCAGGAGGGAAGGGCATCAATGAAGATTGCCATGAAAAAAAGATTGATTTCAAGATGATGCCAGGACACTTGTAAATGCACTTGGTGATGAAATAAAACTAACAGTTAATCAGGTGTCTGTTATAGCAGGTGTCTGGAGGATTTCACCATTTAAGGGGTTTTCCTGTTGCTCTGCAGTTTCCCATGTCTCTGACATATGTTAATCCAGTACTTGGCCTGCTGTCAGGTTGGAGTAAGATGCCATCTCATTATCTGCACACATGTAAGCAGTAAATCTAACAGTTACTGCTCTGCCAAACCATTCTGGGTGTGGAGGTATGAGAGACACCACTATTCTTTCCTTGAGGGAAACAAAAAGGCAGAAAATAAGCTTTGGGAGAGGAAAATTTGCTTTTAGCTCAGTGTAATTTCTTGAGAATTTGGGGTTTATTGATTTGATAATTTGTTTTTTAAATCATCTGCCTTTCTCCATTATTTTGATAGTCTAAAAGCGTAAGAAACATCTTTCAGGTCAAATCAATCATCCTTCTAGCCCAAGCACTTGGTTTCTGACTCTGGCAGGATCAGATGCTGTTTATGGGAGCACAAGAGTCTGGACATTTCTTGCAGTCAGCTCCCCTTGTGCCACTCCCACAGTGTTACAGAATCACTCCCCCATGTGCCAGTACCCACACTGGTTTTCTGGGGTCTGCTAGGGATTACATCTCTGCCTTGTTCCTTTTGTATCTACCCATGCACTTCTTTTGAATTAATTTATTCACAGTGGTTTGAACCTGCTGATATTATGTGCCTTCATAACTTCCTGTCACAATAAGTTAGAGAAGTATAAAAATTACTTATTTACTCAATTTAAAACTAATTTCCTAGATATTGCCCCAATTGTTTTGTAACACTCAACTGTTACTGTCTCAGCATTGTCCTCTCTATCACAAAGACCCCAGCATTTTTAGGGTTTTCCTTGTAAGGCAGCTGCTTGACCATTTTGGTTGGTTTTCTCCATACCTGCTTTAACTCTACTTCACCCTTCCTGAGATGCACAGAGAAGACCCTGGCCTGTACTCCAATGTGGTTATACCAAAGTTATATGCAGCAGCAAAATGGTGCCCTCTGTCTTGTTCTGGTACCCTTTTTCATGATACTGTTTTAGCTTGTATTGCTGCCCAGAGACTTGTAAATAATGACTGTTGAGATCTTTTTTTTCTGACACGCATCTTCCAGTTGTGTTTTCAGCATCATCTACATGTGGTTTGACTTATTTTTTTCCCTAAATGCATTAACTTATATTTAAATGCTCTGAAGTTTACCTGACACCTGTTTGCCCATTTTATTTTGTCTGGTCCTTCTGGGGTACTTCACCATCAGCATAAGTGTTGGCTGCCTGAAAGAGTTTAGTACAATCTATGAATCTGGAAATGTCACAGAGGATTTCCTTATCTCGTTTTCTGATTAAAATGTTGAGCAAAACTGATTCTTGAAAGTAAAAGATCCAAGTTAGCCTTACTCTTTTTTCCTATCCTTTAGCTCACTTTTACTTTGTAAAAGAAACCTTTTCTCCAACCTTGTGGCAACCTAAGCTTCTTTAAAAACACTCTTTAAGCATTATTTTGGTGTGTCTCCATTTTCTGCAGTATTATAATAGTAAAACACCCCAAGGCTTAGTATCCAGTTCAAGGTGTCTCAGGTTGCTGCTTGATAGAGATTGAGCAATCTCCTGGTGGCTGCTGGGACTGCCTTTACCCTGCTGCTGGGTTTGGAGCTGGGCCTCCTTAGCCTCCTTACAGCACAGTCAGTTTTCATTGTTTGAAAATTTTGTTACAGTATTTTCTTTCGGAGCAAGCCTAGCTATAGTTTGGCTCAGAGACAGCAAGGTTTGAACTTCCTACACCTCTGCATGGGGACAGCCTGAAGAAGAGTCAGTCCTGAAATAAAACCACCATTCCAATCACAGCTCCTATCCCTGTTTCTCCTACTTCCAGAAATTATTGTAGTAAGTCACTGCCAGTCTGTATGAACACAATAACTTCTACCATGTGGTCACAGCTAAGGGAATCAGTGTTCTAAAGAGGAAAAGTCAACATGCTCTATTTCTCTATTTGTGGTTTTGTTTTTTTGGTTTTTTTTTAATTTCCATTTTATTCCCCCTCATCATTGTCTGCCTATCTTCTTCATAGTGATACTCTATTGAGTGCAAAGGTCCATCAGGTGTCATCCTCAGCAAATAGGGATAGAGAATGGTATCCCTTGTTCTCACTCCTTAACAGAAGTGTACACTTATTAATTTAAGAAGGGTAAGGCCAGATGAAGGCATGAAGGGAGAATGACTTTTCTTTCCCCTGCAGGTTTTTGAGTTAGCTTGATTTGGAATAACTGTTTTTACATGTGTTTGCCATTCCACTTCTTTTATGTCTTTATACTAAGTGGTTCATAATGTTCCCTTCATGTAAATATACTCCCAGAGGAGGATACAACAGCAAAGCAATTCTGAAAAGTCACAAAATAAATAAAAGGGCAAAACACTGAGCCATGTATTATTGGAAGACATAAGGGTGCACAGTTGCTTGAGAGCCCAGGGGAAACAGCTCCAGCTGATGGGGTCTCCAAGCACAGAGCTGGAGGTAGAAGTCTGTAAGAGCTCTAAGTTAATGTTTAAAAGAGATGGGTAATTGCATAGCCATTAGTAACATTTGCAGCCATAAATGCAAAGATAATGGGAAGCACAAACAAATCCATTGCTCAAGAAGTAAGTTGGCCCTGTAGGCACTAGAAGGAATACTTTTTTATTGCTTTTTGGCAATCAGATCAAGTACTTGTTTGTGATAGGTTTCATTAAATTTTTTTCCTTTCCTTGTGGATGAGGCATTAACCATTGCTGGGGCAGTGATGCAGGGTTTCATAGTGCAATAATATTCCTAATAAGGATATCTTCTTGTTTCTTAGCATTACTGAATATTTTCTGTCCCAGGCAGAAGAGAAAACATAATTTTGCTCTAGACGTGTGGTCTAGCAGTGGGAAGACTGAAAACCAGCAGAGTGTTCAGAATAATAAACATGGAGACAGCATGACGCTATTTACTATAACAACTTGCCTTTCTGTGCTCTTCATTTTCCCCATCTTTGGGCAGCATCAGCCCAGTGGCTTTTTGCTGATGCCATGGTTGCAATAGATTTCTGTGAAACGTTTGGGAAGAGAAAGCTGGTGACATTACAAATGAGTCCAGTGGTTATGCTCTGGATCCATCCTGTGGTTGTGTTGCAGATCACCTCAAGAAGGAATTGAGCTCCTGGCTGTTATCTGGCATAAGGTGATGACCACGAAACAACATATCTCAGTGGCTGATGTGATTCTGTGTGTCCATGTGGCTGTGAGTGGTAGTGTAGGTGATGGGGAAGTTCTGTTCCCTTGTAGCTGCTTGATCAGAGAATGGCTACGGGGCAAAGATAATGCTGGGATTCTTACATGTGGAATGTGTTAGATAGAACACAATGCCTTTGCTGTGTACATAATCTCTGTTGAGAAATTATTATGTATTTGAACTGTGCTTTGTGGTTTCTAAAACCCAACTCACAGTCAGCGTTTTGATACTTACAGTTAAAACTCTGCCCTTGATGTTTCCTATTTCTTCTGTTTTATATTACACTGTACTACTAAGTGTCAAAAACATTGTTACTGTTTTCTTCCACAGGAAGAATAAAAGTTGTTCTGCTTCTCTTATTTTAAAACCTCATTTCAATGGGCTGGGCAGAAAACCTTATGCATGGTAGATAGTAGTTTAAGACTGATTACCACTCCACCCACTTCCACCTCTTCAGGTAACAAAAAATAGACCTTACAGGAAGAGGGTTTGGGCAAGGTCTGTATCTGATAAGAGTCCTCTGAGCAGACTGCTATGAAAGAAGACCAGAAGATTGCTGTCTGGGAGCCTCTCCCTGCCCTCAAGCCCTGATTTGAATAACAGTGCCCAGACTGGGAGAACAACGTTGTACTGGCAGGACTGTGGTAGCTCCTCTGTTTTCTTTTTAGGCCTCATAAGCTACATTAGAGAGATAATTACACTTTTTCATGTATCATAGATCCAGAGACCGATGTGAGCCTCCCCAGACAACCAGCAACAAAGCACCCCTAAAAGCTGTCTGTAGCTGGGTGCTAAGATCCCACCAGGCTGCTGTGAGGAGTGTACCCCACATGCAGCTGGGGATCTTCTCTGATAAAAGGACACATCCCTAGGGACATGAACATATGTGTGTATATATATACATACAAACATTTAATACGCAAATAAACAACATATCAAGTATTTATTAAATATATTTATTAAATACTATATAACATTTATTATTCACTCACTGCAATAGGAAGATTAAGCCCCATCAACTTCTCTTTGCTGCAAAGATCACATTTTAGGTGTTCTCAGACCTCCCCCTTCTTTACCTGCAGGCACCTGTCCTCTGAGCTAAATCCTCAGCAGAAGGAAACGTATTCTCTTGCCATCATACCCCAAATGGAACTAAAGAGCAGCAGAGCAAAGAGCCCTGAGCACATTACCACAAACACTGTGACCATCACTCCAGGCAGCACAGCTTGAGAAACGCAAACACCCTTGGGCAAGCAAGGACAGAACACCACCAGCAGCCACTCTCAGCAAGCTGCAGCTTGGTTTCCCAAGGCAGACTTGAAAAATTGAAGAGGAAACTAAAATTCATAGCTAGACGTCATGGCAAAAACTACAGACTTGGCAGCAACACCGGCTGCCCAGAATATCACAGTTTTTCCTGATGAGTTTTTTTGTTGCTTGCACTCCGTCTTCACACAGCAGAGGCCGTGGCTCTGTCATCTCTCCTCTTCCAAACTTTCCTTTGTACCACAGAGGTGCAAACTGTCTTTTCCTTTAAAGGTGTTAACTGGTGAAACTCGGCAAATCCTGCCTGCCTGAAGCGTGCTGTGCTCTCTCAGACCTGCGGAGACACTCGGCTGCTCCGGGGCTCACCCCTCAATCCCGGGCACACCAGCTGGGGTGTAAAAGCAGTCGTCCCTGTGCAGACCCGACCCCACTCATACTCCCAGACCCTTACGGCTACACTCCCACAAACACTGCTACCGCTGTGGAGGGCTCTTGTTATCTGTAAGAAATGTCAGCCTGTCTCTGTTCCTAACGAGGCGCTGGAAGTGCGGGGCGGCTCAGGTGGGAAGGGGCCCCAGGGGCTCTCCAGCCCCGCCTCCTCTCAGCCGCCCAGCCGTGAGATGGGATGGGTTTAATGATGCTGCCTGGCCGCAGGACGGGGCTGAGCTTTAAAGAAGGAATACAAAGGCAGAAATGCTTTTAAGAGCTTTTTGTGTGTGCCGGTGTTGCACGATCAGAGCGTTGTGTCTGTGTAGACCCAAGGTCAAATGAATACATCTCACTTTTTTTTCTCTCCCCGTTGGGTTCATATTGCGTAGGAAAAACACAGGACGCATGGAATTGTTTCCTGCCAACCTGGATTAATGTTGATGTAGACTGAGATGCCGAGATGTGACTGTTTGATTCTCCTAATTGGAATGCTGCTTTCAGATCTCCTGTCCCACATCTTACATGCATATTCAGTTTCGTCTCAGAGGAAAGCTCCTTTCTTCTCAAAAACTGGCTTTTTTTATCTTTCCAGATTTATTTCCTTGGAACTTTGAAAGAGTGAATATATTACAGAAGCATTACCAAGAAGCCAAAGGCTTTGGACGCTTTGTGTTTAATTTTCTTTTGCTGCAGTTCCCAGAGTGAGTATTTACAGCCCTTGAATGCCATCCAGTGGTGGAAAAGCAGGGCATCTCCCAGCCTGCTGAGAAACTGCCTCCAGACACGGCAAGTTCACACGGAAAATTATTTTTACATTAACAGCATATCGTTCTCATGCCCTATTTGTAGTGAAATCAGAAACCATAAAAATATATTTTATATGGCAGGGCACAGCGACAGAAAAGCCATCTGGCGTTTCAGAGTTCTTTAAAATGTGAGACAGAAATAGACCGTATTTATAATTTGAATTATAATTGGCTTTAAAGCTCAAGCTTCAAACAACTGCAAGGGCTGACTTTTTCATCTTCATCATGATTTTTTAAGGCAGAATTTTCTCTTGGGATTTGCTTGCTCAAAATGTGAGCTGCCATGGAGGGAGACAGCTTTGTTAACTATTTCCATGCAGGGGTTTGGAACAGCTGGGTATTTTGGAAACTTGACATGCAGAGATTGCAAAATATGCCTCGTTGAGAGTACATTGTTACTTAAGTAACAAGGTACCCTCAAGTAATTAATTACCCTTAAGTAATTGCTCTTTCTGCCTTTCCTATGGTGTGGATTCAAGTAAGTATTTGATTCTATGCAATTACAAAAACACAGACTGCAGAAAACAAAGACAGTTCAGCCAGTCAAAGAAACAGCAAGTTTAGAAGCCAGAAATATATTTTGAAGGTTTTTTATTTAAAAACCCAAAACAAGAAACAAACAGTTCTTCAAATAGTTATCATGGCTCAGTTCTTAAACCACAATTTAAAAAGTCACATTTTCACTGTTTTCTCTCCTCACACAGTTTCTGCTTTGTCTCACCTCTGCCATTTAATGATGGCAATATAGAATGAACAAAGAGGAAATAGCTGGAAAAACAGAAGAAAAAAGTTTCAAAAAGCCACTCTAAAATATCAACAAAACCCCACAAAATCCTCATTTTCTTATTTCTTCTAACATGGAAGAGCACCTTTTTTTCTAGCTCCACAAAACTGAATTTCCATTTCTTTAAAATTCATTACATTTTGGGATTTTAAAAAAAATTTAAAACACTTTCTGCCCAGTCACTTCTGATTTTCAGTGAGATTATTGCCAAGCCATGATTTCTTGCCCTCCAGTGGGATTCCCCACTTGCACCCTGAGGTGTGACCAGTTATGGTGCCTGGTGCTAAAGCACCAATTTAACAACAAAGGTCAGACCTTGTTCTGAAGCCTCAGGCTTCTACGTGTGCCTTTCTCATGGATTGCCTTGCAAGGATTTGGGGTGCAGAGATTAATGGATATTCATGATTTCCCACCTAACAATTCCCTTCTCCCTGGCCACTGTCAGACAGCACCAGAGGAGATTCCAGCTACTTGGACATTGACACTGGTGACCTGTCGGCACACCCAGGATGCTGTGTCAGTTTATACCATGTAGTACAAATCCCAGATCTGGTTCAACAGACAATACTTGGCACTGTTCCAGTATGGTTCCTGTCTTGGAGGAAAAGTTTGGAGAGGGACAGAGAACTTCTGAACTTGCCTTAGGAGCTGGGAACAAGGACTAATGGTGTTAGCTGAGTGTCTGTACTTTTTGTGTACAGGTCCTGAGCTTCCAGGATACAGTACTCAAATATCTCCTGAATCCCAGCCACTGTTTATAGTTAAGTTCAGCATTGGCCTTAATGGCTACTCAGTTCTTAGCTTCTGTAGTGAGGTACAAAATGAATTTTCATTTCATCCTGAGTATTTAAAACTACTTGCATGTTTGTGAGGATTGCTGTGGGTTGGGGACTATGGGATCAGAAATGCCACTGAATTCCCTAGGTAAAATTTTCAGGGAAACTATTGCAGCAACAGTGGCATACATTTTGGGATTCACACTCCAAGTATGCCTGTCACTGAACACTAATCCCAGGAAAGAGGTATCACTCAGCTCTGTTGGTGTTAGTTTTCTTTACTTCTTGCTCTCACAGACATATTCCCAATGCCTTTTCCAGCAGGATCTTGCATACACTTCTCTCGATGAGGCAAATCGCATCTCTTTTATCTGCCACATTTCTCAAGGAACAAAGTGCTCTTAGAAACCAGGATTCATAGCAGTTCTCCAAGAGCTGAGAAACAAGCACAGATCAAGCCTTAAAAATTAAGAACTTAGTGTGAAAGTAAATAAATTATCCACAGCAATAGTTTCTAAGTTTATTTGCTTGCTAGTTTTACAGCCCTTGGTGGTACCATACTTTTAAACTTCCCTGCCTTCCTTGTACCCTTGCACTGAAGTGGAGAGAGACAAACAGAGACTGACAGGGCTGCCTGTGGTCCTTCCACCATCTCCCTCTGCTCCTCACTTCATGCTGTCCAGGGAGTTCAGGATCTCACTCCAATTTCGGGGTTAGCCACTAATTCCAAGCAGAAGGGTAAAGGGAGGTGATTCAGGAAGCAGAGAGGGAATTTGACTGCTACACTGTGTTAATCCTGACATAGGTACCATGTGTGTGGTGTTTGTGCCTGCCTGGACAGCGCACTGCAGCCATTGCCACACATCCTGCTGGTGCTCAGGATGATGGCAACACCAGCAGGCTGCACGGATCTCTGATCCCAGCAGAGTCGGTCACAGTTGGTGCCAAACGTGGGTTTTTCTGTCAGTCCTCCACAATCAGAGACCATGGTTCTTGTGTCTGAAGAATAGATACCTTGTGCAGACATATCGAGACCCATGCTATTCTAGTGCCAAGCAGATGTGTGTTTTGTGCCTTTCAGCTGGGCTTCAGCCTGGAGCCTCTCCTCAGATTTCTGAGTCTGGGTAGCATTGTGCTGTTTGAAGTGCTCCTCTCTATTTGCATGTAGCGCAGTTAAAGTCTTGTTTCCAGCAGCACAAGTTTAGGTACTGGGTGAAGATAATTTCCTCGCAAGGCATCACAATTTCCCCCATGACCTATCCTTTCAGTTCTGTCTTACTTTGGCTTCAGTCATGGGGGTGGAAATATTCCTGCTGACAGTCTGTGTCTGTCAGCCGGCTCCTCTCTGCTTTGCAGTGGCATATCCTGTGTCTGCCAGCAGGTGCCATCAAAACTAATCAAACATCAGAAGCTACATAGAATCACAGAATCATAGAATATTCTGATTTGGAAGGGACCCACAAGAATCAAAGGCTGTCCAGCACAGGACCATCCCAAAGAGTCACACCATGTACCTGAGAACATTCTCCAGTTGTTTCTTGAACTCTGTCAGGTGGTGACCACTTCCCTGGGGACCCTGTTCCAGTGCCCAACCACTCTCTGGGTGAAGAATCTTTTCCTAATACCGAGCCTAAACCTCCCTGACACAACTTCAGGCCATTCCCTCAGGTCCTTGTCACTGGTCACCAGAGAGAGGAGATCAGTGCCTGACCCTCCTCTTCCCCTCATAAGGAAGTACTTATTTGTGGGGGGAGGACTGCCCTGATTCTTTTGCATTTTCTCTGCTTTTCTCCGCATCAAGGTCAAAAAGGGGAAGACGTGATCAAGGATAGACTAAAAATAATTGAAAGAATGGGTAAAAGAACATATAAGTTTGATGTCAGGCTGAACAAGTCTGAACAAGTATGGAAAGAACTAGTCAGAGCCACCTCTGTGTGATTAACAACTATCACAGAAAATCAAAGTAGTGTGGGGAGACCTAGTATGCCCGCATTTAGAAAAGTGAAATATGGCTTGAATCATGTCATTCCTAAGAAACAAAAACCTTCTATAGGCCTAGCCAAACTAAGTTTTATACCTGACAAGATGTAGGAAACAATTTTAAGCAATCAATCTGCATTCATCTCCTCAAGTAAAAGGAAACAGTCAGCATAGATTTGTTGAAAACTAATTGTGACAAAAACCCCCTAGTTTCATTCTGTGACAAGGTAACAGCCTATGAAGGGAAGTGAGAAGTGTAATTTACCATGCATTTAAATCTGATTTCTAGTACAGATATTGGATACATTGTTTTAATATTATGTCTGGGTTTAGAGGTATCGGGGGTGCAGGGGACATGAGCTGTTAAGGAAAGCTGAGGATGTGAACTTGTTTTGGAAAGAGATGACTGGAGGGAATGTAATTGTCTCCTAGAAGACAGAAAATTCTTATATAGACATCAGTAGTTAGGGTGGTGGGAAGGGACAAGAAAAGAAATCAGCAATATACAACCTGGAAGATTTGGGTAAAAAAATGAGGAAGAAAACTTTGTGGATACAAAGGCAGCTGGAGCAGGCTGCTTCAGGCATCACTGAGGGGGACTGAGCATACCCCTGCCAGTGTTCAAGGTGCTTGGGGCAGCAGCTGTGTGGAGTAGAGGAGATCCTCTCTCACCTGGGAGCTGTACAGTCCCATCCCACCTGTGCTCCCAGAAGCAATTGCTGAATCCCCTGAATTTCCTTCAGTTGCACTTCAGTTTTGTTTATGTCTCATTCACATGAACACAACCTGAAGTGAACCAAAGAAATTTTGTTGCTCTTCTGTAGACTGACCTTTCCCATTGTTATGGCAATGCAGCTCAGCTGTTCTCCTGAAGACTTCCTGTGGTGTATTAGCTGAGTACATGGCTGGGGTGGATGGATAACACATAAAAAAAATGGGGATTGCAAAGTAAATCCAATCCAGAAGGAGAGAGCACACTGAATCCAGTCAGTGCAGAGTGGGAGTTCTAGCCTGGTGTTTTGGAAATGCTTTTGGGAAACAGGAGCTTTAAACATCAGTAGGTTAAAGAGGGTCATCATCAAAGACCCCAAGGACCAGGTGGAACTGAACTTAACTCCGTAGAACAGTAAGATCAATCAAATTGCATTCTGGAAGGGTATTTGCTGCTGTAGAAGATGACCACACCATTTTCCACTGAATTTCTTTGCCAAAGGGAATTCAGAGCTGAAATAGCTTCAGAGTTCAGTCCACCAAGGATGGATGGGAAAGTTTGCATGAGAAGTTGCTGTTTTCTGGCTGCCTGTTAAATTTTTAACTAGGAAACTTTTCCTGGAAAGTACATCAATACTTTTGTCTAGAAATCTCCTGCAGAGCCTCTCCAGCAAATGCTGCCTGTCAATGTTCTACTGCAATGAAAAATAAAGGAAAGTTTAGGTGACGCTTCATGAAGACATTTACTTTCCTGTTGCTTCTACAGCCACAAAGGAAGCCTAGACTTTGATCTTCTGGGGACTCCACCAGTTTTGTAAACCCATTTTCACAGCACTTCTATCACTTGTTAATGGAAACTCTTTTCAAGGAATTGTTAAGATCTGATAAATAAACATTAGTGATTTAACACTGAGGTTGGTTGGGAAGACTGCTGTTTCCAGATTCTCAGAGCATGAGTGATTGATGGCCATACTGCTGGTTTGTCTTAAAAATCTGCTGAAATAGATTGCTTTGTCTGATTTTGCTCCAAGGGAGAAACTGAATATTTGAAAATGGGCTTCAGGAAACACTTTCAAGTCTGTCATTGCTGTCCTTTTAAATATTGACTTGCTGCAGTGCAGCCATATAGGAGGAAGAGGAGAATGCACATAGTTGCATGGGTAGCCTCAGTATGTGCTAAAAATAAATGTTGATCACTGCAAAACAAAGCTTATGTCAGGCATGTGGAGGGATAAATTCTTGCTCCTCTGCAAAGAGAGGGAGTCTGAAGGTTGTAACTCTTTGTTGCCTTGTGTGCTGTGATTTCATCAAAACCTTTGCAGAAAAGCTCAGAAAAGTGACACAACTAGAACTTTCCTCTGGATTGCTAGTAAATGAAACTGAGTTTTTTCCCTGTGTCAGTTCTGTGACTCAAGGATGGAAAGAGACAAACCTAGATCTTTTCCACTGTCACATATATACATAACAGAACCTTACCTTCCCACTACATGGGATGGGAAACACTGGGCTTCAAGCTGCCACCAGTGCATGCTGTCAAATCATTTGGATTTTGGAAGAAACTCCTTTTCTGACGTGGGCAAAGAAGAAGGGAAACTAGACTAAGGTGGCACGTGGTGTTTGTAAAGGAGATGGTATGACATGGGGTTGGGTGGACAACACCAAGGCAGAGACACAGCTACCCCATCTTTTCCTGAGTGTGTGGCTGTGCTTCCTCTTACCTCAGACTGGCTCTGCTGCACAGTGTATGTGGAGTGAGGAGGGACACACACTCAAATCAGAAGGGCTGTCAGTATTGTACAAGTTTGTCCTAGACCTGCTGGATGCCTGGATTGCCACCCCATCTGCTAGCTGAGCAAGGAGCCACTTGTGCTCTCCTTTCCTAGTCAGTGCCTGCCAAGTTTATTTGAGAATGTTACCTGATAATAAGTGGTTATTTTATATACAGGGCTTATGTACTTCACCAAAAAGCAACTTTTTAAAGCATATATGTGAAGCATATGAAAAACAATTGGCTGTGAAGCCTGGAGCTCAGATGTAGGCATAAGAGACTTCTCTTGCTGCTAAAGGTAATTTTTTTCTGGTAAATACATCCTTTCTTAAGTTGTGTGCTTCCCATAATGCTTATCTCCAGGAATAAGAGCTGCTGAAGAGTGCTCTGATAGTTAAATGTATGTTGTGTGGGGCATTTCAAACTTGTGAGTACTTCTTGTAATAGGCACCCAGCTGAAGAGGAATAATATGAAAGCATGCCACTCTGAACTGTTTACTGAATGTAGGCTGGTTTCTTGTCTTCTATTCCCATTGACCTGAGGTGAAGTTGATGATCTTTTTCACTTGCAATTCATGGGCCCCAGGCTCCCTGTGCACTGAGATCCTCAGAAAAACAGGCATCTGAAGAAGAAGTAATTGTCTGTGCAGTGAGGCTTTGATGCTGACCTTGACCTTTCCATTGTTAGGTGTGAGATAGTAGTATTTTCTTCAAACACTGCTTCTTGTTTGAATTTTGCTGAAAATTGTGTGAAGTCCAATGACTTTGCCACTGATGAAGGAAACTATTTCTCTTCACTAGGAGTGGATTTTTAAATTGCCTCTATAACCACTACAGAGAGACATGTCCCTGTGCAGGGGGTCATTTGTGCCTTTGTTCTGTTTTGAACAAAATTACGTGAGTAGCTCAGGTGCCTCATTTCTGGGTGGCCAAAACTAGGTGAAACAAATACCCCTTGAGTGTTTCCTACAGCAGGAATTGCTGACTGGTGAGATGAACCTGAAAGGGCTGCCACGGTGACGGAGCAGCATCTGCCCTGTTGAGCAGAGCTGAATTTGCAGTTTGGCCTCTGCTGTGGCACTGCCTGGGGCCTGAGGCAGAGAGAAGGACATTGAGGAAGAGGAGGTTGCTGATGGTGCCTTGAGGAGAAGGCTGATGGGTCAGGAGATGGAGATCACTGAAAATCTCAGGAGGCAGACCCTGGATGAGGGTGCAGGTAGGAAGTGACAGTGAAGACTGCTGTTAAATACCTTCTTTTGCAGGGCATGGTTTCCTCCAGTGAACAGCAAATATCTGTCTACAGCCAACCTTTCTGGCTCATTTTCCGTACATTTTTGTGCAGCCAAAGTTTACTCAGCAATTATTCATATTAAGCAAATTTGAAGTTTGCTGTCAGCAAACACTCTCAGCAGAAGCTGGAGTATTAGTGCCTTCTTCCATGGCTGAGCTGAGAAGAAGGGGTCTCAGGAGGTCTGTAAAGCAAATGCAGCACAGCAGCAGTCTGCACAGCGGAAACCTTTAAAATGCATGACATTTTGAGGGAAACTTTTCAGATTGTAATGTCCACATAGCTGCAATCTGCTTATGGGCAAGCCATAACCAGAATATGAAGGAAGATTTGTCAGATTATGAGGGTTTAGAGGCTGTTGCAAAGAATAGGGCATTTTTTTTTCTCTTTGTTGGTGGTAGATGGGATGAAAAGCAACATGAGCCAATTGCAGCAAATGAGGAGATTAAGGTTAGATAGTGAATAAAGCTTTCTGTTGCTGAAGGAAATGAAGCAGGGAAACTGACTGTCTGAGGAAGATGAGGTATCTCCATCACTGGAGAACTCTGAGAACAGATTGAACAAATATTTGTCAGAAGTGACATAGCTGTAGGTGACCCTGCCTTGAGGCTAGGGAACGGATGAGGCCCTTCCAGCCTTATGATCTGCTGGTTTCTGAGACGGATTATCTACTTCAGACAAGCCTGTTGGAATAAACACCACAACCATGTGTTTGTCAGACTGTTGGACCACTGTGAGTACAGTCAGCCTAACAGATGTAAGTTTAATGCTTCACATTTAATTGAAGTTAATTTCCTAAAATGAAGTGAGGGATTGAGAAATCTATTTAGGAAGTCTATTCTAAAAAGTCTGAGTGTAATACTTGCTGCTTCTAATATTGCAGACTGGCTCATACAGCACTACGGTTTTTAAAGAACTGAGTAGGAGAGTTGGTTATTTTTCAAGTGCGAGTTACTCTTGATTCAGGACCTGAGTGGTGGAAGACAGACCTGTGTGAATTACAGCATCTTCCTGATACTGCTGGTGCACAGTGCCTCTTCCCTGCATGCTCCCTGTGCTTCCCTTGCTGTCTCTCCATATCTCACTAGATTTTTAAACAGAGCCTAAGGTGACACGATGTATATTTTTTACAGAAGCCACCTGGACCAAAGCTGTGTCCAGGGTGGTCAGCTGGCTGTGCAAGTACCGTTCCCAGTATCCAGTCAGCTTCCACCCACTCAGCATCTGCTCCCTGCAGTTTCCCATGGTGTGTGTACTGCAGTTTGGTCACGGTGATCTAGGCAGTCTCCTCATTTCTCTGTGGTTTTGTAGTTAGTGCCATATGGCCTTTGGCCACCAAAATCTGTGCTTGACAGCCTCAGCTGGGAAATGACAACAAGGCTGGTCTCCCAGTGAACATGGTGATTGCTGGGATGACAGAAGTGATGGTAAAATCAGCAAGTGCCATCATCACTACACCCTAGGTGTCAGTATAGGTACATGTGTTGGAGGAAGAACGGGGTTCGAGACTGTACCTGCAAATGATTTTGTGTGTGAATTTGGCAGTGACTGGTGGATCCTCAGCCTAAGAAGAAATGTGATTGCCATAACCACTGCTTCACTTGGAGAGATGTCCAGTCCCAACAACTCCAAAACAGTTGGATATACTGCTTACATGGGAGGGAGTGGCAAGGCGTGGGCTGGGACAGGGGAAGCGCGTTGGAGAGGCAGCAGATGACAGCAGGACTTGTAGGTTATGTGGTAAGGATGAACTTGCTGATGGTTAGCACTTACTGTGGGGCAGGGGGATAAGTTGCTGATGTGAGCTTTCAGAAGAGAGCAGATACCTGTATCTGTATGGAGATTGAGGCTGGGCATTGGTGAACTGCTACTACAAAGCTGCTGGCGACTCTGCTCTGAGCCCAGGACCATGAAGTTCCATATCCTCAGGTGAGTGGCCTGGCACTCTCCTGAATCAGGACTACAGGGTAGTCTCCCAACACGGTGCTTGTGTTGCCAATAGTGGTCACGTCACAGTAGATTTACAATTGGTGGCAACAGCTCCCATCAACGGGCCACGCTTCTGGTGTGGGAAAGACTGGTTGATGCTGGGGCTCCAGCTACTCAAATAGCCCTGGGATATCTGCAGTACAGATGACAGAGGGAATTGCAGCATGACCCTTGTGCCTGGGGTATGCAAGGACTGCCTGCTGCTTTTCTCTCCCTTTTTGAGCAGGTGGGGAGGCCGACACAGCAAGATCAGGAGTCTGTGGGTAGGCACGAGCCTCTGACTGGAGATGAGACAAGGATGGGAGCTAACTGGAATGTTAAAACCATCTATGGGATAGCTTCTGTGACTGATATTACCCTGTCTGTGGTAGTGCATGATCACATCACGCATTCATGACCACATCAGTGTCGATGCGGTCCTGAAGACCTGACAGAACCAGGTGAAGCCATGGACCTGGAGACAAATCCCCAAACCATGCTGCTCCCCAAACCACTGGTGCTTCTCTCTTGTGCAGCTGAGGCAACTGGGCTGCCCTGATGGGCAGCAGGCTGTAGCTCACACGTGGATTCATGGCTGTTGTCAAGACAAGGAGCATCCACCGTGTTTGCATTTCCTGGCTCTGCCTATTGATGTTTTTATACATTTCATTAACAAATATTTCAATAACACAGATACACCATCAGATAAGAAAATACCCTCAATAAAATCTGTTAACAGAGCCACACATGTATCACATGAGCTTGTGAGCAGAGAAGCTGTACTGTCTTACCTTTCAATAATTATTTTTTAGCCTCTCTTTTCTTGTTTCTGTCTGTGTGTGCAGAAATTTATTCTTGTTTCCAGGTTTGGAATTAGGCAACCTGATGCTTTGTTTGCATCCCTTTTCACCTGCATGCTCAAATGTTCATTACAGAAAGGTGGCTATTTCCTGCATCTGAACATATTTTTTCACCTTTATTTCCTTGGATAGCCTTGCTCTTTCCAGCACCCTGTTTATCTACACAAACCTTTTTGATCTGACAAACTTGAAAATGTGCAGTAGAAAATACTTTTATGTGATTCAAAGACAGACCAAAGCAAGTGCTTAGTTGAAAAAAGAAGAGAACTATCTCTCTGTAAGAAATGGGCTTTTCACAGAGAGTGTGGGATATTTTTAGATGACTTTGTTTTTGAAAGGTCAAAGTAGAAAAGTTATTCTTGCATGACTGCGTTTCAATGTTCAAGTGTAGTTGATGTGCAGTTGCCTGCAGGAGTCCAAGCTTCCTTTGGAGACATTGAAAATCTAGGGCCCAACTCCACTGCCCATAGGTAGGCATCTACTGACACCTGAGGTGCCCTAAAGTATCCTGCTGTTGCTTTGCAGGTCTGTGAGGCCTGGGTGCAGATGTGTCTTCCAGTGAATCACAGCCCCTGACTCCAAAGGCTGTGTTGGGCAAATCTCTCTTGGATGTAAAGGGAGCAAACCCAGCATACATATGGGTGTTTCTATACATCTAAATTTTGTGTCTTCATAAGCAGCCATATCCTGTCCCACCTGTCTTCATTCCAGACAATCTCTGATATCCCTCTTGTGCTCCCAGTCTCAGCCTCATTAAGCTGGGGAAATGATGCAGCCTTGACAATTTGGTTGTTCAATACATTTTGTATCTGCTGGCAAACAGCAACTGAGCTCTCTCTGTTTTAGGCAGAAGGGTAAGTGAAATGATCATAACTTTCTTTTTTGTCTCTAGTAAACAAAGCACTCAGGGATTGGACACCAAGAAGCTTTGAGTCCTAAGAAAGCCAAGTACTACATTTCCTGTGCTAGCAAGAAAATGAGCTTCTTGTAAGGTACAGTATAGCAACTACATTGGCAGGAATTCGAAAAGATAAGTGGCAAAGCTACTTTAAAGCCAAAGAGAGGTCTTATATCTATGGAAGTATTTGACTTTTGCTTTTAATTAATGTGGCTTCTCAAGGTGCTCACTTGTCAATCACCTTACATATAATGGCAGATAGGTTAAAAAGATCATGAAATGGTGGGTTACCAGGAAAAATTGAAAGACTTATGTGAAGAACAGTGAGACTAGCAGACCTGATGAACTGTCGAAACAACTTGTGTTTTAAGTTGGTTAATAGCCAGAAAATTACCACTGGAAAGTATTCAGTGTAAAGTAACAGGGAACAATAGAGCATAGAGGCAGTTCATCAATCTAAGTGAAAGCCTGTAGGAAAGATTAATCTCCAAAGCACCCCTGGCTGTTTTCTTCTACTTAGCTCAAAATTCCCTTTAAAAATAATGATTTTCTGCTGCTTTCAATGAACATTTTAAACAGGATCTGTTTGATTATTGGGCTTGTGCATGTTCATTTTTGATAACATTTTAGCAAGTTACATGTCTAACAAATGATGTTTGAAGCCTGTTTGTGAAATACACCTTCCTAATAAACAGAACTTACTGGTTAACTTAATAAACAGTAGCTTTCCTTTTTCAGACAAAACTCCCCTCGGGGTACTGTAGCTCTGACACAGACACTTGTCTGCACTACAAAGCAAGCTGGGTGTTTAGGAGTATTTCTGAAGGTGATTGTCTCATAGTCATTCTGAGAAATGGAATTTCTCATGGCCATCCTGAGAAATGGAGTTTCATGTGCAAGTGCCAGGCATGAAGCTGCTGCCTTCCCACTGCCTGCCCTGGCTCAGAGCGGTGACATCTATGTCACCAATGTGCTCTGGGGACTGGCAGCTGTGCTTTTGAACCCAGGGGTTGTGCCTGGTGGGGTTGGTCACTGACTGCCTCTTCAAATCAAACTCTTCTGTGATGCTGTTAAAAATATGTGATGTGAGGTAAAAGTGCTTTTTTTCTAGCTTGTAGCACGAGAGAACAGGATGCATAGACCTCTATCCAACTTCCTTGGGACCCACAGCCCCATGGCAAAGTCCATTGCAGCTGGATGAATGTGGAACAGTCATTGGCAGGAGGTTCACTTCCTTTCCTTTGTTTTTCCTGCAACATGTTGTCTCCACCCTGCAATCATGCTCCTGTGCAGAGGAAGACAATGCTCAGCAACTCTGAATTAAATACAGCCTTGAGCTGTGTCAGTGTTCAAGTGGAGCATCCCTGGTGAGTGCTGTGGGGGTAGCAGTGCACTGCAAGTCTGCTCCATGACAGCCTCATATCAGGGCTGGGGCCAGGGCTGGGCAGCCCTCCCTGCCTCCTGCACAAAGGGTCTGTGTGGGGGCGTGACATTCCCTCTGCCTCCAGCTGCTGGCCTGCCAAGGAGGCAAGCCTTTTTATTAGGAAAGCACTCCTTTTAGCTGGGATGACAGCAGCCTGTGGGTTTCGTGCTGCTGATGGCAGTTCTGTCCCTCATGGTGCACGTTTATATGTGAAAGCATAATGCATTTCACTTGTCATTTTTTCAGCTTGCCTTGTGTTTTCCCCTGTCATTATGATGACAGAAGGGTCGATCTCAGAGTGCCACCAAGTGCAGAGTGCCTTACAGAAACACAAAATTGTTGAGAAATACGGTGTGGACATGTAAGGAGCATATTAGAGGGCACATTAGCCCTCATCCCATTATGCTCTACCTCTGCTGCTGTTTAACATCCTGCTTCTGATGTTTGTTGTGGCTTTTGGTTAAAGTTTGAGGAATGCACATTCAAATCTTTGTGCTGCTGCAAAAGTCAAACTGACCCACTGGATTGAAGATAATGGTTCACAGTAGAATATTAATCCAGCACTATAATAGGGGACTGGGTGGAAGAGGGAGAAAATAGAGAGGATCAAGAAAAAAATCACTCATCTTAGGTAATGAGCATTCAGACATTACTGGTGATTGTAACTCCAAAATAGAGATTACAAGGCAAGTTTTCAAACGGCCTTCAAAAATAGCTCCAAATTTTGCACACTAAGAGACTCATTCAAAGGTATTTGAGGACTGTATTAGGTCTAACACTGAATTGTTTGACATTGGATCCAGTTTCCAAAATTTTATCGTGTACAATGGATAAAACATAAACATGATGAACAGATCACTACACTCCAGAACTTCTCAGTACTTTGTCCCCTCAAAAGCATTCTCCTTTAGAAGACATCTTACAAGCTGTTTCTTTAGTATGGAAATAACTATAATCTCCAAAGGGAGTGTGATTAGCCCAGAGGACCTCCACACTTGGTGTGCTGTTAGTCATCACCATTGACTTGGGGTGTCAGTGTCAGATTGTTGTCCCAAATGTAGGCTTGTTACCTGGTGTGCAGCAATAATTCACACACCAAGGTGAGGTATTTTCAGTTTTTCATTCTAGTTTGTGCAAAGTAGGGATCTAGGTGGTAACTCACAAAAGGCTGGCTCACTGGACATCAAAACTTTACACTACTCACATGTTTTAATGAGAAAAGGCATCAGCATTCATTGGTTATAGAATACACAATGTTTTTTGAAATTAGTACTCAAATCCTATTTGCTAGTTAAATCTCTTGTTTATCATGCTAATTAGCCTGCATGTGCAGTTTTTCCCTCCATTTGAGTCTACGGTCTGTTTTGAGTAGGTGGTCAATGAGCCAGTGGTTGCAATCTCCCACTGCCAGAATTATCTTTCCCCCGGCTAATGCTCAGTTCTGCTGACTTCACTCCTGGTGGTTACTAGACAGACAGCCCATTCATCTTGGGATTGTCTTCCCTCTTCCTTAAAACAAAAGATTAGCCAAGCATACAATGTTCACAATGCAGTTGCTTAATCACAACTGTCCCGCTACAGCTAAGTAGCAAAGTTTGATTCAAACCTTGAGGGGTTTGATATAAAGACTGTCAGACTTATGTGTCAATGTCAGACTGTGCTGACTCTATCAGAATCCATCAATAATAGCTGATTTTCAAAAGAGGGAGAGGAAAAAGAACAAACTTAGATGTGGAAGGAGATGAGAGGATATCAATTAGCCAGGAGAGTCTGTGGGACCAGCTCAGTGCTCTCTGTGCCCCATGAGCTCTCTCATGTGCTTTTACGTGCCTGACTGTTGCTGAGCCCAAGGCTTCTGTTGGTGGGTGCCACATGGCACATTTAAGGGTGAACTAAGCTATCAGCTGGGACCAAAACTGCTTTATTACATACTTGTGCCCATCCTGAGGGTAGGGAGCAGCAAAGCCACAAGATTGTGATTGCTCTGGGGCTGCAGTGGCAGCAGCTTGTTGTTCCCCAGCCTGGTGCAAAAAGCAGGGCATTTGGTGTCTTCCATTGCATTTCCTCAGCTGTTCAAGCTGGGCACTGAGCTGAGAAGTTGCTGTCACCTCAACAGGCTCTTAAAGACTGGTAAGGCCTTGGCAGTGGTTGTTTTTGGGGACATTGGTGACTGCTGTGCGAGGTGTTGGGAATCCCAGCTGTGGAGCTTGGGGGTTAATGCTGTCACTGGATGGTGGGTTTTATCAGCCCTTCCCTTGGTTTTGCCCAAGCAACCTTTCAATTGTCTCAGTGATAAACAGTGGCTGTCTTTGTGTGCCTTGGCTGTCTTTGTGTGGAGCTGGGCTTGGCCCCAGTAACAGATTTCCACTGTCGGCACCTGTCAGCCAGAACAGTCACTGCAGTCTCTGTAGGAGAGACATGGCTTGTTTCCAGCCAGGACACTGGATATGGAGGACAGCAATGCTTCCCTTTACATGGGCTTTGAATCTCCTGCTTGGAACTGTTTTGATCTGTAGACTGTCAGATTTTGTCAGTCTGCTTCAGGGAATGGAGAGGTTTAGAAACCGTCCCTCGTGTGACTTTTTTACCCTGTGAGTTTGTCTGGTGTTACCCTAGGGGTGTGTGCCTGCCTGTCATGCAGGGAAGGTTTGGCAGAGGAAAGCAGCCCAGTGAGCAAGGTGAAGGCATCCCTGTAACATGTGATGTGTCCTTTCTGCATTAACTGGGCAACTGCTGGTCACCATTGCACCATCTCTGCCTGCTATAAAGCCCCAGATCTCAATCCCTTTCCTGCCTATGGGCTCTGCATCCATGGTAGGAAAGGGTGCAGCCTCCTCCTGATCCTAATTAAAACCACAGATAACCTGCTCTTCAGCAAGTAGCAAAACTGCTGTAGTGAAAAATTAAAAGATTTTGATCTGTGACTTGCGTGTGTTTGCAAGCAGCAGACCAAGACAACCATGCTTAATTTTGCAATCCTAGATTAACTTCTGTGAACCTAATTGGATTAATTTTTTCTTTCTGCCTGCTCCAAAATGACTGCCCAGTCATAATACAGAAGTGTTCTGAAATCAGAAAAATAAGAGAGAGAGAATTTTCTTGCTATTCTGAATTTAAAAAGTGATTATTTTCATTTCTCATAGGCAGGCTTCACGATAAACAAACGAGGAATTGCATTGAAATATGTATGAACAAAAAGAATACTCTACCTGATAGACTTTATTTTAGTGGTCACTTCAATTTAAAACCCTCAAGCTGGAGGTGTTAGCCTCATTTTTTATTTATTGAAGAAATAAGCTTGTTGAGGCTTATCCCAGCAGTCTAGCAGTTTGGCAGGATGTTCTCCTATAAAGGGCTGAGATAATATTTCAAGTGGCATTACAAAGGTGAAAGTAATTTGTGTGGAACTTTCTATTCCCTTGAAAAGCTTGTTGTACAAAGCTTTGGAGAGAAACAATTTTTTATTGTAAAATCCACTGGAGGGTCACTCTGCTTGTTGCAAGTTGATCAGGCATGCACATGTGATTTCATGTTTTCTCTCTTAGTGATCTTTTAAAATTAATATCCAGAAGTTGAGTAATTTCAAACTGTGCACAGAACAATTTACAAAGGAATAGGAACTCTGTGCCCCCTCTTCCCAAAAGTTATGTTTTGTATCTCAATTGACAAAACATGCTTTTTTATGAAGTGTAGTTGCAAGGAGACAGTGCTTTATGCCTCACCTCGCAGAAATGTGTGCCATTTGCAGTCATGCAGTGTACAAAATGAGTATGGAAGACGTAGTACATTAGAAGATTTGAGTACCCCAGTGACAGGGACCTTGCACCAGATGGAAATGAGGCTCAAAACTTGTCATGCAGGAAATTAACCCACAAAAACTTCAGAAAGCTGCTCTATATGCTAATGTGTTTTAAGTATGCAGTGGAAGCAACTGGAAGAGCGTGAAATGTGAGGGGCAGTGAGAGGAGTGGAGTGGGCATTGCCACTGCCACTTATTGCATCTTGGAAACCATGCTAGCTGTGGCTTTAGTGTTTATTGACAGAAGCCCCATGGGTGAGGAGAAGAGGGAATTATTACACAGATATCTTTGAAAATTGTGATACATGGGAAGAAACCATTGTTTAATATACAGCATCTTTCACTTGGAAGAATCTCGAAGCACATTAGAAATATGATTTGTAGTAAAACTGCAATAAAGGTGAAGCAGAGGCTGTGCAGAACAGAGACTGCAACCTGATTACCTAAAACCAAGAGCAGCTGCTTAGGTGATGTGTATCAACATAGCACAACGTGGCCTTGCTTCTTGCTACAGGTTACTAGACACCACTGTGGTGCTGAGGAAAGCTGTCAAGGAAAAGAAGGAGAGAAAGGTAAGGAACAGGGGGAAAAATTATTGAACAGGATTCACAGACCAGGAAATAGTGAAATGAGAAGGAAATAAAAATTATTAAGAAGGTATAAAGTTGAAATGAGCGTCTCTCCTTTAAGTCTTTGAGAAGTTGTTCATACAATTTTCTAATCATGTTTTTTTCCCCACGGCTCATTCATGGTTACATCTTCTACTTACAGCAGCAACATCAAAAATTCATCTTTAAGCACTGATTCATAGAAGCATAGAAATTAGCTGAGTAGGAAGGAGTAATTTAATCATATAACATCACCTATAAGTGATGCCCTGCATGGGATTAATGAAGAAGTAAAGATCCCCTGGCAGTGTAAGAGAGGAAGGGAGAAATGTTTGTATATGTACATAGAGTAAAATAGAGGATGTTGAAGAATAATTTTACAGCTGATGAACCTGGAGTTTATCCAAAGTCAGATAATTAAAAAAAAAAATCATTATTTTTGTTCCCAAGTGAAAAACAGATAGCAATTAGAAAGGGTGACTATGTATTGCATGGAACTCTTATGAAATACTACTTGACCAATAAAAGATATCACAATATTTACTCTGTCTACTTAAGCAATAAAACAATTTAAGATAATTCTTCATAGCAATCATTTGGGTGTGTAAAGGATGAACATAAACCAGCTTGTCTCCTATTGATATATGCAGTGGTTAAGCAATATCTGAGTACAAGGACCATCTCTGCACTTAAGCTGGAAGCTTGCATTTCCCCTCAACACTGTAATGCTCTTTACTTTTTGATAACTGGGATTCAAAACAGAGGAGTGGAAATAAAGTCCTTAGAAAAGATTCCTTTATTCTTTTAATATGTCTTGAATAAACCCAAAATTTTCAAGTTTTTTTTTTGTTTGTTTGTTTGTTTTCTTTTGTTTTTATTTATGTGGGTATTTTGTATTTTTTTTACCTCTTAGCACATGCAAAAGACATAGAAATAAGAAGTGATAATGACAGAAAACTGGACAGCTCAGGTGCATGGCAGTGAAGTCTGAACAGTGATAGCCTTTTACATAAAGTTGGTGAGGCAGGGGCTTTGTTTTGTACCTTTTGGAAAGTTCAATCCCATCAACATTCTCCATACAGAAAGACAAACAAGATTAATCTCGTGCTGTGAACAGCTCAGTACATCGTTGTGGTGAGGAACCCACAACTTTAAAGGCCTGTGCATGAGCCAGATTCAAGTGGCTCAGGACATATGCAACCCTTTATGTGTTTTTGCTGTGTCTATATATGTGGTGCACTAGAGAGAGATAGCTCACATCAGGTGGGGATGAGATCTGTATGGGAAAGGTGAAGAAAAAATTACAGACAGTACACACACTCTAATTCCTCTGTTGCCCATGTTGGCTGTTTTTCTTTCAGGAGCTCGATCATATCAGAAGTGGTTTTGAGAAGGAAAAAAACCCATCAGCTGCAAGGAATAGGAGAGATGTGGGAAGTTCCTGGAGGTGGTGAAGATAAAGCTTGCAGAGAAGAGAGTTGTGGTTGGTAGAGGCAGAAGAGCAGGAGCTGAGTGAAACCTGAGTAACCTGTGCAGGGACAGGTCCCTAAAAGCAAAGGTACAGGTCCATAAAACAATTAATAATAATAAACATTAATTTTAATGTGGAAGACAGGGAACAAAAGGACAGGATACAGAAGAAAGGCAACAAAATGAAAAAATAGGTAAAGTAGCATTTGAAGACTATGTCTTTTGGGGAGGGCAACTTATTGATGGGTGCAATCTTCAGGGATGTACGAACTCACTCCAAAGCACTGACTGCTTACACAGAACAAAAACCTGGATATGGCCAGGATACATGTAAGACAGAGTAAAATCTGACAGACTTGAACAGCCACAAGCATGGTAATTCTGATAACTGCTGAGATAGGGGGAGAGAACAGGGGCTTGCTTTAGTAATACCACATTAAATTTAGGGATTAGAGAGAGTCAGAAACCCTTAGGCAGGGCAGGGAGTTGGAGTTGTAAAGCAAGACAACTTTGCAAGGGCACTGTTGGAGAAAATAAGGCTTTGAGGTTGCTGGATGGTTTAGAGAAGTTAAGGAAGATGGATGTAGTCAGTAGGTCTTGAATATATCACTAAGAGCTTGTTGGGAAGACATTGTATTGCAGGACATGGTGTGGGTGGGCATAATCCAGGGTAGGTGTGAATGGGGAGTTGCCATGGACAGATCAAGAAATGTCTCCAAACCCATTGTAAAAGCAGCAAAAACTTGACACAGGAAAGAAAAGGAAGCTGTCAAACAGAGGTGTTAGACTAGCAAAAGTCTTTATTTTCATGAGAAGACTGGTAATTTCTGATCAAGTTGAATTGTTTTAAGTAGCCAATCCTTTATGTTGTTCCTAACTTTGATTCTGGGCATGGGGAAAACATACATCTTCATCAGTCTAGTGGCATTTGTTGGAAAACATTCTCTGTGTTTAGCTAATGACTTAATTAGAAAATCAGTAGTCAGCTGGCAGTGAATGGTGAGTCTTTATTTAACAGGAAAGCACGGAAATTAGCCATCCATCTGTTTTTTCCTGTTAATTACCTCTAAATATTAAAATTGAATACAGCCTTCAACCTGATTGGTAGTTTGAGTGGTAACAGTGGAGTTCACATACCGAAAGGAAGCCATTAGTAGAAATAAAGATGATGCAGTTCCTGTATTTCA
Organism: Eopsaltria australis; assembly: GCA_034509425.1. NCBI lineage: Eukaryota > Metazoa > Chordata > Aves > Passeriformes > Petroicidae > Eopsaltria > Eopsaltria australis. Next base: position 3,431,656 of record JAVTVJ010000177.1, on the reverse strand, counting down.
CAGCTTTTGTACATGTTTCTGGAGCACTGCTACCTGCCCATGACAGCTGCTGTGGAGGTCACACTCGGCATTACCAGCCCTTCAGCCACACTTACGGCTTTAAATGAGCATCAGCCTTGGCAACAGAGTTAACTGAGCTGTTGTTTTTCCACAAGAAACATGACTGGACATGACATGTCAGAGCAGTGTTGAGCTGTGAGGCTGGTTCCACTTTGGGGTCTGTTGTTTGTAGGGGACTTAGACTAGCTGGCCTCCAGAGATCCCGCCCAACCTAAATTACTCTGTGTGCCATGTGCCCTCAGGAGCAGCAATCAGAGCTGGAATCCTCTCTCATTTTGTTGGTTTTCCTCTCTGAAACACCTTTCAGCAGCACTGTCACTCCCACCCCTTCTCTTCTAGCAAAGACCCCTATGCAGCCCACCCCCTGGCTGCACCAGAGCCCCAGAGACAGCCCCAAAGAACCTGGCTGGGGTGCAGCTTCTGCCTCAGCTGGGTTCCTTGGGGTGGCTCAGACAGTCTGCTGGGGCAGTTTTGCACATTTACTCTTTCCTTTCTGATTCACTGCAGCTGGGCACCCTTGTGCACCCACAGGACACCAAAACGTACTCTCTTCTGGCCATAACTGCTTGTCTCTGCTGTTTTCTCTGCCACAGTCAACTTGTTTCAGAAATTGTACCCAATCCTTGTTCTTTAATAATAATTTCTATGAGCTTGCTGAAAGAAAAAAAATTATTCTGCAGCACTTCTTATAAATACCACATTTTTATTTTAATTTCTAGGTGGTTTGTTTTTTTTTTTTTCTTAATAGCATATGTACTCTGGGGAGCTGCTTTGGAAGCTTTATAGATAGACAGGATCAGGACACACTTCCCTGGTTTCAATCAGCAGTTTCCACCTCCAACAAGCTGCAGAAAGGAAAAATCATAATGAATGTCTGTGCTTCCTCACTAAAAGAAATTTTCAGTGGCTGAGATTAATTTTCCTCTCTTTTGAGGTATTAATGTTTGCTAGTAGGGAACCCAAAGGCATCTGGAGAAGGCAGCTGCAACAGCAGCTTCAGAAGGACAGCTGGAGATAAACCTCCCAAACTCAGGCAGGGAGTCCTGAAAGAAGAATCCCACTGCATGTGGGTAAGCAGCAGGTCACATTTTTGTCACCTTCAGACTTGGTTTACGCTCAGCTTGTGGCACTGCATCTTTCCAGCCAAATGCCTTCTCTCACCAATAAGGATGTCATTCTCAGTTCCATTTGCAGTTTATTACTCACATATTACTTACACTTCCTTGAGTCTTGATAAGAAAAATGATTGTCATCTTGTAAATTTTCGGAACATTTTTAAGAGATGTCTTCCAGTGCTGTTACAGCACTTTTGCTACCTCAAATATTTGTTTTGATAGATTTGGAGCCTCCATACTATAGTTTTTATTGTTATTGCATGTCAGGTTGACGTATGTGATATTTCCTCTGTTGTGTATTGGTGTAATTCAAAAAGAATTTGTCCAGAAAAATGGACGGGGAAGAAAATTAGGGTGCAAGGCAAGTAATAAGTATTTAAATAGCGCTTAGGAGTTGGTAATGAACAATACCAAATTCTCAGCTTTGATTTTGCCCCTTCCCAGACTGATTTCCACAATATTTGAATAAGGATATTTTAACTTCCATAAGCACAAAAGACAGGATACAAAGGACTCTATCTCTCAGGACAGGGGAAGTAAGTCTGTGAAGGACTCCCAGAGCAAGAAATTCCACCAGAGCACCTGACCACAGGTTATGTGGGCAAGATTGCCATTGCAAACTGTGAGATGACAAGGCATATGTGCAGACTGCTATTTAAAATAAATTCTTTTCCTGATTTTTTTTCTGATATTCAGAAATAATTAGGTTTTAGTGGATGTTTTTGAATTTCTATATATTGCTGGCCTGCTGAGAAGATATTCAGTTGTCTAAGTTGGTGGGGGTAAGATCCATAGATCCCTGGGATTGTGTACCACAAGATCCAGGTGAAGTGTGGCACGAGTGAGTAATACCACCCTGGAACTGACTAAGGCACAAGGCCTGAAGAAATAGGGTTAGTGGTATTGAAAGTGTGACCACTCAGATGTGCTGTTAGTTTCACAAATGTGACACTTGCTAGCTGCATCCTCTCAATTGCCAAATGAACTGCACGGGCGTCTGCCCAACACCTTGAATGTAAATCTGGAGTATTACGCAAAGAGAGCCACTTAAATAATTCCCTTGGGTTATGAAATGAGATCATTTCTAGATGCAATGAACTGAACTTTGCTTTCTGTTTTGGGAGTGTATTCCTGAAGAAAGGAATAGTTTATTCTGCCTCAGACCAAAGTGGAAATGGTGGTAATTTTCCTCCTAAATGACTGTTACAGCTTTCTCAGAATGCCAAAGTAAAAGGCTGCTGTTTAGCTGTCAGGACTATGAAGTGTTTATTAATTTTTGAATATGTATTTATGGGGTTCAGTTTATACAGTACATCATTTAGATGTTTGATTCTTAAATGGAAAAGTATAAAAGTGAATATCGTTGTTTGCTTCTTGAATCATTGATTACACAAAATGTCTTAGACATGAGTACCTAACACTATTTTTTTTGTTGTTTCATTCATAAAAATCTTTTCCTTTGTAGAATAAATTTATTTCAAACCCTTTACCATGAATAGCACTAGAGATTAAAAAAATGGCATAATGAATTACAGGCTGAAGAATAGTCAAGCAAATAGGCAAACACAAAAATCCCCTTTATCAAGGGAAATGGTGGCAGAGTCAAATAATTTTGCTCATTTTTAAGGCCAGGAGTCATGCCAGCATCATCATCTCTCTTTTAAGTATGTTCTCGGCACCTGATGAGCTTTCTAAAGGCCAGCTTGAAATCCTCATTAAAGCTCGTGTACAGCAAAGGGTTGATGAGCGAGTTGACATACCCAAGCCAGGTCAAGAAGTCTGCTACTTCTGGAGAGACAGTGCAAATGTGGAGGCCCACAAGCAGTTCCTTGATGAAAAAGGGCAACCAGGACAAAATGAAAGCACCTAAAATCAGCCCCAAAATGCGAGCAGCCTTTCGTTCTCGTGTCGTGGAGATCTGCTGCCGGTCGCCGGCCGGGTCCAAATCATTCTCAAAAGGAGGGATCCTCACGGATGCGTTGATTTTATCAAACTCTGTGGTTGGGTCAGATGTGGAGAAGTCCGAGACGCAGAATGTCTGTGTGAGCTTGCAGCTGGCAAAAGAGTTCTGGCTGTCGGTGCTCCTGTTGCTGAGGTGGCGGCTCGAGCCCCGCTTCTGGTAGAGGCTCTTTGCAGCGTGGTAGATTCTGTAGTACAGGATCAGGATCAGAGTCAAGGGGATGTAAAATGCCCCGAATGTGGAATAAATGGTGTAGATGACATGGTCGTGCTGGATGCGACACTCACTGGGAATACTGACACTGTGGTGATTTCTCCAGAACAAGGGGGGCATTGATATGAAAACAGAGATAGTCCACACAGTGACTATCATCAGCCCAGCCCTTCTTGCTGTTCTTTTCCTGGCATATTCGATAGCGTCTGTGATGGCCCAGTACCTGTCCAGTGCAATGACACACAGATGAAGGATGGAACACGTGCAACAGGTCATGTCGACGCTAAGCCAGATCTCACAGATGAAGTACCCCAAGGTCCATTTATCTATCATTATGTAAGTGATGCTCAAGGGCATGACGAGAACAGCAACAAGGAGATCTGTCACAGCCAGTGAACATATGAGATAATTTGCCGGCTGGTGGAGCTTCTTGGTTGTGGAGATTGCTGCAATTACAGCAGAATTCAGCAGCATTGTCAAGGTCGTGATTGTGGCCAAGGTCAGGGTAACGAGCATCTTTTCAGTTACTGTTTTTGGCTTTGCAGCCACACTGGCTTCAGTGGTGCAATTTGTGAAATTCATTTTCCCCTCCAGGATGCAAGAAGTTGGTAATGAAGAATTCCAGGTTCAGAAGTTATCCATTTGAAAGAGGTGCTCTATATGTAATTTTCTTTTTTTTTTTATAATCCCATGTTCAACAGAGCAGCAAAAAGCTTCCAGGTTTCTTCCTGTTCATTGTTTTCCTAGAAGATAAAAACACATCTGTTAGTCAGTTTAGGATACTCCCACCTTTTGGTAAAAAAGTTTTGCATTTCTAATATTATCATCTGAAATAAAATGTTAGTCTGTTTCCCCTTCTCTTCTCTTCTCTTCTCTTGCCTTTTCTCTCCCCTTTTCTCTGCATTCATAATTCATTTTTTTTTCTTCCCTAAAGGGCAATTAGGGCCAGATTTCCTGCTGATGTGAAATGGTTATTCCTTCTTTGGTTTTGGAGATTTTACTTAAAGTAGGAGGCTGGACTAAGGAACCTCCAGAGGCCCCTTTTCACAAACAGGTTTATGATCTTTGTCATACTGATACCAGGAGCTAGTCCTTTTTCTGCTTGTTAAAATACACTCCAGCAGATACAGAGCTGAGGGAATTTGCCTTTTCATTTTAATTGCTATATGAGAGGCATCAATTACTCCTATATATCATCTTTGGAAAAAAAGCAGCAGAGCAGCCTATTTCAGCAAAGGCATGCCAGCATTTCATAGCTTTCTATTCTGCTTTTTCATATCCATATCTGTATTAATATATTAGAAACTGTACTTAAAAATTACTCAGGTTCCCTTATCCTGCAGGTTTTCAACAATGTTTAAAGCTTTATGGCAAATGCTTGGTTTTACACAGCACATCAGTGTTGCTAAGAGCTCATATAGTTTTGTCTAATTATTCCTGACATTTCATATATCCCACTGTGAATGTCTTTAGAGGAGACAGACAAAAAGCTTCTGCCACTGCTTTGAGATTTCTATCTAATTGTGCTCCCTGTCAGGGAGTCTGGTGTAATGCAAGGGATGAACAATAATTAAAAAAAAGAAAGTTTAATTTTGTTTCAGAAGTTCATATGTCTTTTCCATACATCCCAAATGCTAACCGAAGCCAGAGTTAACAGTCCATGAGTTGCAGCTTGGGTTAACCTCTGGAACCTTGCTTACTTATTTGTAATTTATCTTGGCATGAAGGATGTGGAAAACTGAGAGTCTGAATCCTTTTCCATTGAAATAAACAGAAAGATTCCTTCCCCTGGCTTCATTTATTAGAGTAAGGAGGCTTCTAGGTTAGTTCCACAAGCTCCCTTTACAACCAGGGGAGCAATACAGAGGCTGCTAGAAATATACTCGTCCTCTCTCAAGACCATCCTTCAAGGAAGATGCTATGAAACATATTCTGGAATTGCTGATCTTTATTTTCACTACAAGTGGCTCCTCCACAGTTGCATTTAGAATACATGCCTGATTTTCAGATGGCTAAATCTGAGAGGTAAAACCCATCCTCACTGATACCAGTGGGACTTGGATTAGGCTTTGAGTTTGCACATGCAAGCTAATGAGGAATTAAGAATTTGAATGAGGAATTATGCATTTAAAGCTAGTTGGCTGCTTAGCTCTGTGTACATATGCTCTTCTCCAGAAACTGGAGTGCCATCTTCAGAATTAGCTGAATGAGGAAAAATTAAAAATAGAAACTTTAGAGAAAAACTTCTATTTGTGGGTAGGCTCTAGGAAAGCAGATCCGTACTGCTGTAGTCTCTGGGTTAGCAAAAACTGAGTTTTAATTCTGCCCAAGCAACAGCAGAACTGCCTTCCCCCAAAGCCATACTCTACTCTTAAAACCACTTTAAACAGCTTTAAACTATGAATAGCCTTGGAGGAAATATTAGGCCCTCTTATTGAAAATTGACTGGAGAAGTCAGATGGAAATCCATCCATCAGTCTTCATGTTGCTACTGCATTGGAAATGTCAATTTGATTGTTTAGGCCTAAAGCCAAAATATCAGCTCAAACCTTCTTCATAAATTGTTCATGGGAGTCTTTTCTGTCAAGCCAGATTCTGATTTCCTTAGTCTGCACCCTTATTTTGTCTGATGCTTCAATCAGAGGACAAAGCAAAGACCTCCTGGAGCACAGATCAAACCCAATTGTAATCCATATCCTTTCTTCAGCACTGTCACTTAGCGAGTGTACTCTGGTCCACAAGCACACTCAAAGATACTGGAAGACACCATGGAATTCACATGTCCTCCACAACCACTTACTGATCTGGTGCACACACAGGAGATCTCTTGATACTTGATGTAAGCAGCACTTCTTTCTTCTCGTCCTTCACTCCTGTGGGGCCCTGAAGCTTTATGGCCCTGGGACATCTCCCCACCCTGTGTAGTCCCCACCATTTTCTCTGCTGAGCACTGCCTAGATACACCTTTAATCCAGTAAGAGCTGAATTGCTGTGGCTCTCCCCCCAGATGGCCTTTCACAGTGATGTATCCCAAGGGAAATCCTTTCTGAGCTTGACCTGCTCCCTGAAGGCCCCGCAAGGATACTCTGAAAAATAAATTCTTGCTTTCCTTAATTAACTTGTATTTAAACAAACTTAATCAGATCCAAGCATCAGGTTTCCTTTGGGACAAAGGATATTGCTGATAGCACCCGGGAGTTTGGTTGTACAAATCTGCTACTGCTCAGGAGGGCCAACTTTTTTTTCCTTGGAAAACCACTGCAATAATTGAAGACAGGGAAAAACAAACAGAGCACCATCTCTGCCTGCAGGTACCTCAGACCCTGCAAGCCCATAGTTTCATGTCAAAACCAATCACTGGAGAGTTAATTCAGTTTTAATTCCCGTGTTCCTTATAGGAAACGAGCCCTTAGCAATTCAGACAATATAAATACCACATAAGAGAATGGCACTAAACCAGTATTATTAAGGAAGTACATTTAAATGCTGAAAAGTCATTTCAGCTTTTAAGAGCTGAAGGTTTCTTCTACAGCTTAAGTGTGTGCCTCTTGACCTCCCTTACCCACATGATGAGGATACACACTGTTATTATAACTAGTAAGTTATAATTAGTTGGCTGTGGCCCTGGCTGTTCACCTCCCAGCTCACCTCCTGTGCCAGAGCTGCCTGAGACTCCCCTGAGCTGCTGGTGCCATCTCAGCATTATCTCCAGGGACTCAGCCAGGGCTCATGTCCACTCTCCTTCAGTGCCTCCTGCCCAACCATTCTCTCATTATCCTTGCTTGTCCAGCTGTTTTCTGTCTACTTTTGAATTAGAAGACACAGATAGAGAGTACTTTGGCCCAGGAAAGAAATGATGTTTTAAACTGGGAAGTGATTTACAAGGAGATGCCAGTGATTGACTTTGCTTATTAATACAGGGCAGGATTTAAATGCTACTTGTCATTAATCTTTAAACATGCAGGTGTGTTTGTGGTCATAACATGAGTGTTAACAAGGAGAATTTTACTATCTGTAGGCAATAATAGCTGGTTTCCAGCATCTCTATCACTGGCATACAATTGCTATATATAGTTTTGCTATCACTATAGTAATTGATTGTGGTTTTCTAAGTGACATCTTGGAAGGGACATTAATAACAGTTATTTAAAGTGCTCTCACTAAAAGCACTGCTGTGTTTATGTTTTGCAGCTGTATCGCTTTAGGCTGTCAGTCATTTCCTACAGAGAGAATTTTACACACACAGACTGATTTCCCGCATTTGGTGCAAGAAACTCATCTGCCTTCCGCCAAATGGGAATCAATCATGTTTCATATTAGCTGATTATTGGTAATGGCTTTGAATGCTGTTTAGGAGGAAGAAAGGGAAAAAGAGTTTGATTAATTGCTCCTTAAAAGGAACTGGACAACTTTAGGCCGTGAGATGGCAATGTCCACGTCTGCTCTTACCAAAAAAAATATCTCTGCCTTCGCAGCAGAGAACCACAGTTTAGCAGAATACTCTGAATTTCTGCTGGACAGTCTGGCTCCCACTCCTTGGCCACTGAACTTGCCACCATTTCATAACAAATGGAATAATACGACTTGGAGCAAACAAGTGGAACTGGCATTGCACAGGTGTACAAGGCAGGTTAATTCCTTTAGATCCATGGTTTTGCATTTCCTCTAAGCAATTGTGGCACTGTACAACTGCCACATCTTTGTGGCCTTGACAGCAAGAGATCAGTTTGACTCTGTTAAACTCTGAGTTGGTCTGAGTGCTTTTCACTTCCAGTATTTACACGATGGGAGCTCTGAAGAGCAAGAATCTGTACCATGATTTGTGAGACAGTTTATGGGAAATATGACTTAGCACATTTATTATAATGCTAATATTTCAAACTATGAAAAGATGCTAAACTTCCAGTGCTCTTCATCTTCCTTCAACGAAGTTTTCTCTTCCAAGTTTATGTACAAAGCACTGAAATTCAGGCCTTTCACTTTCAACTTTCTAGATCATCCTGCTTTTGTAAAGTCAACAAATCTTGGATTTCACGGCTCCTTGGTAATCAAATGATAGAGCTGAGTTTAACTGAAGATTATAGGTTTCCAAATCCTAAGTATTGTACTCTGGCATGCTGGTGCTGCTTTGAGTTTCTGAGGATCTTAGTGCTGCAGAGGTCATGTTATGGATTTATACAGCCACTGATGCTATTTGTAACATGCCATATTTGGAAAAGCAGCCTCCAAAAGCTGAGAAAGTGGAGATGGTCAGAATCACACCAACCTGTAGCAAGATTGTCAGTGAAACAAAATCTTGCTGTCACCAGGCAGCTCATATTCATACCCACAGCATTAGATTTGGATGCCAGTTGTAGGGAGAATAAAGGCAAACTATTAGAAGGTGCTTTGGGGTTGTCTTACAGAAGCGTAAATTGAGGTAGGACAATAAAGGAAATCGCTATTTTTGTGTGAAACCCAAAATTTTACAAAAACCTATCTGAGGAATTCCTAGCTGCATTATGGGACCGTAGATTTAGGGATGCAACCTTTTCCTACACAGACTGAATGAGGGCAGGAATGAAATTACTATGAAATTTGTATTAATTGACCTATAAAATTGACCTTCAAGTTAAGAGTTACCCTGTGCACACCACTGAACCAAGCAGCATGATGGAAACACAGGTTGGAAAGACTCAGCAGTAAGCAAGGTGTGTGGAGGCATAGCTGTGTGTTTGCATCTGTGGGCATCCACCTAACATTCATACATGTAGTGACCCTGTCATAAATAACCAAAGCACAGTATGTTGTAATCAAGGCTATAATGGCCTGCAGCCTGTCTTTGTGTAATGTAGATTTCTAGGGATACAGGGATATCTGTGCTCCAGCTCAGTCCTGGCCAGAGGATGGGCTGAGTGAACAGCACTGGGGACACTGCTGGGCTCAACAGAGAGCATGGTGGATGTGATAGGCACCAGTGCAGGCACCTGGCACAAGTCACAAAGGGATGGCTGGGTTTTGCAGGTGGAGTTACATGAGAAGTGGTTGAAATTCACAGAAAAGTGGAGGGGAGCACTGGAGACTTTTTGGGAGCACACCCTTGCAAAACCCGCAGCACCTCAGTTGCTCCAACAGTAATCACATATAAAACTGAGCTTGCCCACATCCTCTGTATCAGAAACCACATTTCACTGGTTGTTGCAAAACTGGGACTGATGGGGACAGGTAACTTTGTCAGAGTTGTTCTTTTGGGAGGAGGATGGGATGGAGAAAGAGAGTGTCAAATCTAGTGAAAAGAAGGAAGAGAAGTGGAAGAAGACATAACAAAGGAAAAAAGTAAGCACACATTGCTCATCCACAGTCAAAATCAGGGCAATAACCCAACTTGTTATTCAGACCAGAACACATGAGTCAAACCTGGCACCATTTTTGGGAGGCTGGGATGAGACTGGGTTATTCTCAGCCATCATGGGACCCAGGGGACAGAGGGATGCAGTACTCTGGTGCTGGTGTGCCAATGCCTGCACCAGGCCTGATGGCTTTGGGGTAGCTACCCATCACCTCCTCAGGGCAACAAGGTGAGTCTGTGTGCTCTTGTCCCCTTGCAAGAGCAAAATCAAGTGTTCGTGCAGGCCAGTCATGCGTGTGTGCAGGAACCTTCATGACTCTGCTTATTTTCCATTGAAAACTAAATTCTGTCTAGGAGGTTGCTAAAATGCAAAGCAGTGCTTAGGCGCTGTTATTTGTGTCTTGTCACTGTATATTGTGATGTTGCTCTCTGTCTCCTTTGCTGAAGAGCCCAGGATAAATGGCAAAATTACCATGATGTTTTAACTCCCTTAGCATCAGAAAGGGGATCTCTCCTTGCGTTATCAGGAAGACCTTACCTTCCTTCCCAGTGAACCCTGCCAGCCTGGAGGATTTCCTTCCCAAGTTAGAAGCCTGGGAGAAAACTGATGGAAGAGGGGAGGTGCTGCCTCTAAAATGCCCTGGTGCAGTTTTGCAGGTTTTTTTAAAATAAATCCACCAGCATTACACTATAGAGGTAAGATTTTCTGGTGCAGATCTTGGCACATGCAAATGAGAAACAATAATTAGTGATGATCTTCAAACCATGCTCCCTCCCACAAGCAGTGGTATAATTATCATTCACAGATGATTACTCATTTTTATCCACTTTCAATATGAAAGTTAGTAAATCTTAGGCAGTGAAAGCTCACAAGATGCTGCTGAGCTGAAATCTGACACAAACTAGAACTCAATGGTGATTTAATCCTGGTTTTCATCTGACATAAATAAAATTCTTTGGGGTAGTAATACACATGGATTTCTCATTAAAAAACCAGAGTAGCACCCTACTCTAGTTGCAGTATTTTGTAATAAATAACACTCTAAATTTTAATAATTTGCTTTAAAGAGACTATCAAATGAAAAAATAACTTTAAAACTCATCATCAGATCCCTTTAGACCCTTAGCACTGTACATGTAAAAAGCCTCTTTTTGTTTTACACTACACAAAATACCCATGTAAACATCAGCTCATTCACTATACCCTTTCCATGCCCTACTTTATATACTGAGATGTTTAACTTATGGACACCAGAGGCTCTAATTTCCCATACCATGGAGCCAAGATAAATGGGTAGCTGGATCTTGAAAAATCTTTTGGGGTAGAATTTATAGCAATCAGTTGTACAACTCTATACTGTCAAAACATGTAAGTGCTGCCTTTTCCACCAAGTTGTGGCAGAAAGAATTTCTCCCTGTACCTATTCTTCCTCCAGAGATGATTTATGAAGATAGAAACCTTCTTTCTCTATAAATCTGTGACTGACAGAACAGCAAATAAAAAGACGATTTGATTTGTCTCCATTTGTTTTGCAGACTGCATTTATATAAGTGCTGAAATGAGCTAGCTTGGGTACAGAAACATCATGTTACATTAGCATGGAGTGCTGAATGGGTTAATTCACCCAGTCAAGAAACTGTAAATTCTCAGTCATGGAGCTCCTGACTCCCACAGCTAGACAGCCCTTGTTACGTGAGTTAACCTGATTAAAGTTAGCTGACACGCTCTCCCCTGGTACGTGCACTACATCTCTATTAACAGAGGCAGCAAGCTTGCTTGATTGCCCCAGAGCAGCATTTAACTGCTCCAGAGCTGTGCTTCTCATGAAAGACCTGATCTTGTCTCAGTGCAAAGGTGTTCTCAATCCCTGGTGATATCCTAATTCAATAAATAGCCAGGCCTGGAAGACACGTAACCTACACACTTAACCTCTCATCTGGGAAGAAAAACACAATCTGTACCTGTTACTGACCCTTGCAACCTTCATGTCTAACAGTCACTCTCACAGAGACATTGTTCTCTGATTAATTTTTTGTTTTAGAAAACTTGTGGTTAAGACTGTCTTTCTTGAACTTCATTTTTCTAAATGTTTTTCACTACTAAGGAAGCCTTTTCCTCAGTGTTTTAGGTTCTACCTCACTTTGTACATGCATCTTTACAAGATGCTGTGTTACCAAAATTCCCTCTCTTCTCTTTCAAGTAGTTTTTAAAACTTTTAAGTTTTTTTTAGCCTATGTTGTTTTATAAAGTTGACCATGGCACTGACCCCTGCTATGGGCATTTTCATGCTTCAGGAAAACATAAAACTTCAAAGACCTGGTGACAGACCCAAATCACTTGGTGTGGAGCAGGTGGTTGTCACAAGGGAAGACATCTGTCCCAGGTTTTGTGCTGCTGCCAGTACCCACTGCTGCTTTTGGCTTGACTGTTTTGCTCTGTGCTTCCCTTTTGTTCTGCTGAATGGTTCTGCAAGGCGCACACACAGGCACAAAAGGAAAGAGTGTCAACGCTGGGTATTGGCGGGTCCTGGGGCCCTTCATAATCCTACCTCCTACTGCTCAACCTTCCATTCAGACTATTTATTCATTGACTGTATGACTAAGACCTGCAATCAGGTAAAATACAGGTGGGAGGACAGCTTGGATAATGAGATAACCTATCAGACATTGGCAGCTAAACTCTGAGAGATCACTCCCTGTAATTCATACGGGGAGAGGGCAAAGAAATGTGCCATTACCAGCACTTACAGCCCTCCTTAGAAGAACAACACTTGGGATGGTGCTTCACTGATGAGTGGCCCAGGGACAGATACTCATGAAGCTGATTAGCAAGGTTTAACTGTAAAGTGAAGGCACACAATGTATGAATGGCCCCGAGCAGGTTGAGTCCATCCCCAAACCTGCAATTCTTCCTGCAACCACAACTCAGTCTGCTAGGCAGCAACCAAGATGAAGATTCATCTATAACAAGTCCCAGAAACATTTTGCCAAAGAAAAATAAACTGCAGTCACATTTGCCTTAAAAAACCTGAACAAAACTACAGTAGAGACCATGCTGTCATGGCACTGGAAGACTGGTGCTGAAGTCATCCCCCATCTCTTAGCTGGGAATAGCAGAGATAGCATATTGGTGTTTGAAGGAAATACAGAATCACGTAAAAAGGTACTGGAGGACTCAGAAAGAGAGGAGTTCACCCTATTTCTTCTGAAAAAAAAAGTCTTATAAATATTGGAATACTATAAATAAAAAGTGGAACCAGGGATGAAAGGTTTCAGTGTACCCTTGGTCATAAAGGGTGTAATTTCTCTAACTAAGAAATCTTTGTTTCCCCTTTTGAATAGGCATATGAAAAGAAAATCCTTTGTTCAAAACTAATTTTGATTAATGTTTACTGTTTAAAAAGAAAAATTCTTGACTTTCTCACGTTGCATTTATGTGGAGAATGGAAGAACTGTCCATAGACTTCCAGGTAACTCCAGGTCCATAGAGCTCTAGGTAACTTTTAAAATAATATGAGTTATTTTGAAGTTTAGTATCCTTTGAACTAATAGTGTTCTGTTTTGTAACTAGAAACAAAACTGCCTTGTTGTGACTCTCCTCCCATGGTCTTTTGGAACAGAAACCATGCAGAGCTTGTGAAATTGTTGTAAACCACGGCTACTTTGCTAGAGCAAAATCCCATGTGGGAAAACTATTTTTAAAAAAGAATCTTTCATTAGAAAGAAAGCTGTTTCATTTGCAAACTATTGAAGCACCTCACTGGAACATCTTAAAAATTCCTTTGATGAACAAGAGGATTATGTCCAATATAAGTCGAAAGAGTTGCTGTGGGAACAGTTGGGTTTTCTGACATGCTGATAATCCTTAATTTTGCTTCTTTGAGTTGAAGATCTTAACACAGTTTGGAAGTCTAATACTTCACATACTGTACACAGGCCTGGCGGGAGGCACAGTCCAATGCCTCATTTACTAACACCTCCAGGGAGGGAAATACAGTTTGTGAGTGGGAGACCATGTAAAGACAATGGGATTGATTTTTTATGCAGCTCCTACTGCCCAAGTGCTGAGTCAGTTCTAGAAATTCAGCAGCACTGTAAGGTGCCCATGAACTGGGTTTATCATCTCTAGGCATATGCCTGAAATCTATTTAATCTTCATTGTTTTATGGCTTAAAGCAAACCTAAATATGATTCTAAGAGTGCAACTTTGTAGGGAAGACTTGTTGCCTATGAACAGAGAACAGTTACTACCTAGCCACCTTTCCTGTGTCACCTGTGGCTTTAAAGGTCTCTGTTGTAATGAGTTGGGCCTTCAATCTTCTCTTTCCTAACTGAAGAGCCTGAGCACTCATTCTTAATATTGATGAACTGAGCTGTTGCTCCTCATACAGAGGAAAAAGCCTCTGCATGTACTTTATACAGGTGCTGCATTATTAAAGATGCGTAGGTCACATAAGTTGCTGAAACCCTGGTCCATAAAATCCCTAACTCTCATATAAAGATCGTGAAACATTAGCTCCCTGGTGCTTAAATCCTTTCTGAGTATGGGTATGAGCCTCCTAAATTAATTAGCTGCTTTAGGGTTTCTTTCTGAGGAGTGTTCTCAGGCTTGGAGCCCTGCCATGTAGCACAGCACGAGTGGCAGGGTCAGGAAACTCCTGGCAGGAACTGAATATGCCATGGTCTGTTGTAGTTCTGATGCTTTGCACTTCAGTCATTAACTAGAAAGGGAAGCATCTGCTTTTAAAGGTCTCCCAATGCATTGAGAGAAAAACTTTAAGAAAAATCTGTACTGAATTCTCACCTGCAAATGCATTTTCCATCTCAATTTCTCATCTTGCTGCTTAGAGACATGTCAAAGACACACAAATATTTACCGATGAATATCATTTGTTCAGCTCTGGGGAAATGGTGCTATTTGCATTTATATGGAGACTATCACTTTATACAAGCTAAATATCACCGTACATGTGTTGTTTTTCTAGTCAATATTTGTTTCTTGCTGCTATTCTGTGTCAGGAGACTGATGTCAATGGAGTTTATTTAATCTCCACATGACTTGGTTCTGTACACAACTGCTCTACAATTCATAAAGGCCTCAAATTAACAAATCTGACAGACTAAAACTTAGTAATTCTTGAAGCTTGATCTGAGATCCTTTGAAATCAGTGGAAATGCTTCCACTGTGAGCAAAAAGATTTCAGATTAAGCCTTAGTGAATATACACCTTATTTCTCACTGATAAAATAAAGGAGATGACTCACACAATGGCTCTAGACTTGCTTTGAAAGGAAAATTGTGTGTGACTGAACAAGTAGTTTTATTGTAGCAGAAGGTGCTGTGGGTCCTTAATCATGTAGAAAAATGTCTCATGTTGGTGAGAAGCACTGGGCTGATGGCATGAGCCTGCTGCCTGGGACTGTGAGCGTGGGATTTCCATCTGGGCAGTGTGCTTCCTGCAAGCACAGGAGAAATGAATTACTGACATGTGGTGTACAGCAACCTAAAGGTCAAGGACAGACTCCTGTTTAGTATGAGAAAACACTTCTTGTACAAGCCCTAGCTGCACATCCTGCTGAGGCAGAGGCATTCAGATATTAAACTGGCTGAGCTCTGACTTGCATGGTGGCCTGATGTACTCTCATTTTGCCAGCTGGAAGAGGGTCCAAAGTTGCAGCAGTGCATTTATGGCAGTATGAGCTTGTATTTGAACTGAACTCACATTCCCATTGCATTCTTAAGGCAAATGCTTCCTGAGCCATGATTTGAACAAAAACCTACAGCTAAATGTGGTTAATAGCTCTCAAAAAATTCCAAGAAGAAGAGTTCCTGCTTTTATTTCCAGAACTTTGCTGTTGGTAGTGGAAGCCATGAGCTGAGCTGACAGCACATACAAACAATTGTTTTGCTTACCCAAATAAAACAGCCCCTGCTGTGATACTGCAGTTACATTATCCAGGGCCTCAGGAATAGCTACCTCTAGCTGTGGCTTTCATATGAAGACATACTTTTTCCCTGAAACCCTTACAACACACACAACCAAGCTAAAATGTTTACTTTTGTCCATTGCCTGGAATAACTAAATTATGTGTCTGCTTTTGGAGACTTTTAGTTGCTACTAAGCTCATATAACTGGCACTTTAATTACTTGTCTGGAGCACCATGTAAATACAGAATAAGAAAAAAACCATTACGAAAACAATTCTTCAATGTCAACTGTGTCAGACATGTAATTATACGAATTAGTGATGATTTTCTGTCAAAAACCATAGGCCCAATAAAATTAACCCACAGATACAACACACATATGGAGTAATTACAAAATTTTACTCAACCACAAAAATTAAGTTGCCTTTATCAGGTGCAATAAAATATGATGAATCAAAGTCTGTTGCAAGTAGTATACATTAAAATAGCAGAAGTTGGTGTGTGTGATGCAGAAAGAAAAAGGGCAATGCCCGTTTTTCAGCTACAAATCGTATACACAAAATTTATACTTTCCCTTTCTGTAGTAAATTTGTTATACTGAATACAGAAGACTGTGGCTCATACTAATAACATCCTATGATGACTAACACATCATAGCCTTTTTAACCTGAAAAATGCTTATGTGACCATTTGTCCTGCCCTTGGTTGGATTTTGCTGCAGCAATTAATACTCATAACAATTAAGAGATATTAATATCATGCTAAAAAGGAAAGGGTAATGGGAAAAAAGTGTTAACCAGAAATCCCCCTCAATGCTTCCCCAGGTGCTTTCTCTCTGTGGTAGAAGAGTGATTTTAAGGGCATAATACAATTCACACCTACTGTGTGCATTTCAAATATATTTTTCTCACTAAGAACAGTATTAATTTCTGGATTAAACCAGAGTACTTTAATCAGTAGCACAAGCAACGCTTTGATTTACTCTGCCTCAGAAATGAAGGGGAAGATGAGGGGATAGAAGATGTCTGTCCCTTTTGCTTTACCAGACACCTGCTTCAGGAATCTTGGGTAGAACTTATTGTGGGAGCAAAGGTGAATAGAGCAAAGTGTTTTAAAATTCATCAGTTCTATAAAATTAAAACAGCATACATTCTCTAACTCATACAGGGACTAAAAATGTGTGCATTGTGTATGTTTTGTACATACATAATTACTGTGAAATTGTACAGCCAGTATGTTGTTCCTTAAATACTTAATGAAAGTCCATGAACCTGAAGATCCTCATCAGTTTGAGAATTTGAATTCTAATCATGCATGCCTCAGCTGTGCTGACTCATCTGCCCCCCAGGTAACAAAAGGAAAGGAGCTGACATTGCATGATCTCTGTTCACCCCAGAAAAGGCTGGAACAACACTTACATGGCATTTGAGGCTTCCTCATCCCACGTGGGAAGAGTCACTGTCTCACTTCCTAGATTATGCCAGCTTTGCAGCTGATACTCAGCCCAGCATTACTTGCAGTGACAGATGCTGGGCAGCATCCACACAGACTAATCCTTTCTGAACAGGCTGCCAGGCCTGACACCCCTCCTGCTTTGTTAAATGTGGACATTTCTCACTAGGTAACACTTCTCTGTCTCTTAAACAAACATATACCAGCCTGGGTGACATTAACTGGACAGAGTTAGATTCTGAACAGGATGGTCTTGAAGACCCTACCAGAATGAAAAAAAATTTCCTCCATCAAGCCCTGTGCAAGGTAAATACACTTCCTTCATGTAGTGGAGTCTCTAGGACATTGTACCAATGAAACAGAGCAGGCTTTGGCTTAGGAAAAGTAGATGCTGTGGTTCTGTGTCACTTCTATCTGAGTTTATTTTTACATGGCACCACTTATGATAAGGAATTTAAAATTCAGAAGTCACAAAACAGATTATATCCAAAGGAATGTGGAATCCTGACTGGCCTTTGCAGGAGTGCTCTACCCCTTCTGCAACATCCCATCAGCCCACCTGCCCCAGAGCTCAGGGCATTCTGTTTGTCCTGTCTTGTGGAGGACTTCACCAGTGAGTCCAAGGCACTTTCTGCTGGGAGGTTGTTCTGGCCTTGCACCACCTCAACTGAGGAAGGAGTTGAGAGGTTCAGAGGCAGACCCTGACATGTAGTGGCTGCCCCCTATTATCCTTTGTCTCCAGCTGCAGCATCCTGGTGGCATTGAATCACAAAATAATGAGGTTAGAAAAGACCTTTGACATCAAGTCCAACTTTTGACTGGACACCACCATGTCAACTAGACCATGGCACTAAAGTGCCATGTCTAGCCTTTTCTTAAACACTGCCAGAGACAATGATTCCACCACTTTCCTGGCCAAAGTTTTCTGTTCCAAAATTAACAACCCTTTCTGTGAAGAAATTCCTTCTAATGTCCAGTCTGAACTGCTCCTGGCACACCTTGAAATTATATCCTCTTGTCCTGTCATGGATTCCCTGGGAGAAGCCAACACCCACATGGCTACAACCTCCTTTCAGGCGGTTGTAGAGAGTGACAAGGTCATCCCTGAGCTTCCTCTTTTCCAAGCTGAATGACCCCACTCCCTCAGCTGCTCCTCATAGGACTGAACCCTTCACCAGCTTGCTCCAGGACTTCAATGTCCTTTTTAAAATGAGGAGCCCAGAACTGGACACAGCACTGGAGGTGTGGCCTCGCCAGTGCCGAGTGCAGGGGGATGATCACTGTCCTGGTCCTGCTGGCCACACTATTGCTGATACAGGCCAGCATACCACTGGTTTTCTTGACCACCTGGGCACATGCTGGCTCATGTGCTGTCAACCAGCACCCTAAGGTCCTTTTCTGCTGGGCAGCTTTCCAGCCACTCTTCCCCCAGCCTGTAGTACTGCATGGGGTTATTGCAGCTGAATGGCAGGACCTGACACTTGGCCTTGTTGAATCTCATATAATTGAATTTGCCCTATTGATCCAGCCTCTCCTGATCCTGCTGCAGAGCTTCCTACCCTGCAGCAGATCAACACTCCCACCCAATGAGGAGATGGGTAATGTCTCAGCTGCTCTTTCCCAAGACACCTTTAATCTCCTGAAAAGTGATTTCATGTTATCCTTCACATGGCACAACATACTTGCAGGGGACTAACCTTTTATATTTGGAGAAGGAGGTTGGACTAGACCTCTGGAGGTCCAACCTATATGACTCTATGATTACAACCACTGCTGCACTTATGACAAGAAAATGTCTATTATAGGGCACAGGCAGCAAGACAGGCTGCTGGGCTACTGCATCATATTCCTCACAAACCACAAAACACAACAGGGAGATAACTCTGGCTAAATTCCTGGTGAGATGCACCAAACTTCTGTGCAGCCTGAGCAACCCCAAAGCTCATGCCCCTGGAAGAGGTTGCATCTATGGATGGCCAAAGGCTGGGTCTTCCCTCCTGTGTACCCACTCTTTGTGGGGAAGATCAGGCCATAGACTCCTTGTGGCTCTCCCCATAGTGGTGAGGGCACTGCTTCACTTGGGACCATAATGGAAAATGAGAAGCAGCCAAATGCCCTGGAAGTATGGCACTGCCTATTGGTGCAGAGATGCTGGTGACACAGAGACTCCTCAGCTGGCACAGCATTTCTCAGAGCACCCAATGGTTGCAAAAGGGAGACTGAAACCTGGACGTCTGTAGGTTGTTGCAGCAAATTAAATATGATGAAACATAGTAGACAGTTTTATATGCTCTATTACCTATATTAGACCTTTGTATTGGAGTAATTTATTGCTGGATTCTACACAGCACAGATGAAGTTCCAAACATCCTCTGATTTTGTTACTTTGCAGAGGCCTTGGCATCAAAGATACATCCAGTAAGAGCCAGTAGGAGCTGAAAGTTTTTTCTGGAGGCTGTCCCAACAATGTCAAAGGAGCATCTGTAGCCCTTACTACTACTTGTCACACTTGGTAGGAAATGGCATTCCAAAAGAGTGTTGAAGTTCCTGTGGAGACTGTCCAGCAAGTCATATTATTCTCAATGACCACGGGTGAAGTACTCCATACTTCAAATCAGTTTGATTTGCTTCTCACACAGCAATCTGCTGGAGCAGCACTGGTTGTAGAGAAGATGACCTCCTGCATACTCATGCTGGTGGAGTCACTATCTGCTTCATGTGTTGCTGAAAGGTGGCAAACACACCACAGGGCTGAGTGCCTGCAGGAGGAAAGTGAGGCAGTTCAGAAGTTATTTGTAGATGTCTGTGCAGTGGTCACAAACAGGAATGCTTGTGCTGCTCCTCATGGTCCTCTGCACTAAGAAGGTGCAGGCACTCACCTTTAATGGATGACTACTCTTGGATGAGTTTGCTAATGGTTCCAGTTATGTCACTCATGAAACTCATCTTCATGATTTCTGAAAAGACCCCATTAGCACTGCATTAGAATCCTGATGGCTTTCATTCACTGAATTATTTAATTACTTAAATTTTTTAAACATATCAGAATACCTTCTAAGTCAAATGTGACCTCCTGGTCTCCTTTGAGAGGGGCTGACCTTGAGCATGCTTCAGGGGGCTGTTGCAGCCTTGTTTCTGTCTTCGCACTCAGCCCTGCACCTTCACAAAAAGGTGTTGTTGAGGAAAGCAACATGCTAAGTGGTTTTCTTTTTGTGATTTATCCAAGTGCTTGTTTGCTCCCACATGCTGTGAGTGGATAATAGCAGTCCTCAATCAAAGTTAAAATTACTAACGCTCTTGTCTGTGGAAAATTTAGTGCGGGAAAGAAAAAAAGGTTAATGATGCTGCTGTACTACCAATCCTACTATGGTTTGTCTTATTTTCATCTCTGCATCTTTGTGAGCATTATTGTATTGACAGGTTATTCGAGCCAATCTTTCTGCTGAAACCAATGTAAAGCAAATGTATCTGGCATTTTGCTAAGATGGTGAAACTTGCATAAAAAAAGCCATATAAACAGAAAAACAATGGGTTTTTTTCCTAACACCATGTACATCATCCAGCAAACACTCACAACTCAACAGTGTGCTGACAGCACAGTGATTAGCACAGAGAATTACTCCATCCTCCTCTTGAATATATGCTTACGGCAGTAAATTTTGCCTATGTATTTCCTCAGAGCTGGAAGCTGTTGAAATTATTTGGCACTGCATGTTGGAATAGCTTAAAAAAATAGCAACAAGAGCAGCACTCTCACCACTCTCACTTCAAGTTATTGACACTTCACTGTCCATCTGCAGTTCCATCATACAATGGCAATGTACCATCATTTCTCTTTTTCTAATTGTGTTCACCTGAGGTTTTTTTGTGACACAAGTTATGACTACTTTTTAATTGTAGTCTGCTACAACCTTTTGTCAGTGTAAAAGGGCAGAGAGTTGATCCTTTCACTTACATATTCTCAGTCTTCTACTGAACACATTTAATTTATGGGAACTGGAAAATGGGACAGCATTAGGGTTTCATATATTCATGCACAAAAGTCATTTTTAGTTGAGATAGATGAACTCTGATGGATTACACAGTGTCAAATTATATGCTTCAAATTATATGGTGTCATGATGGAGTGGTTTGACCAAGTCACGCTAGGCTCCTTATCTGAAAAGGTCTTATATTCTGAAACCACTCTTGGGTACTTAATCAAAGCCAGTCTGGTTTGTAGGGGTCATCAGCATGCATAGACCACTGTCTAAATTACTCTGTCTGTATGATGAGAGTATCTCAAGTGCCTGCTTGCTAGGTAGTCTGGGATCAAGCCACCCTTTTGTGTGCCTGGTCTCTGACACAATGAAGCTTCCAGCAGATGGATAAAATTGTCCTTTGGATGCCTCATGCCCAGCCAGAACCCCAGTGAATACTGGAAGTTCCCTGTGGTGCTTTAGAGAATAATTAGCAAATTTCAAAGTTTACCCTCAAGATATAGTTGTGCTCAAAGATTGTCCTCCCCTGCATCTTGGGTGTCTTCAGTGTCTCGCTTGTGTTGCGTGGAAGCTTTGCTCTCATGGTGGCTCCAGTTCTGATACACAGACACGTGCTCCTGATATCACTCCATACCTTTCTTTCACAAGTCTAACACAAAGCTCTTGACAGACAGTGGAAAGATTTCAATTTTCACACAAATTTTGGAATAATCACTCCCAAATCTCCCAGTCGCAGTTTTCCCAAGACTCCATGTTTGCTGGAGTCTTGCTGCAACACAAACCTAAATTCAAAACATCTTCAGCGCAAGCCTTATGTGAAACGTGACAGCACTTCTAGAAGCATTTGCTGGATCTGTTGCCATGTTGAAGATGAGACATGTATTTAGTTCCCAGTGAATCACCCTCCATGATTTCCTGCATAGAACCAGCACAGATGTGGGCTCAGGGGCTGGCAGGTGACGTGCTGCCCTAAGTCCTGGGTCTTTCCCAGAAACCTTGCAGTTCTGGGTGTGTTTGCCTTAGGAGGCAAAAAGGGAGCTAACTTAATGCATGTGAACAGGAACCCCTCAGACACTTTTTGCCTTAATTATATTTACATAGGAGTAACAACAAATAGAAGGAAAACTGTTCCTATCACACAGCTTGACATTCCCAGTGCATTAGCACATGTAATGATCTGGTGACAGAGTAAACAAGACATGAATTACTTTTAAAAAGCTTTTACAACAAATTCTAAGATGCTTTCATCTCAAAGGTGACCTGTAATTGCTAACAATTTGCAAAAACAACCTCATCAACTAAAATGAGGGTTTCAATAGAATCATTATAAATGTTTCAAATTATCAAGTTAAAGTATTCACCACAACTGGATTCAAATATGCCTTTTCCTTTTCATCTAAGGCCCTATGACAACTGGACTTCCTCCATACTACAGCAGCCAGGAGCAAACATCTCTGCAGGAGCCCTTTGCTTTTCCAGAGGCAGAACAGCTTCCCCTGAACCCAATGGTTTTTGAGAGCCCTTAAAGAACACCCAACTTTGTAACCCTTCTGGAGGCCCCATGGACTGAAGCTGGACATTGACAACCCTTTCAGTGAAAAAATTGTTCCCAGTATCCAATCTAAACCTCCTCTGATGAAATGTGAGGCATTTTCCTCCTGTTCTCTAGCTTATTATTTGGAAGAAGGGACCAGAGCCTCCTTTTCTCCAAGTTAGACACCCCCAGCTCCCCCAGCTGCTCCTCACAAGACTCTTCATAAGACTCTTTTGCTCCAGACCCTTCACTGGTTTCATCATGCTCTCACTACTCTTTGTCTGTGTCACAACAGTGATTTAATTTTGTCCCACCACCTCCCAAGGTGTCATTTGGGCAAGGAGCTGGCAATCTGCCTTGGACATAAGAAGAGCAAATCCAGGTAGGCAGAAATGGGCCACATCAGGGTACAGCACTAGTGAGACAGCTGCTGTGGCCAGGTGTGCTGGCAGCAGTGCACAACGCTTCCACTGTGTTCTGGATTAAGACTTCAACATCTTGATGAGATATTATGTACTTTTTATTGCCAGCTTCATCTTATATATCACCAAAGCTGGTATTTAATTTAGAACAGCTTTATTCAGAGATATTTAACCACAGAGTATCTCAATCTGGAGGTGTGGGAAAAGAGATCATTTAAAATTTCTTTTAAATTTTTTTCTGGTTATTTTCAGCAGTCCTCTATTAAAAATAACTTGGAGCTATGCATAAAGGCTGATTATAAAACCTATCTAGGGGATTGAGTCACACAGCTGTGCATTTAAATCTCCTTAAGCATGTTTCAACAGTCTCAAACACATGATGCTAAACTGGAGATAGGATTTTCAGATTAGAGATGGTGAAATGGTAGAGGGAACACCAGGGTTAGAAACTAAGTGAAAGTGGGACTTCTGCATAGGGCTGTGAGGTTTCATCAGGAATGCTGGCTTGGAGGAAGGATCTCCTTGGCCTGAGAAAACCAAACAGCACAAACTGCACCAGGCTCTGTAAAACTGCACTAGGACAGCAGCACTGCTCTTAAAAAAAGTTCATTTTGCACCTGAGAAATTCAGTTTGATAATTTAACACCTCTGAAAGAAGCTGAGGATGGCATGCTCTGCTTGGAAGAACTGCTGTGACCTGCAGGAACGGAGTTGAGACCCAGAGCTTTATGATTAAGCTGAAACCAACACAGTAGAGCTATCTTTTCTCCCTGAGACCCAGGCTCGGAGCTTTGCCAGATTATTTTGACATATTTTCTCCACCCTGAGGAATTTATCTTTACTTTTGACAATACCTTTTAGCTTGGAAACACTGTTGATTTTCTCTGCAGACTCTTGCCAGAAAAAAAAGAGGGAGGAAAAAAAGAGTGCATTTCCAGACACTTGAGAATATTGGAATTGTTCAGGTGTTGAAGTCAATGCAAGGCATCAGCTGATAAGTGGGAGGCTTAAATGTTAAAAATCTCAAGGTAGTAAGACAATGATTTGAAAAGACCTTCTTTCTTCCGATTACTACTGAGAAAGGATGATATTACAGTGAACCTTGTTAAAATGGAATATTCCCAACAGAGAATAATTGATGTTAGTGCTGCTGTCAAACTGAAGATCTGAAAGGGACTAATTACGTTTTCTACTAGGAATAACTTTCTATTTTGTCACTGCTTCGATACCTGAGCAATCCCATTTATCTCAAACATTTGAATCCCATATCCTCTGCCTAATTTCTGCTGGGAATTGAGGGAAATAGCAAAACCAGCACTACCTAAGCAACAGTGGCCAAATTTGATGCCCTAAAATCAGAAGAACACATAAAAACATCCTGGACAGTCTTTAATAACCCATTCTAAGGAACATGCAGCTAGAAGAAAGCAAGCATCCATGAAGCAGGGTGTTAATGGTGGTTGCTGGTTTGGCTGTTCACTGCTGGGACAGGCAGCAAGGGATCCTATCCCCACACTCCTGCGTGGGGCTGTGGGGACATGCATTGGGCCAAAAATGGGAGCTCAGGAACTCTGCTTGCTAGTGGGAAACTTCTCTCCCCTCCTGTCTCACTGTCACTAGCTCATGACTGGGGCAATGTGCTTTCCCTCCAGCTTCTATGTGGCTTCTGTACATGTTTCTGTTTGGTCCTGGTTCCTGGACTAAAGGAAAGCAGTTGACTGCCTCCCTTGAGTGTCTTAGTCCAAGAGAGGTGCATATGCTTGGCTCTTGGAGAGAGCACATCAAGAGAAACATCACCTTGTGTTTCAAAAGAAACCATTGCTTAGAAATGAAGGGCATTAGCACATCATCTACACAACTACAGCAGCTCTGAAGTGTTCCAGCAGTATTCCATCATTCAATGTTTACCTTGCTCCTGAGTGCTTCTTTGTGGTAGTGTGCATATTCCCCGACTATGTTGCAAAGAACAAGAGAGAAACTGGATAAGCAGCTCTCACCATGGCTGGGCTGTCAGGACTGGCTCCCTCCCCCTGGGGATGAGTGCTGCTGCTGCTTGCCTGGTCACTTGCAAACAGTGACCAGGCATCACAGGACAAGGGGAAAATGAGAAAAAAAAAAACACCAAAAAAATAAACCCAAAACATTTAAGGAATACTGGAGTGGTTGAAAGTCTCACCAAAGTCAGAATTCTGGAAAGGCTGAAGAAAACCAGAACGGAATTCCCTGCCATCTATCTGAACATCCTGGAAAGATGATGCATTGAAAAACCTCAGGAATAGAAGAACCAGTGAATTGGTCCAACTGATGCTCACCAGCAGGATTTCTCTTTCAACCAAACCCAGACCTTTTTCTTCGTGTAGTCCCAGAAACAGTATATACAACAGCAATACTAGAGTCTAGAGGTGATGGTGTAGAGATCTTTACATAATCAGAGGCATTCTGGTTCTTTCCAAAGATGCTGGCTACATCCACATCCACATGTGAATTCAGTGCAAAGGATAATGCAACCGGGGATAAATGCTGGCACAAAAAGGTTAACACTGGAGGGTAACTGGAAGTAGGTAATGCATCAACACATCTGCCCAAATTGAATATGAAGTATTGAAAGTGTCCTGGACATGGCTTCAAGGGAAATTTATGCCTAAATAAGCTGACAAAATCAGCAATTTGGGGCACTATTTTTTAGCAGATCTGACAGGCTTGTAATATAAATTGAATACAAATTCTGAGGACTAATGGTGTTTGGTAAAGAGACACCATTTTTGAGACCTATTAATAGTTCAACATTTCTGAAGGCAGCGTTGATTCCCCAAGAAGCACTGACTGTCTAGATCTCTCCAATGACTACCTAGACCTTTGAGCACTGACACTTCAGTGCAGGAATGCAAGAAAACATCAAGGAATTTTTGGCAATTTAACTCCATCATTTTGGGAATGGCTAGATGGCCTGGATGTGGCAGCTGTCAGTGGACATAAGATGCTGATGATTTTCTTACCATCACCTAGCTGATAATCACTGCCCAAGGTCTACTTTGACATGCATTAAACACTTCAAGCTCCTTTATGCCCTGTTACATCCTTTATTTCCACACACATCTCTCCCTACCCCCCATCTGCCAAAAACCATTCTAGCATAAGTGAAAATTCAGACTGGTTGATTTTCAGAATGATTTTCATGATCACGCAGAATCGCTCAGCCTTGTACTGCACACAGTTTGAGCCACACATGCAGGATTTCATGCCTCATGGAACAGCTTAAAAGTATCTAAATGGCCCAAAATTAAATCAGTGTTGGTACTGCTGTACTGGATAGTGAAATTGTTTAAAGGTTGTTACATTAAAAGTTCCACTGTGATCTTTGTTGTTGAATCATAATTTTTATGCCTAAATACTAAAAATAAAATTACCATGCTTTCCTGCTGAAGACAACATTGAAAAAACACTATTTTATAAGCCAGTTCTAGAGAAAAACCATTTTTCTGAAACTAAACCATTATATCATCAGTATCATGAATTAAACACACAGAGAAGAGAGCCATTACATGCACCCAAAATATAATTTCTGAAAGAAAGGTATCTTTTCCCCCTCCTCTTGAATGATGCCCATTGTGTGCCTGGTTAGAAAGCAATAGCTTGGTTATGAAATAATGGAAATTTTATCCATGAAAATGCCGCCCGCACATTAAAATCATCACACAGCTCACAGAGTGCTGTCTGCAAGCTTCTAGGCTATAAATCTATCAGTAAATAAGGACTATTTTACTGTGGATCCTAATGTTAGGTGAATTTCTTATTAAATGGCTGACTAGAATGTGCTATCCATGAAAAAGAGGAGATCAAATTAAGCTGTGCTGTAAAAATTAAACCACAAGATGAGACAAATGCTAGCCTCTGCATTTTTAACCTACTATTACATTTTCCATTCTAAGTTCAAGCACCAAAGCCTGTGTGGCAACAGCTCTACTGCTCACTTCTGGCAGTGGTACATCTGGAGGTGCCAGGGCACAGCAGGGAGAGCCATGAGCATTTTAAGGAGCATTCCCGTGTCAGGCTGATCCATGGAGCTGGTCACACCTGGAGCACTCGTAAAGCACAGGAGATGGATGCAACTTAATGTCGTTCACTTGTAGGAAACTGCTTTAGTTAAGGTTGCAGACTCTCAGGGTTCTCTCCATCATTTCACTCTATCTGCTCTGGAACCACCCTTTCAATCCATGTTTTTTTCCAGTCCTTCTCTGATGCCCAAGCAGAATCATTGGCAAGGGACAGCCAGAGTGAATAGAGACAGGAGCAATGAGACACTTGTCCCTGGTGACAAGTCTTGCTGAATGGTGCTGTGTGCTGCCAGCAGATGCCAGCTCTCTCTGTCCATGAGGAAAAGCTACAGGACCATTGTAAGTGTGACAGCCTGGATCTCATATACATGGTATGCAAAAGCTCCTTCATATATTAATAGCTTGGGGAAGAGCCCACACTTGAATCTAGCCACACCTGAATTCCTCAAACTATAAAGGAGCCAAGAAAATAGGATTTTGCCTTAGAAAACTTCCTCCACAAGAAAAGAGTCAAGAAAATGAGCTTGAAAAAGTTAAATGTTTTAATATGGTGTGGAAGACATTTAAGTAATGTTTTCTTCCCCATCTGCTTATATATTAAAAATTCATTTACATGCTCAGCAGTTCCCAGATCTCTACTGGCTCCAGTGGACATCACAGTGCCTAAAGGATATGGACAAAACCCCCAGGCATGTGCAGTGAATTTGTATAGATAGCAGGGACTCAAGAAAATTGGCAGGATTTTTTTCTTCCAATGTACTGCTGTGCCTGGGCCAAGTCCTTACTTCTCCCCTGGCCCTGGTGTCAGGACCTGCCCATACTCCAGATTTAAGCTTTCCTGGCAATGCAAAGTGGTGCCTTAGCATGAGCCTCAAGCTCATCTCCCTCCCTGAGCCTGGGTGTCCCTAAGGCCAGGATGTTCTCACTTGTTCTTTTGGCTACTCTTCATCAGCATTGGGCAGGGTTCTCTGCTAGCACTTATTAATAGCAACAGCTAACAGAAACTGCAGGATTGTAGGTTTCCAAACATCCATACTGTGCTTTTTGACAGCAAGTGAAAACAGTTACAAATACCTCCACCAGTAAATCCCAGTATATTTATCACCCACCCACATATCAAACTTGCCTCAAAGCCAGCTGTGCTTAAGTCTCTGGTGTATCTAGTTTTCTTTATGTGTTTTTTCCTCCTCTATGGAATTTGACAAGTATTCTCCTTTTTTCTTTTTGTTTTTGTGTATGGGGTTTTTTTTTAGTAAAATGGTTGCAAACAGTTCTTGTAGTATCATATAATTGGGAAACAAGCAAGGTTTACTTTTGTATGATATGTATTTACTTTTAGCAGCTTAATATATATGTTTAATCACAAGTCAGAGCCTAAAACCAACAGTGACTGCAAACTGATATTTTGACACTAAATACTGTAGCTTTTTCAAAGAGACAACCGGACTACACTAAGTCATTAAGAAGTGTCAATTTCCATTTAATAGGAGAAGGTATCAGAGCATGTTTGACACAACTGGTGTTAATAGAAGATTTCTCCATTTTGCGTGTCATTCACAGATACTTCTGCAGGTACCAGGGAGAATAGAAAGCCTGTGTTTGCTTCAAACTCCTCAGGACGGAGATCTAAGAGGTCAAATGCAGGGTTTGTTTCACTTCTTTAATAACAACAACAACAATAATAATAATAATAAATTCTGTGTAGAAATTTCCCTGCTTTCTTATTCCGAACTTCTCCCCTAGTAGGAGCTACTAGGGTTGTAGTCCTCATGCCCAAACAGCATTTTGGACCCCTCAGATCCCACTGAGGCTCAGCCAGGCAGCACAGTCCCATCATGGAAAGTCTTCTTCAAGCACAAATTGTAATGATCTCAGATAACTACTATCTCTCATACTACAATAAGAGTTTACTACTGCTTCCTGCTCACTTTCTTTGCTTGTTTTGTTCTCCTCCGTAAGAGGGGGGCATTTTCTTCTGTGTCCATATGTTACCTGACAACTGGAAAATATACAAAAAAAGGAGAACAGAGGCTTCCTAACAGCAAAAGGCTCAAATAGCTAATGAGACCTCCCCCAGCCCTTCCTTGTGTCCAATGGGTGAGGTTTTTGAGGACCCATGGGAGGAATTCCAATATGGACAAGATGATTGCTGTATTTCAGAGGAACACTCTGTGTTTTTATATCCCTGAAAGCTCTCCTAAGGCTCAGCAAACAGCTGCTGTGTGAAGTGCAGCCCAGAGAAAGGCTCTTATACACACACAGCAGGAAAATGCAATTGTAACTCAGGTGAGTGTTCCTATTAATGCTGGCCCCAAATGTATAATTTGTCCAATTATTCAGGAATTTCAGATCTCTGTTTCTGTCCAGTGAACAAAATCAGTGAAAATCTGGGCTCTTAATTCAAGAAGATAATGCACAGCATAGTTTGATTTTTAGCTGTGTCCACACTGTGAAGTTCACACATTGTGCAAAGCAGTTTTATCAAATATTTACAGCTCTGCAAGATCACTTGCCTGCTTTATGCTGGCCTATGAAATATAACAGCTAAAGAGGCATTAGTCTCACCAGGAAGAGAAAGGTGGGTACTTGGCTGTCACAACTCAGGGAGACATGAATTGTGTGGAAAACCACCTGAGCAGTGTCAGCTAACACAGCAAGCTGCATCAAACAGAGCTGGGTGCAAGTGTATACCCACCTGAGCCACTTCACTCTGGTCAGACTGTTCTGATCCTAACAAATTTGACAGAATCAGTTGGAAAATATCTAATAAACAAAACATTTCTGTGCCTGCTTGCAACCTATTTCAGACCTCACTCAATTTCCAAACTGGATGCTGACTATTAACCTATTTCAGCAAATTAAAAAGCAATTTGTTTTAATGTCCTTTAATGAAGTGTCATTGTAAATGGATGAAAATTTGCTGTATAAACATGTGAATTATGCCTGTGCATTATGATCACCCACACTCATGACAGGGTTTTGCTTGACAGCCAACTTAGGTTTTGCATCTTTGGATGTTTTAGGATATGAAGCTAAGACACAACATGGATACAGCTTTGCTAAGATCCTAGTATTTCCCCTCATGCAGAACCTCACACATATGAGAAATACTACTACTCAAAAGCATTACTGCAAGAACAGAGTGGTGTTGATAGAAAGCTGTCCAGTTTAAAATTAAGATATTAATTTGACTGGCAGTCATTGTGTGTTTGTAAGTCAGGACAACATAGAGCTCAACAGTCTACAAAACTCTCTCTAGGAGAAAATTGAAAGATTTTCATCAACAAAACACTTGAAGCAAGGCATGGAACATTCAATTCTGTGAAACACAGAATAGTGGAATTATTCTGGCAATTTACATGTGAGCTCTGAGTCAGTGCTTTCAGGCAGAGAATAATTCCACATATGCATCCCTAATGAAACAGGATCATAAATCTTTCTGAATGGTACTTTTCAGTTTATATGCTTGGCTACAAATTTGTCTCCTACAGGAAAGACACTGGAAGACAGAAGCAGCACAGGGTCCAACCCATGGGACACAGTTCAAGAGAGCATTTTGCTATGTAGGACCCCATTTGTATGCTCTTATCCTAGTTTGAAAGGGGTATTTATATGAGTATTTGTAATGGGTATGAAAAAAAAGGAAAAGAAAAAAAAAGGACAAAAGAGCAGAACAGCAGGGCAGGTAGCAATTGCTGTCTGGGGTAGCAGATAGCCTGGCCTGCTTGATTATAAAAAAGAAACAAAAAAAGTAAACCAGGACCCCTAATACCTTAATAGAAATATCTGTCTAATTTAGCTTATGGGGAGAAATATGTTAATCTCAAAGTAAATAAATGCATAGGTCTATAAGTATCTTGCCTTTTTTTTTGCTGCTGTTGCCTTTTCCCCCAGCCTGGCAAAGAAACTCAAGATCATTTTAGTAAGGAGGTAATATAAAAGGGGATCTTTATTTTGAAGGTCTTCAGGAGCAGTTATGGAAAGGTGTCCATAAAAGCTCCTGAAGACCTTCAAAATAAAGATCCCCTTTTATGTTACCTCCTTACTAAAATGATCTCGAGTTTCTTTGCCAGGCTGGGGGAAAAGGCAACAGTTATTTGGCACCCCAAATGGGACAATAGAGACCCCGAAAAGTTGCAGTTTTGGGCTGAGAATATCTCGCCTAGCTCCTTCGCCGGCACCCTACGGGGCTCAGGCAGCAGTCCAAGGCTGTGACCAGGCTCTAGGACCCAGTCGCCTAATGGATAAGGCATCAGCCTCCAGAGCTGGGGATTGTGGGTTCGAGTCCCACCTAAGTCGCCAATGACTGATGCCTTTTTCTGGTCTTAGGAAATAAAGGCTCAGACACGGTTAGAGGGTTGGGGGTTGTTTACCTCAGTATTTTAATAGGATCCCATTCGATGGCTTCTGCTGTCCAGGTAGAACATGCCGCAAAAGCCCCGTCCCCCCAGTCGAGTATACAATTAAAGACTTTACACATTAACATATCTAACCAGAGGGGCCAATAAGGGGCTTGGGTGGGCTAACTTCTAGTTTACAAAATCTGTCCTACTAGGAGACCTTGAGGGCCCACGAAAACAGGGTGTTTGGTCTTCTAACTCTATGTAGTTTCAGGGGTGTTTAGTCTACTGGCTTACTAAACACCATGAAACCAGGCTAAACTATCACCTAAAGCATCACAAGTATGCATGCTAATACTTGTGAATATAGGGAACAGTGTAAGAAGTATTCAGAAGAAAAGCAGAAAAATCCTTCAGGCATCACTGCTTATGCTGTAAGTATAAACCAAAATCTTTCCAAACAGATTAAAAAAAAAGAGGTGGATCTGGAGCTAGTCAGTGTATTTGGGTCCTGGACTGAAAGTCAAAAATGGTGAGATGCTGCCACAGCACAGGTAGCTGCAAAAACACGTAAAGGCAAAAAGAAGGTGTCTGGAGGGACAGGAAATAGTCAAGGGCTCAGGTAGCCCACACTGGGACTGGGGCTGTCCATCCTGGAGAACTGGATGTGTGTTACTCCTCTCCCCTGAAAGGCTCTGCCAAAGAGATGCCACTTCATCTGTGATGTGGGCTCAGGAAAGGGATCTTTCCTGGCCTTCCATGACTTCTATCTCTTAAAAGAGCATAAATTGGTAAATCAACCAGCAGCATAATTAGAAGCTGTCAGCATGATATTCCTTCAGGATATCTGAACTTGGAAAGTCTTGCAGGGAAAAAGGGATAATTCTGTAAGCATGGTGCTAAAGGTCTCAGTGCATCCTGTTCCCTGCCAGGCTGAAGCCATGGCATTTGGCCAGAAGTGTAAAGGAGCAGGGTTTCCAGTGGTAGTGACCAAGTGACAATGCTGGGGACTAAAAATACTCTGCCCCCCAAATATTTTAAATTGTACTTGATGAGCTGCTGATATGGCACCACTGAGTACTTTTTGATAGTACCGCAGAGTCTGAATGATGGTTTGGGTGCTACCAAAAACGCCTTCATTTTTAGGATCCCAGACAGACCCCAGGGAGAACATGAGTGACCCTGAAAGGCAATTTTGTTATGAGCTTCTGCAACAGACAAATATGTGATTTTCCTGCTAGCAAAAGAGACATCCCTTTGTGTCTTTCTGCAAGAATTGGGCTGAGCAGGGAAAGGCTGCACCCTACATCCCACAGGCCCTCTGGGAAGGGAAGTGCCCAGCAATGGATGCTGATAGGTGATGTAGAAGGGAACTCTGGCATATGGAAGGGAATATGGATGATGTCCAGAGCAGAGGAAGGAGTGGACATGTCCCCTGCCCCAGCAGTCAGGTGGTGACGCATTTCCCTGTGGGTCCAGGGAGAGCAGGCAGACTATGTATTGCCAAGAAACTGCCAGCTGGGCAAAAGGATCCAGCCAGCAAAGACAACACAGGGAAGACTGGCATTTAGAAAGCCCTGTGCAGCAGCCACAGCCTTGGCAACTGCCATGTGTTAGATTTAGCCTTGTCTTCAATAGGGTGGCCTTTCTTTCAGCATTTTGGCTCCTTGTTCCCATCCTGAATTTGAGTAAGGAAAAGGGTAGTTCCATGTGAGCAGAGGAGTTCGATACTGGAGCTGATGAGTTTGCTTATTGGGTTTCTAAATAATTGAGAGGCCCAAACTGTTTTGTCCAAGATGATTTTGCTGTCTGTGGGACTAAAGAAAAATACCCCCTTTGTAGGAGTAGCTCCCTGTTACAAAAGCATCCCTGCCAAGTCCTGTCCCAGCCCAAGATATCTAAGGATATACCCTATAACTCTTTCAGGGTATTTCCTTGCCTGGATAGGAGTACAACTGCTGCTTCCCTATGGGAAGTTACTCAGCAGTCCAACACTATGGGTATGGTTATAGGGAGCTTGAGCCCATACTGGCTGCACAAGGGAGCAGGGAGCTCCCTTCCTTTTGGAGCAGACTTACAAATCTGGAGGCTACAAGCACGTCCTGCTTCAGTTCACTCTTGAGGTTAAAGAGCCTTATTAACCTCCCTCAGACCATGTTTTTAAGCCCTTCCCTGCACCCTCACCAGGCTGTTCACCCTGACCAGCTGTGTCCCGAGTGGCAGACTCCTTCAGCCAAGACCCCACCAACATCAAGCTGTGGGACCAATCCCACCACATGTTTTGTAGGGCAACATCCTCCTTGTGCAGCAGTGTGAGATGTCTGGCTTCCTTTCAGCACTGCTTTTTTTACTGGTGGAAATGTTACCAGGCAAGCTGCTTCCCACACTACATTTGTGCAGCAGATTATTCCCAGCTCAGCATGATGCTCCCTACCTGGCCTTCCTGAACTCACTTCTGCAGATTACATCTCTACTTCACCTCAGTTACATTCAAATTCTGACCTCATCTGCACCTGCTGAACTTCCCACCACAGTGACCTCCACAGACCCTACATTTGTTACTGCCGGGACTGTCAAAAGCATAAAATTACTTATGTAAAAATGTTTAGAAGGGCTAATCCACCAGCTGTTTGCAGAAGCAAAATCTTGGGCAGGTATTTCACTTTACATAGTCCAAATGCTGTTGAATTCACGAGGGCTGTTCATAAACAGATGTATTTACATACTTGAGCATGTGGAGAAATAGGTGCTTGCCTTTTTAATTCACTAGTCATTTCATACAGGAGAACCAGAGAAATATTTTCAGTCAAGTTGTGCCAGGCATTAGTTTGACAGACTTAATGTAATTAGATGGAGATGAGTTTGGCCTGCTGACCTTTTTCTTTCTCCTGGTGTACTCCATGTATTTGACCAACGACTCTCCAAATAGTTTTCAACTGATTTAAGGCTTTTCTTGCTGTTTGTGTTGAGATTTTTTTCCCTCCCTTTTTAATATACAAGACTGTTCCCTTTGTGTCCTGAAAGAGATCCTTATGTCTTAAACATAACATTCTTACAGGGAAGTTATGCTAAATCCAAACCCCTCAGAAAAGGGGCTGCTACCAATTTCCTCGTTACTTACTAATGCAATTGCCAGCAAGGGGCACCAGGACTTCAGCAGAAATACCAGGATTAGGGAAACATGAATTTTAAAGCTGACATCTACTGTCTTAAGTGTCCACTTGGTGAAGCTGGTGGGTTTTACAGAAGAAGAAAACAAATCCAAAAACTGCCCCCAACAACAAAGGCACATTATCAACAGCAACAGGCTAAAGCTCAAAACTGTGAAACCACCACTGCCTCTGTCTGTACACTCCTGAAGTTGTTAAATAACAATACAAGCAAATGTTCATCTTAACTTTATTAAAGCTCTTAAGACAGGCATATTTATCTGCATCCAGAAAAGAATGGGAAAATACCCAAGGATACAGATTATTTCAGCATGCACAGGACTTTGTCAATAGAGGAAAAACAGGGAAGAGTTAAGTACAACATTCTCTAATTTCATAGGAATCAAAGAGTACCTTGCAGAAGAACCAAGTTATTTAGAAATAAATGCTATTCTTTGGACATCTTAATTATAAAATGTTGTCCTTTTTTTCATGCTGGCAAGTGCTCTGGTTCCTGAAAATTATCTGTGTATCTGGTGCCTGACAATCTATGCTTTTGGTGCTTATAAATGAATTGGAGATCATAGTTTTAACAAAGAAGAGATTTTCTGTGTGCTTGTATTTTTTTAATTGGGCAGATCACATGAAAGCCCTCCCAAGTCCCAAAGTTTGAGAGATGGCTGAAATGCAAAGGTAGGCTGAAGCCAACCCATGATCACAGAGGGCTACTGGCTCTTAGGAGGCTGCAATCCACATTTCAAGACAGAGTCAAGAACAGCTCACTCCATACTTAGAGACCTCCTTAAAACCCAGGAAAAATGCACTGGGCTGGTGATTACCCAGTTCTTGTGCGGAGAGGCTGACAATGCTGTTCAGTCCATGTTTTCCCTGATTTGGTCTGCCTAGAACTTCTGAATGACTGTGATTCATGCAACTGAATACTTCAATGAGCAGTACTTAAGCCCTAGTTTGGGGAAGCACAGAAGCACATTTGCCTTCAGCCTTGCCTTTAGCTTATGAGTAATTCCAGTGAAGCTCATGGCATGTAAGCCCTCACTTGAATTTAACAAGCACTTTGCTGGGTTGGTGCTATTCTTACATGTTTCTCTATGGGAAAGTAGTGCATCATTAGGGGTGCAGATTTAGCGGTTTTTTTTTTCTTTCTTTTAAACTTAGAGTCCCGGTTTCTTGAACATACGATCTCATGGCAATTCTGATCCTTTGAAACTGAACATTTCAGAATTTCTTCTGTAAGATTCCCAGCCAGCAGAAAGTAACTAAACACAGATTAAATGCCTTATGCTGTTAATAGCACGTTATTTACTCACCGTGGACCCAAACTTGAAGTGTAAGGTAGGTTACAAACAATAAAATGAGGTAGCCCTCTTCTCTGCTCACCATCTCTCTAGATACGGAAGGACTGTACAGCCTTTATCCAAATGAATGTCTCGATTCCACCTGATGCTCGTTTTGAGTCACAAGGAGTATCAGGTGGATGGACAGTCCAACACCTACATTTCATGCCCCGGGCTCCACTGCTGAAGCAAGGAATGCAGTCTACCTTGTAAAGTACTGAGAATAACTATTTTCACATCCTATGCATCGTTTCACCATTCAGCCCCCACTCAGGTGTGAGAAAGCAAGGGCAGAGCGCTGTTCTTTTTGCCTATTGAGAGGTACTTTAGAGACTCACAGCACCACGGAGACTGGGGATGCCCGGACAGCCCCGGAGAGCACGCTGCTTTACCGGGACCACGGGAGCGCTGGGCGAAGCCGCGCTGGGCGGGGTACGCCCGCCGCTCACCCCATCTCCGAGCTTCCCGCCTGCACCACAGCCCCCGCAGAGCCCCGCAGCCCTCAAGGAGCCCCCCGCGACCCCGCCTCAAGCTCACGAAGGAAAACTTCACGGTTCACGGAGAAACCATAGGGCAGCATCCAGCTGCCCGCCCGCCGCTGTGCTAGCGGGATTCCCCCACGCAGCCGATCCCCTCCAGGCAGCAGAGGGGGATTCCAGACGAGGCGCCCCGCACACTCCCGCAGCTCCCCACGACCCCCGCACGGTCCCGTCCCTCCTCCCGCCGCCCCCAACCCCAGGCGCTCACCTGAGCTCCGGCGGCTGCGGCTCCTATTGCCCCTGTTGGGGGTCGCCACCGCGGGGAGGGGGCCAAGCTCCGCCACCTCCCCGCAGCGCAGCAGCCGCCAAGTGCCGCGCTGCCCCCGGCACTGAGATTTATCGGCGGCAGCGGGCGGGGTGGGGGAAACGCCGTGCGGAGCCACTTCGGGGCGCGCCGCGACCGCGGGCAGCGCCCGCTGCCTGCCCGCCCCTCTGGGCGGGGGGAGCCGGCGGGGTCGCGCCGAGGGGAGGATGAGGGTGAAGATGAGGATGAAGATGCAGCGGCTCCGCTACGCTCCGCGGCGGCGGCAACACGGCACCGCCCCCACCCCGCCGCGCCCGCCGGGGAGCACCTCAGCCCGCCCGCCGCTGGGCACAGCCGGGCACGGCGGCTCCGGGCAGGGGCGGCGTGCGGAGCGGGGGAACCCGGCCCCGGCCCCGGCTGCCGCCGCTCTGGCCAAGCCGCCGGCACTGCCCCTCCCCGGCGCGGCTGCTGCCGCTGCCCACGGGGGCCGGGCCCGTGCCGCAGGCGCTGTCCTTGCCCGGTCGGGGTGTGGGGCGGCTGCAGCTGCTGCCCCGCCTGGAGCCCAGCTGCGGGGCTGGATCAGCCCGCTCCCGGCTGGAGCTCAGCCCGCCCGGGTGCGGGCAGCCGCACGGAGAGAGGTGTGTCCGGGCGCAGTGCGCTTCCGAGGGCTGGTACCTGGTGCGGGCACTGTCTGGGAGAGCCTGCTCGGGTCTTGCCCGCTCTTCGCAGTCCGTCCCTGGTCACCCGGTGCTGACCGATGCCGGAGATGCGCTTCTGGAGCAGGCGGGGCTGGAGTCAGAGCCATGTGGGCTTGCGAGCGTGTTTTGGGATTGTAACGTAGCGTCCACGCTGTCTGAACACACGGGAGTGGAGTCGCTCCGTTTTGCAATTAATACTCTGTAGAGAGTGATAGATACCCTATGAAAGTACCACAGAGAGAGCTTGGAGGCCATCAATGACTAAAAATCCAGTAGTTATTTTTACTAATTTCTACTAATAATGTTAACTTTGTCAAATGCAAGTTTGATGCCATATTTTCTACCAAAATAGGTAGGATGGAAGGTCCCCCACATACCAAACAATTTGGGTAAAAATCCCACAGGAGCGTCTTAAAAGGCTTCTGCTTTTCTAAGGAAGGATGGATGCATGGGAAGCAAGGAAAACAAGATGTGAAGAATGGAAGTAAAAGAACCTCTGCTTTGTCTAATGAGGTTGTCACTAATTAGAAAAGGTATTATTGTCCACAGCTTTAGAAACCTGTGTTTTAATGTGGAGAGTTGGTTTAAAAATCTGTTCACTAACTCTCTGTTCCTCCCACTTTACCAAGGAACAGAAAAACTAAAGAGATCTGTCCCGGTGCTTTCTGGTGACGTGTATCCAAGACTGCTGGAGAGCTCCATGATCTAAAATGAGAGTGGAAGATGGCATAGATAAAGAACAAAAATCTCTGGATCTCATTAATGATATGTTAACACGCTCCTCACATTTCGAACAAGAAAGGAATGAGATTCCCAAACATTTTTTATGGTTGTCAGTGCTGAATAAAATTTCTGTCTTAGACTTTCCATAGAGTTTCTGACATCTCTTACTTCTGTTTGGGCATTAGAGGAGGATGGTAAGGCTGATATGTGTTCATACATCAGCCATAACAGGTCTGTAATCTTCAGCAGGGCCGTCATCATGATTAGTATTTGTTTAGATATGTGCATGGTTGTATAATACAACTTGCT
Organism: Eopsaltria australis; assembly: GCA_034509425.1. NCBI lineage: Eukaryota > Metazoa > Chordata > Aves > Passeriformes > Petroicidae > Eopsaltria > Eopsaltria australis. The sequence goes on along the minus strand of JAVTVJ010000177.1, from coordinate 3,393,252 downwards.
GTCTGACTCCATTCTGACGCGTGTCCCAGGCTGTGACTCTACATCCCACCCATCTTCCCCTAACATACTGCAGCTACAGGTAAAACAAACTTCCAGGAGCAGGAGGTGGCTGTACCAATCCCACATGGAGAGCCCTTCGTCCAGGATAGCAGACAATGAAAACACAGACTGAAAAATAAAAACAATATTATGCAAAAATTAAGCACGGAAGGAAGGATTTTAACTGAGACAAAGTGTTCTCAATGAAAGGCACAAACAGCAGTCACTCACAGCTGAATGATTTCAAGTTGATCGGAAGCTGGGTGGAGTGACAGCCCAGAAAGTTTCACATTAAGTCAGTCAAATCCCATTATTCTTTGGATTTTAAAAACTAATTAAATTAATTTCATGTGACTGTGAAAGGAGCTGAAATGACTGCCAAAAACTGTTCTTGTGACAGGCTACAGAGGCAGCATTAGTCAGTAATTATGGCACCAGGCTGGTACTCAAGAGAGTTTTGTGTCTTATCTGCCCAGCTCTGAATAGTGATAAGAGGACTCTTCAATTTCCACAAAGTAGGACTGGGGACAAGTACTCAGCTTGCTTGGTGGGGAGGAATCACCATAACTGGATCATCTCTTACTGCATCCCAGCAATACTCCTCAAACCCGATCTGTGATTTCCTGGGCATATTTGTCGGTAGATGATGTAGAACCTGCTGAGTTGCTTCCTTTCAGATATCACAAATGTCTTGCCATGGAAAGGAACATGCCTCTCAGACAAGATTTCATACGCATTCAGATATATATGTCTGCGTCTGTTCAGTCTATCAAATCTCCGTCAGGGCAGAACTGTGGATGCACGGGGAAAAGTAGTCTGAGACCATCTTGTGGGTTAACCACAGTCTGCCTTACTCCAGTTCTGGATTGTTCAGATACAGCTGGCCATGCTGAGCCATGTGGTGTTGGGCAGGAAATACCCAGCAGGGAATTGTGGGCTGGTTGCTATCTACACACATTTCTTTTTGTCTTTCTTTAGTGTATTGCCCTTCTCCTTTCCTGATGCATTCTTTGCATTTAGGTATCTATTTCATTCCTCAGTGGTCACTGGACATGTCACCAGGTACATCTCTGCAGAGCTAGAAGGAGCCAGCAGAGTGGCTGTCAACAGTGTGCCCTGTGACCCCCTCCCTTCTGTCTGCGGGGCTGGCTGCTCAAATGCTGATGCACTGCACGTGGGATTCATCTGCCTTTAGCTTCTGACATTGTGAGTTAATCATCAGAGTGCAAGCACATCACCTCGGGCTCTCTGTACAGCTAATGGAGAGAAATAGACACCTCCAGAAGGCAACTCCTCTCATCCATCTCAAGCATCCTCCACGGGAAGATGAAATGAGCTGCCTTTTGGAGGGGCCCATTTCTCTCCACCGAGTCAGAAGGGAGCCCAGGGTGACTTGCTTAGATAAAGATGATTAACGTTTGGATATGTACAGTGAAGTGAAATGAATCTCACTTCTTTTGAGTAATTCTGGTAGTCATGACCTAGTGGAGATTGAGAACCTCTTGAGACTTTTCTGCATATCCTATAAAATCCTAGCTGGGGGCAAATCTGAGCAGTATTGCAGTTTTCTAGCAAATAAAAGCAGTGCTGGTCAGTCAGGTTAAACCCAGGGCAGCAGGATGATGCTGATCTAGGAGGGAATAGAGAAATGTTGTTCAAGCAGGTTCCAGAGGTGCCATTTTGTACTGGTAGGTGGCTGTTCCCCCTCGCTTGTCCATCTTTATATGGTGGCTGGCTGCTCAGAATCAGGTGTCTACAGAACCACTCTTACCTGTGCTAAAACAGGTTCTTGTTCAGCACTAGAGTGATTCAAAACCCATTTTAAGGGCTCTTGCAGCTCTCTCTGAAGCACCTTGTGCTGGCTACAATGAAATGCTGTAAGAGAGACTCACCAGACTCACCATAGTCCCTTTTAGTCCTTTTCTCGAAGCTGCCTCTTTCTGAGCTCTGCATGACACCCTATTACCTTCCTAAGGAGATAATGCCCTATGAAAAGGTGATCTGTTGTGCTGTCAGGACCCAGTAATCCACTGCACTGCAGTTACTTCTCATAAGCAAATTAACTAAACAGCATCCTCATTTTATTTGGATTAACTTCTGCAGTTACCAGTTGACAGATGATACCAAAAATACTAGTGTAAATAATGTGTATTTTTATGTTTGAGCTTCTCAGAAATATTCTCAGGCTTATGTTTTTCATGGGTGGTCCCTGGCCACTAGTAGTTCTAGGACCCTGAGGTATAAACAAATGTTACTTCTGCAGGGAAAAGCAGAGCTGCCCTTTTTAAAAATGCTGTCCTAATAAATCTCCTGAAATTCAGAACTTGGCAGAATCATACTCCTCAGCAAGAAGGAGTCAATTGGTCATTAGTTTGCTGTTGTTCTCTGGTCCTTCCTTGTCTACATGTCAGTACTGCAGCCCCAGACACCCTGGAGCTGTGATGTGCTGCTTGGTGCTGTCAGTGCTGCCTTGCTCCAAACAGAGCAACTGCAGTGTCAGCTCAGCAGCAAAGGCCTGTCTGGGAGCATGGCCCAGAGGGCAGAGCACCAACCCACTCACATCCAGCAGACAAAGTGTTAATGTCTGTGGCATGCTACGGGCACAGCTCCTTCTGGCTCTGCTGTGCTGGGGCAAAGTCTGTTTGTGACTTGTTTATTTGTACAGTGCTCAAAATAGTCTTGTATTATCTTACTGGGGATGTGTTCTTTCCATCTCTCCCGGTGGTGCTGGTAAGTGTTTGGCAAACGTCCCTGTTACCCCATCATTCTCCCTCGGTTGTTTTGCAGGTGTATTTAGCAGGATGCTGTCCTGTAGGACCTCCCCAACCTTGGTAGCTCGTTCTTGCACAGGCAGTTCATTTACTGCTCACAGCTTGTATGGGATCTGCTTTGGTTGATGCTTTAGCAATGTCTTCATATGATACATCCCAACCAATGCTCCACCAAGGCTCACGTTTGTCACAGGCTTTTGACTTGATTAGATGTCACGTCTGATGCCAGTCTGCATACAAGCATACAAGCTTCAGCTCCCCTGAGTCTCACCTTCTCACATGTGGTTTCTGCCAGGTGTCACACCCTGCCTCAGCCCAGCTTCACTGGACAATGGTGCTGCAGTGCCTTATTGACTGGGACTGTGCACTGCCTGAGGTCCCCTCTTCTTTCACAGGGCAGAGGGCTCAGGTCACCCAAAGATGCTGTGTGAAGATGCTGCATGTTGACTGAGAAGTTGTGGTCACTTCTGTTGGCTGTTTTGGAGGGTTTCCTAGAAGACATGGGAAGCTGGTGAACCATTACGTAAGTTTTCCTGGCATATATATTTGGAAGATGTAAAAAGAAATGTAAATGTGATTAAGGGGCTTCAAAACTCCACAAAATGTACCTCTAGTTTTGATTTTCAATGGTATACTCACTATTGTTACAGGAGTTGTTGTGGGATTCTGTCTGGACGTGATAAAAGACCCCAGTGTTGATTAAACTGTGAGCAAACACAAAACACAGACTACTCTTGATGGAGGACTAAGTAGTTCTTATTTAGATGGCACATAAAATTCATTCTTCAATTTTTTTTTTTTTTACTCACAATAAAGTGAACAGGACAGGATGTCTCCTACAAACCCTTTGTCTTATAATGTCAATATTTAAGCTCCAAGTTTGTTAAGAATTCATTCAAATTTCTTATCAAAGTTATTTTGTGATTTTCTATGTATGGGGAGGGTCCAGTACAGCAGTCAATATATCTGAGCACTCTCTGAATTTCTCTACTAAAACAGGAACTTATTGAGGTATGAAATTTAGTCCCTTATTGTACAGTGCCTGGATGATTTCCCCTGTTTTTATTTTTCTGGAATTTAGTGTTATTCTGGCAAACCACAAAGAAATGCACATAAATAATTTTCAGATTTCTAGATAAGAAGTAAAGGAAACAGTATCTTAAAACCTTGGAAGTCTGTATCTTCTCAGCTTAATAAAAAAACATTTGTGGAGACATCAAGCAAATAATAGTGTTCTGTTATGATTTGAAATATGAACACACAGGAATTACACAGAAAAGAAAAATTGTGGCTGAAGTGGTGAAAAGTAAAATCAGTTTCACACTCAACACTCAAAGCAGGTCATGTTTGAAGCTGTCTGTAGGCAATAGCTATTGTAGATACAATCCTTATGAATAAAGACATTGTGTTACTCTTTTCCCAAAGAACTTCCCCAAACTTTGACTTATGTTTTGCTATCATATCGTACAGCAGTTCTTTAATTATATTTATCCTGCTTCCTGGGGGTGTGCCTGTGATGACAGGGTGTGCCTGTAAATTTTATGACAGTGTGTTTTTGTGTTGCTGATGTAATTTTAGTTAGGTTGCTGTTAGCTGGGGTTGTTAGTGACTGTAATGGGGACAGACCACTGACTTGGGATGCTGTTTGAAAACACTGCCATTGCCAATATCAAAGGATTAACTGGTGATGTTGATGGGTAATAAATAGAAGAAGGGATAATATGATCCTTTAAAAAGGGCTGTAGCTCACTGTGAGTTTAAAAGATGAAATGAAGGTGATCCTCAATGGCTACAATTTTGTTTCAGTCTGACATTTGATATGGTTGCCTGTATTGGATTAATTCAAAGTCTTTTCAGGTATGTTCATGGCAGGAGTTTTAGTTGCACCCAAAGCCTTCTGAAATTGATAAGAAAACTTGCTTAGTTTGAGGGGTCATGGATCACACTCTTGGAACAAGTTGTGCAGAGACCATTTCCACTTAGACATCCTATGTTCTATTCCTGCCCTTTCTGTAACAAATGCTTACATAACATTTCACATTTCCTAAAACACAGCAAAGGTGGCAATGCCCAGTTAGAGGGTCACTAAACATCAGAGTTTTACCACCAACAATTGAAGATATATTAGGATCTAACAATGCGGAACAATTTATGGGTCAAGGAGGCATATAGAGTTTTTGAGAACATGTATGTTCTAATGTTTTAGAACACTGGCTGCAAGTAATCAAGCAATTAAATCCTTCCCATGCTTCCAGCTGTGTTTGGTGAAATAAGTATTCCCACCACCATCAGATAATGCAAGAAGTTACTTACATGCTGAGATTCTACTGTTCCTCATGATAGCACTGCCCCCCTTAGCTGAGCTGACACTCTTCTCCATAAACTTTCTGACATGACAGAGCCCAGCTTGGATATGTCACTGTTAGGAATGGGGCTTTTTATGGATCATGTGTTTCTCAAGCACAAGTGGAATGTTTGCTTTGCACCGTGTTTGTTGCTGATGGATGCCTGATTATCTGCATGGGCTACCAGGTGCATCCTGTTTGCTGAGGGTTGTTGCTGAGGCAAAATCCCTGACAAGTTGACAGCTTTGCTTCCTCCTCATGGCTCTTGTGTGATCAGTCTGTTTTACTCATGGCTGTGGCTGGGGAATACAGAGGGTGTGTATGCAGGGCAATGCAACTCTGATGCTTTGCTTGTATACACACAGATATAGTGAATGGGCAGTGGGTCAGCCTTATTCAGTAAGGGGGTCATGGTCCTGGGGCTACAAAAGCATCTGAAGATGGTTCCCTCTGGAATCCCAGATTGCTCAGAAACAGCTTCATGTGGCACTGTGTATGCCATTTTTATCTTCTATATAACATTGCTGGGTCCTATTGTCCTCCTGTGTGTGTGTGCACACTTGTGTGTATTCCATACAACACACAGGTAAGTGACACAGCCCAGGCATCCTTGTCAAAAGAGATGCTGTGGGATCACAGAGAGTGAGCCAGGTTTGTTTCCTCTGTAACACCAGCTCAGGCTCAAATCAAATAGGATGGGTAGAACATTTCTGCATGTAGTTCTAGAGGTATTTCACCCCCTGTCACTACCAAGCAGTGTTTTCTTTGCCTAGTCTGCATTCCTTTAGGCTCATCTCATTTAGCCTGTGATTAGTTAGAAGAAGCAGGTGGAGAATTCCCAGTGAGAGGAATAATACAGATGGAAATGAACTTGTCTGTGTAATCAGGCTAGCCTTCTTGAAGAGAATTCAAGCACATATGCTGCATGGAAATTCCAGTTACCTGACTCTTCATGCTCCTTGCATTTTCTACATAATTTAGTTGCTCCTTCCCCAACACTCCGTCTATCTGCAGTGGAAATCAGTAATGACAGAATATTATTGATCTGTCTGGCAGTGCAGTGAACAGTATTTAAAACTGACTGTAAAGTGTCCATTACATTTTAATTTCCTATATTATTAGACCTGTTTATCCCAATCTCCTGAAATCTTATGCCAGTCTGCTCCTTCTAGAGCCTACAACCTCCTCTCATTTCATTTTACTTCACACACTTCTGGTGGATAAAAATAGCAGGGATTCTGTCTACCAACAGAAGGCTGTAAGAAAAGCAGGATTTGTTTGGCACCTCTTTCACTAAAGTGTTGCCCTGTACATCTTTTGGGAGAAGCACTGCCCAGGCAAAGGTGAGCCATGGACAGGAACTCAGGTGCTATTTAAAACCACAGATGTCTTTCTCTCAATCTTTGCCTCTGAAAGCCAAATGAAGGACTGACTCAGGCTGCTATCGTCCTGCAGCACATTTCCATAATGGATCTAGATGCACAGTAGCACAACCTGACATTTCATTATTTTTAATAGTGCTATTGCTGGAAGGAGCTGCTGATGTGAGTGCACATTCCAGCAGCAGACGGAGGTATTAATGTGGAATCACAGCAGCAAGTGCTGAAAGATGTGTGGCTGGGAGAAAAGGCAGTGCCACTGACAGCATACAGTACACAGAGTGAGATTTAATTACACAGTATTTATAAACCCATACTTTCTGTTTCAGTGATGTGCAAAGAAGGGAGAACAAGCCTCCTGTATGGGCAGTAGCACACACTGGACCAAGAAGAGAAAGGACTGGCCCTGTGTGTTTGGTCGTGTGCTGCTGCCTGAAGTTGCTCCTGCTGTGCAAACTGCTGTTGTCAGCTTTTGCAAGTGAAGGGAAAGTGTCATTCACTTTATGGAGCAACAGTGTTTTTCTGGATTTGTATGGTCTCTTTTTTGCTTCCCACCCTAAGCTTTGCTGCTCTGCCCCAGCTGGAAGGAGGAACAGCTCTGCCCCTCTCCCTGCAGTTGCTGCAGGGAGCCATGGGGCTCCAGCTTGGTCCTGGCCAGAGGATGGGCTGAGTGACCAGCACTGGGGACACTGCTGGGCACAGCACAGAACATGCTGGAAGTGGCAGGTACCAGCACAGGCACCTGACACGTGTCACAGATGATGCCCCAAGGGATGGCTGGGTTTCGCGGGTGGTTGAGATGGAGTTACCTGGGAAATGATTGAAGTTCACAGGTAAGTGAAAGGGGAATTCTGGGGGCTTTTTGGGAGCACAGCCGTGTAAGCCCTACAGCATCTCAGTCACACCATCAGTAAGTGCATGTAAAGCTGAACTTACCTGCATCAACTGTATCAGAAATACATTTGGGTATGGATGTTGTAATATGGCGACTGAAGGGGAGGAGGAAATTCTGGCAGGAAAGAGATCTCTGGGAAGAGATGGAAGGCTTCCCCAGTCCTGCAAAACAGAATTCATGCAGACATTCCCCGGAGAGGGAGAGATGTACCGGGCAGAGAGCTGGGAAGCCCCTGGCAATAGGAGCTTGTGATGACCTGATGACCTGCATATCTGTGTCCCACCATCAGGGAGAAATACTGAGACTTAAGAAGGGTTTTATTCTATCCAAACACAAAGGAGGGAATTTGCCGATCCAAGAAGCAGCACTGTAGGGCTACCTCTTACTGCAAAGCCTCCATCACTTCTTTTCTCTGGGGGTCCAAAAACACATTCCTCAGTGTTGTTTAGCCATGCTGGTGTGAAGGAAAGGCATCTGGATGACCATCAGCATGGCTCAGCTGAGTCCTCTGGGACCCACAGGAGAGGGGGGAGCACCAGAAAAAACATGGAAGATAGAATATGTCCTCTCTTCCAAAAAGCACGCATTCCTACCTCAAAGCTTCGTCATTATTTGTTGAGCAACAAAAATGTTGCTACCAACAAAGTGGCTTAAGCAGATCAAATTTTGCTATAGGTACCATATTTTCAGTGGTGACTGATTGTTACAGGGAAAAATTAGCCAGAAAAATCCTGACACCTCATCTGTGAAATATATTTTGGATACTTTCAATATATTTAAAATTTTTAAATGCTTTGCATTTTCCTTTACTCTCCTCTTTGGATGCAGTCAGGTAATCCCTCAACAAACTTATAACTTGGCCCTCTGCTAACACCACATACTGATTCCAATACTGAGTTTTTATAGAAACATGAAAAGCAATGGATTAAATTTGGATAAATATTTAGGAGGATTTCTTAAAACCCAACTCTTGCTAGTGCTTTTCTCATGCTGAGGTGCCACCTGAGATAGACAAGTAGAAATGTCAAAACCTCTGGAATGGATTACATTACAGAATGTTCAGTGAGCTGCAAGGAAATTAGGAATATTTAATGACACTAAATTCCTCTGAGAAAGGACAAGATGGGCTGTATGAACAACCCAATCTATTTGTCACAGGTAAACAAGTTGTGAACAACAAATGGACTCTAATTTAGGAATGTAAATAGGGAGATGCCTGATTTGAGGCACCCAGGTCTAAATACTTTAGGCATCATTATATGAAAAAAGCAGGCAATTTTGTACAGTTGTCTGGGCTCATAATGGGCCCTGGCTAAATCTAGTTTCCAATAGCAAGGCTTCAGGGGAGGTTTAATGATGCTGCAAATAGCAATACACAAAGCACTGTAACCAGTTACTTTCTTTTAAGTTACAGCAGAGTTTTAACCACCACCCCCCCCCCCCCACCAGCACTTCTGCTCTTTGTTCAGATTTCTGCTACAGAAACTCTAATTTCAGTCATCTGACTGCTCAGCTCAGACTTCCCATGTCCTGGCTGTTTGTGTGGAGCCAAGTGACTCTCACCATGTCCTCTGGATGCCATCTCCTGCATGGAGAGCAACAAGACTGACCTGTTGGGATGCTGCCTCAAGGTGCCAAAGCCCAGGGGAAATGGATGGCAGCACCTGGGGTACGAAGCTGCAAACTATTTCTAAAATAAAATATGTCACTCATCTTCTCTGTTACTGGCAAAGGTATTGGAAACCCAAGTTTATCTTATCTCCCTGCTCAACCAGATGGGAACAATAGGGAGTCCAGCTTTAGCCTTCTTTCTAGAGAAATGGTGAGCAAATTACTCCTTACATTGTGGGTAAAGGTGTTTGCCACTATGGTGTGGTGCATCTTTTAAAGGCAAAGCTTGAAATGCAAGCTCCTTGGGTGAGAGCAAAGCAGAACATTTCAGGGACTTGCACAACAGAGGAAGGAGGGAGTGTGACTCTGCTGTTGTCTTTGGCTGCTCTGACCCTTATGCAGATGTGCTCAATCTTCAGATCCACCCACAGATGTTTCACACTGCATGCCTAAAAAGGAGCTGTTGTCAGAGAAAAGTATCTCTCAAGAACAAATACCAGAGGGAGAAAGGTGCTCTCAGGTGATATTTTCAGGCCAAGAACCAACCTGTGAAGGAGGTCTGAACATACACACCTATCACAGTCATCAAAAAAGTAGTAATAATCCCCTCACACAGTAACTTCTTCTTAGATACTTGGAATTCAGGCTTCATTTTCTTACCTGAATGTATTCTTTATTACTGCTAGAATTTGTTCCTTTCCTACATTGTGTAAACAAGCACAGCTGATGAATAAATAAGTTGGAGAGTTAGCATGGATAATTTTCTCTGGCATTACTGGTGAAGTTCTGAATCTCTTCCACTTGCATGTGGGAACATGGTTGTAAATTATTTTCACCACATACATTTCAGCTCTGTTGTTGTGGCACAAACCATCTCCCAAGGAAACAGGGAACAAGTGAAAAACCCATTCAGCCAAATCAGCTTTTCCTTCTCCTTGCCTTTAATGTGATGATTTGGTTGGAAAGACTGGCAGAAGGTGAATCAGGAGTAACTAAATTGCAGAGCAGGTTGGTGATCACAAGATGCATGCAGAACAGTAAATAATTTAAAATTATATTTAGCATGGATCAAAATGTAGAGATTATAGTAGAGATCCTATATTGCAAGGGAAAAAAAGGAGTTTAGAAACAGGTCATCATATCCATGGCAACATAGGAGGGAACTTTTCAACAAAGAGAGAGGAGCTGCTTGTCTAGCTGTTACTGCCTCATGAACAGCAGATACAGCACTTCTGGGGACCTGCTGAGCAGTGGGTGAAGATGGTATTTTGGGAGGACCTTGGTCCCCCTGATATGCTGAGTCAGTCCTCAGGAAGCAGAAAGGAAAAGGAAAGTCACAAATTGTGAGCAGCACCCAAGCCTGCCTTGCCTGGCTCCTCCCTGCATGCTGGTTGACATTCTCAGCAAATGGTAGCTCCCCGAAATTCTGCTGACTCAGCTGCCACCACAAGAACACACTGGTGTCCAGGGCTGGCAAGTCTGGGAGCGTGGTCAGGCAAAAACAGCTGAAGTACTTGGAGCTGGTGATAGAAGAGAAATTGTCCCACAAAATCTATTGGACGTTTCCTGGGATCACATGTGCAGTACTGCTTAGGGAACCCAAAATTTATCACAATCCTCTCCCAGCACCTAGCGCTGGAATATGTGAGCACAGTGTGGATGTGGATAATAAGTAAGTCTTCTTGTCTCTATGACAGTCAGTATGGATAAGAGAAAGCTGCTTTGCATTGGCAGTGTAGCTGTATCTCTGGAGTGAGATAAATAACTCACAGCTTGTAGCAAGCCGGTAGAAGAAAGCCCAAACTTTAATTTTTGTGTTTATCTCTTAATAAATCTAGGTGTTTGCTATTTATGTTTCTTAAAGACACTGATATTGCTGGGAGAGATGCAATGCTATGTGAGCTTCCACCTCCTCCTGCTGGAATGCTGTCCAGGAACTACTCAAGTCTCCTCTTGCAGTGACAAGGTTTAATCTTTGCAGCCATGTGGAAAGAATAGAAACGGAAAAATTGTAATGGGCTTATCTGAGCGGGCAAGTGTGTAATATAATAGTAATTTTGAGAGTTCAGAATACAGAATCAGCCTTCAACTAGACTCCTTCTGCCTGAAAGGAATGCTTGCAGCTTGATAGTCAAGTTTTGTTTGCCTTTGGGGTTCTGTGCACACAGAACATGTACTTAATCACCTTTGGTCTCATCTACAAGAAAAAGGGAAGGGTCTGGATAAAACCTAAGTGGAATCTCAGGAGCTGGTTCCCTTTTGAGTCTGCGGGAGTTATTTCTCTGCTACCTGCAAAGAAAATAAACTGGGAGAGCTGAGCAAAGGTGTACCTATCAAAGGCCTTCAATAAATACCCACTTTTATTCTCTTAATTTTGTCTAGTCTCTGTTTTAGGTAACCACTCCAAGGCATCAACTAGTTTAAGGCAGTGCTAATTTTTCTGCTGGTATTTGTTATTGTCAATACCTCTGGCAGAATCTTGACCTCATCATAATAGAGAAAGTAGGAAAAAAACCTGGAAACTCAGAAAATATTTTTCAGGGCAGGAAACTCATTTGGTTAATGCAAAAAAGATTCTCTAATACAACACAGGTCTAGAGGAGGGACATTTAATTCCTCTCAAAGCTGGGTTTAAATTTGTACTTACACTGAATATGTATTAAATTAGCGTTTTAAAAAAATATTTAAAAACCAAGGTAATACACCCTGTCAAATTTTATCTCAGTGCAAATGCATATTGAGATGTTGTGATAAATGGCTGTCTACTTATACCAGAAATACCAGCAGACCTTTAACTAGAGCAATGCAAATGGTACCACTATAATTAAAATTGGTAAATGGCAATATTCAGTTTTTAATGAAAATATTCTTCCATGCATTTTCAATCTTTAGCACCATTTCATTTTGTCTGTGGTGGTCAAGGAAACAATTACTTCAACTGGAGTCTAAATCTCCATGAATTCACTGGTAATCAAAGGCGACTTCTATTAGCACTTAGATGAGCTATTCTGCTAGAAATGAACTGGTAGTGATCTGCACTAACTGCAAGGTTGCTTTCACTTTGGGAATTAGATGGAATAAATGTTAGGTAGTTATGAGCATCGGCCAGCTGGCTGGAGCAGTTTGTGCTGTGCAGGGAATTAGCTACAACAGAGAGACATCTCCAGTGCATGCAATTCAGCAAAGTGACAAGGTCCATTTACAAGTGTGATTAAGCAGTGTACATTTTCTTGTCTCTGCAGCCTGGAAATGACAGGTCACCTCAGGTCTAACTGAAGAGCAAATAAGAGGCCAGCTGAAGGAAAATGGAAAAATATCAAATAAAAGAACAACAATCAACCCAAGGTGAGGTCTTTCTCATGGCTTCCCTGTCTGCTGCCACTGCTGGGTTTGTGCTAGCCACCCTGATCGCCTTTCCTGTCAGTAGTGGGAAGGTATGGACTTGCCATAGAATACAAGTTACCATTGTCACTTGGTGGTTTCTGTGGTATTTCTGGATAAGTCAAACAGAATAGAAAAAATTACGTCAGTCTTCATAGTCCTTTCTCTTACTTTGTTTAATATATTGGTGATTTTTTTAGAATTCTCATTCCAGCAAAGTGCCATCCTTTTGCCACTGCCAATAGTGATAAAGTACAGAGGTTGATCATCACTTGCCACCTGGGACATGCAGCAGCTGGTGTTTCTAGGTGCTCCAAGAGAAAACCAGTCCCTCTGCATTCCTGTTTGTTAAAGGCGGTGAAAGATTACAGCATTTTAAATTAATCAACAAATAAATCCTTAAGATTTTAACAGTGGACTACAGAAGATGACATGTGCTTCCTGTGCAAGCACATCACAGCAATTCCTCAATGCCAGAGGCTGAGATCCTCTTATGCAGCTGTGCTGTCTGCATTAGTCTGGGTCAAAGGGATGATTGATTTCCACAGGCTCACAGGAATTGCAATCCCCCATCATCCCAGTCCTGCAGGTGGTACCTGCTGTCATCTGTGGGGAGAGTACCCTGTGTGCTCCTGGGTGGCTGAACAGCAAGGTTCAGGCTCTTGGAGATCACTCCTGGACATCCTTCTCCAATGGCACCTGGTCCAGTCAACCCCCTGAAGCCCCATTTCCAGTGATTATCCCCTTGAATCTGCCTGGAGCCATGACCAATGGGAGACAAGGTTTTGTGGGTTGTGCTCCAGCCTGGCAGGAACTGCAGTACCTCCAGAGTAAAACAAAGCCCATTTAGGAAAAGCGCAGTCAGACTTTGAAAGGCTTAATACAAAGCAGACAAGGTTTGGCATCCCCTGTGGCCAAGAGGTTCTTAATCTCTGCAACAAAAAGTTTTGCTTGCCTACCTTGAAGAGTCTTAAGGGAAGGTGTTTTGTCATTCCTTCTATCAAACAAGGCCTCCTAACAAATCAGCACCCAAAAAATTGGAGGTCTTCCCTTCACAACCTCATAAGAAAAACCTCCACATTCCAGACCTGGGCTCAGCTTTCACCGTACTTTCCACTACTCCCTTTTTGACAGCACTCAGGTATCCAAATGGTATCCATGGACCAGGCACTCACATTCTTCATGGTCTGGCTCAAGAGTCTCTCCCAATCTTTAGCTTTTTCTCCACAAATGGTGCTTGCACAGGAATCCAATCTTGCTGCACCAAGGCCCTTTTTCATAACACTCAGGACAAGAGTAAAATAAACTAGCAGTCCAAAGAATTTCAAGTAATTGAGTTCTTAATTTTTTCTTTCTCGTCATATAATTTATCCCTCAAGAATCATCATTTTCCACTTGTTCTGCCTTTTCATTTGGTAAAGTAAAAGCAAAGCTACACATTTTGCTCAGACTCTGCTGACTTCCTGTGTACACTTTGTTGCCATAGGAAAACTGTTTCTCTCTCTGAGTATTTTCCCGAGTCTGAGGTGATTTTTTTTTTTTTTTTTGCTGTGACTTATAGCCTATTCTTTTAAACAGTATATTCAACAATTTTATTTAAGCCACATTACTAATATCCTTTTTCTTTCTGGAAGTAAATGTATTGTAGCAAGTATTACTGACTCCGAAATCTTAAAATATTAGTGATATTTCATCCTTTGAAATAAAGGAAACTTTTCACAGTTTGTTCTTGTGAGTTTTTCAACTCTCTATCTGTCTGTTTACAGCTGCATCTTTAGCTGAAAAGTTTTAACAAGTAACACAGCTAGAAGAGCTATGTTATTTTTCCCTGACATGATGTTTTTGTAGCTATAGTTCTGGTTTTGTTAGAAAGTACAGGGATAAATGCCACCTCCTGCTTTCAGTCTTAATAGGGACATGCTGATGTATTTTCACAGCTACCCATTGCAGTCAGTAGTAGATGAAGGCTCAGAGGTGCTCACAGGTACACAGAAATACAAGAGCTGCAGAAAAAAAAAAAAAAGTGTTTGGTACAAAACTAAAAAAATAAGATTTGTGCTCATTGCAGGATCTTCATAGTGTGTGTCTTTTGTAACAGACCAGAGAAAGATGTCAGGGTTACAGCAAACTCCTCTCATGGCAAGAAGGAGCTTCTTGCAAAAGAATTACATTAGAAGGTTTTATTAACGCCTTTTTTGGAATGACACCATCAACAATATCAATTGTTGATTCAATTCAGTAGGAATTCAGTAATTCAGAAATTCAAGTCAATTCAGTAAAAATATGAAGGGGAAAGAAAGCCTGATGACCTTGCTGAGAAATGCAATCTCCTGAAGTCCAGCAGCTTCACTGAAGGTAAATTGCCTGAGCCATGATCCAGGAGCAAACATGATACAAACTGAAGCTTTAAATACTTACTTGAAGGAAATCTTCTGAAGAAAGTAGTCAGAATTAAGTTATATAAAGAGGCTCATTCAGAGGCAGCACTGAGCATTTACAGAAAAATATTGACTGACTGAAGTCTGGGATCTGTTGGAAATCAAGCTGTGCAGGGCCATGCCTTCAAAATGCAGAGATGCCACCTGAGTAGGATGGAAAGATGTAGAATGAATGGAGAGGTAAAGGATCAGTGTGGGGTTTACTGCTACAACCGCCAGAACCGAGCTGAGAAAGGGCAGGGGAGAAGAAAGGATGAGGGGAAGAAATGTCCAGGAACAGGTGGAGGTGGAAAAAAAAGATTCACAGCTTGAGAGAATGGAAAATTGGGAGGTTTGGACATTTTAGGGGAGTGATAGAGGGGGCAAGGGAAAATGAAGATGCTTAGAGATCTGAGTAGAGAGAGGACAGCCTGGAACAAGGATAGAAGATGCAATGGGATTTGAGGTTGGTATCTGTGCATGAGAAAATGAAAAAAAAACCCATGAAGGGCAGGAAGAGGGACAGAAATGCAGCTCTAGTTGCAGCATTATGGTCGGGCCATGGCAGGCAGAGGGAACAGCTAAGTGCAAGAGCCTGGGTTAGAGGGACTTGCAGAACCTGCAGTAGGATTTGCCATTGCCAGGCAGATCCCTGCAGTTTAAAGTCACCAATATATTTTTTATGAGGATGGTGTGGCATCTGCTTGAAACAGTCCAGCCAGAGTGCAGAAAGAAACAGCTTGGGAAGATTTATGGATTTGAAAGGATTGTCTGTCCACGGAGGGTATAAAACAAGAGGCAAATCTCAGTTTGTCACAGTGACCTTCCTACCTGTAAAAGGGAATGTCTCCACCTTTCTCCTTCCTTGCATGTTGTTCAGTTCTCATCCCCTTCCTGGAAGAAAGAGAGAAAAAAAGGTATTCCCCTCAGGGCCAGCTGCAAAACATTCATTCAAGGGATAATCAAGGAAGGATAAATAAGAAAACAATGGAATTTGGTGGGTGACTGGAAATGTGAAAGAAGAGTTAAAGGTTGAATAGTGCCTGAGAGATAAAAAAATCCAATAATTTATCTGTGAAAATAAATAAAAAGAAGCAGGCAAGGTGTGTTCCACTGCAGAGTGTAACAAAGATGCCATTTCACCTTTCACTGATTGAGAAATTGAATGTACACTAAAACACTGCAGCCTGGTAGAGGAAAAATATAAAAATTGTGTTTGAGAAACTCCCAAAAGGTCAGATTTGTAACTTTGCAGTTAACCAGGCTGTTGTGGGGTTGCCACGTGAAAATTGTCCTGTCCACTCTGAGAGGCAGGCAGCACGCTGCTTCTTGGGATAAGGGGGTCGACATGGGTTGGCTTTTCCTGCCAATGGAGCCCCGTCTGTGTGAGCATGGAGCAGCTTTATTGGCACAGGGACAGCCTGGATGGTGGGACTGGCCCACAGCAGGATGCTAATAAATCCTCCAACACACTGAAATTGATGTCTGTGCATGGTCCATTCTCTCAGACGTGCCCACAGGGCTGGGTATTGCTGTTTCTGTGAGCCATTGCACGGTGCATTAGGTGACTCACTGGAGTTGTTACAGACCTTGACACCTACTGAAACTTGCCAGAGGTGCCATGCTTCAGGAGTGGGATCACTGCTTGTGGTGCTGGGGCCTCCTGGCAGTGATACACAACCCTGTTGTCAGTTGTCTTCAGGTCAAAGCCACAATATTTTTCAAAATTAAGTTAAAGGAAGCCCAGGTGTATATTTAGCTATAGGGCAAAATCTCTCGGGTCTTCCTCACTGAAACTGCAGCCTGATGCTGCAGTTTTGGAAGCATGCATGTGGCTGAATACAGCATGACTGACTGGTGTCATGGGCAAGCAAAACAGAGCTACCTGAAGGTGGAGGGTGGATGGTTGCACTGAGGGAATGACACCAGGTGTGTGTATTTATGATTAAACATCCAGTTATTTGCAGGTGACAAAGAAACAGAATTTTTTGTAACATTCCAATTCTGTGCATCTCTCCAACCAACCCAAAGTAAAACACTCAATGTATATGTCTCAGGATATGATAGAAGATTAATGCAGGATGTAAAGGAAGTGTAAATACCTTCTTATCTCCATGAAGTTTGCAGGCTGCATATTTCTAGCTTTTTTCCACCAACATTCCTTCAGGCTACTGGTATGGCAAAAATTAATTAAGCAAAGAGAGTACTTGACCTATTGAACGGTGTTCTACAGTTATAATCATATATAGAGCAATAAAACCATAAATCAATAACATTGGGTATTTAGTGCTCATTGCAAGATTTGCTTAGGATCAGCTGAATAGTTTCAAGTGCATCTGAGTGAAAGGAGTAGGTCAAATACATTATGCAGAATAAAATTAGCCTACCCTGACATTTTCACAATGGGTGAACTTGCAAGAGTGGAGTGGGTGATTTTCTATGAAGATGGACCAGAGCACCTCTGTTTCCTAATATCCCTGTTTAACATTAGGGTATGAAATACTTAACGAGTCAGGGGAAATACAGCAAAGAGTGTGAATGCTCTGATAATGAATAAAACCTGAATTATCTCACAGCCTGATTACTTTTTGCCATCCATTCCTCAGGTTGCTCACATGATACTTGCGCAAAGTGACTTGCAGTGTGGCTTTGGCCTGCCAGGATCCCAAATGCCAGTCTGGCTCCAGTGGTGCCTCAGAGCAGCCCTCACTGCTCCATTGGAGCTCTGCATTTGAGCAGAGTGTCTCAGTCCATGGCCCTTGTGCCTTTTCCTGTTTTACCTGTTAATGCCTGTGGAGGCTTTCAGACTGTTCCTCAGCCCCAGGAATGCTGAGGCAGATTGTTCCTGATTCAGATCCCACCCACTGAAAAGCAGACACATCTTGCACACCATGCAAAGACACATCCACCAAATGCAACCCCATGCCAGGCTTCATGAGAATACACTTTTATTAAGCATGTTTGATCAGGTACAAACCTAAAAGGATTGCAGTGATCATCTCTCCCAGGGTGCTGCTCTGCCCAGGCTGGAGAGCTCTCCTAGATGAATCACTGTTTGAAACATTCAGCAGCGCTGGGAAAGGGACTTAATTTCTTCTTAAAAATTCTGGTCCTGGAGCAGCTACCATTAACACTAGTAAAATGTTATAGTGCTTAGCTTCTCTTTGCAGTAAACTTGTAAATATTTATTTTATATTAGACTGCAATTAGGCTAAAAATAGCTGCTTATTTTGAGTGTCTCTTCTCTGTGTGGGTAAGATTAGCTTGTGACATAGTGCTTAACCTCTGCTTAATAACCTGGGAACTCACTGAATGTCTTCCAAACTGCTCATAATTCATTGTGAGCCTGGTCCAATTTTTCATCCTTGTCTCCCATGTGTGAATCCAAAGGCTGACTATTTGGTTTTGCCTAGTCCTGAGACTTCACACTCAGGTGGTTATCACACCACCATCCACACGTCTTTGTCAAAGTCATGCTCATAGGAAATTTTCTGTGCAAGTACAGCTTCCTCAAAGCATACCACAACTGCCCTGGAGGCTACAGGATTGGTGGGAGAATGAGTTGAAATCCTACAAGAAGCCAGGTTGCTGCAGTGGACCCACCAGTGCATGTCATTTTTGACTGAAAGACCTTACCCAAACAGACTGATTTCTGCCCTCACTTGGGTGGGAAGGCGACTTTGAGAATGTTTCTTGTCCTAGCCTGTGAAAAACGAAGGATTTCGGGGATACATGGGGTCACTCCACCACCTGGCTTCTGTCCAGCACAACTTTTATCTAAAATAGACATGCAGTGAAAGAGCTTTTCTCCCTTTTTTTCCTGGTGAAAATGCCAGAATATCAGCTGTTCACATTCTATCCTTAATTATGTTTCAAAGGAACATCCTGTTCCTACAATATTTTATGTAACGGCCAGCCACGAGCATGAATTTATGCAGGAACAGACAGGGAACAAAGCTGGGCAAAAAAGGAGAACTGATGAAACAAAGAAAATCCATGCTGTGTACAGCAGAAAAAATGGCAAATGAGAAAGGTGTAAGAAAATAGTAATAGTGAATAGAAATACTTCAGATTGGGAGAAACAGAATGATGTAGTGGAAAGGAAGAAAAACTCCAGCACATGCAGATGGAAAACAAAGGGAAGCACCCAACTGTCTCCATCATCACATCTATTCCTGTATCCTCTCCCTGCAGGAGTCAGTTCCTGATCTTCCTGAGAGTTGTTCATTGTCTTTGTATTTATGTCCTGCTGCACCCAGTGGTTCCATCATCTTCACCTCTCACCTTCTCAACTGGCTACCCAGCCCATAGCCGTATCCCGTATGCCTGAACATCTCATGTATAAGCTTCCATAAGTGCTGAGATTTTAAAAATAAAAGGCTTGAATTTTTTGCTGAAGCCTTTGTAATACATGGAGAAGCTGTACTTGGGCATGTGCTCACTAGTGCTTCAGGTTTTCTGTTTTATCCTTCAGGTGATGGCTACCAAGCTCTGATTCTTGTTGCACTAATGAGGACAGGCAATAATCTGCAGGACCATTTTGACTGTTTTTTCTCTTACAGATTAAATAGTGTAAGTGCAGGGAGTTCTATGGGAAACTGTCCAGCTTGACATCTGTGTGTGGGCCACAGTGTCTGGAAACTGCTGTCATTGGCTCCTCCAGCTCTCTGTTCAGAAGGTCCCCATCCCATGGGGAATATGTGGAATCTTCAGAATCTTCATGGGTTTTTTTTCTCTCCTCTGGGAAGCAAGGGAGCAGAGAGGGCAGAAAAAAAGACCCAACTCCTTTAGCAATGAAACAATGTTGAGAAAATCAAAACAATGCTTCTGCATTCTCATCAACAGGAGCTTTATTTAAAAGCATGGAAAAGAGCTATTGGTTTATTCGCCTCTGCCAACTGAACATTTGTCTCTGAAACTTCTTAACTTTTAGTGATGAATACAACTCTCAGAGTAAAATAACAGTTGTGATTGCTGCAGTGAGTTCAGCATGGTATCAGTTTCAGGCCGATGACAGAGGAAGAGATGTGACAGCAGAAACAGTGGGATGCAGCAAGAGTGGAAATGCTCTGGGATCTGTGCTCTTCAGACCAAAGAAAGCAGTACATACCAATCATTCCCCACGAGAGAGATTAGGGGCAGGGTAGGCTCTGTTTTGGATGCACGTGCCAGAGACTTTCATTGTCTCCACTGCAGTATGCTATTTCTCTCCCTAGTTCAGATTATGAGATTTTTGTCCTGCTGTCTCTTGACCATATTTAAATACACCTTCACAGATTTCTGAAGCAAATGAGCTTCTAGGCATCACTGCTTCCAGCACCATTGCAGTACCTCTTCATTTTGAGAATCCTTTGCTTACTGGAAAACACCTGATGTCACACACAGCTCTGCAGAGGAAAGGAGCTGAGAGCAGACCTGCAGGCCAAAGAGCCCCAAGGGGTGCAGGGGAGGCAGTGAGCAGCAGTGAGCAAAACACAGGTGTGGAATTGTTTTGCCAGTTTGTGTTTAATGGATCTCCTTGGATATGGGCTGATTATTTGGCTGGGCTGGGCTGCTTCAGGCACTGCACTGTGCTGTGCATGGGAACCTGGGAGGGAATTCGTGTTGTCAGGATCAAGTTCTTTCCAGAGGTAACTCTGAGTTTGGATGGAAATTAGATAAAACTTAATTGCTACTTTTGCTGGATCTGACTAATTATTGTTAAGAGTATGTCCCAGGCTCACCAGGGGAGAAATTGAGGGATGGGTTTTGAACGTTTTTGTTTTTTTTTTCCAAATGAAAACCAAATTCTTTTGAAGCTAAATCTTGCAAATGGTTTCTTATCCTATGTGTATTCATCACCTTCTTAGCTTGGGAGAAAAAAATGGCCAGCCAACATAGCAGATGTTAACCTTGAGCAAATTTCAGATACTCTTTTCTTAAGTGTGCTGTTTCCTCTGCAAACCATTTAATTTACATCTTTATTTACATATATTTCCCAGTGCATTGATTTATTCTGTTGGCTAATTCTCATATTTTGTTGACCCAATTTCTGTTTTAGTAACAATATCCAGATCACAAATAGAGTAGCTGAAGAAAAACAATTGCCCTGATCCTGTCTCTAGCCAGCAATGTTAGGTCCTGATGGAATTGACACAGGGATGTATGACACGCTTGTTCTAACACCAAATTTTCTGTTCTGCATATCTATTTATCCCTGAGAGACCAGAGATGACAGAATAAAGAGCTGAGCAGCAACTCAAGGTTGAGAAAATAGGAACAGCCATTCTGTGTCCTTCTAAATATGTGCCTTGGAGGCAGAGGTTGAATATTCTGTACCAGCTGGATTGTTGCTGCTTGGGGCTGCTGGTTTCCAAAACTTTTTGACTCCTGATGTCAAATGCAGTTTTCAGAATTAGGCAAAAATTTTGATGACTATACTGAAGTTAGCAAGTTATTAAAAATGAGATCTAATTACATATGGCTTATAAAGCTGGTTTCTTCTCAGAGCAAACTCAGCGAAATATATATTTTTTATCCTGTTCTGTTTTACACTGATAAAATGGCATCTCAGAAAAAGCTGAAAAATGCGGGAACAGTTGAATACCTAGATAGTTTTCTGAGTCTAAATACCCTGTCACATTATTAAAATTAAATAATGCAATGAAACTCAGAAATGACAGTATTCCTGTCCAGAGCTTTTTGCACTCAAAAAGGAGAAAACTGTTAATTAATTTATTCTGTTTCCACTTTTAAAGTGCTAATTAAATTTATCCCACTTCCACTGTTGCATATCAATATTACTGTAGTACAGACATAGCAAAACCAAGTGACAGAAATTAAAGTATTCAGATTAGAGCTCTCAGTAGTTTTTTGTATTTCTAGTTGCCAACATTTATGCTTGTTCTTTACATCAGACTAAAAAGCAGGAAAAATGAGTTAATGGTCTGAAAAAAAAAGCCAAGAGCTGGAACCTCAGTGTCATAAGATATTCTGAATCACACAGATCATCGATAGTAAAAGATGAATATGAAAGAATTCTTACAATGTATTTATATGACTTCTCACTCCTAGTTAGAACAAGAAATAGGTAAAGACCTTAGGTTAAGGAAAAAAAAACAAAAGCAGCAGTGCACTACTCTGCTTTATTTGATCCTGAAAAAATTTATTTAACTCATTGTCCTGACATTCCCCTGGTTTCTAACCCATATCACTGCCCATGAAAGCTGCAAAGGAAATTGATACCATGAATGATGTGATAGAAGTCTGTCTATTTTGAGTGAGTACTCTTTGTCCAGTAGCAATGTCTTGGAAGCTGTGATGAGCCATACAGCACGATCACTCTGTCTAAAAGGCTTCATGTTGTTGCCTAGGAGACCAGCTTTTTTGTCAGATACAGCTTTGAAAGTGGAGCAGTCATATGAAGGAAAACTGTGTGTATTTGTGATATTTAAAAAGACCCACTTCTCAAACTCTAATTTGACTTCTTTTCCTTGCTCACACCAGAAGATCAGTAGTGGGTTTTTAGTAATTTTTAGTGCCTTTGTATTGTGCTCTCAGTTTCAATAAAATCAAGTGGCAAATCTGGAGTCCCAGCCCCCAGGTGGATGGCACTGCCTTTTCTGCATTGAGACTATGGATGGTGTAACCACCTATGATTCTGCTTTGTTCTTTGGAAAGCACCACTGCTTCATGCCCTTGTCCTGCTCATCAGGGACAGCCTGCTCACAGGGGTGGTCTGGACAAGGTTTGGTCTGGCTTTTTGGCCAGCAGATTTGTGAGAAAGCAGGTGTTCTGCTCTTTGTGGTGCCCCACTTTTGTGGTACCTTAGATTTGGGGGATCTTCAGGGCCTCTTGGTCCTTACTTTTGCCTCCACCCTGGTTCACGCATACATGCCAATCCCTGGCAATGCTTGCCTACCCTCCTTTTGGGTTCTTATCAGTATCTGAACTGTGTTTGGTACCAGAATACCCATCTTTATTCAGTTCATTGCTCTAAAACTTTAGAAACAGGGTTTCTGGACCTCCTGACATACTCACTGGTATCTTCTTGACTTTTTTCAAGTCACGTATGCCTTTTCTGGGCTCAGGGTCCTATACCAAGTCTGGCACATCAAATGGAGCCATACCAGTGCCAAGAAGAGCTGAAGATTATCTCATGTGCTGAACTTGGGTCTATGCATTCAGTGGTGTTGCTGGCTTTTTTGATAACAAAAAGTCACAGAGGGCTTGTGATTGATTGTCTGTCTGTTCCTTGTGTCCTGCCTGCCTCCCACCAGCTCAGTAAATTCAGCAGTGGTAGAGGCAGAACAGTAGATTCCCAACCCTTCATTTTGATGGTAAAGTTGGGATAACATGCCCTCTGGATCAGGGTGTGCACTTAGTTTTGCATCCATCCCTTAACAGCCTTAAACACATTTTCCTTAGATTCTTTATGAGAAAGCAATTGAAGCAACACAAAAAACTTTAATAAAATCAAGTCATGACACCTTCTCCTTCATCCCTATTCACAAGGACTGGTACTGAGATGCAGGAGGTTATTTAGTTGATTTGAAACAGTCTGTTTTAACATATAAATCTTGGCCATGTGTCTGAATCAGAGGAAGCTGTTTGATGCTCTTCTGAGGACTTAATTACTGTAATATCCCATGTTACAAAGAGAAATTCTAAGTAAAATCCCCAAACCTTCAAAAATCCACATTTCTAAAGTACATTTTGCTTTATAACACTTTACATTCTGATTTTGTTTAGAACTGGTTTTATTTCATCAATATTAAGGATTCATAAAAATGAAAATGTGTTTTATTGGAGTACTGAATATGTCTTTATGCATGAATTTACTGTCTGAACTGTCACTGATGAACGTTCTGGGATTTCAGAAAGTGTTTCCCTGCTGTGCTGAGCATTAGCGATTTTCCCACAATAGATTTTATCTATTGACACTCTTCAGTCATTTCAAGCTCATTAGGCTATTGTAGCTATGACATCTCCCAGTGAGGCTGCAACTGCACTTTACTGTATCATTATTTCATTTTATGAGGCATAGGAAGGACAGGGACCGGCATGGCAATTCACCCAACCCTGCTCTCCTTTGACCTTTCCCCCACAGCTTTTTTACAGCTGGTCGCAAAGTCACAAGCTGATCTAAAGAAAAACATCATCAATTTTTCTAAGTGCATCTCTCTTTTATCTGTCCTATGTTTTCAGCTTTGCCACAGAAATTATAACCTGCAGGCATCAAGTGCAAGCATTTTTTTTGGTGTTATTCAAAGGTGACAGTTAGGATGTGTGTTATTTACCTCCCACATGGTGAGTTCATGGGCCTGGGGTGCGGAGGCTGAGCTCCAGTCTGAACCTCCTCCAGCCACAGGGCAGGAATCGTCCCTGTCCACAGGATCCCGAGGGCAAGGCAAGCAGCTGGCAGAGCAAGCAGGAGGAGCGTAGGAGGGAGAAGAACGTCGACAGCAGTGGAAAACTGTGCCTATGGAGTGTAGAGACTATGCAGAGCTCAGATCTTTCTTCGGAGGCTGCGAGCCAGCGAGTGCTATTTAATGATGCCGCTATTCCCGGCGGTCCCGCTGCCTGCCCATTAGCAATTGACAGCTTTCCTAGCAGCTCCCAAGGAGTGATGGGCTCTGGGAGAGAAGCTGCTGGGCTGTGGACCAGTCTGAGGAATCGGTTCCAGCCCTGAAAAAAACACAGGAAAGGGAGCTTCAC
Source organism: Eopsaltria australis (assembly GCA_034509425.1). Lineage (NCBI taxonomy): Eukaryota > Metazoa > Chordata > Aves > Passeriformes > Petroicidae > Eopsaltria > Eopsaltria australis. Next base: position 3,368,718 of record JAVTVJ010000177.1, on the reverse strand, counting down.
AACTCCTTACACCGGCAGCTGGATGTTGAGGGTGAAGGCTGGTGGTGATGCTGGAAAAGGGAGGCCAGGCCAGGAGGATGAAGGAGGAGGTCAGAAGTCAGGTTGATTGACCAAGTCAGTGAATTGAATTCAGACAGTTCACTGAGGGTTTGCTTCCCTCTGACTTCCATGGTGTATTTTAGCATCTGCACACACTGGGATTAGCAAAAGCATATAACTCTTCAAGCTGTGATGTGGCCCTCATGCTCCCAGCTATGTAAAATGCCTCCATCTTCTCTGGCTTCTCTCATTTTTGCTGCAGGGCTTTCCATCCTTCAGCAGAGGGAACTTTCTGGATGGTAAATGGAAGATCCTTGTGACAATGGGGACAGGAATTACACCTTATTAAGGTGAGATAACTTTTGGAAGCTGCAAAAAAAATGCCTCACAGATAAAGTCGTTTCACATTGGTTATTCAGGGAAGGAAAAAATCCCCAAATCACTAAAAGACACAAGACAAAGACATAAGGGAGAAAAACAAGATGATTTCCTAACACCCTCTCCTGCCAGCATCTTACCTAGGCTATACTGGCTAGGGTAACTCTGGATCATACTTGCCTGACATACTTAATTTATGTCCCTCATGGTGATGAGTGCAAGTGATTAAGGGACATCAATGAATACAGACAATTTTCAACCACCTGCAACACAGAGGCTCACAGTTACCTACAAACCAACCTACCTACCTACCTGCCTTTAAACACTGTGCTCTGCTCACACAGGCCAGTGGTAAAAAGATATTACTACTGCTGGGGAAATTTTGGCTGTCCCCATGAAAGATATTTACACAGCCTTCTGCTTCCAGCAGAGAAAGGGGAGATGGCTCCTTCCCTTGTGGTTTCAGTACAGCTGCCATCACCACTCTGCTCCTCTTTGCACTGGCAGGGAGGCATTTAGGACTGTCTTCAAAGGAGAAATCATGATTCAATACATCCATGGGACTTGTCACGAGTGGACATTGCAGAAAACTGCGGACCCCAAGCCTACCAGTGACAGAAAGGCCAGGTTCCTTTCATGGACCAGAGCTGATCTTTCCAGCATGCCCAGCAAACTTTTCACTGCTTTCTCCTAGGGTTTTATAAGACTTTACACAGTGGAATGTGAACATGATTTGGGTTTTATAAAACTTACAGGCCTACAAATGGTTACTTTTCATAATAGAAGGGGAAAACCGCCCTATGCTTGGAAGCTAAAACTGCTTAAATGTCACTGTTGCTGGCAGGAAGATCCTGATGCAGCTCTTACAGGTGTTTCTGCTGCCAGTCTCTAGAATGGAGCTGCCTATCAGATGCACTCCTTGGAAATGCCTGTTTCCCAGAGGGCAAATGTTTGACAAGATTAGACGGCTGTGGTTACGTGGAAAGCATTACTAAAGCTCTGAATTTATGTAAAGTTCTGTTTGAGGCAGTAGCAATGTTTATTGTTTTCAAGACATCAGTTTCACTTTTTGCACCATGATGCACTGAATCAGTTTTTTACGTCTGTTGTGATGAGCAGCCCAAACTTGGTCCCTTTCTGAATGTGCTGTATGTGTGCTTCATGTATGTGTGATTTTAGTATTTTATTTTCTCTCTCTCCTCCCATTCCTTAATCTTTCCAAAGATTAGTCACTCTTTCCTCCATGAAGTTTACTTGAGGTGAAGAATATCTCTAACGTGGAGTTTTGCAAGTGGCTGACTTCAGGTAAGTGCTCCTCACCCACAAAAAAGCGCAATCAGACTCATCAGTCAGAGGAAAAAATGCCATGAATAAAACCATGTTCTCAAGGAAGGATCATATTTTCCTGGAATGAAGGAGAAATGAGTAAAGAAAAAAATGAATTAGTGTAGAGTCTTTATACTAAAAATACATAGCTTTACAGATCATTTTAGTTAAAAATAAAGGCAATACAAATTCCAGAGAGAAATATATAATGCTCAGAGTACTCTAGAGGAATGAGTTGTAACTCAGGGTAGCATTCAGGGGACTTCAGCAGAAGCAGAGGCATTATTAATGCTCTTTTTAAATCTCTTCCCTTTTATAAATGACTCTACAATTATTTAATAGAGCATAATTTTTAGAACCTGCAGTTGCCTTTCTACAAATGGCGTTATGAAGTGCCAGCTTATCCTGGAGGGGCCCAGGAAGTACAGAGTGTAGTTTTTCCATCATTGTTGAGTTTGAGTAGCTTCTCCTTTTTGAATCACTGAATGTATCTCCACCACAAGGTAGTGGCTAGGCATCCAGTGACCATAGTAGTCCCACCAGCAGCCCTTTATTGTCTTCTTCACCTCCTGGCATAAAACGCAATCCTGCAGCAAAGGTGCAATGATGGTGAGGAAGGCTGGAGATATCATGTGGAAGTAGCAGAGGAGGGTAGTGGTGGGGAGTTGTGGAAGCCTTTTTTCTCCTTTGTCAGTTGCTACATCATTGTCATAGATGAAAGTTAATCTTTTTGTGTTTGTCTCTTCTCATGCCTAATAATAATACCAAGAAATAACAAGTCAGGATGGGTTTTGGTTCCTCTTACCTACTTTCAATGGTACCAGGCAACATCTCTATTTGGGCACAGATCAGAGCCTGTATTTTGATTATCTCACCAAGATACCCCCAAGCCTTACTTGCTGCTTCCCTGCCTCCCAGGGAACCACAGCACATTGTCTGTGGTTTAAAGAGGCTTCATCCCTGCAAAAGCTGTGTTTGAAAAGGCTCATGGTGTACACAGACCTCTACTACACATTGTTTGATTCAACTAGTTTGCAGCAGTGACAGTGCTAATGGTGATTTTTAAGTGGCTCAGAGTAACATATGACAGGCACACAAAGAGCTCTTGGGATCTGCCATTGCTGTTACTGTACCCACAGGGAATGCTGAAGCTCTGGTGCTGCAGAGCAGAAATTCCAGGGACCTGTGTCTGTTCTACCAGTCAAGGATGCAACAGGGTCATCTGAAGGATCCTCCATTAGGAAGAGAAAATGATTCCCTGTAAAGATTTAAAATCTCATTTTATAAAATTGCAAAAAACTTTAAAGTCACATCCCGAGAAGAAGACTCAAGGTTGCTGGGTTTGCTGCACTGACAAAGCTCCAGACTAATATTTGCATACAATGAGATCTTCATAAGAGTATCTAGGTATCATCTGATGCTTATTTCTGGAAAAAAAATAATGACTTGTTTCTCTCCCTTGGTCACTGCCAGCCTGCATTGATTGTTAGTCCTGGGCTTCTGTAAATTTCCCCATATATTCCTCTCAATAAGACAGCATTGAACTTAAATACATTTGAAGAGAATTATAATGACTCATTAAAACCTTGTACAGTCAGAAATATTAACTCATTACATAGAATTCCTGAGCCCTTGCTAATTTTTTATTTAGTTTTGAGCAAGTGCTCAGTCATTCAAACTACCACGAATCAAGCTTCTTGAGCTGCAGCAGCAGGGCACCTGCACCCCAGGGTGGTGGTTCAACAGGAGAGTGTTGGACAGAGTCAAACTGGCTTTTCTACGAGGTAAATTTCTTGAAAACTTAGTTCATGAGACTGTATGCATTCAATTAGTTCTGTTTGTCTTTGCACACTGCCAGCACTCTTCTAATCTTCTTTGATAATGGATGTGAGATAGATATGGCTGTAAAGTTTAAACCAATTACTGGTAATGCGCTATTAAAAAATGATAATGGAAGTATATAGTAGCAGTTAAATAAGCAATGATTTTGAATCTCTTTAATGGTAACAGAAGTCCCATTCTTTCCCTGCATGTATTTCTGTTTAAAGGAAAAAAAACAACAAGCCAAACACTTAAGAAACTGGCACTCAACCTTTAATCAAGGAAAAACATACATCAGATATGTATGTTGAAGGCAAGACAGTTCCTTTTGAGACAATCATGTAAACAAATCTTGCTGAAAACCCCAGTGAAACACAGTAATTGCCGAAGAATACATTCATTCCCCAGAATAGAGTAGTTACTGTAGCCTAATGTTTATTATTTGCTTATAGATTATTTTGCAGCGTGCACATGACTTGCCAGGCATAGCCCAGACTGTCATAAAGGGTTTTTCTAGCTCCGAGATAGACTATAATTGGAAGACAGGGATTATGTTTTCTCTGCACCATAATTTACAGCCTTCAGTAAAAAGCTTACAAAGATACATGACAACACTATCTAAAATAAATGTTCTGAGTAACAGTTTAGGGCAATTTCTTATTTCTGCTTCCCTATAAAACACTGATGATGAGTGCTGTCCCTGCAGATGAAGGGACTCTTGTTATGGGAGCATACATGAAAGAAAGTACACAGAGTTCAGATGAGCATTTCAGCAATTCTTCATTTAAGCCCCAAATAGGGGTCATTCAGGGGGATTCAGGCAATTACAGCAAATATAACGACTTGGAAAGCAAATTAATGCAATGTATTAAACCTAGTTGTTTTGCACTAGGAAAGAACTGGAACGTCCTCAGTGCAAAACACGATTATAAGGAAAACAATTACCATTAAGCTTAAGTAAGCTCTGGAAGTTGAATCCACAATTGGACAGGTAAGATGAAAATATAAGAATCTGGATGTCAGAAGAAAAGAAAGGAGGAGTGTGGTGAAATGTGTTGATTCCTATGCAGCATCTCCAAGATGCAAGCCACCAGGTAGGACCCAAAAGGGAGCCAGAAGGGGCCTTGTGCCACTCTCCATGGCAGTGCCTGAAAGTCAGGGATCCAGCTGTGTGAGCAACATCTGTGCTCAGGACAGGAGTGCTGACAGTATGCTGAACTGAGCCAACCTGCCAGGCTCCAGGGAGAAGTGGACTAGGAGTGTGGGGTGGCTGGAAATGGAGACACTGCCCCAGGGAGGGGCAATGAGCCACTCTGTGCTGATAATTCATCTCTCATTAATGCCCACACTGTGATTGGAGTTGAGGAGTGAGGTGCATACAACCCTATGAAAAGCCCTGTCTGAAATGGAGATCTAGCCCAAGGCAGGTTGTGCTTGGCTCAGGTTTGACTTAGATATACCAGACCATCCAAGACTGTCAATACACAAGAGAAAACAGCGTCTCAATCAGAATTCTGGGCTAAAACACCACTTTCATAGCACTCTTGAACATTACTAAAACTGAAAACCCCAGAAAAATGTCAGAAGGTCATAATAACAGGAGAAAATTTCATATTATTGACACATTTCTATAACAGGCTGGGTCACCCTTCTCATGGTTTCAGAACACCCTAGGGGAGACCCAGGTCAGCAAGAATCACTGAGAAGAGAGTGTGTTCATAAATGGAGTCACCAATTCTAGGAAAGTGTCAGTTGCCAAAGGAAATTCTGGCATTGGGAGGGCCAGCACCTAAAATGTGGAAGCTCCAGCCCTTGATGGAGGCTACAACCTCCTTCTGTGAGCAGGTGGCTCAGCCTTGGTGCAGGTACTGCAGCCACCAGGTCAGTGTGCTTGGCTGGGCCAGGGAAAATGTCCACAGGCACTTCTGATTCATGTCAAATGCAAAGTGCTCTGTTCTGCGTGGGAAAGGAGCATGGGCACAGGCTGTGACCATGACTTGGGTGACATCCAGTAACTCGTTATGCCTCGGTAATTTGGTTACATGTCTCGCCTGAAGATGCGTCTGTTACCACTCAACGCCTCACATTTAAGATGAGCTGATTGACATGTCCCCTCAGGCAGACAATTGCCTGAAAGAGTAATGAATAATCATCTGGAACACAGTTTTGTCTCTCTGTTGGTGTAAGCAGTCCCATGGGTGGATTTACAGCAGGGAACAAACACTCGGCATGAACTCGGATGGCAGAAGCAGCCTGCATGACCACCAGTTCTCATCATCCCAGTGCATCTCAGATTGAGAATTTCTTGGTTCTTCCTCGCTTGAATGCTGAAACTTTCCAATGAGCTGGATGTTTCTACATTATTTGTAGTTATTATTCATGTGTCAAAAAGGCAGAGTGACCTCCAGCCTTTTCAGAGCCTGAGGTCGTGCCATGAGGACACTGGGACCAACATTTAGAATATGGTTTCTGCCTGCCTCACAGGAGTAAATAATACCTGCTCTGGAGTGTAGAGCAAGTGAGCTGGAGGCTTGAGAGAACCTCACCTTCAGACTCTTCCATGCAGACTGCTGTCTTTGCTATTAGCTTTGTTTGGACTTACTGGTTTGGTGTATGTCAATACATACAAGGGTGCAAACACAGGAGCTGACACCCTGCCCACAGCAGACAGGTGGAATGGGGAGGCTGGCAGGTATCAAATGAGCATTGATACCTTAATAATCTCAATCAAGGGTACTGTAACAGGTGCTCAAGAGACTTGAAGGGAAAGACTCAGCAAATGGAAACATGAAAGGGGTCCCAGAGAGGCTGGGAGGACAGGAGGGCAGTGGTAGCAGATCACTGAGGCTCAGGCTGGAGCTAGGCTCCCATCAGTACTCATGGCACAAAGCAATGTGACCAAGCCCAAAGCATTATCCCACAAGCTGACCCCAGCAGGAATTTTGGGAGCCCATACAGATGCCCCTGTCAGGTCAGTGGATTGCTGTGCTGGTACCACACATGGAAAGTACCATGGCAAGGTGGGATGTTGGCTCGTGTCTTCAGCTGGGAAGCAGCAGTGCAAGCCCATGCAAGGGACTATCAGTGTGACCAAATGTCCTCTCTAATACAAAAACTGTCCCCTTGTTTCTTTCACTTAATGTAGCAGAATTGTTCAGATCAGAATGGTTTCTTTGGAAATGCAGGAGGACTTATTGGCACAGCAAACTAAACACCAATAAAACAGAGATAATGAGCCATTATTTATGCAGTGGAGCCATTATGCTTTTATTTATTGCAGTCACTGTAATTACAGTTTCACCAGAACTGACAGTAACACATCCTTTAATGATATACCCAAAGAAAGGATTTATTTGAAAAAGAAAAATCCCACAAGTGTTAGTCATAAGTTAACTTTCTACTGGAAATTTTTAGGAAGGGAGACAGAAAATATAAATAATAGATTTAGTAAGAAAATATGTTTGTTTGTTTTTTTAATCTTTGTCATGTTTCCAACCTCTACATCACTCTGAAAGGTCACACAATGAAAGCTGGGGTATTGCTCATCCCTGACAGTGGTAGTTCTTGCTTTATAACATGGGATCAAATAAGCTAGCACATGCAGAGATTCTTGTGGAAAAGTAATTGATGGTAAGCAGAGAAGCCCCATCAGAGAACAAAATTTGCCTTGTGGCAGCTTCACCATGTCTCACATGTTCAGCATCACCAAATCTCTCACATCTCTCAGCTTTTTGGATGACTTGTCTTTCCTAAGTTCTGCTCTGTCATCTAAGTGTCAGTCTCCTATTCAGTCTCCTATTCACTTGTTGTCTACTCCACTCTGCCTTCAAAAAAAAAACTGAGACATCACTTATTAATTTGCTGTAACCTGTTATTTGTTTGGCATGTTTCACCTATCAGGTACCTCTGTGTTGACTAGACTCTTCATAAATATTAAAATAAAGGCAATACCTTAGCTGGCAGAAGAATGCATAAATGGCTAATGATGAGCTCTGCTCCAGCTAACTTCCAGGCATCCTCTCTGAATCAAAGCCTACCCTCAGCCTGAATAATTTTCATTCTCTTGCTCACAGCGGGAACAGCCTTCTGTACTACAAACTGCAAACAAACCCAGAACCCTCAGTCCCTCTCTGCTAAGATGTACGACTTTGAAACGTTACCATCTGACTTCCTCTCTCTTTTAAGGTGATGTTCAGAGGCCCCAGCCAAAACCAAGAGCCTGCTGTGTCAGCCACACAACAACAACTTAGAAAATCCAGTCACCTGTGAGGTCTACTACAGCCATATTTGACTTCAGCTCCATTTTTTTTTTTTTTTGAGTGTATAGATTCTAATGAAGACCCATGGACTGGATAAACCATGTAGCTCAGTCCTGCCTGTAGATTTGTGCTGACCCATGGCAGAGATCATAATCCCAGGTAGGAGTAAGTCTCAGGAGATGCCACTTTTAGGTCTGACTGCATTTGCACTGAAGTAATGTATTAATCCTGAATGTGGGGGGAGTTCAAGTGCCATAATTCTGGATGGGTTGAACTTTCCTCCAGCACTTTTCCCAGACTGATCTGTTATTTTGTGAGTTGCTGTTTGGATTGGGCACTGGGGGCATGTGGTGCATGTGCAGAGTGTTCTCAGCCTCTGAGGCTGTGACTGGCACAGAGCTGGAGAGGAGCTCTCAGCTCCTCACAGCAACTCAAACAAGAGCACCAATCACAAATGATGGAGGCAGAAAGCATAGTTTCAGTGTGGTGAAAAATGAAAACCCCAGGAAGAATGGGGAAAACATGCAGAAGTTCCTGATGCTTAATTATTTGTGTGTTTAAAATTTTGCTGCCTTTTGTGCTGTCCTCCTGTCCCACATAGGGCGGTGTACAAATAATGTATTTGCTGTGCCTTCTGCCATCAGAGCAACAATCTCTTTGCTCCTGTTTCTGCTTTCTTCAAATCAAAGTCTGTCCCCATGTTAAGCTCTGAAGTCACCCCTTGTTTCTTCATAACTCTCTTTGAGATTCATGTTGGCTGTGTTAGTGAAGAGAAGTACCAGTTGCACATAGCCAGGGGAACATGCCTGAATTTATTTGCATCTGAAAACAAGCAAGCAAAAATTTGAATGACTTGTGGCTTTACAAACTTCTTCTGAAACTGTACAGTGTTTATCACAGCCAACCCTGGCATCCTTACTCCTATGTGCTTTGCTGCAGTGACTTGTCAAGCCTTTATCTTGGTTTAGGTTGTTAACTCTTCAGGACTAAGATGCCAACCTCTGTGGTTCAGTGTCGTTCACTGGGTCACATACACCAGAACTATTTACAGAAAGCTCCACGAGTCCTCTTTCTTCTGATGAAAGCAATTAGGGATTCAGAATTTGCTTTCTGCTCCTGTTCAGCCAGAATTCCCAGCTGTGCTGAACATCCATGCCAGAAGGCATTAAATACATTAGCTTACTTGCAAAAAGGATAGGAACAACAATGAAGCAGGGGATACCAAATAAGCAACCATGAAAAAGCTGCTTATGATATTCAATCAGTCCTAGGAAGACTTAATGAAATTATTCCTTGGGCAGTAAAATAAGGGCAAAAGGAATATTTGGGCCTATTGTTGCTCTGGCTGCAAAGACAATAAGCAGCAGATTGATCTAAAATCCCAGTGTGGGCCAGTTTCTCCAGGAAGAGTATGCTAGAGAGTTAACCCCTCTATGATGCCACTAAATCTTTTTGAGTCTGTAGTCTTCACTAGGTTTGCAGGATGGATTTTGTGGCTATCAGGAAAGACATCAAAGCCAAAGTTACTGTCATGGTGTGACCAAATTCAAGTGGTTGGCAGAGAAGACCTTAGCACTATTAAAGTAAAAATCAGTTCTCAGCACAAGAATGAAGATGCATTGAATGACAGAGGTGGATGCCAGGCTCCACAACAACAAAGCAGTAACTATTTCCCTCAAACATAGGCTGGCTCCAGAACACCTCTGCACAAGATATCATAGACCCTGAAAGTTCTAGAGGTGAAGAGAGCTCAGTGAAAGAGTCTGAGGTCAGAAATATCATCGGGTCCAATCAGGATAGGAAAAATGTCTGGCTCAGGAAGTTCTTGAACGTTAAGAAGTAGGAAAAAAGGACAGTATTCCAGGGTAATGTCATACATACTTGGTCTGATCTTATTTATTTCCCTAGGCATTCATTTAGGACACACTGAGAGACCTGATGTCAGGCCAGACAGACCTTTTGTTTGATGCAGTAAAGTAGTCTTATGTGTCATTATACTTGCACATGCACGTTTATACAAAAGTTAGCAGAAATATTAGATATTCTTTTTTTTTTGTATATAGCATCTCTGCATGTACTGCTAAATGACATACTCCAGTTATATTGTCCCCAAATTTCAGCTGATATGTCAGAAGTCTGAGCCTTAGGAGGAGGGAACAAATCCATCTATTGAGGTCTTAAAATCTTGATGCTCCAATGCCCCTAGTCAGGGTGTGCTTTAGCCAGGCACAATGTAGAGACATCAGACTGAAATATTAGGGCCAGGATTTTCAGGTGTGGACCATCCAACAGATCCTTCCAGTCTCAACTTACCTAGAGAGTCTACAAGGCACAAACCTCTTCACATGAGCTAGACATTTGAGACTCCCTCCATTGTCTCTTAAGAGGAATTGGTTTGTTCAGGCTATAACTCACGTGACCTGTTCCAGGTACTTTGTTTATGATAGGTGAATCCTACTCTAGAGGTATCTATTCTCTTCAGTGACTGTACAGGGAACCTTAGGGAAGTGGGTTAGACAAGAACATTTACAGGAGTTAGATCAGCTCCAAGTCATTTACAGGTCTAAAAGCACCTAGAGATTCACAGCTCTACCAATATCTTCTGCTTTCAGATTATAACTTCCACAGGTGTTCTATTATTATTGAAGAAAAATACTGTGCCAAATTCAGGCATGCCATCAAAACTCAGTGAATCTGATGGAATTTTACAATGGATTAATTTAGTAAGCTGGACAGATGTTTTGATGAGATGAACTTATTGTAAAGCTATATGTAAATGTATTTCCTATCTTGGTAAGCATACTGGCTTATACTGGCTTTTGAATAAATTCATTGTAAAGTAAAACAGGAACACAGAATTCTTCAAAGATGCTCTGAGTGTTAATCTTTTCTGCCTGTTCAGTAGAACTTCATGGAAATTCATAAGAATTACAGAATTCTTTTCAAATCAGTCACAAGATATATAGTGTACTTCTGGTTTTTCCTTATGCTTGGATTGAACTCAAGACCAGGAAAAAAAAATCAAGAACTGATCTCTTTCTCAAAGTTGTGTGGTTTTTTGTAGAGTGAGACAAAAATAAAAGGTCACTCTCCTTCTTTCCTCAAGTATGACCCCTCAAGGGGAGCAAAATCAGTCAGACCTAATAATACAAATATACTCCCATTATCTTTTTTTTCCCCTAGAGGTCAATGTGATTTGTTTGGCTTCTCACATGGCTTTTTGAACTAAGTATTTTCAAAAGGGTCTCAATGAATGCAAATAAATCTTTACCCTGTGGGTCACTCTTACTTGAAAAAATGCAAATTTTATGCAATATCATGCTTGTGGACCAAAGCTTAAGATAGACTGTTTTACTCAATCTCTTCACAATGCTGAAGACTCTCTAACAAAAGTTAAATGAAGGTGAAACAGTTTGCTGTGCCCAGAGAGTAGTTTATCTTTAAGATCTTCTCACCAGTAGTTTCTGCTTTCACATTTAAGCACGCCATTTGGACCGGTTTGATTTTACAGGCACATCTCTTGGGACCTTCTTCAGCTCATTTTGGGGTGACAATCTTCCTAACCGTGGATGGGATCCTGTATCCATCATGCCATGCCAGTGGACTGAGGCATGTGAAGGGGCGTTTATCTGGGAGGGGGAAGAGGGAAGGTCAGTGCTCCTGTACATTTAGGTCCCACCTACACAAGCACATTTGAGACAAAGGTGTGTGGCTGATCAGGGGCTAAAAGGGCTCTGAGTTCCTGGTTGAAGATAGACATGACAGGCTGCTGGAGATCTCACTGCTGAGTTTATCTCAGCCCTGTGGCAACAGCAGTGACAGCAGCTCACTGATGCAGAGAAGCTGTGGTTTAACCTGAACTTTCTAAATCCTGTTGTCAAGCACAGAGATAAATCTGAAAATTTTTAATGCCTGGAAAAATCTCTTGTTCAGCCATAGACTCTACTAGGTAATGTTAGATATTTGATAACTGCTTCTTGGGGGTTTTTTTGTTTGGTTGGTTGGTTTTTTTCCACAAAACAAAAACTCGGTTCCACACATTCAACTTCAGAGTAAAACAGGTCCTCCTTTATACTTCAAGCAAATAGGATTTGATTCTGAGGTAAGACATGGGCAGTAGAAACACAAATTATGAGCACTTTTACTGCACTGCTCCTTTCTTTCATAAGTCAGGATTCCCTTGTCTCACACATTCTGAGAGTGGGACTTATGTCACTTAGCATTAGACATTTAAATTGTGGCTGGTCCCATTACGTTAAATTTATAGTCAATGGGGAGAAGTATCTCTGATAAGTAGATGCAACTAGACTGTGATCTAGGATTACATAAATCAGCCATAAGATTGCCATTTTCTGCCCATTAGCTATAAAATGGTCACTAGTTTTGACTGAAATACTTCATTTTGGAAGCTACATTAAGGTGAGTGAGTTCCAATCTTTGATTGAAATTGTCTAGGATGACTATATACATTTGATAAGATATCAGAAAAACTTCTATTCCTCCCTCAGCTGGAGAAACATCCCCAAGAGCAGATTTCCTCATAGTCCAAGCCACTAAAAGCTGAATAGTAGGTAGGTTTGCCTATGTCCCTTTGCTTCTATAGACTGAATTAATAAACTGCCTTCAGCAGAAGAGCACAAACCAATGCCTTAGGATTCATGTGGCAGATCAGGGTCCACAACAGCACTGAGCTGTTTTTGCATCCCCAAGGAAGGTGAATGATGCGGAAGAGCTGTGGCAGAAGCAGCCTCAGGCAAGAAACATGATGCTGTGAGTGGCACCCTCTCCCCATCTGCCTGGAGAACAGAAGTCTGTGTTCGTGAGTGAACCAGGAGCAAAGGGAAGCACTGAATTTCTCAAGAGGAAAACAGAAGGATGTGATGATTTCCTCTATTGGACAAAGATGCCAGCATAAATCTGGCTTTTTTTTTTTTTTTTGAGTGTATGGAAGACTGAAAGGTGATTTTCTCACTGTAAATAACAGTGTTTAAGGCACAGACGTTTTAGCATCCAAAGTCATTAAAATTGAGATGTACATGGCAACAAATACATCTAAAAACTTCTTAGATACAAAGTAATTGATAAGCCACTCTATATTTTGCTCCATTGCATGGTGTGTGCTTCCTATAAGAAAGGCATCTATTGCTCGTGTGGAACTTCTGCCTGCTCCAAGAAAGGGGGAAAAATAAAACTTGCATTTACATAAGAAAAAAGGTATTTCAAAAATTTCATTTTGCTGAAGTCAGCTGTGGAGGAAACTGCCTTTGCCATCAGTGGATTGTTTTGATTAGAAACATCTAAATCTCAAAAGCTGCTAAAGTAAAGATGGTTATCTTGGCTGTCTTCCCACAAATTAAGAAGCTGGTTGAAGAGTCTGTGTTAACGTTATCAGACATTTGCCTCTCACTTGTAAGTATCCCCTCCCTTTCCCTGAAATGTGATTTTATGAAGATGTGAATTGATGATGTTTTATGCTGAGTATTTTCTTCTTGTGAGATCAGTCAGGGATTTCTCAGGAGATGTGTTTGGGAAGCTCTGGCCTTGTAATTAGGATGAAAGCAATTTGACCATAGTAAGTAGAGAGATACTTTGTTAGCAGAAGAATGTATGAAAATTGCTCTACTGCTTTTGCTGCCTTTCCTTGCTATTGTTGAAACATTGAAATAAATACCTCAGAAAGTCTTTGGGCAAAGTCAAAAGTCATTCTTTGGGCTCAGTCAAAAGTCTTGAGGTAGCAGGAAAGTTTCATAAAGAGAACACCCTGTGTAATGGCTTCCAGGAAACTGAGCTTCACTCCATCCATCAGGATTAAAACAGATTTATGTTAAAACCAGCCTGCAGAACACATCATGTCTCTGGAAAAGAAACCCCATTTACATGCAGATTAACAGCAGCCAGCACTGGGAGCTGAGTAACAAAAAGTCACTCTTCCTCTCTGTTTGGAAGGGATTTAATTATCAGAGACTATTCTACTCCCATGGAATTCAAGAGGGGCAGGAGAGGATGCCTTGGGCATCCATGGAATGAGACATATGAGAAAGAGGAACAGTGTTGGGGGATTCTGGCTGTATGGTAGCCAAGGAACACTACATATTCATGAAAAAGCCCAATACTGTGTAATATTCCTTTGACAGTTGCAGCTATGTAGCATCCATTTGCTTTTCCTTTTAGAGACCCACATTTCTCCAAGTTTCTTAAGATCCACCACCTGCAAAGCAAGTAAATTTATCACTCTAAAGGGCTGATTAAATGATGGAAATCATTGTCTAAGGGAAACTTTTAGTAGTGATTTGGTAAAGCAGTTTAGTCCACAAAATTTGACTGAATTATTAATATTTTCAGGTTATGTTTTGAAACAAAGCTGTCATTCAAGGATATTTTCACTAAGCTGATCACTCTCATTTTAAAGGAATCCTGTGCAAGAGTCTGAGGCACCAATTTAGCTCTAGATATGATAATTAGCCATTTAATATCCACTGGCATTTTCTGGTGGCTATTAACTAGTGGCTACAAATCAAATCTGTCACTTCTTCACTGTCCTTCCCCTCTTCAAAATAACAAACGAATTTATCGCCTCATTATACAAATTTTATGCCAGCATATCTTTTCTCAGTTCTCTGGAATTGCAGAATGAAGACAAGGACTTGCAATAGCATATAAATGTCTCAAAATTTTTGGAATTCCCAGTTTTCCTAGTCCCTCTCAGTACTGAAAGTGCTATTAATTCTAGGTGTATGGTATTCTCTACTTTGATCTTGATTTCCCTTCACTCATTAGTTCTTAAAATAGACAAAAAAAAAAATCAGAATATCACCCTAGATCAGCCCAGAAATCCTCAGGCATTTTGCTTTCTAGGCTTCAGAGCTGCTACATCCTTCTAAATACTTTTCTATAGTGGTTACAGAAAACCTTCTCATCCTGTTTTCTCCTGTTAGAATGTCTCACAAAGAGCTTGTCTCTCTTCCCTCACTTTTATTCCTCCTTCTGAGCTTACATTTCTGTAGGTCTTGAAGACATTTCTGAGTAGCAACTAAAACTTCACTGTTTTTGCCTTCCCCATCCAGAATTCACTTCAGTTTCAAAAACTTTTAACTTGGCTTTTTAGTCTCATGCCTCACATCTTGCCAGAATCTTTTACCTTGTTCCTGCCCCAGGTGAGATGAGAATGAGAGATTAATCACTTGTGGCAAATCTGACATAACTCAACTTCTTGTACTAACAAGATAATAAATCTCTTAAAAAAACAATACAAATCACATGATTGTACTTTCAAAGAACATTTTCCTCTTCTCTCCTTAAGGACAGTATTCCCAAGCTGGATTTTGTTCCAAAGCCAGGGGGCAATAATTTTTTTCTTATATTACAAATTTCTGGAAGTTTCACCTTCAGAAAAGTTTGTTTGGGGAATGAAAAAACCCTGAATTTCTATAAGAAACATGGAATCAGATACAGAGCTCTGTATGTATAGGGAAACTGCAAAAATGTCTGTTTTGCTGATATCTCCCCTTTCTGCCTTTCAGAGTTCGTTGTGCTGGGTTTCAAGTACAAAGAAGCCTTAGTTTCAGTGTCATGCATTGTAAAGTATTAGACCCAAGCTTCATCCGAGTTGCTTAAATGCATCATGGTTTTAGAAGATTTAGGGTTTCTTTCAATTTTGGGCAGGGAATGTGTGACAGTTCTGATAGGGAAGTGCTATGGCATAGAGAAAAATACACCAGCAGCATCAACTGCCTGAGGTTATTTGAGAAACACGTTATTCCGAGAGGAGTTAGCACATGCAGCCCTGTGGCTGCCACACGTCTCTGAATCTGATTTACAAATCTGTGAGAAGACACCAGGGTAAGGCTCTACCACCGTCACTTCAATTAGTTCACCACAGATCAAATCCAACAACAGATCACCACATGCTCCTGTGGGCTGCAAGAAAATAATCTTAAAATACACTTCAGAGCTGTGCAAGGTAAAACATTCTACTTCTACTCCAACAACAATACTCATGGCAAAATATGAGTAAAGAGACGCCTGGGAAGTTGTGTCAATCTATTACAATAACAAGATATACGTTAAGACTTGCAGATGAGTCAGATCACTGAAACAACTGAAATAATTTTTCCCCATCTTTGATAAATTCATCTTCATATCTGATGCATTGACCATATCTTTGGCACAACTTTAGGCACCAAAATAACTCCAGCATTTTCTCACCTCTTCATGTACAATGTGGAGGATGCTAAATGGATTAGGGCCCACTTTTGCTACACAGATGGATTGAAAACATGAACTTATGTAGAAAAAAGTTTGCAGAACACATGCTGAATAGTTGGCTGCTATAAGTGTAAGCAAGACATGAAAAGGCAAATCAGCTCAGATCAGGCAGATTGCAGTACTTGAGCTAGGTTCTGCTCCTCACCCGAGGTCTCGTTGTACTGGAGCACCATGGAAACACAGCCAGCTCTAAGTACAAGTTAACCCAATGATTTGGGGGCCAAGAGAAACTCTATCCAGCTTTGCCCTAATGAAGAGGTAAAAGTGACAGATCCACAGGCAGATAAAAATAAGGTTTCACCCTAAATTTTATGTGACTTTCCTTATTACTTCTTTTCAAGACAGCTTTCCTAGCTTATACTGGTTGTACATGCATATTAAATAGTAAATCAAATATTTCTATCACTTAGGAATGGAACAATTTGCAGCATATTTACTTTCAAGTAAGAAAATCACAATGTAATATAATTATATCTCAAATCAAAAAAGATGAGAGAAACATAGAAGTCTTGTTTTTGTCTGTCAGTATAAATAGGAAAAACAAAACCCAAAAAAACAACAAAAGCTGATTGATAGCTTTTTTTTGCTTGTTGGACCAGGGTGTTTGGGTGTAACACAAACAACAACTTTTCATTTTTTTCTCAGTCGATTAGTCCAAAAGCTGAACTTTTATTTAATAGAAATACAGATGAATATAGATATATATCCATGTAAATATTGATACAGGTATATTGCTGTGGATCATATAGATATGTAGGTCATATAGATATGTTTAGATACAGATAATGACAGAGACAGAGATGAGAGACAGAAATTGTCCTTGTTAAAACCCTTCCAAATCTGAGGAAAAGATGATGAAGTAAAGCCTGCTTTAGGCTTGCAGATACCCTGATATCTTGTCAATTTTGAAGTTTAATGAGAGTGGAGTTACAAACATCTTTCATGATTTCCCTGAGGGCAAGAGCTGCCACCAGGAGAGTGGGAAGTTGGGCTGCAACTTGCAGCAATGCTCTCAGTGCTTGGGTAGTGCTCAGTTTGACAACATATCAGTCCCTTCTTTCTTTCTATCTGATTTCCAATTATTTCCCTTTTCCACTCAGCAGATGGAGGAAGATGGTTTCTCACACTGTGACAGTGAGCCTTAACAGATAGTCATGTTAGTCCTGGTTTGTAATTCATATTTTCTTAACTTATAAAGCAAACTTACTTTATAAAGCAGTTTTAATATTTGCATAAACTTTACATTTTTCATTTTGTCTTTTTTCTCCTTTCCATGACCCTAAAAAGGAAAAAGTCTAAAGAGAAAAAATGTTTTCAGACTTATAATTGTAAAAGAAAGCCTTGCATTGTGAGGGGTTTTTTCTCTGTTCTGTGGCTTGTTGACTGAATGTTTCAGCTGAAAGAAATTTCTCTTTCATTCTGTTCTTCATCCTGCTTCACGACTAACAAAAACTGCCAGCACTAATTCAAAAATTGGAGAGGAGTTGAAATGTTTCCTTCCTGAGGAGTTCACAGATTTAGGGAAAGTTATTCTGAACAATATAAAATGGAAAGATATTCTAAATGTCTTACAACATAAAATTACCACAATAATTCTCAAAATACAGGAAACTATTCAATGGTTGTTTAAATTTTAAAATTTTCAGCTAAGATCTTTTAAAACTTTTCAGCTAAGATCTTATAGCCAAGTAAAATTAATTTTGAAATGAAATGCAAAATGTTCACATAAGGCAAAATCAAGAGACAAGAGCTTTGTATTCCATGTGTTTTCTGATGTATAATAAAATGAACAATAAAATTAGCTTGCTGTCATAGGCCATGTCACAGAAGTGTCAAATATTTTAAACTGCTTTCCACAGATAGAATCCTTAATTACTGCTGATGATGCTGAGTAACTTTTTATGTCTTATGAAGCAAAGAAGGTCACCAAAGGCTGGGCACCTCCTTGGTGGAGATCTGGCTTGTTGCCTTCTTTTTTCCTAACAACTGGAGTCCACCAAACACTACAAGTGTGCAAGGCTGTTGGAAATCCAATGCATGACAGCAACAGCTGGACACTCAGGGCAAGAAAATCGGATTTTTGTGTCTACACGCCATCCCACGGTTTTGGAGATTTAATCTTTAAATATAGCACACCCTTGTTAATTTTCAGTAGTATTCAGGCATGGGATTGAATTATCAAAATGCAGAGTGTGGTTTAACAAATTCAGGAAGAATAGAAATGATCAAAGTGATGGAACCCAATGAGGCACACAGCCTAAACCCTTTCTTCTTGCACACTGAACATGCCAGATAAAGCCACATACTCTTTTAATTGCATCTTCCTAAGATCATAAACAGAGAAAATGATTAGACAATACAAGTGGCATTAAAACCAATGATGAGCATCTGTTATGACTTAGTTCCCCTGGGGATCCTGGGGGAGGTTCTGCAGCATGGAAAGAAACAGGGGAGCAGCCTCATAGGCAGTGGCAGCAGTCCCAGTATTAAATTACAGCTTTGATCAAACACTGTGTCCTGCAGAGCCTTGTGAGGGTGTCACAAGCAGTTATGGCCCCAGTTGCTGCAGCCCTTCTGGAAAAAGAGAGTTGCTAATTGCTCTGTGTACGCTGTCAGAAGGCGCTTCCAGAAAATTTACAGTCATTTGCCAAATGGGTTGTGGGATCCTTTTACCTCAAGCACATTAACCAGAGGCTGGGCTGAAGTAGAAATGGAGTGCAGGGCTTATAATGCACATAGAGAGGGTTTTTTTGGTTTGAAAAATGAAAGAAATGTTTCTCACAGTAGGGACAGCTAATGAACTCTGGAGCCTTTAACCTTCATGTCACAAACGGGCAGTACAGTGTGCTACCCCTCCCACGTGTGGTGTACTACATATGCAATGGCGTATAGGATTCTTTAGGACCAAGGCATCTAGAAGAAACTTTAGACAGTCATTTTGCTGCTGCCTTCCCAAGGAATTATTTGTGTGTCTGCAGGGAGCACAGGCAGATCTCCAGAGGAGAAAACATGGGCTAGAGCAGAAATGTCTCTCATTGCCCACTCCCTCCCTTGGCACTTGTACATCAGCTGATTTAGAAATGCTGTGTTTTGGTTTGACTGTGTGAAGCTCTGCTGTGGAAAATCTGAGCCTAGGAGGTTGGAGTTGTAATGTGAAAAAGTTTGAAATGTTTTAAAACATTTAAAAAACCCAATACTTCGCACATGAAGGCCCCACCTCCTGATCTTTATACAGTACAGAAGAAAACAAAAAAGGATAGATAACTGAAAATACTTGTCTTTTTAAAGATAGTGAGAGAGATGAAAAGTAATCTAATGATCTTGAGAGTGAGATGTTGCATTTGATCAAAAGAAAAGGAGGCAAAAAGGAAAGAAAAATATTAGAATTTGAATGCAGAATAGCAGTCTAAAACTTAGTATGTTTCAATAACTAGGGTATTTTTACCTGGAAGCTGAATTAAAGTGAGTTCTTACAGTACAGAGGAGAGGAATTGGTAGTTTGAATCCAGCTCCAAACTATTTCGATCGCCTGAATCAGAACTGTAAGAGGAAATCCCTCAGGATCAGTCTTCATGTTTGGGTAATGCTGCTACTTCTCACAGAGTTAAATATAAGAATAGAAAGATGACAACTGTGTACTCTACAAGGTATTCTACAGAGAAGTGAGTACTGAGAAACAGTGGTCAGTGATTTCAGGCAAGTACTTCCCAGGCAGGGAACTATTTTGGATAACTTCCCACACAGTTTTAGCTATGCAGGCCATTCATAAGGCATCCATAGACTACACTTGTCCACTTTGCTGAGAAGTGAGACAGTCTGAAATGGGTAAAGGCACAGATTTTTGATCACAGCAGGGGAAGGATAGTGTGGGATAAGTATCACTAAGAAGATACTATTATCACCCTGTACACCTCCCACAAAACCTTCCCAGCAGTGCCGGGTGGAGGACATTGAAGTCTGATTTGGAGCACAAACACCTACACAGGTGAATAGGGAGTGCACAGATGAGAGAGATGGAGGAAGGGTGAGGACAGCTCAAAGCCAGAAACAGATGAGATGTGACAGGTGCAGCCAGGGTTGTGGTAGGTATTTGGGTATGGCAGCCAAAGGTGGGGACAAGTGCACAGAGGTATATCTGTATTAATTCCTATCTTCAGCATGTATTTTGGGGACTGTACAGCTACATTTGGATCTGAGTATGTCAGGGCTTCATAAGGGCCCCTAAGGAGCACCCAAATTGCTCTGCCCTCTTTCTGGGAGGCTGAAGGGTCTGATGGACTATTACCACACACAGAACTTCACCTTCAAGCACTTGTTTTGTATGTTTAGGCTGCAGCAAACTGTGTAAGGGCCTTGCTACCATACTAGGAGACAGCTAACAGAATAAACAGATAGAATATAAGTGGTTTATGAGAATGTTAAAGTCAATTTTAGAAAATGCTAATGATACATCAGTGTAACAGTACCACACAAGATGCCTTCTTTTGTGGTAGAAAACCCAAGCAACATGTAAGAGCAAATAACACTGAAATCTTTTATGCATTAACCCACCATGCATGTGAAAGGAAAACTGCCTTGGACTGAGAACAGCAGAATAGCTTTTCCCACTGTAACTAATGCAGTGGAATAATAGTGTAAAAAAAAGGTAGTAATAAGAAAAATAAAAAATGGAGGCTAAGGGACAACCTCATTGCTCTCTACAGCTTCCTGAGGATGGGAAGTGGAGAGGGAGGTGCTGATCTCTTCTGCCTGGTGTCCAGGCATTTGACATATGGGATTGGTTCATAGCTGTTCCAGGGGAGGTTTAGTCTTGACATCAGAAAGCATTTCTTCATGAAGAAGGTGATCAAACACAGGAATAGACTTCCTACAGAGGTGGTCAATATCCCAAGCCTGCCAAGAGGCATTTGCACAGTGCCCTGAATAACATGCTATAACTTTTTGTCAGCCCTTAAATACTCAGAAAGTTGGAGTAAATGTTTGTTGTGGGTCCCCTCCAACTAAAAATATTCTATTCTGTTCTGTTCTATTCTACTCTATTCACCATCAGCCAGGTAACCATTTTGCTCATAGGTGCAGGGGTTATGAATTACAAATTGCAAAACATCCTGAACTAAGAAGCCAATAATGAATTTACATGTTTGGCCATTGTTTGATGTGTTTGTTTTCTTTCGTAATGAACTCAGAAAAGCTTAACTAAGGGAGTACATTGTCCTGTAAAATTGAGAAATCCAAATGGACTATGACACTTGGCCATCTTAAGCCAAAGATGCAATGTGAAGTGCAAATTTTTCCACTTAGGTTGATTGATATCATTAAGTTCTGTGGAAGCATTACAGGGAGTGTACATTGTTAGTACAACAGCTTCATATCATGCCTCAAATCGAATGCCTTTGCTTGAATTGTATGCCACTAATGTTTTAAATTTTATCTCCACAGAATTCCCCTTGACAAACGGGGAAGGCATTGTTAGAGACAAGAGAGAAAGACAGATGGGCTGAATACCTAGGCTCCAAGGAAATATTTTGCCAACAGCAAAACCTGTTACTAGACAGAACAGCCTTTGGAAGACTGTGCTCCTTTAATGCTCCTGTAATGTTTATCTGGAGCTTCCAACAAAGCTTCCAATATCTATCTTCCAAAAGCAAATTTTCATGTCATGCTGCTTTTTTGTTGGTGTCGTTATAGACAACTGCTTCAATTCCTTCATCTTCAGTTTGGGAAGAAAGTGAAGCAAAGATGAACAGAAAGGAGCACAGAGAAACAAGGCTTCTTGTTTCAATGTTCCTTCAGGAGTAGAAAAATAGGGAATAAGAGGGACCAGAATTTAAAATTAATAGAGAGAATACAATGGTAGGGAAAAATAACAGGTGAATGATAAGACATACAGACCAGTTTGATAAACACTTGGATAAAACACCAGTTAAAAACTGCTTTGAATTTCTTGGAAGATTTGCCTCAAACTGTCCCAATAACAGCTCTTTTTTTGCTTCTTCAGAAATTCCTGCTCCAAGAGAGAGCAAAGGTATCTTTTCTCTTGTGTGTTAGATTGGACTTTGGGGCTTCCTTTCCTACACTTGCATAGGGGAAGACACTGCCCAAGCTTGAGATAGCCATGGCTGGGAAAGCAGAATATCTTGATATGTGCAGAAGTTGCATGTTGATTTTTGTCTTAATATGCTCTGCTGACCTGAAAGCTATTAAAAAACCAGGAGATGAGTTTTAAACTAAAATTGTACAACTACATTGAAACACAACATGCAACTCATGGCATCCTTGCTGAACTTAAAAGTCTGTTCACGTTTAATAAAGAAAGGCTGACTTGATGAAAAATCAGTGACTAGCATACGTGTGCTGCATCACATTTTTGGATGTATGCAGCATTGAAATAAAAATACAGGAATCTCCACATAATAAACATGTAATCCCCCAGCACACACTGCTGGGAAAGCCAAGTCTTGAAAACTAAAAGGATAGCTCCATAGGAAGATCCACCTGGAGGAAGAAAGTTGTGGCTAGCAGAAATGCGATTTGTCTAAGAGATGTAATTACACTCTCCCAGAAGGGATTCTTGCTTCTTGAAACTCTCAATGATTCAGGCAAACTTCCCTCATTAGGAGTGGGAAAATTCTCCCAGCACCTGGACAGCCTCGTCTGCTCACTCAGGCTGCCTGGCCATTCAGCTCTACCTTGCTGTGTCACCTCTCTTCAGTGGAAGCAGAGCCAACTTCTCACCCATGCTTCCCTCTCAACAAGGCATTTGTTTCAAGTATGTGAAACCCTTCAATGCCTGGCCACTGACTCAGAGTCCTAGAATGAAAGCAATGTTTGCAGAAACATCTCTCCAAGCTGGTGTGCCACATTTCTCTGAACAGATCAGGAGCAAACAAGAAAATCCCTCTTCAATTTTACTCGTGTATTGCAATTTTCTATCTTGGGGAAAAAGTGTATCCACTGTGCTACCAAGAATATTTGCATGTTGCCTATTTATTACACTCATGACAACTTTAAATGTGTGTGACATTCTAGACAAAAGAAATCTTTACTTCAAACAAACCAAAACAAAATCTCAGTCAATTTGCAACTATTGCAGCATTTAAATCTTTCCTCAGTCTTAGCATCACAAAATCATGATAGCTTGTCTCCTATATCCTATTATCTCCAAAATTGATGTAATTGGAAGGAGAACTGTTCTGATGGGCAACTTTTGTTGTAAGTCCATGCTTGAACTGAGGCAGGTGGAGTCAAGGACCTTCTGACAAGAAAGTCCAGATGAGGGCTAGAGCAGGATTGCTGGAGCTGCTGGAGCAGATGCAACACTCTGCAGTAGCTTTATTCTGGTGAAGCCCCAAGTAATGAGCTTGGATACCTGGAATGGGAGTACAGACTATGCTTGACCACAGCCCTCGATATTAGCATCAATTGCACCTCTAAAGAGGAAAAGTGTGACCAGTCATTTCAGTTTGGGGAATCACTTCAAATATTTATTTTCAGTTCATAATTGCTTTCGTTTAATTCTTCAGTGCAGAATTGCACCTGAAAGATTAGAACTTCTAAAGTGAAGGAAGACTAATTACCCACGGCACCCTGTAATGTATTGTAAAAATATAATATCCATGGAGAAATCAAATTAATGAAAGATTAATGTTGTTACAGGCAGCTCAATTATATATCTACTCACTTTTATTGAAGGTCTACAAATATCTGGAATAAAAGTCTGATGAATCATTCATTAATTCTTTTAAAGAGATGAGACTATAACCTGTGTTGGAGAGTCTATGTTCTTATTATCAGATATTTCCTCTTTATGTATTTTAATGGTCAGGGTGACTTTGAAGGACAGAGGAAGCCAGAATCTGTTTCTCTCACTTATTTTTACCAGTGAGATATAGCCACTTTAATAGGACAAAAAAGGTTGGGAAAATAATAAAAAATTATGAGAAAAGAATATACAAAACAGATCATGCACAATGCAATTGCTCCGCACTTATGCCCAGTCAGTCCCCATGCAGTGGATTGGCTCCCCTCAGCCAGCCCCCACTAATTTTATTGATCATCATGATGTTACATGGCATGGAATATCCCTTTGGCCAGTTTGGGTCAGCTGTCCTGGCTGTGCCCCTTCTCAGCTTCTTGATCTCCCCTTCCTCAGCCTCGTCTCTAGGATTATGAGAAGCTGAAAAAATCCTTGATTTAGGGCCAGCAGTGCTCAGCAACAACTCAAACAGTGTGATATCAACATTATTCTCATCCACCACACCAGATATAAGGACAAAAAATTAACTTTATCCCAACCAAAAACCAGAACACTGAGGTTTGCAGTTTTTAATATTCTTAGGCCACTTGATGTGTTACTGGGAGATAGAACTTTGAATACAAAGGGATCTTGCAGGAAGAGGATATGAAAGTAGAGAAGAGAGGATGGACAAGGAGAAAATTCAGGGTAATCAAAGTACATGACTAAGAGTCATGTGTACAGTATATTTCAGCATGAAATGCATCTATGAGTACCTTTTCCCCACATGCCAGCTGCAAGTTACGTTTCTCACTTCATTTGCACAACAGGAAGTAAAAAAGCACATTTTCTAATTGCCTGGAATGTGCTCACTAAAAAGCTATAAATTATTTGTAGACAAAACAAGGCATGGTGTTTATATTCAGATCCAGATTTCTTTTAGAGGCTTACCGTGCCAGCTCCTGATGTGTTTTCATGTCCACACCGGGCCATAAGCAGAGATCATTATCAATATGCAGCAAGCCGCAAGATATAAGCAATGGGATTCACAAAAATTTTATACAATACATTTTCTTAAACCTCTGGGCAAAATACTGTGTATTGTAAACAGACAAAGCTAGTGAAGTGCACCTCCTCCAGTGGCAGGGACTCTCAGTCAGCTTGCAGAGTGGCACGGCGCAGCAGCAGGGGATGATGTTTTGCTGCTTAGCCAAGGACACAGAAATAACTTCTGCTGTATTAGAAATCTCACTCCATTTTAAACATCTTTGTGGGCGAGATTAAAAGATTCAGCTCAAAAACTCACAGTGCAGTAAACAGCATGAAAAGCCTTTGATTTCCAAGAAGGAATTCCTGAGTCAATGTGCCATGAATTGAACTGGGTGTTCCCAGGAGAGCAGGTTTTCAAGGAAAGAAGGGACTGCAGAACCTGTTGTCTTCATTTATTCTAGTCTTGTTTGATGAAATTGAGGCAGGTTTACATGGTATTTTAGCAGCTATCATCAATGCCTTTTGAACCACTTGTAAGGTTTGTTGTCAGGTTTTTTTTTTGTTTGTCTTTTGTTTGGTTGATTTTTTTTCTTCCCTCTGTTTTTTTTTTCTTTGTTTGTTTTTGGCGGTTTTTTTGTTGATTTTTGTTTGTTTGTTTGTTTGTTTTTTAAAATTATTGTTTCCTCTTATAATAGAGTTTTGGGCAAATGCTGTGTTTAAGAAAGATAAAATTTGTCATGAAATCCCAGGATCTGGTCCCTTTTACACTGGGGTAGCCAGAAAAATAGCATCTGGATTTTACTCCTCTCCAAGAGCAGCTGCTGTCCAGTGTGATTGGTACAAACATTATCAGGGGACCAATATTGCTTCATCCAAGCACCAGACAGAAAGGGCACAAGAGGGAAGAAAATCAGACCCTCAGAAGCTCTGGGACCTATGCCCACTACCCAAAACCAGGTGTAATTTGTCCCAAATTCACCCAGGTCTTAGCCTGGGGTTTTCTTGGGACTTTTGGTCTGTATTGCACCACCCAACAAGTGAGTGCTTGTTCCTTGCTCCTCTGTTTGCCCCATTAGGATGAATAAGCAGGAGGGCAATTTGAAGCTATTGTCCCCCTTTTGCAAATATATGGATGAAACTCCTGAAGAATTACTTTCTCACAAACCTATAGCAAGTGTGTTAAGAACCAGGCGGAGCACATCCCATCACAAAATGTTACAGGCAGCTCATGGATGATGGATGAAGGGTCAGGCCCGAGCCTGATCATTCTGTTATGTTCTCCAAGATGTCATATGAATTAATCAGTCTTTTTATTGCAAGTCATTAATTTAATTGCAGAAAATGATGGACTGCATTTATTTAGAACATTTTTGGAATAGACAGTGATGTTTATCACCTACACTCTTAACTTCCTTATGTTTATTGAAAAATACTTGAATTCAGATCAATCATCTGAGTGAAACTTTACTTTTCAAAAAAACACATTTTTTCCCTATAAACTTATAAATGCAATTGTTTAGTGTAAAATTTGTCTTCCATTAATACATAATGAAAATACATGCTCTCTCCTTCTATTTCTGTGAAAATGAAAGCGTTAGCAAATTTGTAACTGGCTGGAAATTGACTGGAAAATTTTATGGGATGTTCCGGAAGAGATTAGATAACAGATTAGTTAATTAATGTCTTGCAATTTTATATGCAGAGAGAAATATAAACTTGGTGCTCTTTAATCAGGAAAGAACTTGAGTTTATCATGAGTAAGGTCTGTTTAACATTCCTCACACATTATATAAATATAAACTGGGACTGCATGTATCTGTCTGTCTGTCAACCTATCTTCAGATGATAAAATGAATGTAGCAGAGGACACCCACACTTACACTGCACACAAGTGTCTGGGATCCCACTCAAATAGGGAAGGAATTCCACTCCTCCGTGGGATAGATCCTGCCAGCTAATCCATACAGTTATAAACAGATAAGGAATGGATGCAGCCTCACACCTTCCAGGGCACAGGCAGTATGCCCAGCTGCACCTCCCCACAGTTTTTGGTACCTTTTTGTCGTCCAGCAAAAGAGGTTGAAGAGGACTTTGACAGGGTCTTTTAGACTCTGGCTCAGGCAGGTCCTCTCTGGGGATCCCTAAAGCTTTGGATCTTCCCCAAGGAGCAGAGGTGCTGAGGGCTCCTCACGTGATGAATGGTTTTTTCTCCGGCCTCATAAAAGTGCAGACCTGTAGGGATCCCTCAGGTGACCAAAAATGACCTTTGTCAGTTTTGGTGGAGCTCCAGAAGCTGCTGAACATGGACCCATACCCTATTTTTCCCTCTGCTATCAGGGACAGCAGACTTTGAGTGATGGCAGAGAACCCATGGAAAGGAAAACTTGTTAAGCTTTCAGGAATGACACCTGTGTGGTAATAGCAACCAAGCAGCAGGCTCTGGACAGCAGGTCTCTTATCTCTCTTGAGACAAAAACATAAGCTATTATGGGCACATCCAGAAATTTTCTATTATTTTGGCTGCAGTGGGACAAACCCAGCTTTGTTAGGTACTGCAGAGAGCATGTTAGAGGGGAGGCTGGCTTTAGAGGAGTTGATCAAAGTTATGAGGTAGAAAATTGGCATACTTATTAATCATTTATAATTATAAACATTTTCTTCCCTTGTTGAAGTATTTCCCTGCTGCCTATAAAACTTCTCTCTGAGTCATTCTGGATACATCTCTCCCCTACTGCGAACTGCCCCTTGGTCTTTATTTGATATGCCTTTCATGCTTCTTTCTAGTAGATAGCTTTCCATCTGGCTTCTCAAGGGCCCATGGCATGTGTTTTGGCCTTGTGAAGTGGATGGAAATAGCAGGCACCAAAGAGAAAATGTCCCATGAACTGACCCAGGCAAAAGGGAGTATCTGCTCCAAATACTCATTGAAGAATTCAAATTAGATTTCTTCTTATTTGAAGAAAGCAAATCAAGCTAGACATGAATATCTGTTCCCAAAAAGGTGGCAGCTCTGTCATCCTCTGTGGTTCCAGAGCCAATGGAATGACCACACCTTGCCCACCCAGAGGCTGCTGGATATCCCGTCAGTTTGCATTTGTCCTTGATTATCTGTTAGTGGCCATGCACATTCTGCAGTAACTTTATCATCTCCTTCCTGGAAGCAATACAACAGCAGGAAGAGCAGCCCCAAGGCCATCCAAGTATCCTGGCTCTGGTGGGAAGAACACCTCATGGTCAGTGTGGTGAGCCGTGGGCTACAGACATATCACTATGATCTCTTGCAACCAGAAGAACTCTGTGGCCTGATGTTAGTGATCTCAAACAGAGACAAAACCCAAGCTCTGTAAAGCTTGTATCCTCTTGCTTTACCCAGAGCCAGAAGATTTCAGCATTTTTGCTATTCAAAGTTTGTAAAACTTTCTCTTGGTGCTAAAACATTACTGCAGTACAAGGTATTATTTTTCCCTATATGGTTCTTGCCAGAAAGCATATAACTATCAATAAAGAGCCCACACAGATTCATTAGCTTGTTTTCATTTTAATACCATTTTTGGCCTCCCTCTAACAAATCTGTCTTAACTTCACAATTTGAAATAATTGCTGTGTACACAAATTTGGGTAAATGTTCTTGCAGACTTTAACTCCTGCAGGAATGGCAGCATAGCAAAGGCCAAATCTGTTAGCATCTTGTTAAGAAATGTGTTTGGGGAAAGTAAATAGAAGAGCTGACTAAAGCAATATTCTCAACATTATTTATTGCTATTCTCTAAAAAGAGGTAAAAATCCACCAAGGTCTCTCTGGAAATTCAACTGACAGCATTTCAGTAACAGGTGTTAAAGAGTGGGTCTACTTTCAACTGGAGAACTGGAAGCTGAAGAAAAATTTGCAGCCTGTTTTTTACAGGTTTTTTACAGATTGTTTACAGGTTTTTTGCATGAAATCATGCTTTCTTTTGTTCTCTGTCCAAAGTATGAATGAGCTCCAAACCTTTCCTTTTACCCAGGGAAAGGGGAGTGAAGACATTCCATAGAGTTTAGAGGCTAAAAATGCAATTTCTTTTGCAGAACAATTTGGAACATAATCTGATATCCATCAGCAACAGGGCTGGTGTTGCCTGGCAAACAGTAATAGAAATGTAGAGAAGAAAACCCCCTTAGCTGAGATTTTCTTGAACTACCAGCAGAAAGGTGAAATTGCATGTGAAGTGCTAAAGGTTTTTCCTTCATAGAAAACCCCAACAAACCAACCCATGTTTTTTTGTTTAGGAATAAGGGACAAAGAATATGTCTTTCACAGTAGAACTATTTTCACCAGTGAGCTTCTATTTAATGTGTGTACTAGCCCTATGTGCTGTTCAGCTTGCACATAGACAAGTCCTAGAAAGAGTTATTAAAGAAAGTTCAGCTGTTGAAAAATTTAGAAGAACGGGGAATATCAAAAGATGTGGTGCAAAACTGCAAGTAAAATTAATTCGCTGACCACAATTACAGCTTTGCTATCCCATTCACTTAGAAAATAACCCATCTGTGACTATTTCAAGAGAAATATCTGATAACTAAATTCCCCTTTTTGTATTTCCAAAATATTAGGGTTCCGTCTTTATTTAATAAAAATTAACATTTTTGTATTTATTTTCCTCTTTTCTTCTCAGAAGAGAGCTGCATTACCATTCCTTCATTTCAGAGATACATAGGCATGAAGATAGAAGTAGTAACCTGATAATAACTTACACATCTCTTACAGATTCATACACATCTAAATATTGGAACAAAAAGTGCTGCTTCTACAGACAGTGGATTATGTGGGAATTATGTAAAATTCAGTACTTAAGCAGATAATTAGTCAGAGTTCCACTGCTTTTTTGCATAACAAGCATATTTTGTTCAGTTGTTTTTCCTCTGTGCCTGTAAAATAATGCAGTGCCAGAATGTCATAGACCTTTACTTTCTATTAAAGTCAGAGGGTCTGAATAGACAAAGTGTTCTCACCATCACTCAAAGCAACTTTTGTGTCTGATTAAATGTGTGATTCAAATTACTAACTGTTCAGATCCTAGATTTCCCATCTAGTCAGTAGAGAGAGGTAAATACTTCCAAGGAACTAATTAGAGCAACTAAGTAAATGGTGTGAGTGCTTACTCAATGTCAATAGCTCAGTTAATGAAGAAAAATTGCTTTTGTAGAAATAAGTTTCTGGACTGATTTATAAACTTGACATTAAATACTGCCACTTGGTAGTTATTTGTGATGTACACCTTGGCATATGCTGAGGGCAAGGTAAGAAAGTCAAAGCAAGTTGATATATAGAAAAACACTCAGGGAGGAAATCTTGTCTGAAACTACTTAAAACCACAGTATTAGAACTGTGACCTTATTCTGCTAATGATGAATCCAAGATTGCTTTATTAGCTAGACCCACAAATCACTAGCTGTGGGATTTTCAGAGAGAAAAAGTTTGCAGTACTGCTTTAAACTGAAAATACTGAATAACTCCACTTGGGAGTGCTTGATAGCTTTCTCCTGGTTCATTAATTACAGAAAAGAACCTCTCTCAAATGGGTCTGAGTAAAATCAGAAATATTATCTCCTATGAGATGCACTGGGAGGTGCAGGAGTAAAAGCTCAACAAAAACAGATGCAGAGCATCTGATGGAGCACAGCCTGGTTAAAAACATTTGGGCAGAATGTAACCTTTTGGATAATAGTCAGACCAGTTAAATTTCTGGGTTACAGTTAAAGTTTGAAATCAATCAGGAATGGGAGCTTATAAAGTGAACCAAAGATCACACAGGGAGAGCAGAGTAAAAAGTACTGGGAGATGTTGCTGATACACCAGAGGGTTGCATTGCCATCCAGAGGGACCTCAACAAGCTGGAGAAATGGACTGACAGGAACCTCACAAAACTCAGCAAAGGGAAATGCAAAGTCCTGTACCATGTGGAGAGTAGTCCCATGAATCAGTACAGTCAGAGGGCTGTCTGACCAGAAATCAGCTCTACAGAAAAGGACCCGGGGGTTCCAGCATTCACCAAGCTGACTATGAGCCAGAAATGCACCCTCATGCCAAAAATGGTCATCAATATCCTGGAGTGCAGCAGGTAGAACATTACCAGCAGGTTGAGAGAGGTGATCCTTCCTTTCTCCTCAGCCCTGCTGAGGCACATCTGAAATACTGGGTCCAGGTCAGGGCTCCCCAGCACCTGGGAGACAGGAACATACCAGACTGAATCCAGGAAAAAGTGAAAATGGTGCTGAGGGGACTGGAGGACCTTTTATGACTTTAAAGCTGGAATTGTTCAGCCTGAGAAGAGAAGCAATGAAGACAGGTTTCTTGCTGGTGCCCACTGGCAGGACCAGAAGTAGCAGGCACAAATTTAAACCCATGAAATTTCATCTTAACATAAGGAAAAGAATATTACCTGCTACCAAACACAGGCACAGGTTGCCCTGAGTGGTTTTGGAATGTCCATCTGTGGAGATATTCAGATTCTGACAGGGAACAGTCCTCTGGCTGACCCTGCATTAGCATTGAGGTTGGACTACATGATATTCACAGACATCCTTTACAACCTCAACTGTTCTGTTCTCCATTTTGTCCATCACATGAGGTGAGTTTAGGAAAATGACAGACTCTCTTTTGAATGCAGAGCATTTTGTCTTGCTTAAAGTGACAGATGTGCTGGACACTAAGTGCCAGTCTGTGTGAGATACCAACTTCCATGAACCAGGTTTAAAAACAATATTGCACTTTATGAATGTACTAGATGATCTAATAGAAGAAATTACTGCTATCCACAAACATGGTCTAGCTCAGCTCTGCAAAGTCACTATTCAAAATTAAATGGGAGTTCTGCAGCAGGAGTTTTTTATTTGGGGATAAAGCTTTTTAATTGTTCCCTACCTATTCTTGTTTTTGTATGGCTGCTAATGTCTTTATAGAATGGCAAGTAGATGAGAGATGTTGTTCTTTATTAGTAACAAAATATATTACAAGAGATGTACATCTGTAAAGAGCTGTGCTGGGAACTGGGTGTTCCTCAGCTGTAAAGTGAGAATTCCTCAAATTACAGACTTCGGGGCATTGCAGAAATTACAACCATTCTCCTGGGTATAATTTACATAAATTATAAAATCAAAATGGAAAGTTGAAATAAAAAGGGTAGCTCATAGGAAGAAGAGAGACTGACAGCACTGTTTTGGTTATGACAGCAACTTTTTATTTCTCAAACCAATGCATGACTTGGTATTTTCTGAAATTATTTGCAACCCATTAGTAAGATATGTAGCTAAGGGAGCAAACCATTGCATTTAGGATTGTAAGATAACCAGCACTATTACAGCAGAAGTGTTTTTTCTTTTTGCACCTCCAGCCCTTTGCACCACCTCCAGAAGATGCAGACACTGAATCATTTCAGTGCCGGGGAGCTATGTGTGTTTAGCCTTGAAAAGAGAAGGCTTAGGGGCAGCCAACAGCTGTCATCAACTACCAGCACGGAGGTTTTGAAGAAAACAGAACCAGGCTTTTCTCAGAATGCACAGCAGGAAAGCAGGAGGCAAATGGTCTCAGGTGGAAGCAAAGGAAATTGCAAACAAATGTAGAAAAATACATCCCCTGTGAGGGCAGTGAAACACAAGTCTGGGCTGTCCAGAAGGCTGCGGGATCTCCATCCTCAGAAATTCAAAACTCAGGCAAAGGTCTGATGTAACTTTGAAGTGAGCTCTGCTTCGAGCAGAGAGTTGGACTAAATGATCTCCAAATGTCCCTTCCAACCTGAACTATTGGTTCTGCTATGTGATTTCAACTCAAATATTTATTATAGACCCCAATCCTATATGTCTCTTTAAATAAATCTACTCGAGACATTGGAGGAATATAATTTATTTCCTTGCTCAATCTAGTCATGAGAGAGATAAATAAGAATTATTGACATGAGAAAAAAGAAGAGAATAGCTGTAGTTGTAGCTCTGTTCTCTGGGAGATAGATTTTAATGTTCTATGTCATTTTTCAAATGCAAGCTCCTGGTATTTAGACACTGTTATTTAAAACAACAATTTAGTGGGGTTTATTCAGTTGCCTTATATCACGACAAGACTATCAAGCCAAGAACTATTATTTACACAAAATACATGTCAAGAGAAAGTGGTGTACTCTATGTTCCTCACTTAAGTATTTTTATCCCTTTCTGCAAAATGCTATTGAAACTATAAGATAAACATGTTGGATAATGATAAAAGATATGAGTGGAAACAAGGCATTGGATCTGAAATTTTGTGGGGAAAAAATCCTTTATCATCCAGAGGCTCCTGGATAGATCAAGGCTGGAGAAATCACGTGGGAAACAATGTTTCAAAAAACACCTCCAAGGTAGTAACTCACTTGAAATCAGAGAAAAAAAAATGGCTTTTACAGACAAAGCAGTCCTTTTTCTGAGAAGATGGAAGATTGAAAGTACCTCTGCTGTAGCTGAGGAAAAAATGAATGCAGAAAAATATAGTTACAGAACCTATTAGAAGATGACATCAATAATATTAACTGTAGTCCAGAGTCAGTCTGGTAAATGAGAGAAATACACTGAGAGGAAAACCACAATAAGCTCCCAAAAGTCATGAACTTCACTTGACTCTGGTGAATATTTCTGTCAGTTTTTTTAAGGCCTGTGGTAACTCTTGTGGAACCAAATGGAAAATTAAGCAGCGTCTATTTGTTCCTTGCATTATTCAAAAACTAATAGTAATCTCCTCTGGTGTTTTATTATTGCCATAGATTAGGTTGTCTGTAGTACTAATTGAGCAGAGTCCTGCTGACTACAGAGAAAATCAAAACAGCTTAACTGAATATCTGATTAATAAAAAAAAAAAATCTCCTTTTATGTGAAAGCTTTGCCTAACTTTTAAAATTAAAATTAAAAACTTGAATTTCATGCCTTGGAGTCTTTCATATCAAGAGTTGCTAATGCTTACAGGTCCACCATGGGCTAACTGGAACAACATGAGGGAGGACTCATCTGGGGCAATTATTTTTTTCTGTCAGTGATTTAAGCCCTGTGTACAGAAGGAGATATTCTTTCTAGTCCTTCTCCAAAGTACCCCAGTTTTCAAGGGAGTGTGTGAGCAGCATATTCCTTAAAAAATGGGTGAAATTCTCAATCCCAGACCTGTGGTCCCCCCGGCACCCAGCCACAGACCTGTCCTACTGATTAGCTTGTCTGGCTTGAAGCTTGTTGGCAGATTGCACACAGGGAAGAGGGCACACTCGCACGGCAGATATTTATGGACAAAGTTTAATAAGGTAACTGGAGAGACTGTGGAGCTCAAGCACACCCTGGACAGGTGAGCACACTGACCAGCATCTAATAACACGTGATTATCCTTTGGTTATCCCCATAACCCTTTTCCCCCACACTTCCATGTTCACCTTGATGCCTCCTTTTGGTTCTTCCCTTAAATCTTACGTAATAAGTTTAAAACAGTCACACATCTCACCTCAGTTTATGATAAGATCACTCTTTCCCACAAGACACTTTGAAATCTTGTTCACCTTCCTCTTACCTGTACAAAGTAGAGTATGAGTGTGACTCTTACAGGCTGTACTTAAGGGGTTCATTAAGTTGCCCATCAATCAGCCTTTTCAGGTTTCTGTATCTGTGTGTTTGATTTATTTATTTTCCTGTTTCCTGTCCTTGTCTTTCATGCTGAATAGCCATTAACCAGTTATCCTTTCACGTAAAAAAACACTGAGACAACGGAGTGTTAAGGATAAATGAGTTACCGACTGCCTAGTAGCTAGCAGACTGCCAGATTTCTCTCAATTAACCCAAAAGCGTGGTTTGGGAGAAAATTTTTTTGAAGAAGCTCACCTCCAGCATCTCCTTCTGGTTCAAACCCAGATGGCAATGCTGAACACAGAAGGAGTCACGATCTTTGGCTTCAAGCGTGTGTGCACAGCAAATTTTCTGAATTTTCTGAGTTTTCTGAATACAGTTGTTGCAGGGCCCCAGCTCTTCCAGTAACCACAGATTTGCCACAGGTACTTTGATTGTGGCTTGTCTCATGCAATTCACAAGGTTGGACACCTTGTGATAACTCATCACTAAGCTTCCTCCATAGTGAATAAGATGGAAGTGCAAACCCAGAACATGAGTCATTCCTCCTTTCCTATCCACCCACCTCAGGATGAAACAAAACCCCTTCTGGAGATATTTTTCTCTCTTTTGACTACAGAGGAGTCAAGGCAATCACCCTTGTCTAATCACCTTGTTTGCCAATAGCATGGTTGGGCATGGTAACTTTCACCTCTGTGTGGGAAGGTGGAAATTACCTACAAGAGCCAGAACTTCTTTTGTGACTGAAATCAAACCTTCCATCTGTCTGTGCCTAATGGCTTCTCTGCAGCCCCTTTTTTCTCACAGGACTGCCACACACAGTACTGGGCACAGTGAGGGACAACAGCAAGAAAACCTACATGCTTCCTCCTCCTTTCAAGATGTCACAAAGCAGGTCAGCAACAGGTAAGGCAACCAACTGTTCAGTGTACTCAAAGCTACATGAACATTTCTGATTTCTACACAAATATTGCTGTTATTGTTGGTATTATTATGCAAATAGTTGGTCTATTAGTAATATATTTTCATCCTGGAAAATGCACACATTCAAACGTCTTTAAAAGCACCAAGTGAAAGAGCAAGACTAATGAAAAGGAGAAAGCAATATTCTGTAACATGTGGTGCACTTGCATCCCAGCAAATGGCACGTTACTCCTGGGAACCTCCCACACTCTGGTGTGTCAGTGCTTCAAGTTCCCTCTCCAGTGGGTGGAATTCCACCAAGCTCTTCCACGAGGGGTGAGCACATGCCAAAATATCCTGAAAGGAGCTGTGGCTGGGAACTTGCTCCCACCATATGTAGCCATGAAGTGGAATATTGTTGGACATTCAGTGAGAAAGCTCCACTTATATTGTCTTAAATTCTGTAGAAGGCAGAGTTTGAGCAGACTCTGTAGTTTTGTAACTCTGAAGTAAAGCTTGAGAGCTTTGGTGTTTTCTACACCACTTAAACTTTTCTTTTGTGGATACTATTTCTAAATGCTCATGCTCTTTGGTTTTTTTTTTTTAGGTATTGTTCCAAGGGAAAGGAGCTTCCATTTATAGAAGTGGAAGCAAATGGGATTTTGGAGATCACTGTCACATCAATTTTTGCATGAGCACTCCTCCTGGCTAAAGCTGCTTGTTACACCCTTGCTGGGACCCTGAGAGAGCTCTTAGTACCAGCTTTTGAAAAAGATCCATTCTCAGTTCACTGTGCTGAGCATTGTCCTATATTGTACAAAATCCACTGGAAAACTGGATATTCAGCTTCAATTTTTGTCAGAGCTGCAGACACCAACACAAACCAATTATGCTTGCAGGCACCCTCCTTGCAAAGGTGCATACACTAAAGGAGCCTTGGCTGAGGATTTTGGGAATTCAATCCTCCTGCTGTCAAACACTATCCCATCTCACATCAAATGCACCACTTCTGGCAGGGCAGCTTAAAACCAGCTCTACAAATGTTTCAGCAAGTTAAATTTGTCAGCATAAATGCCCATGTACAAGGAGCACTCTAGAAACAGAGATTCAGAGAAGGGGAGTTCAATTCAACCAGAACTCCTTTTTCTTTGAAGAAGATACCTGTGCTCCTTAAGACTTCTGACAAAATGTAGGGTGGGAGTCCCATATTTCATGGGTGCCACCAGCTGCTTGGCTAACAGTGCTCTGAATTCCAGGGAAGCAGCACATCTGCCTGCAGGTCATACCTATAATGCAAAGACAATTGCAGATGAGCCCCACACATTACTGAGAAATAAAGCAAGCTGGCTTAGCCATGCCACTGAAGTGCTGCAGTGCGTCACAGAGTGTGCAGATCCTGCAAGCATTCATTTTGGGGCTATGTTACTTAATTTCTGTCGTTTCAGAGGCAATTTTTTTTTTTCATAAATCCTTTCTGAGTTAGTCAGTGAGATAAGTCTTGTCCTTCCAGAATACTGAGCTCAGCAACACTCAGAATATTGGAAAACCAAGAAATATAGCACTGCAGTGCACAGCCACTCTGCCTTTACCCTGCTTCCTTCCTGTCCCATTAAGGCCAGCTATATCCAGTGACAAGGTTTTGAAAGCACTTTATGGGTTTACAGATGGGAAATACAGTCATGATGTAATGCACATAAGATGGTTTAGCACAGGCAGACTTTTTTGAAAGGCTAAATGGTTGAACATGAGGCAAACAGAGGTAGATCCTGCCCAACCCCATGCAAGGGAAAGCATAAATATGTCTTCTGTGGATATACTGAGTATAGTGGCTGAGTTAGGTTTATAGCAATGATTGAGGCCATGATTTTATTTCTGGGACAGTAGATGTTTGAGTTGTTCGTAAAAAAAAACACCACAAAAGGACAAACATGATCACAGCACAAACATATCACTGCATTAAAACATTTTGTTATGGAATTTCTTCGAACCACTCTTTTCAACACAAGAGAAATATCTTCCTGAAGGGATGAATGTGCATATGCAAAGATATTTTAGTGCAAAAAAACTTATGGGCTGTCTTTCCCTATATTTTGTTCCTGTGAGATACACAGCAGAAGGAAATAGGGTAATGACATTAAACAACACATTAAACTATGTTGTCAGCTAGTCCTTAGAGCATCCAAGGATATATGTTTTTGCAGTTATTTTTACAATTTAAGAAAAAACCCAACTCGCTGACTCCAGAAAAAGTTGCTCCGAGTTACCTGACGCTTGAAACTTTTGCACTGGGGCCATAATTTCAGCACAAGTTTCAGGCTTCTCCACTCTTTCTAGCTCCACTGCCTTTTGTTCTGGTAGAGAGCATCCTGCCTGCAGGTGCAGGAGGGTCTGATCTTGTGCAGCCTCAGGGACGGTGAATGGCAAAGGCTGGCACCCCCTCTCCCCATTGACACCCGTCGTTCATCGTTCCCCCTGCCACCTGCACCATTAATGTGCCTTCCAGTACCTTTGGAGAAACAAAGATGAGCTGAGGTACTGAATGTGCATAAATATTCATGTATTTCTATAAATTCAGCTGTTGCATGGAGGGGATCCTGCGCCCTTTGGAAGCCTGGGAGTAGTGGGAATAATTTCATGCATCTAAAGATGTCCAAGACTTGGGGTGCCAGTGTGCACCTCCTCCTTTTTCTCACTCACAGGAAACAATTTCTTTCTTGGTTTCCTGGAGCAATGGGAGGCAGTGAAATGGGAAGCCTGGAGAAGATAGTAGGGATAGAGACACATTGCAGATAGTTTGTTTGGAGGGGGAATCTGATGAAAGCACCAGAAAGGGACGGCAGCTGTAGAAAAATCAATCAGCAGAAGACTCCTGGGTTCACTGCAATCTGCTTTAAGGCAGGATTGAATTTACCTTTGCTGACTCCAAGCACATATTTTAACTAACATATTCTTTAAAAAATATGGAGCAGGACTTTCTGTAGCTTCTTCGGTTAGCTTGTGCCTAATTCCTCATCATCCTTCTTGAAGGTTTTTCCCAATACTTATCCTAAACTGTCTTTCTGAACAGCGAGCAGATTTCCACTGTGCTGGAAAGGAGAGCACCTGAGCATAGCTTTACCTTTTCAGTATATTACAGCATCATTGTGTCCTGTTTTCTCAATTATCAGTCTGCTCATATTCCCATTTTCCACATAAATTACTTGTGTAAACCACTTCACATGTTTGGAGCTCACTTCTGGACTCCCTCATTTCCCTATCGTTCTACTAACACCCTTCAGATGTCATGTACTGTGTATGACTCCAAGAAGTCAGTGACCTACACTTTAGAATTCCACAGTTATAAATATGAACCCATCTTACTAATTTTTAAAAATATATTCCTGAATAAAATGTCATTTTTTTTTCATCATTTCACCCTATAACTCTGTGTGGGTCCTTCCTGCAGTGCTGACACTCAGCCAGATATGTCCCATTATACGTGGAAGCCTTCTGCCTAAATTTAGCATTTTGTACTTGACTTTATTGAGTTTCATCTCACTGAGAACCATTTTACATTCCTGATCTTCCTTGTGATTTCTCTTTACTCAGGTTGGTGTCATTCTCAAATCTGATGTTCACATGCTCATTCCATCATCTCAGTTATTAAACACAATTTTGAAACTGCTAATGACTCTGACCCCTGCACAACCACACTTCAATGCCCTTGCAGAGTGACAGAGAATCTTTGATTAACTCTTGTGAAGAGGACTTCATCCCATACACCCACTTTTAATGATTGCATCTGCAAGATATTTGTCTACTGCAGTTACAAGAACCTCACTAAAACCAGAATGAATCATACCAACCCTCTAAAATCACAAGGTTGGCTACTCTGCCAAAGAAAAGAAGTAGGCTGCTTCAGTGGGATGCATTATTTACACATCTGTGCTGGCTGTTTTTATTCCTTCTTATCCTCTAGATCCGTGCTTTCTGTGGACTGAAGCTGAACTGATGAGTATGTGATTTTGTGGGTTCGTTTTTTTCTGCTTCTTAAAGGTAGGTCTCTTTTTCTCCCTCCTGCAGTTCTCTCCATCAGACAGCTTGAATATATCTCTTGTAGGAGCTTTTTCTTTTCTTTCCTATTCCTGTATCACCACCTTAGATGAAAGTTAGTAATTCAATGATTGCAGTTATCTCTCTTTACGCCAAGAAAGAGCACCATACCGCTGCATTTTTGCATAAAGTAATTTGCTTTTTCTCTTTTGAAATGGTAGACCTAGGCTTGCTCTTAGTACAGTTAGCACATCTCTTTCTTGGTTCCCTTAACTTCACTGTAGTCTTAACCTCAGCTTTAACCTTATCCTCTAATTTAAATCTGCTCTTTTCCCCCACATTTTTCAGAAAATGTTTGATTTTCAACACCCTAAACAACTCCTGGGATAATTCTATTCGTCTAATTATCTTATTCTTTTCCTTTGCAGTGGTCCAGCTTGCCTCTATGCTTTTCACATAATCTCTTTTAACAGTTGTTAGTCTTTGGCATATCTTTGTGTTTAAACCAGTTGACTTTGTCTAGAAATTCTTCCCACCAATTTCCTACTTTCTTAGTTTGCTTTTTTTCACTCCATAACTAATTCTGCCACTTTTTCTCTGCCAATTCCTCTGCCAAGTCACTTCCGTGGAAATCACCTTCCAGTCTTAAGAAATTCTCATCTATTCTCAATTCCTCCCACTCAAAACTAAACTGAACCAACTAAAACACTGAGATCCTCCCCTGGCAGCAGACTCTGCCCTACAGCATGCTTTAGTTAGGTGTCTGCCCATGGCAGGGGAGATTGGACTAGGTGGCCTTTGAAGGTTCCTTCCAGCCCAATTAGCCTGTGATTCTGACAAGACTGACCAGGACAAGCAGTAGACCCTGTTTCTGACAAAAGGTGTCCATCAGCCTTGTTCCTACTCTTTTAAAAAAAGTTTTGCATCTAACATACACAGTCTCAGAGATCAGATATAGTGTAAAATACAACTGTTACAATTCATGTTTTTTTCATGTTTCTTTCAAAGGTGATTACCCAGAAAACATTAATCAGGACTGAAGAGAACACTTTATGATAGTCACATGGAAATGAGTTGTTTAGTACTGTACATAAACTGAATGGTCTCCACCTCAAAAAAATTTTAATTAATAAATTGCTCCAAAACTTCATTTTTCATTTCCACATTACACTAAACTGATACAGTTTTAAAGTACTTAATTTTTTTTTTGCCTTTCAGAGGAGAGTGTTCTAGGTAGGATAAAGACACAAATTGATTGACTTTTACAATCACATGTTCATTATTTCAGCTCATTGCACAGGATTAAAAAATGTTGCTGTGGTCTGATTGCAGCATATTTCCTTTCAAAAACAGTGAGATTGTGCTTTTTTTAAAAACACACACAGATATAGAAATTGTGCTCACACCTGCAACTTCAGTACCTTTGAAAAATAATCAGGCCTTTAAGTTCCTCTTGTTTAGAAAGAAAATAGCGCAATGATTTATAAAAAACCCAGCACACAACATTTTAGTAACTGCTTCCACAGGTAAGTACAACATTTTATCCTTTCACCATTTACTTCTGCTGTGTTACCAACTTCTTTTGCTTTCAGGTTTTACGGTGACACAATGGTCTCTACTAAGCCTTTGTGATGGCTGTGATTGAGCTGCTGCTTATGCACTGCTTTCAGCTCTCAGATATCTCACACATCTGCCAGCTGCAGGAATTGATACCAGAATCTCCAAAAATGCAATGGAAAACAGTTATGCAGCCTTGCAAGGAACACAAGTCTTCAGTGCTCCCTCTGCCAGTCCCAGGTTTCTGAAAGTGCTCTCAAAGCTTCAGAACATGTGGACTGAAGTCCAATACTTTTTAGCCACTAGAAGCTTTAAATGCCCATTGCCTGTAAAACGGCCTTTGTTGGAAAATGTATTTCTTTAGGAAGGTGATATGTCATTTGTGAATGTCATTTGAGTTCATCTCAACAGCATGAAATTTATTCTTCTGAGAGTATAATATTTTCCAAATTATTACAGATTTTGAAAATTACTGTGCAAAAGCATTCTGGCTTCTCCACTTAAGTGTAGGCTGTTGGACAAATCAGACCCTGGGCTATTCAGAAATAGAAATCTCTTTCTGTTCCCATACATCCCTGCACCCTCACCTTCAGGGAGAGATGACATTTTCCCTTGAACCTCCCAAGTGACAGGCTCCCTCTCCGGGGTCTTCTAGATGCTTTTGTGTTCTTGTTCCTTTTGTTCCTTTATTTTTTTCCACACTATCATTTTTGATGTTTCATATATTAAAAAATTAAATATTATTTCATTTCTAAGACTGAAACCCTTCTTTGAGGGTCAGAAGTCAGGGTTCTGCACTGGTGTCAATAAGCCTTTTTAGTTGTTATCTTATTCTGTCTTACAATAAAAGTTACAAAAAGAGAAAGCATATAAAGGAAAGAGAGGGTCACATGTCTAATTGTGTCAGAGGCTGGCAGTAAGTCTCAAATAACCATTGTCCTAGGGAGAAGCTTTCATGTCAACACCTGCCCACAGAAAGCTGCTTGCCTTTGCTCAGCTCGCCCTGCATGCCTCCCTGTGGCATCTGCCCACGTCCCTGTCTGCTTCCCATCGTTACCCAACTTGAGGCATCCTCTCCCACATCTCCTGACCCAAACTACCAATGCACCAGCTCTCTCCTGGTCAGCCTCAGTGTGTCTCCATTTCTCCCCACTCTTTCCTCGTGAAGCCACCCCTTTGCTGATACACACATTCTTTATGCAATACACATCCTCACCCCAACTCCACAGATCTTTCCCCCTCAATGTTTCTCTCACCCTGCTGCCAAGTCTGCAATCCCAGTGCTGCTGCTTCTGCACAGCTCTGTTTTACAGACCTAACACTTAGACTTCTATACCTGTATTTCATTTTATATACTGTCTTTTACACTGTAAAGTGTTTCCTCTGTGAGAAAAGACAGAATACAAGTTCTTGGTTAGTCTATACAGAGGATTAGTCCATCAGAAATGTATCATTAATATTGCACCTCATGTCAGAGGTTGAGTCTCAGCTGTCCCCTTGAACACTTCCTTACTTCATTTGGAGTCTTTAGGGAAACTGAAGC
The DNA here is from genome assembly GCA_034509425.1 of Eopsaltria australis. Taxonomy (NCBI): domain Eukaryota; kingdom Metazoa; phylum Chordata; class Aves; order Passeriformes; family Petroicidae; genus Eopsaltria; species Eopsaltria australis. Next base: position 3,326,267 of record JAVTVJ010000177.1, on the reverse strand, counting down.
TGTATACAGTTCTGAAGCTTTGAATTTTAACAATTTCTCATTCTTTATTCCAATGTTCTTGGGGACAGCTAAGAAGACAAAGAAACACAAAACCACCAAGAACATATTAGTCACATCCACCTTTCTATGTCCAGTGAAGGAGCCAAGGTATTAAATATGCTAATAAAAATCCCAGTGGGTGAGTTATATTTTTCTGAAAGAAACTGGCAAATAGTACATTCTTTCAAGACTCATGATTATGGCATTAAGGGCTAACAATCCCCCATTTCCCAGGCTTTTCTTTCTGCCAAAGCTGTCGTTGGCCCAGCAAGTGGGTCTGATGGAGGATGCCTTCTCTAGGAGCAATGAAGACCCCCTGTTTGCAGCCCCCTCTAGCTGCAAAAGGGTCATTTTGAAGTGGTTGGGGAATAGGCTGAAAGAAATGGGGAATCTGCTGCTCTTAAAATGGCTGTAGTAAGCTTTCACTTTGAAATAGAGCTGAGCTGTTTTTCTGGTTACAGCAAAGCTAAATAACTGTGGGGATTGATCCATGTGTCTTAAGGGTATGAAATTTATTATCAGAGATCACAAGTAACTCACATTAATTCTCATAAAGGGTTACCAGTGCTCAGGCATGGTTGAAAAGGCAGCCTGATGTTAGGGGAGCATTTCTCTCAGGAGAAAGAACACCAGCCTTGGAGCACTTATTGCAGTCACTTGCAATGTCCCCTCAATGGCACTGGCATGGCTAAAGTCTGCAGTGCAACAGATGGCAGAAGCATTTGCAGCCCAGTGCAGCGCTTTTCTGAGGCTGTGGGAAGAGACCCTGCTCCAGCCATCACACGCAGAACAGGGAATTCATTGCCAGCATGGAAAAGGAGTAGAGGATATATTCAGGAATGCTGGCAGCTGGGACAAGGTGGCATGAGGTGTCCCTTGGAACATGAGTGTGGAGAGAGCAACAAAGGAGGAAGTCAAAGCAGCGTCACAAAAACTGGGGCTGTAATTTTTTTGCAAGAAACTCACATTGGCTTTCCAAATTGTGAAATGTATGAAAAAGGGGCAGAAAAAAGACAGTAGAAGGTTGCTGCCCAGTATTATTCAGTGGTTTTAATTCTGGTTTTGGATTAACCTTCTATTATTTTGATTTCTGACCTATGGTGAGAGCTGATGCTCTGAGGCTGTTAGGTCTGCACAAAGGTCCCAGGCAAACACAGATGCACACACATTGGAGATGGAAAGCAGGAGTTTAATAGCCAGTGGTCTGAGCTGGGAGGTACAACTGCTGTATGAATGACAGAAGAACACCTTTGGTTTCCACAGTTTTTTCTTTTTGCATGCTTCTATGGAACTCTAGTACTTACAAGTCTTCATAGATTGAGAATGGTTAGGTCATTAAGCAGATTTCACTGCAAGAAAGTTAGAATTACCTGAGAAGTCTAAGTGTGTTTGATCAGCAGATCCAAATAAACATGAACAGAAGTTTTATCTTGTTCATCACCTTTGAAAATCCCAGCCAATAGGAAGATGCTGAAGACAGCCCAGCATCTTGCCATTAGAGACAGATGGTTAGAAGAACCTGTGTCCTGCTAACAACGTCATCATCTCCTGTGTAAGACAGCCAGTCCAGCTGGAACAGTTGCCTCCAATTAAAATGGGATAGAGGAGCAGCATCTCACAATTGGCAAATGCCTCATTTAACCAGGCTCAGACAGGAGGTTGTTAATGTGATGAAAATATACGTGTTTGTGTTTAGCCATTTGAAAATGACCTACACCTTCTCGATGTACAATAAGGAAATCAGTGCAAAAATCCCTGGGATTTACAAGAAGAAAGAAAAAAAGAAGTGGTTTTACTGCATATAACACAAAATAACAATTACCTAAGCATTGATTTTGTTTAATTGCATACAGCCTGATTTGAAATATTATATCCTCACGGGCTTGATTTGAAAATGCAATAGATGCATGTGATAACATGGTAAAAATGGACCACAGTTACCTTAACAAATAATTAACTGTAGATTCTGTTATGAATAAATTTACAAGGATAACTGGATTAGAAAACCTCTGCACTAAAAGTTAAAGCACATATGCTGGAGTATAATTGAGACACCTGCATGTTGCACTAATGTAGTTTTTCTGCTTTCAGATAAGTAATTTGTGCTAAGTGTTGTCCTATAATATTGCTAGATCACAAAGTCGAGTTCTTAGCTTAAATGGACCTTGGGCAGAATGTCAACAGAAATGACATCCAGAGAGCTTGATTGCTGTCCTTAAAATGCAATATTTCACAGCTCTGACAAATGAACTGCCACTGTACACAAAGTCAAGTATTACACTGACTTAGTGTGATAGATTTTATCCTGTGGGGGAAAATAATTGGATTTCCATAAACCTTAAAGAAGGAAGAGATGCTGGATTTATATAAATCTCTTGAGCTAGTTAAAGACAAACAGGGTTTCTGTCCATGAAATACACATTACAAAATTGTCAAGGAGAAAAGGAGGCAGGGCTGTTTCATAGGTTGCTCTAGAAAGGAGTTGTGCCAAAACTCTTCTGCAAAAGCCTTGAATTTTCTTTCAATAAATAATATATTGCAGTGCTATATATAATGTTGTTCATAAGCTTTAGCTGTTTTACATGAACCTTGGATCCTAATGACTATGCACAGATCTTAAAAACTGCTTGTCTTCTCTCTCCTTCTCCCTCGAGGTGAATGTGTTGGTGAGGAAGTGAGTAGGTTAGAAGGTGAGGACAGTTGAGAAGGAAATACATTCTGAAACATTTTTCAGTATCTGTTGCACACTGAGTAGGAGACAGTGGGTTGCTCAGAGAAGCTGTGGATGCCCCATCCCTGGGAGTATTCAATGCACAGTTGGATGGGGGTCTGAGCATTCTGGTCTAGGGAAATGTGTCCCTGCCCCTGGCTGGGCATTTGGAACTGGATGATCTTTAAGGTCATTTCCAACCCAAGCCTTTCTGTGATTCTATGACTATATGAGTCACATCATACCTAAAATAAGAATAGCATGTATTGTTTCTCATCAGTTCTTTAAGCTTTTGTCTCTAGCAATATCAACCTGATCTCTACATTAACCTCAACTCATGGGTTTTTGTTTTTGAATTGAGTTGAAAAAAATTGGAACAATTGTTTCAAAAGAATTTAAAGTGGGATGTATCTAATAAGACAATGAAGGGAATCTCAGGCTTTAAATCCTTCTTTTCCTATTCACTTATAAGACCCTGCTAAGTGTGATGAAGGAGGGTTGCCTTAGAGCATTGTAATTTGAGAAGGGTGAATAAAAAACCCCACTGATCTGTTGTCCAGGTCATGAATATGACCTCAGGAGATGCTATGTACAACATGAAATAGTTACACGCAGAGTAGGTGTCATTTCTTGGTAACTGCCCGAAGTCCAGCAGCAGCACTCATCTCTTGGAGGAAATGGCAGAGTGCCAAGCACCAAAAAAGGTTGATCAGAGCTTGTATAGGATGGGGTAGAGATGGGGGATCTTTCCTATGTATATTGACACCTATGGGAAAGTGAGAAGAGTGAGCCAGGATCTTTTCAGTGGTACACGATGGCTTGTCTGGGGGCAATGTGCACAAAACTGAAACAAAAATAAATATAGTGTTGTTACTGTGAAGTTGAGCAGGCACCAGAACAGGTTGTCTGGAAGGCTGTGTAGTCTCTGTCCTTGAAGATACTTAAAATCCACCTGGATATAGTCCTAAGCCACCAGGTCTAGCTGAGACTGCTGGAGATAGGAATGGACCAGAGGTGCCTGTTGGCTCCAGCCACTCCTTGATATGGTGCCTGTCACCCACACTCAGGGAGACAGAGACAGGGATGAATCCACATCCCCAGCATTTCCCTGTGGCTCCTCTGTGGAGTATGCACTGCCCCCAAGGCCCCCGGATACAATTATTGGTTTACACGTGGAACAGGGGAGGCATTTATATTAAAATGTCCACAATATTATGAGAGCTGCCTGCTACTGGATTAAAGTGTGACTAGACAGGCTATGAAGGTGCTGTCTTTTGGGTTAGAGCTCCATTCACAGCCAGACTACATCACTCTCAGCCCTGCAGCAAGTTTTGGGCAAACACCTAAAGAAGAGGGGGTGACATTTTCTGTGCTTTCAAGGGAAAAGTGATCCCAGGTGTGCTGACAGGGCTGATCAAAGAGGAAGGCTGTGCTTGTCATTAAGCACAGTCCTACAGAGGATTTATGGGAAATACTCCCAGGGAACAGCACCGAGGCAGAGACCATGTTACCTCTGAAGCTCATTGCAAATTTGCTAAGCAGAAATTGTTCAGGTAACTGCATTATAGCTGTGATGTAAAATGGGATGAAATGGGTATCTGAAATCAGTCGTAGATCAGTTTATTCAAAGAGTCTAAGTTTTTTATTTCTATCTTTGATTATCTTTATCTCTGTTTAGCATGGACTACCAGCACTTTGAAAGCTGATTTGGACTAGAAGAAAAATTAGAAACCTTTAAAGCAAAATATCTTGAAACTTCTTTTCCTAAATGTTCAGAAATGGCTTTATTTATCAAAGAAAGAGCCTCTCCTGTTCCCACTTTCCCACTCAATAACCTGGCATTTTCAGCGGAGAGCATTTAATCACAAAACTCATGACAGAGAAAGAGCCTTTTCAAATGGAGCAAATACCTGAGAGTGACAGGAGCTGCTGAGTTAATAGGAGACCATATGGGGGTCAGCGTTGCAATTTTGCAATTGATGCATGTTTGATTTTGTTAGGCTGAAAAAAATGAGCAGATGCTAAGATGCTTTTGCACATTTTTTGCCAACCTCCTTGGGAAAAACAGTGAGAGCCTTGTGGACTCCTAGCAGGGCAATGATAGTGTGGCAGAAAATACAGTAAACATATAAAGGCAGAAATCTTTCCCTTTAACATCCTCACTGTATTTTCAAGGCTAGAGGTGGAGGGTGCACATCTTCTGACAAGTTTAACTGCCAGTAAACAGATTTAGTTTGTTGGTTACCATTTAGCAGTATTAGAATTCAAATGTGCTGGGTGCTTCCCAGAAGTGACCCTGCAGACCCGTGGAGTGTTACTGCAGCTTCAGATATATTTGTGTCCAGTAGAAAATGGCTTAAGATTACAAATTTAAGTACTGCTGTATAGTGCATATCACTGAACAGATGTCAGAAGATAATTACACACCTGAACCAGATGGCCAGCTAAAAGAAAGGCTCCTATTTATTAGATTCTTGATTATTTTTTTCCTTAATGTTTAATGAGGACAATAGGGGAAGAAGTGGTAAAATGAAAAGGTCTGAGAGAATCAAGGATTTTTGGATATGGGAAGTTGTCTGGCTTGATTTTGTAATGAGTCTATTCTTTCCCAGAGGTACACATTAGGATCACTTCTGTAAGACTAGACTGATGAATAAGCATATGTTTTTGTTTTGCACTTGGCTTTGAATTAATCTCCTGTACCATGCAGAGAGCTGTCAGAGTTTCCACAGTTAAGAGCTACTTCCAGCATGGCATAAGCAAAGCTAATCTTCTGTCGCTAGAGGAAAACTGTGACTCTGCAGTGCTTGTCACACCTTGTGTTGTCAGTGCCCACTTTCTTCCTGTTCTCTGCTCAAAACAAACGTAACATCTGCTGGAAATTTTCCTGCTTTTGGAGTAATCCACTTCTAGTGTGGAGAACCCAAATTTCTTTTCAAGCAAGAGCATATTACTTACCATGTACACCAGGAAGCACAATGTTTTATACCTGAAGGAAAGGCAGGAGATTTAACTATGAGTAAAGCCTCAAGGCAATAGTTGTGAATATAAGAATAGAGAGAAAAATACAGCTTTTTCACTGCACTATTCTTGTTTGTTTAAAAATGTGAAGCAGTGTATCTGGACCGACACATTAAGGACAGCAAATTAAAACTTCATGGTAAAAATGCAGACAATATTCAATAAATACCAGTCCAAGTGACACGTAAGACACAAATCTAATAATAATGAATATTTTACATACACCCGTCCGTAAAACCATCAGGTGTTGGCATATCTCCAATGCCAGAAAGAACAGAGAATCTGATGCTACTGAGCAGGGCTGCAGAAGCTAATCCTGTTCCCACTGTGAGGAGCTGTTAAGGAATGATTGCAAGGGTTTCTAAAAGCTTATCGAATAATGCTAAGGTGTCTCAGCTGAATCTTCTTCCTTATAACATTAAGCAGAGACAGATCTGTTGTCCTTGTTAGTGAAGGAGACACCGTGTCTGAACATGCTGCTGGAAACCTGACAGTCTCACAATTTTGGAAAGCCCATTTGCAAGATCTGTAACCACGTGACATGAAGAGAATTGTCGGTCGCTCGTAATATCATCCATCTACTCACAGCTTTCTTTAGGATTATTTTTGATTTTTTTTAACACCTACTGTAGCAAAGTTCTCATTTTTGTAGTCCAGAAGGATGTTCAGAGCTCACAAATTAAGCATCACCTCAAAAAACAGGGAAAATAAATGAGAGCACTACGAAATGCTTAGGCTTAACATGACAAGATTTTCCTTTTCTTTAATTCATTTAAATAATGAAGAGAACTTTTGTAATGGAAAAATGTCATTTTACACCAGTATCACAATTGTAAACTCTGACACATTTTTGTTTGGTCCAAGAACATGAGTTCTCAGAAGCTGCTGGTCCAGAGGGGATATGAACCTTTTAAGGAGCTCTCCAGTTTTCCAACAGGATCAGAAGTATGTTCCCCTATAAAAAGGAACCTAAAATCAAGGTGTGCTTCAGCTGCTCCCTGACACCTGCAGTGCTGCCCCATGGTGGGATTTCCCTCTGGTGGGAGCAGAGAGGTGATGAGAGCAGTAAAGAAATGCCCACGGTCAAAGTTTCTCAATATTTACCTTTCCCTACAAATAAGGGGTGTCTTAGACTCTGCTACATAGCATGCCCTGAAAGACATGGCATAGACATTGAAACATGAGCACCTGGTTGCTATGGGGCTCAAGACAGGGGTGCTGCAGCACCCTACATCTCCTGATCTCCTGAAAACCCTGCACGGGCACCTGTGCTGAATTGTTACCCTCCCAATGGCCCCTGAATGTTTATCAAAGCAAAATCCTTTCCCTAATTACTGTCTTATATGACAAGCACCAGTCCAGAACCACCTTCTCAGCATCTGAAGCTCTCTCTGATTACAGAAAGAGGAATGCTAGCATGAAATGCTGGTGAGTCTCTCAAATCACAACAGGCTTTATAGAATTATGGAATGTTTTGGATTGGAAGGGAGCATAAAGGTCATTTAGTTCCCACTCCTCCACCATGGACAGGGATACCTCCTACTAGATCAGGTTGGACAAAGCCCCATCCAGGTTGGCCTTGAACACTTCTAGGAATGGGGCATCTACAACTTCTCTGGGCAATCTGTTCCAGTGTCTCATTAAACTTCTAGTAGTATAGTTCCTTCCTAATATCTAATATAAATCCGCCCACATTCAGTTTAAAGCCATTACCCACTGTTCTATCACTACATGCCCTTGTAAAAAGTCCCTCCCCAGCAGTCTTGCAGGCTGTCCCTGAGGCACTGGAAGGTGTTAAAGGTGTCTCCAGAGCCTTCTCTTCCCCAGGCTGAGCAAACCCAACTCTCTCAGCCTGTCCCTGTAAGAGAGATGCTTTGATCATCTTCGAGGCCCTCCTCTGGATCTGCTCCAGCATGATAATGTCCTTCTTATGTTGTCATAACCCTAGAGCTGGAGTCAGTGCTCCAGGTGGGCTGTCACAAGAGTGAAGTAAAGGAGGAGAATCCCATCCCCAACCTGCTGGTCACAGGTGTTTTGATGCAGCCCAGGATATGGTTACCTTTCTGGGCTACAAGCACACACTGCAGGGGCACGTTCAGCTTCTCATCAACCAAGAACCCTGAGTGTTTCTCCTCAGGTGTGCTCTCAACATATTGTCTGCCCAGCCTGTGTCTGTGCTTGTGTTTCAGTAAGAACTACCGTTCCAGCAGAGATTAATGGCCTCATGTGATGAAAAGATAAGTGTATACTTTCCTCAGTTGGAATTAAATCTGGAGGAAATAAGGTTCTACAAAGAGCAGAGAAATCACAGGTGGCAGAGATAATAGGAACAAAAGAAGAAGAAAACGTAATAAAATCTGAGGCCATTTATCAGTTGGTAGTGAAGGGATTCCAGCTTGCAGCAGGGAGAGACAAATTCTTTTCTCCTTGATGCAGAAAGAAACCACAGAAAAATCCTCCAGTGAAGGATTCCTTGGAGACTGTCAGGCCAGGCTGAAAAATTCCTTTCTGAATTGCTCGATTCCCACCTGTTATGATGCCTAATGATATGGACATTTGACAACAGAATCTTTTCTGATCTCAAGACTCTGTGTGTGAGCTGGGAAAAGAAAATACCTATTCCTCTTTCTTTACTGCTGGAGTTGATGTCAGAACAAAGTGTAGTAAGTGCTTACTGAATACTTTTTGCTCTACATACTTAAAATTTTATTCCCCAGCATTATTACGTGTAGAAAAAGAATAAACTCTTTATGATCAATTCACTTAGCAAGAAAACTGTGAGAAGTTGCTCTCCCAGTGCATATCTGTGGATACTGGTATTTAAATTAATTAACATGTCAGACCTCCTCTGTGGCATCCCATGTGGGTATCTTCAGTCATGCCTGCATCAACTGCAAAGTGCCTGTCACTCACACTCTGTTTATTTCATTCAACTCACGTTATCTATCTGAATATGGGGGATTTAAGGTAGCTACAAACCCAGCAGCCTTACACCTGCTGTTAATGGACAGAAGGACAGGACTTCTCAACAGCTTGCAAATTTTTAGCCAAGAAGTTGAAATTAACAAGACTTTGGTGGGCTTAATATTGGTCTCACCACCAAAGACAGAAAAAACCTGATTGTCTCGTGTGCGAAGGCAAAGAGGTCTATAACTGAGCCCCACCTGGAGCAGGGTTTGCCTCTGGAGGGAGAGGAGCTGCTCAGTGGCAGAAGCCTTCCCCCCAAATGGCCAGGAGTGCTGCAGAGGGTCAGAAGGAGCAGGGCTTCCTGGTGCGTGTCTGCTCTCTCACGCGATGTGTCAGGAAGAGTTACGCGCCCGCAGCTCCGCTGGCTCCTGACAATGAAATGATTTAATTCATGAGGCATTCAGTACAGGCCCTGCAACGGCAAGAAAATGGCATGCATTCACATATGTAAATTGAATTACTTCGTTTTGCACACAGAATTTCAGTCATTAGAGGGAGAGATAATGACTTGCAATATGTTTTTGAGAAGAAACAAACAATGATAATCTTATTTACTTTACACTTTAATTTCCTAATGTGCACATGTGCATGTAGGACTTGTTTGTGCAAATGTCAGTTATCAAAGAAATGTCAGACCATGATTAATTTAATATTGCTGCCCCTTAGGCTCGAGCAGATGGGCAAAGTTCAGGAACTAGCAGGGCTGTCTGCATTAAGAAGGGAAATCCATGATGCGCACAAGGTAGACTATTGTTGCAAAGTTGCTTACGTACATACAGACATGCAGACACATACATACAATTATGTGAAAAGCAGAAAGAATAAGAAAACATGAAAAAAGCTCAAAAACATTTTATTCAAATAATTCTTTTCTTTGCAGAATAAAAATATTTTATTTGCAATCACTTTGAGATTATTTGCATTGTCTGACTGATCTGAAACACATTAAGTCACAATGCTACGATTCTGTGTAACACCATCTAATGAATTTCTCTGTTACGATGCAGTCTCATGGGAGCTGCACTTTCACGGTTCTTTTTCTTAAAAGAGCTGTAAGTTCCCTGGCAGATACAGCCATTCTGTGATGGAGCAGCGTGGTAACTCCTAGAAAATATACATTGGAGCTGCAAAGGGGTTATCCCACCTCAGGCACTCCAGTGCCCTGTAGAGGACCAGTTCCCACAGCCCAGGATTCACCACCCTCAACAGGGAAACACCACCTCCTGCAGGGTGACCTGAAGCACTGTTTCCAGCCAGTTCAGGATCAGACACTTCAGTGTGACAATGTTGTGTCCTAATCATAAAATCCAAAATTAAAGGATTTTATGGTAGCTCTTTAAAATATCTTTCAGGTAAGTGTCTCCCCTGAAATACGTCCGTGTGTAGTACTTCTGTCCCAGTTGGACAAAATGGGATTAAAGTGCGTGCATCAATACAGGAATTCCTCAGGAAAAAGATACCTTATTTTTCTCTCTTAGAAGGAATAAAATTCTTGCTCTCCCTGGCCCCTAAGGAGAAACTGTTTCTTTCATTTTGAAATGTGCAATTCTGGGGGATGCTGTACCCGGAAGGGACTGTAGAAAGTGATGTGACTGCTCCCTTGCTTGAGCCTGGGGCCAAGTCCTTGAGAGTGGGCTGCCACTGTCAAAGGTTGTTGCTGCCACTTCCTTCTAATGCATGAGTGGGAGAAGCCCTTCTTCTTGTCTCAGCTGCCACACAGGGATTAGAGTCATCACTCAGCAAGCTCAAGGTCAGCTTTTCCCTCTGTTCTGGGGTGCTGCAGCAAAAAGATTGGCTGCTGCTCTTTCAAAGCCAGGTGACATTTTGAAGCTAGGTGGCATTTGGGCCCTTTTGTAGGTCTAACATTAGATTTTCCTCACGTGTACAGAAGCTGCAAATCATCTTGTCCTCCTTGGGATTTGTTCTCACTCTGGCTGCAGTTATTTAGGATGAAGTAAGAATACTTCATTTTTTCCATCTCAGGAATGCCAGTCACAATATTGTGCTGAGAGCAGCAGAAAATGCCCTTCAGAATAACAACATAAAGTCTTATTAATGGCTTCTAAAATGTTCTGGTGCAGCCTGCCCTCGTTTCCTTTTTTGTGACTACTACAAACATCTGCATAGCTCTGTGGCAGAGCAATGACAGAAGCTGAACCACTTCTTCAAAAAGTTCTAAAATGTCAGCTTTGCTTGGATTCACATTCAGGCTTTAAAATAACTTTTAGTGATACATTATTTGGCTTTTCCTTATGCATTATTGGTCACGTATGAAAGCACCCTGTGTACCCAGTGTCCACAATTACAGACAGAATGGAGATGCAGAGCATAAATTGACACACCAGAAACCTCCCCCAGCCAGATATCCTGACCCAGTTCCAGCTGACCTCCTTAAATGGATGGGGTCCTCCTTGCAGTGAATTGTGAGGCAAAAAACACAGCTTTCAGAGCTCAGAGCTTTGTCAGCAGCTTCCATCAAGTGCTATACTTAGACAATGTCCTTGGCACAAATGTGTCCTTGACGTGGTGTGTGCAATATACACACAAGGTTGGGTCATTTCTTTCATTGCAAAAGACAGACATAACACTAATGACTTTGCTGGCACGTCTCCAGAAGTACCCCACAAACAGGGATGCTGGTCCAGGGCTCCCTGCTTGGAAATCCTCCCTGCTGTGGGGTGGTCCCAGCAGTGTTCTGGTACTCTGCAGCTGATCAGACAGGACAAGACTGGACCCAATCTGTAGGATTTGAAACCCGTGTCTTCCAAGGAACACATGAGAACAGACTGTTTGTTCACTTCAGTCTCTTCCTTAGAGCTGTGCTCCAGAATGTGGAGGCTGGAAAATTGCCTAAGGTAAAAGAAATCTGTGTCAGCTGTCAGCTGATGAACCCCTTGTTCAGAGACACAGGGCCAAAATCTGAAGGGACTATTATGCTGCAGAGAATTCATACAGAGAGAAAGCCACTGACAGCAGAGTGGGGCAGGGTGTCTGGGCAGAGATCATCTACAGAAAGGGTAGTTTAGGCTGCTTTGCTTTACTTTTGTCTGTAAGTGCCAAGAAAAGAGACAGAAGATTAGCAAGTAGTCCCATGAGGTTCCTCCAGGCCTCCCAGGACTGCAGTCCCATGTGGTGTACCAGCAAGTGTGGGTCCTGCACTGACAAATTTGGTCTCTTCATTGCATGTGTTCCTTCCCCCATTCCAGTTTCTGCTGCTTCTTCCCATGCTGCCATTTAAGGACAATTTTCAAGGAATAATATTTAAGTGTAATAGCTGTCTCCTTCTCACCTGTACAAGTCAGTAAGGCCGGTCCTAGTCTTGCTGCCTAGGCTTGCATCCTTTGGGGTCCTTTTGTCAAATCTTAACAAATCTTTGAATTAGAACTCCAAAAGTAAAGTTTAAATCAAATAAAGGAGGTATTGAATCTTCTTTAATCTCAATGTGTACAGCATATTGCTAAGCAAGTACACAGGCACAGCTCATAAAGCATGAAGTCAGTGAAACATTAATTTAACAAACCTCTGAAATGGAATTATTTCTTTATGCTAATTAGTAGGGAAGATTAGTGCAATTACCACAGTAGAACCCAAAGACGTATAGGAACTTGACTTTGTTCCCATTCTTCTGCCATTCAGGAACCTCTTGACATTTCTGCAGAAATAGTCCTGTTTGATTTGGTGAAACTGTCCTTGGGTTTTGGATTAAATACATTAAAACTAGAAAATGAATCCCTGGCATCAAAAATAGCCACACTAACTTTTTATACCACTCTATCAATGGAGACAGCCTGGCTTTAAAGCTTTTTTTGTATGTTTGTTTTAATTTGTTTGTTTTGTCTGACCTTAAGGGAAAATTATTCACAATTCTCCTGGAATAAATAAAAAGTCAGCAGCAATTCAATATATTTGGCACTCTATCGGATTGGAGAATTACTTCCTTTAACCACTGTAGGAGGAAAAAACACATGCTCCAGCCCACATTTTTCACACAGTTAATGACTTAAACTTTCTGCATAGGCAAAATGATCTGAAGTCAATGGAAAAATAATGTTCTGTGGTTAACATAAACAATGAAGCAGAGACCTGCCTCCTCCCTGGGCTCCAAAACAGCAGGAAATGCTCCTCAGGACAGGGGACCACTGAGCCATCTGGCAGAAGAAGGAAGGATGAAGAAATCTCATTTTCTTCCAGATAAGACCACTACTGGACTGTTGGTGTCTGTCTGCCCTACACAAAGAGGGGTCTTCTAACTCCCCTTCTGTAGCTGGAGACAAGAGCCCAATGTAATTTTTAACCTTTCCTCTAAGTGGATTTAAATTCGCTGCCTTTTTAAAGGACTCAAGACTTTTCAGTTCTCAGATTTAAATCTTTTGGGCAGGGCTGGAAAGCTCTTCAGTGCCTTGGGCAGGACATCAGAGAAAGCAGAGAAGAGTTATTTTTCTTTTTAAATTAATTTCCCGTTCATTTTTCAAGAGAAAATAATTGACTTTAGATAAAGATTTTTTTCCCCTCAACATTCAATAAAATACCAAAGACGAGAATATTTGCAGTAACTGTTGGAAAAATAAAATACTTCATGAAATTATCTGTATGCTTCCATTTTGTGGGATTCCAAAGTGAAATGTTTATTTTTATATATTTTCCAAGATTTTATTAAAATTCATAATGCTTTCTAGCTTCTTGCAGACACTTTTAAAAATCTTGTGTGTACTGCAAGACCTTTTATCTGGGAAATGAAGGTCAATATTAGGATTTTTAAAAAATGTTTTGGTTAAAGTATTCTAAAGGAAAAAGGGAAAAAAAACTTAAAAAAAGGTCATTAGGTAATAATTTCTGTAAATAAAATATATTTCAAAGTTATATCTTTTAACAGTAGCAATATCAGCTGACTTTTGATCTTGTTTATTCCCAATCAAATTTAAAATGCATTTGAAACAGAATTTGCCAAATTACATTAAGTTGAAAAACAGTAATCAGAAGGCTATGCCAAATTAACTGAAACTGATTGTGATTATAAAACTCAATTGAAGTAATTGTATTATTTACTGTTTAAATACTCCAAGAAGTCAGGAACGATTTTCACTTCAATTGAACTATTTTCTCAATTTTTTCCCTTTTGCACAAGGAAAACCAACAGACTTTTAAAGCAGTGCCAGCAATAGCAGGACTGTCATTAAATGAGTCAAGAAAGGAAGGGATCATGTTCTGTTTTGCAAACGCAATGTTATCTCTCTTAAATGCCCCCTGTGCAGATCTGGTGTGGAGGCTGGGTCAAGGACATTTGAGCAGAAGTGTCATTATGCCACACACAGCCTCATCACAAAACTGAACTGCAGCTATTTCCGAGAGGAGCCGCAGTGCCTGGCTGTAATCTTGCTGCTGGCCCCCATGATGGTATTTCTGCAGTGATAAATGGCTGCCTGCCTGACCATAGGAGCCATTTAGTAGGAGACCCCAGAGACCTTTATCAGCTGTGGGTTTATTCAATTTCTATACTAAAATGAATAAAATCCACATCAGCACAACCTGCAGCCACAGCAGCTTTCCTCCAGGGCTTTGGCATGGAAGGAGTGGGGAGGGATCCTGTTTGTTCCATGAAGGTTCGATCCCATGGGATAAGGGGTTGTACTCCTGCTGCTACCCAACAGAAGGACAGATGCTCTCACAGCCTCCAGCAGCCGTACTACCTGCCTGAAATTTGCTGCTTGGATTGATCCTGTAAACAAAACAGAGCTATTATCTGAGAAAGCAGGGTTTGCAAACTAAGGGCAGAGAAAAGAAAGCTGCCTGTGTGCACCTGCATGGGAGAGCAGATCAGTCACAACCACCTCCTGCATTTAATTAGGTGGCAGGTTGGGACAGCTGCCAGCCTGCATGCCTGGAGTGGCAGGGAGGATGTGTCACACAACACTGTCCAACTTGTATCTGCTTTACTTCAGAGTCAGTTCTGCTTCATCTTAATGGCAGCCAAGTCTCCTCGTTTTCCTTTAAAAGCAGGGGGTTTTCTCTGTACGTGCATTTAAAGACAGGGAACTGAGATTCTTTTAAGAATATATTTGCTTATCTGAAATATTGATTTTAAAATGGCAGAGATTTTTCCACTAACAGAAGATGAGTTGTTTAGTCAGTGGGAGCAGATGCTCATATTTCAGGCAGAACATAAATGGAGGAATGTTTATGAATATGACCCTTAGATAACATTGTCTGGCATATTTGTGTTTCAATTTCTTTTTCCCCTCTGAGTAACATGGCTGATTTTGCTCCAGTAAGGGTTTTGCTGATTATTTTACTGGGCACATTCACTGAATGATAGGTCAAAATCCTTTAAGGTTGCTTTAAGGTTTGGTTTTTCTAGGTAAAAAAATTTTTGCTCAAAGGACTTCTTACAGCCTGATCATATCTGTGTTAAAGTTTATGACAGGTGAACTAGAATCATGACAAAGTAGCCACAGGCAGAGAAGTTAAGGCATTGAGGAAGCCTCTGAAAACTATCCTTATGGAAAAACCACTTCAGGATATTGGTGTACTTGTTGCAGTCTTTCAGAGGCTGATTAGGAAATTGCAACCCACAGCATTTGTGGTGACTTTAAGCTCTAGTTGACTTAAAGCAGTGCATTTTACATCACATGATGAAGGGTCTTATATCCCAACTGGTACCTTCCAGCCCCATTGTCCAGAGAAGGAGTAATGGAAATATCAGTCCATAAGCACCTCCAGCCAACACGTTGATCCCAGCAGTGTTGAGTCAGGTGAGCACACAGAATGGGAAGATGGAACTGGATAGGATCATTCAAATCCTTCTCCCCTTTGTAAATGGGAGGTGCTGGACTGAGACATCCATTTATCATGCTGGCTCTGTTAATTAGGTGGCAGCAGGATTCCCTGTTTGACCCCCCACAGGGCTGTGTCCTGAGCTGTGCACATCACTGCTGCTCCTACTGCTGCTTTCAGCTGCAGGACAACATGGGAAGCTAAAATCTGACCTTAAGATGAAACAAACGGAGCCTTTCAGCAAAAGATTTGGGATGATAGTCACAAAAAAATGCCTGTGGTCTCTTGCTATAAGGTTGAACATTTTAAAGAATAGTTACATTTATTCCCTAAGGCTTTCTGTGCTTCACTCCCTCAGAGAGTGAGTGTCTTGAGGTTATATTTAATTTGAATTATTTATCTCATGATTAAATTAATCTCATCTGCTGTCACTCCTAATGAAAACAACTTCTTTATTTTTCTTGCTACAGGGAAATTTTAAGTCAGGCAGAATGTCCTCTTCTTTCATCTGACACCCTATGTTAGCAAAAGACTACTTTATGGAAGCTCTTTTTGATTGAAAAAGAGAAGAACAAATTAAACCCCACATAAATGCTATGACTCATGGAAAACAAATAAAGGTATCTGGTTATGGGCTGTCATTTCAGGCCTCAGGTTACAAAAGTTATTGCTAATTTTTATTAAACCCGTATGCATGACCACAGTCGTTGGGTTACAATGATGGAAATGTAAACACGAAAGCTGATACTGCAAATACTGCAGTGTGGGGCTCATGGGCCACCTATGCCTTCCTGCTAAGAAACTGGTTCATGTCTTTGCTAATATAAGTACTCTTCTCCCAGGAAGGAAGCTTTCATCTCTGTAACTAGCAACAAAATTGAATGCATTATAGATACCTCTTAATGTCTTAATTGTCATAGGAAAAGAGAAATCACAGGCACTGAATTAGTGGAATTAAAATAGAATGATTTGCAAAATGTTTCCTTTTTCTGCTGATTTTTCCTCTTTTCACGCTTTTTGTTGTCTCTTTCGTAGCACCATAGAATCAAAGATCACCTGTCCATCTACCACCAAGATGTATCAAATCTAAGATAAAGAGCCCTTTATCTAATTCTCTCTGCCAAATAACTTCAGATGATGCCCAGGCTGTCTTCTTTAACTGCAAATACATTGGAAAGAAATACTGACAAAAATTGTGCCTATCAATGTTTATTTTTAGCAAGTATATGTGGCAGTTGTTCAATCCCATTCATTTAAGAGATCCCAGCTGAGCTGCTGACTACAGTGTGAGCTTAGCTGCCAGCAAGCCTCTGGACATCTGTGTGGGGAGACTTAAATTCAGTATCTGCACCCTGAACAATATTCAACCCCAAAGACAGATGATATTAATCCAGCATCACAAATCAGGGGTTTTTTTGCCCTTTTGTGACCTCATTAGGTAATAAAGTAAAGTTGAAGAGTGTTTCTTTCACCTTTTCCTCAGCTTATGGCACATTTCCTATCTTAAAACTCACAGAGTGGATTTGTTCATGTTTCTCTGCATCTGAAGTAGTATGGAAAATGCATTTATACCTTAAATCTCAGAAGAAAGGGTTATTTTCTTTATATGCTTATAAAAAGTAGATCATATTTATCCCAAGTCCCTGTTCTGTCTTTCAGGCAAAGGGCAGGAGGTAGCACCACAGACTCCAACACCTACATTGCTACCTATGAATTCTTGGACATGATGTCCATATTGTCTGCAGTATGTTATTAAAAACCATGTCAGAGTTGTGTCTTTTCACTTCTGCCTCTGAGTGCCAGGTACATTGTTTCCACCAGTTCTCAGTTCTAACTTGGAATTTATCCAGTTGAAAACTGATGTGTAAGAGAAATAGACAGATCCTTGCCAGCAGGAATCTCTCTCACCTTTGACCACAGTGGAGGTCTGGATACTAGAGTGAGCTAGATATCTCAGTTCTAGGTAGGTGAGCTGGACCCCACAGTTGTGAGCACTGAGAGGAATCAGTGTGGGACTCAAGCCCAGCTGAGCTGTTCCAAATGATTGCCCCTAGAAATGTGTTTGGCTTGGGAGGGACAATGATTTCTTATATCACTAAAATCAAATCCTGCCCAGTTGTGCTATCAATAGCACACAGCAAAGCAAAGCATAAATAACCCTTCAGATGGATTTGAATGCCTTGCACAAATTCTTTACACTCAATAAAATGTCAGCAAGAATTTGTCCATTAGTGCACACTGAGACAATTGCATGTTTATATTTATAGAATTTCAGGACAGCTGAAGCTACCTGGGTGGATTGTATTGTAAATATATAAGTCAAAGTCTTCTAAAGAAATCCCAAACTTCACACTTAAGAATAACTATGTTTTGAGTATTGAAGTTCTACGTTTGAGGTTGTCTGCAAAACAAATCTGCACTTCTAATTAAGGCTGCTGACAGAGTAATGCTAAATAATAACAGCACAAAGAAAATTTGCTTTAAAAGAAGTTGGCAAATTAGTAGAGAAGGCAAAGATTGATCCTGATGCAAAGAAACAAAATACGCAGTAACTTTAAAGTAGCAGAAAAAAAAGAAGGGAAAACATATCAAAAGATAAAAGTAATTACTTGAGAAAAACAAGGCTCATTACTGTACCAAAGCCTACCACTGTCTGAGATTCTAATTAAAAAGCATTTCTTAACTTGCATGCTTTTTTACATTGACAAATGTAGGATTTCTTTTCAGCTATGAAAAGAGGATAAACATTTTTGAATCAACAATGCCACGATAATTGCCCTTAACAATTTGTCCCTAACACTAGGTGTAAATATAAATTGCAGTGTCTCTCAAGTCATATTCTGCTTCACAATACCACAAATACTGCATCACGATGTGACAAAGAGTAACATTAAAACAGGAAAAACCTGTGAAAGTTTCAAATGTTGAAATTATGAAGTGAAAAGACAATAAAAAATTGCACAGAAGTTCAAATTGAAAATTGTTAAAAATAAGTATGAAAATATAATTTGAAAACTTCAGGTTTTCCTGGGAAAAAGAACCATTTTGACCAATCAGAGATGAGTAATTAACATTTGGAAATTTCTTTGCTTTATTTGCTGCTGTGGTTTCTGTTATTCAAGTACATTACAGAAATAAATTCAGAGCAATGGTAAAACATTATTTTTCTTTTGACATTTTAGACGTCCCAAGACTGAAGATAGCTTAAACTGCCTAGTCCTGTTTCTCCTCTGGCTGGGCAGTGGCAGTCATTCTTGGTGGAGGAGGACCCTCTATTTTGGCAGAGAGAGGGATTATGGGAGGAAAGAGGGACAAATACAACCCTCCAGAGCCCTTTGCCCGCAGATTTTTTCCTTTTCTCCTTCCTATTGCCATTGTGACTCAACTAAACTCAGAAATTCCCCAGCCTTAGGCTGACTGGCAATTCAAAATTCAGAAAAATCAACAATAGCATGGGTAAAATGGACAGGAATAGCTTACTCTTTTTACTAATACAGGAACATAGACACATTTGCTAACTGATTTCAACAGATTTTAACAAAAGGAGTACTTCTTTCACCTGATATGTAATATATCACTGTCATAGCTGAAAAGGTAACAAATAGAAAGGAGTTCATGAACAGAAAAGTCACACCATCTATACACTATTAAGTTTTGAGATTCCTAATATTCATATGCCAGTAAGAAAACCCTAGAGGTAGCTACCAGTACCCCCACCTTGCTCTGTTATCCTTCCCTCCGGATTCACTGTTTTCTGCTGCTGGAGATGTAGTCCTGAGCAAAAAGACCCAGTAGAGTACTGCTTATGCCCCTAAGTTGGTGTACTTGTCATCAGGACAGAAAATGAGCAGTTTTCTCATAATTATTAATGGAAATAAGGAGGGTTTTTTCCTGCTCTGCAGTTCCTGTCCCCAGGACTATGCAACTCCAGTGCTGAGCCTGTATGATCCCAATACCTCAGCTGGCTCTTGCTAGGTGGTGTGAAGAAAGCAGCCAGAAAATGTCAGCAGCCAGCAGACAGATGGGGTGAGGGGAATCATCAAGGCCTCGTAATTTTCTGATGAGATGAGGAGATCCAGAAGCAATGTGGATGGATAAAGCAGGTACAGCTGGGGCTGAAATGTGAGGGGAGCAGGATACAGGTGTTGAGAACCTGATTGCTTCCTCAGGGTGTTTGCAGCTGGCCATTGTGGAATAAGTACACCAATTTATCAGTGAAAGGCAGCCTACCCAAATTTCTGTAGCACCCACAACAGTGAAAACTGAATGGTCCTTGATGTAGAAGCACTGTGACCTTTTCCACTGTGACTACTTTTTGCACCACTAGGCACCTCTGAACCTGTGTGAACTCTGTCAAGCAACAAACTCACCTCCTGTCACACAGTGAGGACCAGAAAGCCTCCAAATTTAGATGATTTTAGATCCAAAAGGGGGACATACATCCTTTCTCACACAGCTTTTTTATAGAAGTACTCTGTAAAAGCACATATGCTTATTTGGGGTACCATTTATTTCAAGTGTCAGGAATGTTATGAGATAGCTTAGGTTGAAATTACAGGACACAGTTCTCATTTACATATTAACTAATTGTAAGTGGGGTTTTGTTCATTTTTAAAGGAATGAACTCTTTAATTCATCCATATAGTTTCATTTTCAGCTGCACTCACCCATGTCAGCAGGAAAACATGTATAAACCAGAGGGTAGGGTCAGTGTTGAGATATCAGAAGGATAGCATCCCATGTTAGAAACAAGTGTCAGCATTAAGGATCAGTTGTTCTTTTTCTCTCTTCCTCTTTTATTCTTTTTAATAATGAGTTTCCCTGTATTTCCCCTTCAACAGCTTTACATCCTGGGTTGTGCTGAAGAAATTTTCTCTCATTTAACTGTGACAGAGTGAGTAGTAAACTTCACTAATGTCTGTTTGGTTTACATCAGCCTAAATGATTGCTCATAGAAATGCTTTAGCTCAGCTCGGAAATATCCACAAAAATTAGGCTAGATTGAGTTAAATCAATGGAAATGGCTGCATTCAATCTAGTTTATTTTGCTGAATCAGAATTTGTGGCACTAGCAGGGGAAGGGAACTTACTTTTTTTCTTCCAAATAAAGATTCTGAGTTACTGATCCTATGAGGACATAAAATGAAATCTGTACAAGTAGTTGTGTTTGGTAGATGGCAAAATATGCAGTCCATACCTTCAATATAAAAAAATGAGGTTTTTTCCTAGTGATACTTCTAGCTGAAGTTTACCTCTTAATCTAAAAACCTTGTGAGGGCCAAACACAAGTAATTTTTACTTTAATATAATTTGACAAATAGGCCATATTATATTAATTCATTACACAAGGCCATAAAAATGTTAAAAATAAACTTGCTTGCTACTGGAAAGAAATACAAAAAGATATAATAGATATTTGAGATGAGGTTTAGCTCTCCAATTAGTCAGAACACCTTAAGATCATACCAGTAAATATATTCAGGATGACATAATAAATGCTTTCAAGTTCATCTGCATCTGTCTTTGCATTGAGGTCTTTGCTTTTTTTGAAGGGATTCCCCCAGCTTCCTGCACACTGGTGCAATCTGGGTGCAATCACAGCAGATCTATTGCATAGGCACCAGCCTGGAAGCTCTGCTTGGGGATTGCCAGGGGGTGGCACTTTCAGCCGCCGGGGGACTCGAGGGTCCAGAGCAGTCAGTGATCAGCACCATGGACAGCTTCAAAAAAAGCGGCGACTTTCCTCCAAGGGACTGGAAAACCCAACCTGAAGGGAAGAGCCGGAACCACCAGCAGTGTACACATGCAGAGCCACTGCTAGCTGCTTCATCCCCTTGATCCACGCATGCTGTGTTCAATCATTTGCTATGAAGGCACAGCCCCTGAAGGTCTCTCAGTAATTGGGACTCACAATTCAGGCACCCTTGGTTTTGTGAATACCACATTTTTTGCTAGCAAACACACGGGCTTTGTGAGGTCTGGCAGGCAGGTGGTAGGGGGCTGCCTCTGGAGATTTTGAGGAGGGTTGTCAGGAACAGACCATGTGTGCATCCCTTGATGAAGGGGAGATCACCTCAATGGCATCAGCCCATTCATGTTCGTGCCTGGCACAGCACTCAGTGATCTCGCAGGCAGATTGAACTAGACATCAGATGGTGTCTGTCTCTTTCCTGTTTTGTCATTTACTTTAAAGATGCACTGTTTCAATGAGGTCCTGAGGAGCAGCAAGGCTGAGGAGATGAATATTGTCTTTAGTGGAGCGTAAACAAGAAATCATCCTGATTTCTCAGAAAGGTCAGGAACAGGGATCTGTCACCTAATGCAAACAAAACTCCTGTTCCTGTGCCTCATCAAAGGACCATGGTAGAGAGGTAAGAAGCAGTGCATGGCTTATCTAGCAAAAAATGTTCTTCACTGTGAATTCACACAATATTTCTTATTTTGTTTAGAAAGTCTCAAAAGTTTCTTTGATGCACCTAATTGTTGGCAGACTTTCAATTTAGATGCAGCATTGCTATGTTTGAATGCACCAAATTTCAATCTTTTGTTCTTGAGCATAGGGGAGGCCTAGAAAATAGGGAGGAAAAGGTTTAAAACCCATCAATAATTTTTAATGATTCAGCTTTCAAAATTGCAATACCTTTCAGTACAGTTTCATACATCTCGACAAATTATTAAAGGTTAGAACTATTTTTCAGTGGGCTGTATTAACATTTTAGTAAGGACTGGTAAATAGAGATGAAAAATTCACCTTTTACTTTCCTTGAGTAAAAAGCCTACTTTCAAATCATTGAGAGATTTGTTTCAAGGCATTAAGTGGAAAATGTTCAAATAGTTTATTTTCATGAAAGTTTCATGGCAAAACCTAATATGATGATAAAGCTTTCAGAGACTTAATAAACACCTTATATTGCAAACAAATCTGTAGTACTCTGATTACTGAGTCCTTTTATTTCTCTAGTAAATTGTTATCTGGAATCTTAAAAAGTAAAGTAGTGGTATTAAGTTAATATCACCTTGCCATGGGTACAGTGTTATTTGTTGAGGGTTTTTGGGGATTTTTTTAGAAGCCTTGATGTCTACAGCATTCATTTCTTTTTTAGGTGACTGCTGACAAGCTTGGGGTCTGTGAAATACCCCTCCTGAGACCTGACACTTGATCTCAGCAAACAGGAGATTGCAGTTTTCATTCACAAATAGCAACATAATTGCATTATCATAAAGGTCACATTGCTGTTGGCTGTATTGCAAATGCCCATGAAAGTCCTCTTGACCCCAAAGGTGGTATCTAATGCAAAAGATTTTTATATAACTGAAATAACTCCCTCTGCTCATGTCTCCAGGATGGAAGCAGCAAAAATCAAACCATAACTATACTTTAACATCAGTAAGACTACCATTCCAAGCATCTTAAAATGTTTCTTTTAAGGTCACACTAAAATAGAAAAAATAGTTACCAGTAAGCAGAAAGGAAAAGTTCATGATCTCAGCTACTGGTGTGAAAATCTGGACTCACTCCAATAAAACCAGTGGAACTGTTCCACCATCCAGTGCTGTAGGTGAAATTGGAATTGGGATCAAAGATTGAAACGGCATCTTTTAAACATCAGGAGCAACAGCAAAACCAGAAATTATAATTTTTAGCCTGCTTTCCTGAGGAGACAAAGCTCACACAAGCATGCTGTATCTTCTGTCCCATCCTCAATAACCCAGAGGCCACCATTTTAAGGAGATTTAACAAAACAGTATGAATTTCAAAGATGTTGTGTCTCTGTGTTTTCCTGAAATTAGACAAATCAGAAGTTTAACCCCAGCCAGCAGCTAAGTACCATGCAGCCACTTGCTCAGTCACCCCCCAGCCCCAGTGCAGAGGAGAATCAGAAAGAAAGTAAAAATCATGGGTAGAAATAAGAACAATTTAATAATTGAAACAAAATAAAACATTATAACGACATTATAATGACAAAGATAATAATAGTAATGACAATCAGAGAGGGAGAGGAGTAAAACTCAAGAAACAAGTGATGCACAATACAATTTCTCAGCACACTCTGATTGATGCCCAGCTCAATCCTGAGCAGCAATCAGCCTTTCCCAGCCAAGCACCCCTGGTTTATACACTGAATGTGACATTCTGTGGCATAGAATATCCTTTGGCCAGTTCAAGTCACCCATCCTGGCCATGCTCCCTCATGGCTTCTTGGGCACTTGCTCCATGGCAGAGCATGGGAAACTGAAGAGCCCCTGACTTAGGGTAAGCACTGCTGAGAAACCACTGAAACACCAGCGTGTTACCAACATGATTCTCATACTGAATCCAAAACACAGCACTGTACCAACTAAGAAGAAAATTAACTCTATCCAAGCCAAAACCAGAAGAGTGTGTTACACAGGACTTAATAAAGGGACAGTCAGCAACAGAGTGGGGAGGTTAATGTAGAACCCCGAGTCACAGCCTGCAGCTACAGGTAAACTATTTCATTAATTCCTCATGAGCTGCTGTGGGAGAGAAAGTAGATTTGTGAGAAAATGGAAAAGTGCACAGAAATTTTCAGCAAGACTGGATATATGGCAGTCAATAAAAATCCTGTGAAAGCAGCATTCATGATGTATTTCTAGCTGTACTTGGTGGCCCTTCTTAGCTAGGGTTTAACTACACACAGCCCAAGTCTTTCTTTTACCAGGGAGTTTGGGATTTGCAGCAGCAGAACCGATAGAACTCCCTGCACACTTTCAATGCACTACATGCCTGAGCAGTAAACAAAAAAAGACCTGTTAATCTCCAGGATGTCGTGCTGGTTTCTAACTTCTCCCTCTCCAAATCTCCCCCTGGTTTTGCCACAGGCAGGGGTGCTGCAGGTATCTGTAAACCCTGAGACACGGAGTCCTCAATTTTGCATTGCCTTCCAGACGTGGTTTCAGTTCCTTTAGGGAAAAGCACTGCAGCTGTCCTAAAGCACCACTTTGTTCCCAGCAGGAGGGGAGGAGCAGTATTGCAGGTCCTTGTGTGCCACCACAGGCAGCTCTCACGGACTCACTCCCTGCAGTGGAGGTTCAGAAATCACTCCCACACAGACCTGCTGGGGCACCTTAGTGCTGCTGTTTGGTGGTGTAAATCAGGAACACGCTGTCCCTCTGCTGTGGTGGCAGGGCTGCACTTGAAGGTGGAGGTGTGCCCACCACATCCTTACTGCTCCACCTGGATGGCCAGCAGGACTCCTGGAAACGTGCCAGCAGTTCTGCTAATAGGTGTACAGCTTCTGCAGCTGCTGGTAGGTATATTCATGCTGTACATACAGCTGTCTCTGACTCCTGCAAGAATGGAAATTAGTTAATTTCCCAGAACAGACAGCAGAGAATTATAATTAGCAGGTGACTACAGGGTCACTTGCTCCATATGACTTAATTTAGGCAATTATTGTCTACACTGTATCCAACAATTGCTTAATAAAAATACTCTATTTATTGAAAAGGCTTTGTTCTGTGATTTTTTTTTTTTCAGTCCTAAGATCTGATGTCCTTCATCAGTTTGGGTTCAGTTGCTGCCCTCATGGCAGTGGTCACTGTTCTGGTTGGCCTCTTCCCTTGCTGCCTGATGAGGGACAAAACATCCCGCTCCTGTTCTTGCTTTTCCTCCTGCAGATTGCTGCCCTGGGCAGCTGGGAGGGAGGGACAGGATCAGCCTGAGGTGGGACAAGGCTGCTTGAGGAAACCAACTCCTCACCCCAAGGGAGGGAGTGGAGATAAAACCAGGAGTTTTGCAGCTGGGGACCAGCAACAGTGCAGCAGGCTCATGCAAGAAGTGCTGCCTCCAGTTTCAAACAAGTAAGACTAATTTGAGTATGATTTTATATATTCATACAGTTTTTCTTTTTTCTTCAAAGTGCCTACAAGACCTTGCATTGTGTTGTGGAGTGCTAAAGGGCAGCTCTGTCATCTCACAGAGGGTCAAATGTCCCTGTGTGCCTCACTGACCTGGCTGGTTAGCACAGGTGACACAACCCACAGCCAGCACGACACAAAGAAATAAAATTGCTAACAGCCTGTCCTAGTTTTCATACCCACATCCACAAGGTCATGTTTCTTCCAAAGACTATGACATTCTCAGTAGTCTCCAGTGGTTCTGCTCCTGCCATAAATGACCCCCACTTCCACCTGAAAGACTGAAACCTTATCACAACCAAAATTTCCCAGAGCTAGGCGGGTGCTGTAAATCCCTGCTTACTTTACTCAGGTGGGTGGTAACACTGCTTTTAACACCTTTAGTACTATGAGGAGTGCAAGCAAGGGGCTCTGAGCAACCCATTCCAGTTCAAGATGTTGAATTGAAGGGGGGTTGGGACAAGGTGACCTTTAAAAGTCCTTTCCAACCCGAACTATTCTATAATTTCATGATTCAATTTCACATGAGCAAAAAATATGAGCTGTTTCTAACCTTACTCTTTTTATTTCTGGCCTTCAGATTAGATGGAAATTTGTGCCCAATATTTAAGATACAGTGTTGAATTTCTGCCTCTACTATCACAATATTCCTGTCTGCTAAAGTACCTCTTGGCATGCTACAGCAATTATACATTTATCAGCCAAATCTGTTTCCAGTTGAGAGAAAAAAATAGATTTTGCTTGGGAGCTTCAGCGTGTTTTAAACGCAGGGTGATTCCCGAGAATACACAGATGAGCAATTACCACCTTTAAATCATGCACTGTACGTTACTGCTCCCATGAATAATTTATATGCCAGCCAGCATTATAAAATAAAATGGTGCTACATCATAATCTGCTCCAGGTGACCTAAAGATATTGGGATCCTTAACAGAAAGGGAAAAACATAGCACAATCCTCACTCTGCCCATCACCAGGAAGCGTCCATAGCAAGGGGAGGGTCTCACCATCTAACCTGAGATTCTGCAGTGAAGATGTCTGAGCTGGTGCCAGTAGATGGACACTGCCTTTTATAATCACTGGAAAGAAATAGGCAATTTCAGGGTGCAGTTTCTATGGTCAGTTTAATGTTTTCTTTATGATGACATGGTGCAATGAATCCTATCTACTCACTCTGAAAATGTGTTTTGAGAGAGGGCTCTGAGGAAAGGGCTTACCCTTCTTTCCCAGACCATTTTTTCCCCCTGAATTGCTTGCTTTTCTTTCTTTCCTCACCGACTTCAGGGAAATATCTTAGAACCAGTGGGTTAGGATTTAATTCTTTCCAACAAGAGGGTTCTGCTCTGTAGGGACCATGCAGACAGAGCTGTCAGCCATGCAGGCTGTTTATCAGCCCTTTGTCCTATACTTCACACCTTTACTATTTCCCATAGATTGTTTTAAACAAACAGAAAAACTTAATTTCCTGAGGAACTAAATGGCTTTCTAGTCGGTAAATACACAGCTCACAGAACCCAGGTCATTTGTTGACCCATCACTCCCAATGTGCATGAGGGTGGATCAGATCCTCAGCTGGTGTAAAGGGACTTGGCAACACAGATCTCCCAATGTTGTGATCTGCATAGATATCCCCAAGGCAAAGATGTCCCCATCCTGTGATCTGCACAGAAATGCCTATGTCATGATCTGCATGGGTGTCCCCATGTCCTGACCTGCACAGATGTCCCCATGTCATGATCTGACAGCAGTTCAGTCCTTCAGCAACGGTGGGTTAGAGAGTCCTGCACATCAGAGGGATTTGGCACTGAGGTTTCTTGCTGATGTGAAATTCAAATCCCTTCAAGCAAACAACTAGCTTTTGCTTGTGGATGGAAAAGGGACAAATGGATTTCTAGAGAGAAATATTCGCTGGCATTTACATCATTCAGTGAGCTATCATTTCCTGATGCAGTAACGAGGAAAGGAAAAACATCTTTTTCTTGGTTGAGGGTCATAGGACCCTATGAAGGAAAACGCTGTCATAAAGAAAGTATTTTACAATCAAGTAGACAATTATGCCAAAATGGAAATAAAAGTGTTTAAATGACAGAATAATTAGAGCTGTAATAATTATAGGGTTTAGTAGAAATTCTGAAATGTGAAAACGTATGAAAATCTCAATTTGTAACAGATTAACACAGTGCTACAGATCAGGTTAGATAAAAAAGTAACCTTTCCTGTTCAAACAAAAGGTCAATTTTGAACAGAAGGGAAAGAGTAGGTAACATGAAAGGTCAGGATTTTGGTACAAACACTGTCCTTCTAAAAACAGTGCCAAAGGCGTACCAAAGAGGAGAAAAAGGGTTTGGATACTCAAATCCTACAGAAACTCCATCATTTCTGGTGCCAAAGACCAGATTTAGAAGGACAGATGACTGCATTTATCAAACTTACTTGCTGACTCTCTCTGGAGAGAGAGCTACGTAGTTTGCAATAAACCATACAAGGGAGTATGCACAAGTTCTCTGCAAGCTGAAGACTGTCACAACTTTCATGTTCTTCTGTCATCCTACTGTTCTTTCTTTGTCTCATTAACTTGTATTTCCACGTTGCTCTTCTCCAGACAGCCTCTCCAAGGACCATAGACTGGGTGCTCAAGCTGGGATAGAATGTGAGGCATGTTCAGTAAATTCAGTCTGCAGAAACCACCCATGGCACACAGCCTCAGGTGCTCCACAGAATGGATGTAAGCACAAAGGTGAGGGTGCATCAGCAGAGACCCCTTCTGAAAAAAAAACAAGATACAACCACCCCTGCTAGGTCATATTTTACGTTATTGACATGACTGATCAGGAAAAAGGTCAAAATCAATCTCAGGCAAGCACAGTAAAAAACTTACTCTCAGGAAAAAGTCAAGATTTTCAATTGATGGAGGGGTGTATGTGTTTGTTTGTTTGTTTGTTTAGGGTGAGTTTTCTATTTTTCTATCATTTCCCCAGTTGAAACAGTGCCATTTCCTGTATCTCCCTTTTCTGAGCACAATCCATACAATCCACCATGGGATTCAAGGCTTGACCAGTTGATACTGTTGACATAAAACCCCACTGCTGCCCTTAGCAGGGCTGTCTTGCACTGTTTATTCAGCCCATTTGCCATGGGCTGATGCCATTTTGTGAGTGGAGGTGCTGCCACAGGATACGTCAGTGTGGCTCTGTCTGTGTTTGTCTTCTCAAACAGCTCCCAACAAGTCTAAATTTACAGCACTGCCAGCCTGCCTTATCAGCTAGACACATAAAAGCTGGGATCAGTTTAATTAACATTCACACAACCCTGCTGCAGAGAGTCCCCTGAATGTGGCAGTGATGGGAATCACGAGCAGACAGCAATCACACAAATGTGAGAGGGAGTCCACACTTCCTTTTTCTCAGTGTAGGCACTTGGAAGGTACTTGCAGTCCCTGTGCCTTATGCATCCCTGATCCCACTCTGGGTGGCAGTGGCAGCTTCTCCAGCCTCCCTCCCAGTGGCTGCAGGGAGGGACAGGGTACAGCCACAACTTGTGGAGCCTCTATGGATACCATGGTATGGGACCAATCCCAGCAATGACAGTGGCACCACAGACTCTGTGAGACAAGAGAGCCAAGTTGGAGATGAAGTGTTCCTCCCTGCAGCTGATGTCTCCTGCAACAGGGACTGTATCTGCATGTTTGCTGTTGGGATTTGTGACAGCTGAAGCAATCTGCTAGTTCTGAATTGCCAAAGAGAAAATGTTCAGCTATTTCTGGGTAGTAAGGATTTTACGCTAATAGCACGGCATTGGGCAGTATGACACATGAGTAAAATTATTTTCCCTGTTTCATGTGCTCAGCCCAATTTTAAAACCATAATCAACAAAACAGAAAGAGATGGAGGGGAAAAAATGAATTAAAAAATTAATTCAGAGGGAGCACTTACAGCAGGATTAGTGATTTAATTCAATGCAAGAATTACTGTAGGCATGTATAATTCAGAGTCAGCTTTGTACTTCTCCAGCTCAGAAAGGAAAAGAATCTGATGCTTGTAGTCTGACAAACTGCAGTGGGATGTTAATTTTTGTACTCAAAGCATCCGTACTACTTGGATTTCTTATGAGACTGGGAGCCAAATGAAGGGCAGGGTCTGTGATTTACAAGATTTCAGAACAGCTCAAGGCCACCAGTGTCACAGACCTGGTTTTCAGTAGTGACTTCCATAGGTGCAGTGAGTAGCTGTCAGAGAGAGCTGGGAATGACATCAGTGGTGCTTTCAGTGTGGGCAGTGAGGACTTTGTGTGGTCATCTGGGAGAGACATTATGGGCTGGCAACAGTCCACAGACTACTTTAGAAACCACTGATGTAATTTGTGGCATAAATAGTGTTTTCCTGCAGCCTCAAAACCTTTTGGAAAAAAAATAACACTTCATTTTATGGATACACCTTACAAATCTTTCCATCAAGCACATGTATTTGGGTTATACAAGATAGGCAGTAACAGCCCTTAAGGGAGTCATCACAACATTAAGTGACTTTTGACACCAAGTGAAGTTTTTATGCCGAAAATGGGAAGTTAAGTAAATATTCATCATATCACAGATAAATTGATATGATATATACTAGTAGCTGCTAAGAGATTACCAGCTTAGCTATTAGACATAGTGGAGTAAGTGTGTGTCAGGGAGGGATGGAAAGCTTTCCTCCAATTCTAGTAATCCCTTTCCCCTGTACTCAGAGGATTCAGTCTTTGGAGAGTTGTGGTGCTGAAGTTACTATCAGTCCCAAATGTGACACTGCTATGTCAGCACTAGGGTTTTAATCTATCCTGGCAGTCTCCCTCTAATTTTGTATCTAGAAATTTTCTTTTCTGTCTGCCCCTGATACACAAACAGAGGGAGAGAATCTTTTAATACCAATTATGAAGGAAAATATCATTGTTTAACAGCTTGCCTGAAAATCCTTTGCAAATGCCAAAAGATCTCACAAGATTAGGGGAATTTCTATGTTGTTCAGAATTTCATGTAGAATAAAGTAAAAAGGGGCTCTGAAGGGAAATGCTGCTGATCTACTTAAAACTGCACAGTTTTACTAAATGCAGGACCTTTGGTATTTTCTTCCTCTATTTCTGTTTAGCTATTGATTTAATTTTTAAAAACTGTGAAAGCAGAGGCTGTAGGAAATTTGTAAATATTTTCCTTCTAAAAGAAAAGAAATTAGCTGCTAATATCTAGCTCTGGTCAAGCACTTCAGAGGCACAGACTTAAATTTCATTGCTTCATTCCTAGAGGAGTCTTAAATCCCTCCTTTTTTTTTTTTGTTCCCTGACTCAAGTAAGTACAAGGCTGCTCAGTCTTCTCATGGAACATGGTTAAAGGAGGATAACAGTAATGTCCTGGCATCTTACCTGGGAATTGAGATCAGCTTCAGACAGCAGTGGTTCAAACACCCCTTTCCACCCACCAAGAAAATGCCCTCAGCACAAGAGGCTGGGTGAACACAGGATCTCCTGGACAAGGGCTGTGGGAGTCATGAGCATGTAGGCAAGGACACTCAGTGGGGAACCCAGGGCTTTTCATCAACTTCACTTTATGCTATCCTTGAATATAAAAATAGAAGTATTTCAGGATATGAAATGCCACACATCAGTGCTCCCAAAACTAAATACAACTTGTTGTCAATTTGGTTTTGATCAGTCTTTCTCCTATTTGGTCAATTCCATTTCTCTTGCAGCCAGTGTCACCCTTTGAAGTAGAGCAGTGGCTTTATATCTAAAGAAATAGTTACGGTCATGAACCTTCTATTGTTTCTTCACCTGGCTTGAAGTGGCACACATGATACAGCCATTAGTAGCCCCAGCAACAGCACCTTGATGAGATATGGCTGCATTCCTTCTAGCCCAAAATATTTCTTAGAGGCCATGGAGCAAGGAGTACTCATGAAGTCCAAGGCGCTCTCCTCAGCCCTCATCCAGCCTCTGATGGGGAACTCAATTTCAAGAGGAGTCTTTGCACGGCAGAAAAATGTCTCCAGAGTACAAATAGCAGCACTTACTTCCACAAGTATAAATCCATCCAAACTCAGACTGCAAGCTGTTGCTCTAAAACGCAAATACATTTTCCAGGTCTTGCAGGCACAAATTCACCTGCTCTTCTTGTCTGTGCTAAATTCTTTGTGGGAAATCTCATGTGAGTCCTTGGGTTCTCTTCACATGACACCACACTGGATGTGGGAACACACCAGGCAAACATAAGCCCCAAGGCTTTAGATAACATGCAGGTGCAGTTGATATTGGTAATATGCTTTTGTGAATCAGATTTCACAGGTGATTTTCTTGGAAAATTTTTGGGGCCGAATGCTTCTGAGGACATTTTGACTCACAGTAATCAAAATAGGTTTTTTTTGGTAATAAAAATCTCTGGTCTGGCTGCTGCAGACCCATCAGGATGACTCTGGTGATTCCTGAGTAACAAAATTCAAAAGGAAGTCCTTGAGACTTTCTTGTCACTTGTAGAAATATTGCCCTGTAATTGTCCTTTTGGCCTTTTGCCTGGAAAGGAGGATTTCTCCTGTTTCTCTTCTCCAAGTCATTGCTTCAAAGGTTTACCAGGTCCTAGGTTTGTAGGCAGGAAAGCTGCTGAGAAGTGCTCAGGCTGAGGATGAGTTTTCATGCAGAAAAGGAACCCCAGACTCCACCACAGCAGTAAATTTTGTGACCGAGTGAGGGGTATATCCCCTCCTTTTAATTTTGTCTAGTTAAATGACTTCTCACAAGTAGAACAGCTATAAATGGCTACCCTGGTATTTTTCAAAAAGGAATTCATAAAAAGGAATATGCAAACCTCAACTTATTTTTAATGCCTTCTTTAATAAGTACTGAATGTTCTCAGCACCCCAGAGGAAGCAGAAGGAGTGGTATATGCAGCCTATTTTTAGACACTCAAATGTTACTTCCAGTTCATCCAGTAATGAATTACCAATTTCTGGATGGTGGAACAGCCACTGAACTCATTTAATTTCTCAATGTCTATCTAAAATTCAGTAATTGTCTTCAGCCATCTGAATTTTCACTACCCATCATTAGTCTGGCTGTGCTGAACCTTCCCATCACTTGAGCCAACCTGTCACTGCCACACTGTGAAAATGCCTTGCAACACACAACACACAAGGCTCTGATATGGTGACACCTGTGTAAATGTCTTCATTCCCCAGGTCTATCCTGGAGAGGGTAACTGCTCTTCTCACTTTCTACCTTTCTGTTTCATAGGAGGGGATTACAAGGTTACAGGTAATGTTTTCAAAACCCAGATTTCCAATGTGTGAGTACTGGTAGGCACACATTGTGAAATGTGGTCCAGTTGATATTGAACACAAAATTTCCTACCATCAGTTCTAAAAGAAATTGAGTAGAAGGAAGTTTTTTGTCAGGCTAATACATGATTAACAGCAAGAATGCAGAGATTAGCTATTAAAAACCAGGTTTCTGGCAGGGTGCATGAGGTTCTATATCAGGACCATTCAATGCATTCTGTACATACCTACGCAGACCACTTTTGTATGGGTGTGACACAGTTCAATGTGCTGATGGAAAAGGAGCAGCAATGTGTGCTACACAGCCTGAAGATAATACAAAATAAATCAAGATAGTCTAATCTAAAGCTGTCTGCAAAAATTGTCACCAGAACACTAAATAACTGGGCAATAAGCTTGCAGGTGAAATTGAGTGCAAATAAAAGTATAGTAAAACTCAAGGAGAAAATTATC
Organism: Eopsaltria australis; assembly: GCA_034509425.1. Lineage (NCBI taxonomy): Eukaryota > Metazoa > Chordata > Aves > Passeriformes > Petroicidae > Eopsaltria > Eopsaltria australis. The sequence goes on along the minus strand of JAVTVJ010000177.1, from coordinate 3,293,126 downwards.
TTGACTGCAACATCCCCATCCACAGCCTCTGAATAACCCCTTAAAAGCCAGAGAAGAGCTCTTGATATCAATGTCACCAGTTGTCTGGAAATGTCACTCAGTACTCAGAGAAAGACAAGTAAACTATGAGACGTGGTCAGCAGTATGACTGTTGCAGTAGAATACAGCATGTGGGTATATTTGGATTTAATATATTTTATTAGTCTAGGTAGTGTATGTAGAAGCAGTAGGTGTGTGCTCAGGATGCAGTGTTCAGCCTTTTCTGCATCTCAGGGAGAGAGAAGGAAATGGGAAACATGATTATACTGCCTTATAAAAGCGTATAAATGCATCTCCAATATTGCCTGCAGTGTCAGTCATCCCAGCTTAAAAATATGATAAATTTGAAAACTACAGAGATAAGGTATATGGAAAAGCTTCTTTTGAGAGCAGAAAAATATAGTTTTAGACTCTTCATCATGCAGAGAAGAGATTAGACATGGGACTCTGCACAGACATGAACTGGTGCTACAGTGATATGGAAAAGTAATAGGGAAAACAATTGATTTTCCTCACAATATAAGGACTGTGAACATCTGATATGATTACTGGGCAGTAAGTTTTAAGCAAACAAATGGAAGTGTTTTTTTATGCAATATTTAACTGAATTGTGGAACTCTTTGGAACAGTTTAGGAGAGGGAATCCAGAACACATAAAAATGTAGGAATATGGGAAGATCAGAAACGTAGGTGTCACATTTAAAAGTCAGTGGCTAGAAGGTGGAGAAACGTCAAAATGCCCTTGTGCACACAGGATTCTTAACAAACTAAAAAATATTTCGGTGAAAAATTTTACCCTTGGTGAAGACAAAGAAATGATGTTCTTTTCATTAGCTGTATGGCTGCAAAGAGTTAAAACTTGCTGATATGATACAAAGCTTAGCAAATCTTCCAACTAAATTATGCTCTATTTTAAAATCCTGAATTTGCTACATTTTGAAGCTCTTTGCTCTGTGGCGAGCCAGTGAGCAATTGCTAGTTTTAGACACAAAAATCCATAATCTGTGGACTAATCATAAACAAGCAGACATCCTCAGACACCTTTTGCCTTGTTCCTCTTGCTGCTGCAGTTACACTTCTGCCTCCTGTGATCCATACAGCTTAGCAGCCACTGACTTAGCCACAGAATAACTTATTTCTTGTGATCCTGGCTCTTTATCAGCTCCAGCTCAAGCTTCATTTGCGGAGTTATGTCCTACACAAGTTTGTTTTTTCCAACTTTTTTAGCCAGGTGACCAGCAGGTAAGAGTTTGTGACAGACCTAGCACAGTGTCTCAAGGACACCTCGAATACTCATTTAAGGAGTTTTGCCCTCAGTATTATGTCAGCCTGAGGATTAAAGAATTTGCGCGTTCAGCTGACAGAACCATGCCAGGAGATGGCCTTGGAGAGACACAAAAATCCTCATGGCAGTTTGCCAGGAGAGCTTCTGTTGTTCCTCTAAACACTATAAACTCCACTGGGAAAACAGCTCATTCAGCAGCACAAAATGTGCAAAAGGGCATTTGCCACTTGAATTTAGTCATTGGGCTGAGGTCTCTCCTGGCTACAGCTCAAGGCAAAGGGTGTATGTGGCAGAGAGGAGAGGTCATGGGAGCTAAATAGAGCTCAGCAGGGGCAGAGATCAAAGAGTGGCCATCACCCAAACTGATCTTCAAGAGCTGGTGCAGAGTGAAAGGGTCCTTAGCAGCTCCTCTCATCCCCAGCAACTTCGGAGCAGCTTTTAACTAAACACAGCACTGAGCAGAGAAGAGCAGTCTGTGCATGGGACCTCAGCTTGATGCAGTGTTGAAGGGAAATATTGCACTTCACTTCCACTCCCTCACCCCAGATGCTCTTGCACTTGACAGTGGCAGGCTATTTGTCCAGGCTGCAGAGACAATGTTTCATGCAGCACTTGCCAAATTCATCATTATGACATCCCAGAGAAATTTCCTTTTTCCACATAATTCAAGTCACAGCAGTCCTGGGAGCATCTTTTTATTCAGATCAAAGCTCCAGAGCTCTCCAAGAATGACTCTACAGAGCTGTGCCTGCACCAGGTGCTGGTTGCTTACCCAGGAGGGGCACAAGCTGTTGCAGCACCCATGGGGTCCCGGGCAGCTGCCTGTCCCCATGTCCTCTGTGCTCCTTAGCAGCCCAGCCAGGGGTGGTTGGGTATTTGCAAATGTCTCAGGAACTCAGCCATGGAGGAGAAAAGGGTCTGTGACATACCTTGTTTTTGTAACAGTTGCCTTTGGCCTTAACTTGCCAGTTCCCTCCCCTTCCCAGGGCAGCATCTGTGTGTGTCCTCTCCTGCAGGAGCTGGGAGCTGTGAGGAGCTGGGTGTTTGGGCTGCTCCTAACAAGGGAGGCCCAGATGGGGCAGTAGTTAATTGGTGGCCATAATTACACAGAGGGGTGAGCTTGAAAGCTGCTTCCCCATGTGGCTGTTTGTGCCCCCAGGTCTGCAGGCTGACATCCCCTACATTTCACGCTGCAGCTCCTGAAACTGTAGGTCAGATCAGAGAAGCATCAGTTCAAATACCTGCCTTTAATTCTTCTGAACAAAGGGCCCCAAAGGTTTCAGTATAAAGCAACACCTTCAAACTACTGTTTTTCTGTGGCTTTTTTAACTGCCCACAGGAGAGGAATGTAAAACACATTCCCAGAACAGGCTGTCTGCAAAAATTACTTTTTGTAATGACTTTTCCCTCCCATGCAGTCTGGATAGAATTTTGAGTATGTTGCACTCAGTTCACAAGTCTAAGGCAAAAGACTAGAAGTAAAAAAAAAAAGAATATGTTGCCTGCTAGGACATGAATTCAAAGGATTTTTAAAATTTTTTATCAAAGAACACACAACAGTAATTCATAGCATTTACCTTTTCCCAGCTATAACAGACTTACATGACAACAAACACCAAGGAATCCCATGGGTTTTTTCCTGATTTAAACAGTTTGTGAAGAGAAACTACGTGTAAAGGTGAGAGCAGTTTTTCCAACTTGTAAGTTGGGAACAGAAATATTAAGAGACAAGACGTCAAAGACTGAAAAAAAAAAAGAAGAGGAAAGGAAGAGGGTATGCTGCATCTCTTAGAAACACCAATGCAATGACAGCCTGGAAAAAAGGGAGGAGAGGAAAAACACAAATTATGCTACAAAATAAGAAAGGCAGCCTCAAATGTAGATAGTATGTAGGAGATTCTCATTAGAGTCTACAGTTATGAGAGAAAAGTTATCCATCCACTGGAAAAGGTTTAAGGAGGGCATGGGTACAAAATTAAATTCCTTCAGCTGCACACCTATTTGGTTTATTCTTTCACTGATGGAAATTGTTCCCCATTAAGCCTAGTGCAGCACAATCCTGTTCTAGATGGTTAACTTGAACTCTCCTAGACATGGGGACTAGAGATGAAAGGAGTTTAATTTGCCTCTTTGCTGTTTTAGACACACAGGTAAGCTTTTGGAGGAATTTTATGCTCTTATTCACATCTTAATGTCTTCCCTACAGCAATTAATTAGAAGTGGACAGAACTGGAACAGCTGAATCCTCAGGAAACTAGTGGGTCTGGATAAAAATGCTGGCATGGGCATACATGTGAGAGGGTGAGGAGCTGGAAACAGTGTGAAGAAGTTGATGTTCCTTAAGACTTCGGACCTCACCTTGGATCCATTAGATAAATTAGCTACAGAAAGGGGGATGGTGTGAGCTGTTCCCAACACCCCAGGGTACCCTCTAGTGTCACAGGAGTGGCTGCCAGGGCAGCATGCAACCAGGCTGGTCTCCAAACCCTCTGCAAGCAAATTACTCATCACTGCAAGTGGTTATGGGCTTGATGGTATTTCACTTGGCTTGTGCTGAGAGCTCAATTCTGAGAGCAGAGAATCACACCAGTGATTTGTAAAAATAAGGGATAAACCTCAGCAATACAGTTCTAAAAGGAGAAATAAAGACATCAGAACAGTCACCCAGCTGATGTCCCTGCAGAGGAAGCACAGTTACTTTCTCCACCAAGCTTCACACCCCAACAGACAGGGGAGAGGCAGCTGCATGACAAAATGCTTTGTTCATAAAATCTTTGCTGTCTGGGAGAGCAGGTAAATAAAACAAAGTATAGTCAAGCCTCAGGTCAAATTTATGTGTGTTTGTTATCAAGGCCATGCTCTGTAGGGCAGAGCTTTTCCAAACATTATAACCTCCCCGAAAATGGAATGGAATGGAATGGAATGGAATGGAATGGAATAGAATAGAATAGAATAGAATAGAATAGAATAGAATAGAATAGAATAGAATAGAATACGTCAGTGAAAGGAATCTGCTGCAACAATCCACCCTGGCCACTTCAGGGCTGAACAAAAGTTAAAGCATTCAGGGCATTAAGTTTTTAAGGGCATTATCCAAATGTATCTTCAACAATGACAGGCTTGGGGCATCAACCACTGCAATAAGATACCTATGCAGTGTTTGAACTCACTCTTGGTAAAGAAATGCTTCCTAATGTCAAGTTTGAGCATCCTTGATGAAGGTTTGAGCCCTCTCTTGGCCCTCAAGAGAGTAAGTAACACCTCCCAGTTTGTGTCATCAGCAAACTTGCTAATGGTGCATTCAACTCCTGCATCCAGATCATTGTTAAATCATTGAACAGGACTAGTCCTGGAGCTGAATCCTGAGGAACAGCACTGCTGACTGTCACCAGTCAGATGAAGCCCCATTCACTACAACCATATGAGCCCTGGAATCCACTCAGCACACTGTGAATCCACTCATCCCACAGCTGGACAGCTTGTCCAAAAGAATGCTGTGAGGGACACTACCAAAAGCCTTATCAAAATCCAGAAAAGCTACATCCACTGCCTTCCCATCATCTGCTAGGTGGGTGTCCTTATTGCAGTTATCAAATGAGTAAAACAGCTTCCCTTTTGTGAAACCCTGTTGACTATGCCTGATCATTGCATTGGTCTTTCTATGCCTTTCAGCAGCAGCCAATATGATCTCCATATTTTTTTCCTAGAACTGAGGTTAGATTAGTAGGTTTGCAGTTCCCTAGGTCTTCTCCCACACTTTTATTGTAAATTGGAATAACACTGGCTAACTTTGAGTCAGCAGGGACCTTCCCAGACACCCAAGGCCTTTGGGAGGTGGTTCAGAGCAGTCCTGACAAAATATTCTGTAAGTCTTCCAGTATCTAGGATGAGTCCTATCAGGCTGACTGGACTTTTGAGCATTCAGTTGAGGCTTATATTTATATATACCTACTGGAATTTTAACATATATCTATATAGATAGTGTATGTATGTGTGTGTGTATATGTATATATATATATAAATAAATAACACTTTTCTATTGAAATACATATACAAAAAATCATGGAAGCTAGGATGCAAGACTAATCCTTGTGCCTGTACTACTTAAAGAAATAATAGCTGAATCCATTAAAAATTTAATACCACAGGTACACAGGTAGGTAGAATGAGCTTCCACCAAGGAGAGTTGTTTCATGAAAGTAAGAATTTGGGATGACCTCTAGCTAGATGCCACCCTAATGATGCTGAGACTGTATATGTGTTATTAATGAAAAGTACCTGCTGCAGAAACTCTGGGATGAGAGTTTGGGTGTTAAATTATGCAAGTGGAAAGGATCTGGTTAACAATTTTTCTGGCTGAGGAACAGATCCTGATAGTGAGGAGAATTTCAGGTAGAAAACTATAGAATTCACCTTGTGACTTACCTTCCCATCTTCTCCTACTGTGTAAATGAACATGGAAACAGCCTGAGGCTGCAGGCAGGTTAAACACAGCCTTAGAAATGAGACCTGAGCAGGTCCAAAGGGGGAGTCTTCTGACCGAGCATGCATGCCTGCAACTGATATTCTTCCATTTGCTGACTCAAATGTCAGCAGTGAGAAATGGAAATTGGTTTATCCCAGGTCAATATGCTCCGTAGAGCAATGAATCATTCATATATGCTCCAGTTTCCCCCATCAGGTGCAAAGAAGGGGGAAAACCAGAGCAGGAATACTAGCTCGGACTTGGCTGTCTAGAGGGGAGAGCTTCCAAAAAAATATCTGTTAAGCACACTTGAGTGTTAACAGGGTGAATAATTTCCAGTGAAACACCTTTCACTAATTTGCTGCAAGTATGGAGCTCACTGAGATGTAAGATAAGACACAGGGTTTCAGAGGCACAATTTCTACAGGGAAAATGCCTATCTGGAGTGAGGTGGTCCTTACCAGTCACAAGCTGTCTTCATATTTGTGTTCACCTGAAGGTGCAGGGGTCAAAGCTGAAGGAAGAGGTTACAGAAACTCCAGACAGAAGATTAGTCATATTCACGCATCCCACTGGCTTGTAGGATCCCACCACTTGATCTCTGCCCTCCTTCAGGATTATTTTTAAGCTCTGTTCCCTTTGAATCCCTTTCAGGTTAATTCTCATGGCTAAGCATGAGTTGTTTATCCCCAGAAGTACACGGAGACCTGACTGGAGCACCCACCAGCACAAATCCCTGGGGTGAGCATGCCCTACCTCCCCACTTCACACACAGGTCACAGCAGCCTGCTGCAAACCCGTGCCTCCCTGTTGCTCAGCAGGTGACCTTTTGGATGCTGCAAAATTCACCTGTTTGGTTTTTAGCTGCCGTGATCACACTCGACAGCTTAGGATCTCTCTGTTTGAGCTTTTGTTCTCAGCTAATGACAGCAGTACAAATGGGATTGTGCTAGTGAGGCTGAGTTCTGTACATTTACCCCACTGATGTCAGTGGGGCTCTGTGGATACAGCACATGTTCAGAGCTCCCACTGAATGTGAAACAGCTCAGGAATACAACAGTAAATATACTCCCCAACAATCTCCCCAGCCCAGGCCTCTGAGCAAGGAGGGCCAGCAGCAGCAAGTGATGAAAGCCCCCCGTCGTGCTGTTCTCCTCAGCCTCTGCATTTTGCTCTGCAGTGCTGCAGCAGGTGTGAAGCTCAAAAGCCATATATTTTTCCTTTCCCATATAGTCTGGGAAATAATGAGCATGAAATATATATGTATTCAAGAAGAGTTTCTTCCTTCTAAGGTCTCTCTCTGGATCAGGTTAGTGGAGCTTTTAGCATTACGGTGACTTTAATTTCTTTCCCTGAATATTCTCTGAGGTGGGATTTGCAGATTTCAGCCCTGGCTTGGGTGCACACTTCAACTGATGCAGACAGCTGTTAAAAATCAGCACATATAAGCATATTGTAAGCATGCAAATGAGAAAAGAAAATTTTGATTTCCCCACACTTTCTTCCTTGATTACAGCCAAATATTCATCAGTCTCCATAGTTACCTATTTACTATGAATAGAGCAGCCTCACGAAAATATTGCATTGCTGTGGGACACAACCTGAGAATTACTACAGTGAATTTCACACTACAGGTAAGAGGTGTTGATAGGGTGTTTTTTCACCTGCAATGGATAGTAAAATAAGTTCATCTTAGATCTCTTGAAACATTTCAAATTCCCATTTCGAGAAGCATTTTTTCAGCTTCACCCTGGCAGATTTCTTGCAAAGATATTCTGAAACAGAGAGTTTATGAATGGATGATGAAAAGCACAGCCAAAGCATTTGTTTTATGGGGACAGATAAGATTATCTTTCCTAACCAATTGAAGTGATAGACATTGAAGACTCTTTAAAGCCACTGTGCTAGAGTCATAACATCATTAATTATTCTGCAAATACCAGATCGTGTTTCAAGTAAGTAACAGAAATTATTAACTCTGAAACTTATCACGTCTAATTCACCTCTTTAAAAGCCACCTGCAGGAGTCTCAAATATCAAACATGTGGTAAATGCAGTCTCCATAGACAGAGGCAATTTTTCCAATAACCTGTTGTTAGAGAAGGCAGTAGCACAACCTTTTCTTTTTAAATACACCTTGACTCCTGTTCTTGTCTTTCTTACCATAATGCTCTTGAAAAATTGTCAAAGAATTACTACTAATTATGTCTGTAACTAATAAACTACCAGAGGCCAAATACTGCTTATGCAACTCCAGTGCTGTTGCTGAGGCCACATAAATGTGAGAGGGGGTGTAAATCAGCCTTTCACATCTACAGGGGCTGATGGTGTTGCTTTTTTCAGTATAAATGTGCCTTTTCTCATGGCTGTGTGAGAAAAGTAATGAATTTGATTTAGCACTTGCTTCACTTGCAGCTTTGCCATGCTGTGAATGTGCAAGAGCACTTTCAAAAGAATGTTTGTGTTGGGAACAATAAAGCTAAACCATTTTTTCTGTTCATGTTTCAAGGCTCCCACTACCTCCCTGCTGAAGGGAGATCAGTCCTTAGTTGCCCAAGGCAGAAAGGTGGTTCAAGGGCAGTATTCCTGTCTCCATCACCTTCAGAGTGTCCTGGTCAGGGTATCCCACACTGTCTCTAGTCCCATCAAAGACAAGACAGTTATTTTTGGATTCAGTTACCATAATATTAGAATATAACTCTCAGCCAGTTGAAGCTGATTACACTCTGGAAGGTGAAGTCAGGGTATCACACTAAGAATGAGCTGGTGAAAGAGGCCAGGAGCAACTGTCATTCATCTGTGTGGTAGGTGCCAAAGGGTTACTGACACAGCAGGGACAAAGCATTTTAAAGCTTGAGCCCAATGACTGTAAGGCTTGTCTTCCTTCATACATTCTGTAATACATATCACTACTCTCCCAGTGGTTATGAACTTGTATCACTTATTGTCCATCCATGTTTTAATTTGTTCACACTGTTGTATCTATGGCAACATCCAAGTGCGCATCTGCAGTCCAGCCATTCATAACATCCCATGTTCACTGCAGTGGGATCTTCTTCCCTCGAGGGTGAAGACCTGTGAATTCCTGCAGCCCCGGTGACACCTCAGCATGTCTGTGCTCAGGCACAGGCAGATGCCTGCATACTCTCTTCCATGCCTTGTAAGTGCCTCCTACCTGACTGCCTTCTGAAACTGCTTGGTTATAGCTGAGCCTGTCCTTCAAGACTGACTATTTTTCCTCTGCTTCTCACCGCCTCCCAATCACAGCACAACCGAATGAGAGCTACTCCAAAGGGCTGATGCACCGACTGCAAATGGCTGGGATGCACTGAAAGGCAGCCACATTCCTCTCTCCTGAAAATATGAGCTGCCAGGGGGGTGAAAGCACTTCATCTTGTTAACTCCCTTCCTCTGTGCACCCCACTTGCCAACGGAGGTAGAAAGTGACTGACCAAATAGGCAGCTACTCTAAAGCATCAGCAGCAGGCAGAGAGGATGTTGTGGGATTTCATCCCAGGATGCTACATCAGACAAGTGCACATAAAAAAAGTCAAGGTGACACGCATAGAAATTATCCCCCATGCTTTATGCTGTGCTCACTGCTGTCAGTAGGAACTCTTCCATGCTCTGCATAGGGCCAGAAGTGCTGGCAGCAACACTGGTGACAAGAAGGGGCTGCATCCTCTGTCATTTCAGTGGGGGCTGCCAAAGGGTAGCTTTGGGAGGCTGCAGGTATCCTTCATTTCAGTTTGTTGCTCCAGTGCTGCTGCACCTTCAGAGTGGTCACTGCAAATCTGTATGACCTAAAGAATCTCAGCCTGCACTAAAATAAGAGTGAAAGAAAAAGATAAAACTGATAAGGGAAATGCCTACATACTGATGTATAAGAAAAACAAATTTTCTGGGGAGATGCAGTATATTCACTAAACAAGCTGGGAAAACAGAGAAAAGAATAGGCAAGGTTTCTGAAGTTATGCAGCCTGCATGGGCATGAATTCAAGCTAGATCAGAGGGGCCTGGAATAACCCACATTTTATGAATAAAGCAAGGAAGTAAATTCTGAGCTAGAGGATTACCAGGCACAGAGGATGCTTCCCACAGCATGGAAATATGTCTGTGTTTCCCCCTATGAGATGTGATTTATTCCTCCCTTGAACTGCCACTGTAACCTGGGCTCCCTGTCATTTACAGCAGAAAGAGATTTGTGTCTGAGGAATTTGAATTTCACAGAACCAAGGGGACAAATGACCCTGCACTTGGATGAGAGCTGTTTTCCTCAGCTGCCTGTCTGTCAAGTGCAGAAGGCAGCAAAGAGAAGAGGAGACGTGCTATTTGCTGCAAGGCACAACCCAGCCTCTCCATGAGCAGTTACAGTAAGTTCATGTCTCTGGAGTCGCTCCTGTTGAGGTTCACGTTTTGCAGATATTTTCTTTCTGAAAGTTCAAGTATTACCATCCCATCTCCATTCTAGTTTGATGGGACTCATCCACCTTGCTTCATTGAGGACTTCAGAAAACTGTACTTGCCATTTACTTCCCACAAAAACACTGACACTTGAACCAATCTCCCTTGAGGAAATGGGTGTAGGCCGCACAACATCCAAAGCCACAGAGGGGTTTAAGGGCCAAACACTCAGTGTCTACTTGGATTAGTGGTACCCTCTATTTATTACCCTCTTTAATTTCTCTTCTAACTTTGTATGCTCAATGCACTTATTACTGGACAAAAGTCACAGACTATAAGATATTCAAACATTCACACAGATCTGTAGTCTCTGGAGTTAAATCCTGCTTCCATTTCCACCCAGCAAAGCCGTTGAGAGCACAGCAAAGCAGGAATGCAAATGAAGACATCCTTTGACTCACAACGATTTCTGTGTCTTGACAGGCAAGGACCAAACAGCACAGACATTGCCCCAGATAGTTCCTAGTCTACAAAGGCAAGTAAACAAAACCAGCCAGAATGGCTGGTGGGAGGGAAATGAAAGTTTTGCCATGCATTTTAGAAAAGGTCAAGGCCAGTGAAATTGCCTGCATATCAGCTTAAGCCAACTTTTTCAGACATGGATCATTCCTGCTCTTATTTGGGATTATGTTCCCAAATGTGACAGCTAAGATGAACTCTGAAATCCCAAATGGAAATAAAATACTCTGCTATCTGAAGATCACCCATTGTAAGCCCAAAATGTGCAGTCTGTGGGTCTACTGGCTCTGGATTCCACCTGCCAAGTGGATCCAGCTCCTCCTGCATCTGTTCACAGGCAGCAGTAATTTGGCCCAGGACTGCAAGGTTACAGTCATGCCAACACAACAGTTAGAAGGAAAATGGCTCAGACAACTGATTTGGTCCTCCTTTCATCCAGACAAAGTTTTCACATGGAAATATTTCTGAAAAGTCAACTGTGACACAAACAGCAACTGCAGATACTAGATATGCTGAAAACTAATAGCCAGAAAAGGTTTCCCATACAAAGATCACTGTTGAATTCAGGCTCTGTATATAAATGAAACACATCTGTTGGCTATGTACACTGTGAAAATAACCATGCTGGATTGAAATCCTCTGAAGAATGTTACTGAACTAATCACACAGACTTTCTTCATAGACATTTTAGAAGGGACTGCAAGGCCAGACTAAGCAGAGAAAAACAAATATAAACCCAAAAGATAAAGGCAGATCTGTGTGTACATAAGAAATAAAGAAAGCTGTCACCCTTATAATCAATTCTGGTAGCCAGATGATGCCCGAGGTCACTCTGAGGAGTCAGTCAGCATTTTGGACTGAGAGGGTCTCCTTTGCAAGGAGGACCTGAAGAGGCATTTATTTGCTACAATACTGTTGAATTATGAAGGACAGACATAGAAGTCCCCTATTCCTGCATACCTGGCAGCTCCCATTACCTGCTGTTTTAATTAGATGTACCAAGAGAATTACTGTGTTGCAGGGGTGGTTTACTGGAGTGGGAGGAGAAGGCAAAGGCAGCACCAGCCCTTGCCAGGGCAGTCCAGGGCTCTCTGGGTGCATGACAGGACCTGTGCATCTCCCCTTCACATTGCTGCAGCCACAGCTAGTCCTGAAACAGATCCAGACACCCTCTTTTGGCTTTCCAAGTGATCCATGTTTGGGGCAGAGGTTCCCATCACTTTGGCTGTCTGTGACTTCCCACATTTCTGACTGGTGAGGGGCAGCTGATGGGCAAGGCAGCGGAAGAATGATGGTCAGGCAGAACAATCAAGGCAATACGAACACTGCAAAAATAGGACAATAGCAAGAAATCTAGGGATTATGCCATCAATAAAAATGTCCAGAATAGAAAATTTGGCAATCAAGATGGCAGAACAACCAGCTGAGGCCATGGGCATCATTGCCAGAAGGCACCATCCCAGAAGCCTGAAGAGTCCAAGGCTCTCAGTGGATGGGAGCTGCCACAGCTCTGCTCAGGCCAAACTGGAGGCTTGCCCACTTGCTTGTTAAATCTTGCACGCTTCACACTGATATTCACCAGGAAGCATTTTTAAAGCTGAAATCCCAATTTTCTCTGTGTCTTTTAGAGAGGAAGTGTCAGGCTTCATGCCAGTTTGTTAAAAAAGACAACACAAAGCTTGAAAACTTATCCTTCAAGCTTTATCTTAGTCTGTAGAGTAGATTTAGATTGGATATTGGGGAAAATTTCTTCACTGAAAGGGTTGTCAAGCACTGGAACAGGCTGCCCAGGGAGGTGGTTGAGTCCCCATCCCTGGAGTTATTTAAAGACACATAGATGTGGCACTCAGGGGCATGGTTTAGTGGTGGACTTGGCAGTGTTGGGTTCATAGTTGGACTCCATGATCTTAAAGGTCTTTTCCAACCAGAATAATTCCACAAGCATTCATACAAAAAGGAAATAAGACTTGTTCAAAGGACATTTGTCTGCTTATAGATCAAGTGAATATTTGCATGGTCTTGGTCCTTCATTTTGAACTGTGTTCAAACTACTCCTTGTAGTTTTCTTGAAAGGAAGATAAGAGATTTTAAGTATTGTCTGCTGTTCTCCTTTTCGGGCAAACGCTTTCAGTATTTATTTTCTATTTACTGAAGGAAGATATAATTGCAGTTATTGCTTGTTTAAACAGGGTAAGTGTATACAGTGTACAATTATATATATCGTATACATATTACATATTACTATAATGCATGCTATAAATACTATACTGTAAATAAGATCTTCTTATTTCCCTAAAACACACAGGCTTTGTACCTTAACTTCAGCACCAAGGACTAGTTTCTAGCAGCCTTCTATAATTGTGTAGAGTGAGTGTTCAGCAGGGGGAAGGACCCTGCAAATGTGGGACAATCCCACTTGTAATCATGGCTCTTGCGAGCTGATGGAGGTTTGACTGATTGAGATCACTCTGAGGAACTTTAGTGGTTGTGGGATCACTGAAAAGGCAGCACCTTTTCTCAAAGACTGGATCTTACTACATATTTGTGTTCATAATGCATTATGTATCACCAAGAGTGCCAACAAACCTGCAATTCTCACTTCTTCATGCATTTCATAAAGGAGATAATCTGCACCTTACTCCTTGAGTCCCAGTGTTGTTTGGAAAAGAGCCATATAATTTAGGAAGGAGCCATAAAAAGGCAACAAAGCAACATTTACAGCAGCTCTGTATGCTGATTCCTATGATGTTATGAAGGTCTTACCATCATTTGTCTTTTAACCCAGTCAAATCCTCTTTGAAAAAGTGAATCCTATGCACAAAGAAATATTGTTGTTCTAGTTATATTGTTGTGTATGTCACGAGATAGATCACATTTATTATTGTTTAGGCTTATACAATACTTACTCCATTTCATGAATAGCTGTGACAGTGTACTCAGGAACAAAAATAAATCCTAATGAACACTATAATGGCAGAAAGTAGTTCTATTAAATTGTGGGACATGGCTCAAGCAATGAAGAATGACTGAGGGAAACCAGGCAAAACTGGCAAATGCTTACTAAGTGTCCCAGAAATGCACTGTGAGGGTGTGGAAAAACCCACCACCACTAGAAATGCACTAAAGGAAAGAATTTCGGGCCTCCTCCATGTTCCACAAGAGGCACATCGGCACTTTGGATTTAGACTGGGACAAACTTACAGTGATTTGTAAGGTCTTGCACTGAGTCAGAGGTTGCTCACTGATAAGAAGGACACACAGCAGGGTGCAATTCCCTGCCACTGAAACACCCAGCACTTCACCACAGGCTCCCCAGAGACAGAATATACCTTTACATTTAAGAATCCAGTTCAGTAAAGCACTTAAGTAGATGCTCAATAGCAGACAGAAAATCAAGCACACACAGCTCTACAGGAAGGCTAAATCTGCTCCAGACCATGCCACAGGGCATCCTCGTCTCAGCACCACAAATGCAACTGTTGAGCCTCTGGCTGTCAGTTCTTTCTTCCCAATCCCCAGGTTTCACAAGATTTAATGTGAAGTCCAGTGCTAAAGCATAAGCATGAAAGGAATCCCTTTGCAGATGATTCAACCCCTATCCTGGCTTGCCTTGCTTCCCTGCATGCTGTCATTCCAGTGATCACTCCTTCTGATGTAACTCCATTGTCTTAAAATAGACCATCTCTGAAAGATCAGTCATTAGAGTCAGCAGTTTATTTTGAACAGAGAGGAGTACCAGACAGTTCAGGAGCCCGACAACTTCTTCTTTTCAACCCCATGATCAAGACAAATCTCCTGAGCAGTTTTCTGAGCTGAACATCTTTCTGGCCGAAGTGATGTTCCCATCATTTTCCTTTCATGTTTCCAGCTAGGTGAAAGAATTTTGCATGGGGTTTCCTGTGATGTCATTTATTGCCGTATCTTTTCTACATGGGTGCATACCTATAAGCTGTGTGTCAGTGACATGAAAGTAAAGCTGAGTCTCAATATTACAGGCTCAGATAATTGATGCAGCATGACAGAGGCTTTCTTCAGAGGTCTTTCCATCTCCTGTACTCTGTGCCAGGGAGTTTTGTCCATCGTGTCGTAGTCTTGCTTTTCATGGTACTTCCCATGGTAGGAAATAAGTGTCCTAAGAATTAATAGGATTCTTAAGGAGATTAAGTCATTGGTGCCTTTGTTAAGTGAACACAGTATTATCCACACACATAGAGTTTATCATGTGCTTAAATGCCTTTAACAAGTGCAGCTGAAGGAAGGAGACATCTCACTCAAAAACATGCTGCATAATTAGAAGTGGAACCACTGCATGGCCCTTCCAGGGCACTGAAATGGATATGGCCTGCTGTCCCATGCCAGTTTTATATGCATGTATATGATTTCAGTTTCTGACTTCCATACGTACTTTTGCAATGCTCGCATTCACTCCTCAGATTCTTTTGCAATCAGTGCTGACGTATTTTGAGAAAAAACAAAGTAAGGCACTTTTGCTGAGACAGAGCATCTTCCCATCCCTACGATGATTTCCTGTTTTTTTGGTCTACAATTCATACCACTGTACCTCATTTCAAGCCAACATTTGAAAGAAACTCTTCTTGAAAAGCCAACTTTTAAATGCTTTTCCTTTTTAAGGCTGTTGCTTCTCAGGTAACTTTCCTTATTGCTATGGTGCTGACTCAGAGCAGTACAGGACAGAAGGGGGGAGGGAAACAAGGACACCAAATCAGTACCAGGACTTCTCTGTTATCCAGGGATGAGCCACTTATATCTTCAAGCAATTTATATCTTCTCTGGGGGAAAGTCAGTAAAAGATATAATAGTGAAATATTTCCTTTCAGTTGTGAATATAAAATATCTTCAGCCAAGTGGAACATTTTAAAGCATCTGTGCTATAGCAGAGCTGTAAATACAAGCAGAAACACTTCCACACCTCCAGATTACTTTGCCCACAGTTCAGCTCCTCTAAGTAGCACAGGAACATAGACAAGTGATGGTCTCTTTGCTGCCACTCTTTCTGCATGGCAGCGTGTGAAGATACAGTGCAAAAGGTGGATTCACCTGAAACTTTGAAGCTATGTAGAAAAGAAATTCTTGGGAAAGGTTTGCAGATTTTCTGTTTCCATTACAGTGATTTCTGATCCTGAGCATTTGCTCATGATTTTTCTAGTCTACTAACTCCTCAGTTTCCCCTCAGCTACTGTCAGAAGTTTGTGCCAGTGTCACTCGGCAGGCCTGGCCCTTGGAGGGAGCTGTTCCTTCTCCTGATGACAGCTGCCGTGGCCTCTTCTGCTGCCAAGGCTTTTCAAGATGTGAAGATAAGGAGACTGGCAGCAGTGTAGGTCAAGATTTATTCAGCTGTTCATTGTCACAGATCCAGAGAGGCTCAAAAGGGCCTCCAGAGGACAGCTGCTGTGACCCCTACTTAAAGGTGGCCTAGTGAGAGCAGGTTACTTAGCAAAAACTCTGAGGATGAAGATTCAACATCTCTCAGCTGTTGCAGTCTACTTCTGTTTAATCTGTTTCATAATGAATGAGTTTCCTTTGTATCTAATGATGATTTCTCCAGTTCCAACTTGTGTCCATTGTGTCTTGTCGTAGCCCTGTCCACTGCCAAGAAGAGTTTGGCACCACGTTCTCTGTACCATTCTCTGCTGATGGTTGTTTGCTTGGCTCACCCCAGCATGTCCATGTCTTTCCTGTACTGGGAAGCTTGAAATGGAACTCAGTACTCTGGATGTTGCTCCCCAGTGCTGAGTAGAAGGGAAGACACTCTTCCCTTGACCTACAATACTTGCCCAGCCCAGCACACTGCTGGCTCAGGTCCCAGTTGTCCACCAGGACCCCCAGATCCCTTTTTGCAGAGCTTCTGCCCAGCCAGTCAGCCCCCAGCCCACACTGGTGGATGGGGTTGCTCCTCCCTAGGTGCAGGACTTATTTCCCAGTGTTGAATGCCATGGGATTCACTGAGAGCCTCTTCCACTGAAACTTCCAACAATCAGCCAGCACTGCCAGAGCACTCCTACCTGCATCCACCTCTGCTCCACCCTGGTCTGTAACCCCTGACAGTGAGGTCTCAGTCAGAGCAAGAGCACCAGGTTGTTGGTGATTGATAAAAACTCATCTACTTTTAATGCTCAAGTGTTAATTTGCAGATGTTAGTGGCATAGGATCTAGGGTGAAAGGTACAGTATTCAGGGTCTGTGGTGAATTTTTGGTTGTCCTTCAGATTCTAGAAAGCTGTTCTTCTGTTTAAAGTGCTTCCTTGTAAGGAAAGTCTATTGAATTTTCTTTCTTTCACAATCTGTTCCTGCTTATTGTGCTCCTTGTAGCCAAAAAAAACCCACCAAAAATACCATTCATCTGTGCATAAAGACTACTAATGGTATTGCACCACTTCTAATATTTTATCAGAATGAAATTTAAGTGGATCAACAATTTCATACAAATAAAAATACTCTAAAAGTTTGTTCTTTTTTGGAACAAATACTTTCTGCTAAGTTATCTGCTTTCTGGTTCTTAATTTATGACACCACATAAAGCAGAAAGAGGTCAGGCAGGGAACAGTCCAGTACAGGCAGTGAGGAGTAAAACAACACCCTGTGGAGCTTAGCAGAGAGTGACATTATGATTATTAATGTTAGAGACAAAGTCCTACTTCCCTTCATATCTGATATACTGCTGCTTTAAGAATCAATGTTATCAAATCTCCTGGATTAAAGAAGATTTTTTACAAATGTATGTGGGAGGAACAGATTCAGTAGGTGGCATTTCCATGCTGACTTGATATTACAGGCAGATCGTGTCAGGATGGTTTTCTTAGCCCAGGTTCATAAGGATCATGTCCTGTGTATACTTTTGGTACCTATGGCTCTTCAGCCCAGGCCTTCCTTCTAGCAATCCTGAGTGGAAAAGTGGCATACATTACAGTTTAAAACAGTTGCAGCAGTATTTAGAAGAAATGGAACACTTCAAAAAAGCATGTGGCCATCCACCCCACTGACATTCATTTTGGCAATGGGTCCTTCTCATGAATGAACAGTGACTCATAAAGCCTGATCCAAAGCTCACTGAAATCAAGGGGAACTTCTCTTTTGGTTTCAATGGACTTGGATTAGCTGTGTGACAGGCTAAAGGGGTTTGCACACATCCAGCAAAAGCGTGGAGATAACTGAAAGCTTATCTACAAAAATGTAGTCTACAAGATCCTGGTCTGTGGGACTGCTGCTTGCCCTCCTGAAATAGCCTGCTCCTTGCATTCCTGCCTGAGCAATGAAATTAACCTGATGGATTAGCTACTATAAAAAGCATAAATACTCTGCATGAAAAAATAAAGCCTGCCATTCCCCGATGCTTTCTGGTGCTGAATTCTCTAATAATTGAGACTGGTCTGCCAAGAAAAACTTGCAGGCTCCTTGGCAATTTATTGCAGTGTCTGAAAGGCTACACATTACCCACTACGGCCTTTAACACCAGCTCATGGTGATCTCAAAAATTACACAAGGAGCAAGCAGAATTTGTGTGTGTTCATCCTATTAAAATTATTACTGCAATAGAAGAATCATCTGTCCATTTAATGGGAGAATCTTCTTTTAAATTACCTAACTCTCTTTGCAGACAAGTATGTGTATAATTTGTTCTTTCTAAATAACCAAAGAGCAGGGGTTGGGTTCCCTCACACACACAGAGACTAAGGAGAGCATTTTCTGACATTGTTATGTCCTGTTTTCCTATGGTTTAGCACTGTTAACATCAGTGGCTTTGGCAGTTTCTAATTTAACCTAGTTCTAGAGATCAGACCTGCTGAGGGCTGAGTCTGGAGTACATTTAATGATGTCTGCATTGACTCATCCTGGTTATCCCCAAAGGGTATCCCAGACTGACTCACAAGGGCTCACAAGCCCAACAATAGGAATGCTAACATTGTTCAGGCTAATGGAAGATAAGCTGCAACCATGAGCCCATGCTCCTCTCAGAAGATGCAGTTTTGAACTTTTCAATCAGGGAGGATTTCGGCAGGATTTTCTGGTGCAGATCCCCTGGATTTAGGAGTAACAAGACTACATCTTTATTTAAAAGCAGTACAGGTCAGGATCAAAAAACCCAAAGGGCAAGTGGCACTTCAAAGTTTGTGTGCATCACAGCAGAGCCTCTTCTCTGCTTCCCTGAATCAAGGTGGCCTCATCCAGGGTGCTGGTGGGGAACCAGTGCTCCTTTGCACTCTCACCAGGGTGTGTAAAAACCTCTTCTGGATGTGCATGAGTCTCCAGAAGGCAGCCTTCACTACCAAAAGTCTTCTACTACCAAAAATGTTCTACAGAAATTACATAAATATGGGCTATTGTTTACATGATTGGCTAGTCTGAGCAAGTCTTTAGGAATGGAAGCTGCTCTGAAATATATGAATGGACGTGCAAGATGTTTTCTGCTTCTGTTTATCTTCATTTTGTGCAGAGGTGCTTATTAACATTTGCATATAACTTTAGTTTGCCAAAATGTAATTTGTCTGCTTCCCAAATTAAAATAGACAATGAGAATATGGCCATTTTCCCAGCTCACAGTGCACTGTTGGCCCTGTGTTAGAGAGTGTTGAATATCTAGTCACGTAATAATGCAAATGACTTGGAAGAAAAAATATAATTAGCTCATTAAGAAAACAGAAATCCCTCCTGTCAGGCCAGACCTGATTTAGCAATTTCACCATTCATGTCCAGCCAGGCAACACAAAGTACAAACTTCCTTTTCATTTGGTTGTAGCCTACCTAAGGCATACAAAAACCTCAGATGTAAAATTAAACAGTATGTACTAGGCTACTATGTCAGGAAGGCTTGGTTCCAGTTATTATGGTGCTCTTTCTTTCTGGCTTAAGTCTCTGATCCCAACCTCAAAGAGGTATCTGAGTTGATGCAAAGGCTTCCTTCTGTCAGGTTGTCCTTGTGGTTGCAGCAGCCACTCCATACATCACTGCTCCTTGTCCTGCCCACTCCTGCTCACAGCACTGCAGTTTAAAGGGATGCAAACCCTCCAGCTCACATTCCCAGGTGGAATAAAAGAAAAGCTTACAGTAACCCCTCCATGCATAGCCTGGGGAGATGCCAGAATAAGCATTCTTGAGGAATACATATTTCTGTGAAACCTGAAAAGTGTTAGGGTTGATGACGCTTTTTTTGTAGCAAAGGTGAAAAGAGTGGAAAATCCACATTTCTGCTGAGAGCCACTATTACTTTTCTACAAAACGTCCAGTTTTGATTCTTTTATCTGGTAAAAATCCAAAATCTTCATAGGGAGAAATTCCAAACTTTTCTATGCTGTCTGACTGGTCAGGAAAAATAGCACTGCCAGATGTAGCTCAGGGCTCCTCTCCTCTCATTAATATTTGGCTGTTTAAGGATTAACTGTGCTTGGCCAAAAGAAAATCATCCAGTCTTAGTGAAGCAGCATCTGACAAACCAGGATTCAAGGGAACGCTGGATGGAAATGGGGCTGTGGCAAAACTGTCCAAAAAATCTTTCTGCAAATATCAGATGAAAAGCTCTGGACATCAGGTAGAAGACAAGAAAACTGTTTCCCACCATTCAAGGGGAGCAGATGAGTCAGCAGATACCAGACTAACACCTGTGGGAGAGCAATACTTGATGTAGGGAAAGGGCACACCCAGGTGAGAAGAAAGAAGAGTGAGTGAGCCTCCTGTCAGAAGGTCCAGCAACATCTGCACACCCTGGTATGTGATGCTAAGGCATCTTTCCCCATGAGCCCACAGCTTTGAAACCTCACCTTCACATCTTGTCTCCTCATGGTCTTCTAAGAGCAACTGGAGTGTTCATAAACTTGAATCAGATTTCAAGAAGCACCATGTGAAAATCAGGGTCTGAAGGACAAATATGGCAGTGTCCTTGGAAAAAAAAGAATGGCCCAAAGGATTCCTTTTGGACTGTGCAGCTCACCTGCATCCCTGTACACTCCAGGCAGATAATTTCTTGAAGAATGAGACTAACAATGACTGAGTAGAAAAAAAAGCACCAAGACCTCCAGAGAAGATTGTCAACTCCAAGATGTGATCCAAACCCCTCAAAAGCAGAGGTAATCCTTAAAACTTTTCAAAGTAAAGGATGTTCGATTATTTTTCTCTCTCTTCTTTGCCTTCACAGCACATGTTAGTAAGCAGTTCTCTGCAATCCATTGCATGTCACATAATTCCTCTCAGTCACACCTTGGAGGTGGAGAAGTTAATTGTGTGATCACAATTTGACCCCATAATCATAAGACTGGGTGAACTGAGACCTTGGGAGAAATGCTGCATGCCATTCAAGCTTCATGACAACATAAGGAGAGGTGGGAACACTGTTGTGTTATCTCTGGGCAGCAGACCACTTGGACAGGAATAACTCTGCGTGTCCATAGCAGGTGATGGTGTCAGCAATTTATTTAAGAAGTAGAGATCGATTTTTGTGTTAAAAAGGACCGTGTCTGGCAACTTTTTGAACCACTCTTAAACATCAGCTCTTAATCTGTCCTAAGTTGAGTGCCGACATCCTAAGATCCATGCTGAGCATCCAACCTTGGCCCATGGACATATACACAGCAGAGCAACTTCTGGGGACATCCTTTCCAGTCCTCACACGAGAATTACCCACCAAGGATATGCCAGAGTCTGCTGCATCTGCTGGGAGCATCTCTGTGAAAATCTACCCTGCTCAGTAACAGCAGTTCATCTTCCTTCTGTCCCTGCTTGCTGAGGAATTTTTATGGGGCAGCTCCAGGAGAGGTAATTCCAGGAGCAGGCAAACACATCCTTCTCAGGCTCTTTTCAGGGAGCACATATCCTACCTTTAATCAGCATCAGTACCTAGAAATGCTGAAATGTCATGGTCTCTTGTGAAAAACAAGGTCACCTCCTGGTAATTTCTCTCTGTTAACAGCAATAGAAGTGAATACAGAGCAGTGCTTCACACCTGACTGTAGGAGTATGAAAGGCTAAACTTCAGAGGGGCTTTTCTAAAAGCCATCCACCCAATTTGAGGAGCAGATTGTCTCTGTGGCCCACAATATTTTGAAATAATAGTGCACAAACCCATAAAAGCAACAGAATTATATTTGCTGTCAGATCACAGCTAAGCAGAAAACACAGTAGGGAAAGAACTCCCTGCTGAGCCCTAAAGCCACATCTTGTATTTGCAGTGAGTTTACCAAATCAAATCACAGGGTAATTTAGTGAAACTGAAAACTATGTGAAGTCTCACAGGCAATACCTGCTTTCAGATGTAGTGGAGCATCTCATGTTCAGCTCCAAGTGAGGAAGTGGTGCATATGCATATGATGGCACTGCAGGCAAGGCTCCAAAGAGCAAAAGCAGTGCAAAGCAGGTAATAAAAGTGCACCAAAGCACCAGGGAAGACCTGAGTTGATAAATAGACCCCATTTACAAGATGCAGACAAGTTTGGGAATGCAATTGCAGGCAAAATAGTCAAATAAAGAAACAAATAGGCTCCTGCTTGAGAGATTTGCAAATCACACACTCCATCTGCAGCGTGCCCAGCAAGCTAAATTGGATTCAGCCTTACTAAGAAATCTATAGAGAAATTCTGGTTTTTTTTATTTCCCTGTGGATATATATTTTCATTGCTCTACCTCCCACCATGTAGCAACAGGACAGACAAGAATGATTGTCAATGAGTGCAATGCTGTGAAGAGCACAGGAAAAGGGAGCTGCTGCTGCTGTAACATAACAGTTAGGCTGATTTGTGCCTGTGAATTCCAGCATAGAATTAAGGAATTTCACGTAATATTCCAAATTGGAAGGGACCAACAAGGATCATTGAGTTCAACTCTTAAGTGAATGGCCCCTACTGGGATGGAAGATGTGACCTTGGTGTTATTAGCACCATGCTCTAACAAACTCCTAGATGATACATTTTTGCATCCAAGTTGATTGTGTACAAAGACTTACAACTGAAATTTTCAAATTGGACTGATATGAGGCAAGTTCAGTTGCTCACTTTTGATAAAGATTGTTACATCTCACTGATGGTATATCCTCTTAAGTAAAGGACTGGTTTGTCTGACAATGAAAGGTTCTGGAGAGTAAAAGACCGTAATTCAGGCTGCATTTTGATCACCTTCTGCACATGCCAAAATCAGAAACACCCAAATGGGAAAAGATTAGGGAATGTTTGTTAAGTTAGTTAGATTTCCAGCCACTGACTCTGAAACAAAAATAGCAAGACAAACTACATGGTAATGTTCCTTGACAAGTGATGCTATTACCAGCAACAAGGAGATATTATTTATTGATAGCAGCCCAGAAGAATAAAGATGCTTCTAAGTGTCTCTGCTCTTTTTTTGCTGATCTAAAAGTAATACTTACAACTGTAGACGGCTGCTGAAACCTTCCTAAGGCTGCCAGAAAGAAAGACTCTGTTGTGCCACCTTTTTGTGCAAGACCACCCAGGGAAATGGCAAGAAGATCTGTAACACACTGTTATTGGAGGTCAGGGACTTTGTTTCAAGTTGAATTTTCCTTGATGCACTCACCACAGTTAGTCAGAATTGAAATGGTTTTGAGGGAGAGGTTGAACTGCTGAAACACAAGAGTGGCAGATGCCTATTTGCTCTTTTATGTTATCATTCACTCCAGGGAAAGGCCTGAAGCTTGGATTTTCAAAAATGTTTGTTTAAGCTCCATTAAAATCCACACAAACTGATATTGTTCATCTGAAGTAGCAGACCCCTTCAGAAGAGGTACTTTAACTTTCACCAGCTACTCCTTACCTTTTTCTGCAATTAAATATGGACTGATTTAGAGATGAATTTGACTGTGTTTGGTTATAATTGTATAGTATTTTTATTACTAATTTATCTAGAAGCATTCTGCTAATGCAAATTAAACAAAGATAGATTATTCTTTTAAATGGAAATTTCATTGTCAAGTTACTGTGACAAGAAACTGAAGGCAGAGGCACTTTCTACCTAGATCAAATGTCTTATTGCTGAGCAAGATGAAACATTGCCTGGTGCTGAACATGCAAAGAAAGCTTTTTATTGAACCGTCAGTCTCCTATTCCTTGTGCAGTTCCTAACTCACAAGGCTGCATTTTACCCACTTATGCCAAGAAGGTTGTAGGAAGAGTCCAGGAAAAGTCTTTGCTCAGCAGGACAAAACAACTTGCCTCTCACTGCCAGGGCTCACTGCTCAATGGCAGCAGCAGCTCCTTCCTGGATGTTCTGGTGGCTGTGAAATCCCTGAAGGCAACATGGGAATAATCTGGCTTGAAGTTATGCCTGAGATGGAACTCCTTAGGTGTCTCCTTGCTCCTCTTCATTTCTATTCTCTATTTCCTTCTGGTTCTTTTCCCTTTCAGCTTTTACAGCTTTTCCCTCTGTATTTTTATCTTATGGGTCTTTTAATCTTTCCATAATAATTTTCCTGGAAATATCATGACAGCTTTGGCATTTTAGTCAGCAGAAATCTGTGAAGCAATAACCTTGTCAACTATAAACAAGAAAGTATGAAGGAGCCAGATAATTTCATTTGCACATTTCTCCATTTTGCTCAATACTGTAATAACAGGGTCCAATTGAAAGTAAATATTTTGTGCTTTCCAACCTACTGATGCATGGCAAAAATTTATTGAGTTACACTGCATCAATTTTTTGCAGAGAGAGTGTAAAAATAGCATTTGTCTCATTCCCAAACAATTTCAGAGAAAAAAGTACTCTGATGTGCTAACTGTGTTACAACTCATGGCATCTACTCATTTAATGTCTTTTGCTCTACAAATGTACACCATGTAGTTGCAGATAGGCAAATATAAAAACGTGGTAAAAGACATTTTCCTTCAAATATACCCAGTGTGAGAGGAGATGATAGCTCATTGCAGTTAGAGATACCAGCTGTAAAAAGAAATGATGAAGGCGAAGTCTGTGTCCAATATTGACAGTGAACCCGAAGGTCTGCCAGGTCCAGACAGTCCAAGGACACTTGAAATTTAATATCACTCCCCTGAGAAAGTCTAAATGATCCACTTGTCTTCAGGCAACTTCAAACGTGCCATGGGCACTGCCTGGCAGTCTGTGCACATCTGCAGGGGAAAGCCTTCACAAACACACAGCATAACTCTGGGACAGTCAACAGGTTTGGGAAAGGGATATCCCATGTGCATAGATAATTGCCTTCAAAGCTCACCTTGCAGGGGTAGTGATGAAAGGTCCGTCCAGAAAGAAATTCTGGGAGTAGTGTTTATCAGATATGCCCAAGTTCCATTGGGTTCCAGATAACTGTAATTTTTAAAATGTGGTCAAACTTTCAATGCATACCAGATCAAGGCTGAGATGATGTTTTTCTGTTAGGTGATGCAAAATCCTCTGCAACCCATGCCATGGAAGAAACTAACATGCAGTATAAGCAACAGGATTTACAGATTAAATACAAAGCTCTGGATCTACTTCCTTAATTCCAATGCAGTGTTTGGTGTCAGGAGTGATTTTCCATCTGAATGAAACACTATTTTCTTTACAAGGGATAAAGCAAGACTGACCAGCCAGAACGAGACTGGTGGGTAGTATTTCCATTGGGAAAACAATGTATTAGGAGGTCTTTTGACAATAATTTTACACTGGCACCGCCTAGAAACTTCACTTTCTCTCCATTGAAGTGGAACTCCTACTCCCTAATAGGAAGGATTTAGGGGAAGTTTCTGAGTGAAATTATTCTTCAAGGCTCAGATCACTGTAATTAATGATTTTGGAGGCATTTAAAATGCTTCTGAAAAAACAAAGTCATACATGAAGTCTAGGATATGCTGAGAAGTGATAGCGAATAAAAAAGTGAGATATTCTGTGAAAAAGTGGAGATAGAGAGAGAAAATCTTAGTGTTTTTAACTATGGGAGTAGACTAAGATTTCTTTATTTGTTTGATGGTGAATTCCAAAACAGCACATACTGTCAGCTCTCACTGTCATCTTTGAAAGCCCAAAGATAGCAAAGCATTAGACACAAATCACGTGGCATATACTCAATCCCAGCAACATTTCTCTATCTTTATGGGACTCTACTGATCTAAATGGAAATAATCTACTTTGTACATATGCATGAATCACTGCCTAAAGACGGCTTTGAGAGTGTTGGCAAACAGTTGAAGGCCACTTACTGAAGGAGCTCAAAGCACAGTGAACAAACTCAACTTTACCTCCTTCTGGTGTTCATAGCAGAAAACCAGGTGAGGCTTTCACATCACCTGGTTTTGGGGTATGTGGGACACACTAAAAGAGGGTAACGAACTGATTGCATGAAAATAGAAGTGAATCACACATTTTCCAAGCATGTTACTTAATATAATACCACCATAATACTGCAAAAGCCTTCTTGTCCTTTTTACAGGAGCCATTTGTCCTTCCTCGATCCATTGAACTACTTTATGTGGGAGGAATTATTCTATATATTTCTTCCACTCTTCCTTCACTCTTCATGTGCTTTGAATTGATTCATGCTCCATGGCAGTTTCTGCAAATTAAAAAATGAAGGAGAAAAATGGGTGTCAGACTAAAAATAACAGCTGATGAAATGCAGTTTAATATCCATAGATTAATATCCCAATTGCTGTAGCCAAAACTGTGAGTCCCCATGGATCAGTCTGCATTTTTACATATGTTCCAAGGACAGGGTTCAGTCCATATAACTCCAGCTGTTTCATGTCACTAAGTGGCTGCAATAGCTGTTTTGATATCTAATAGGGATAAATAGAAACCGGGAAACACGAATGCTACCAACCTTAAAACTGTGAGTCAAGGAAGACTGCATGAATCAACCTCTGAAAATGCACCCTTATCCACTAAGTGCAGAATGAGGTTTAGGGGCAAGCTTAGCTCTGATACTTGGATGTAAGTAAAGAATTAGACAAGCAGAACCACAGCTCTCATGAGTGCCATGTTTGTGGCTACCATGACAGAGGTGCTAAACAGCTCTATTAGTACCTTGGACACCTTAAGTCTCCTTCAACCCACTACATACACACCTGCCAAAATCACCATCCATGAATGTTTGTGTCATTTTCATTGTGTCTGGGAACCTCTTCGCTTCTCTCCCACAGCTCTATGCCACTTTTATCCTCTGCTTTAAGACATGCTGTGCTGCCAGTTCCTCACTTGAAAGCAATCTCATCAGTCCCCTCCACTACCCAGTGGAGGATGATGCAAGGCTGATGGTTCATTTTTTCCACTGCCTGCAGAAATACTTTAAACTTTGCAAAAGGCGCTAAATAAAGTTTTCCCCTGGTCCCTTCAACTTTCATTCCTGAGATCTCTTGGTTCCAGCTGTAAACAAGCAAGCAGAGAGTGACTCCAGTGTGTTGTCTGTGACTGCATGTGTATTTTATCTGTTGTATATATCTGAGTATGGACAGATATACACAGAGATAGGCTTTAACATGAACATTAAAATAAAAATTTAACAAGTTTATTATAAAGATCCTACTCCTGTAGACATCCCCATATGAGATGACCTGCAACTGTGTCAGTCCAGGTGCAAAGGTCTGGATCACACCCAGCCTGTGCAGCTGTGATCCCCTTGAGATCTCAATGAATCTCCTTCCATCAGATGCAGAAATGTCTGGAGCTTTTAGGCAGTCTGACTTTCTATATTCACCCCACCCAAGAGGAGTGAGGTGACCATTTCAACCTAGGAGCCACAGAAGGCATGATAATATAACTTTGAAATTCAGAAAATTGGCATTATTGATGAGGCTTAAAAAATCCCAAGAAGCAGACATGATTGTGCTGAGATCTTGAAGTTGGATGACACACACACTCTATATTAAAATCAAACTCCAAACTTGCTTTCAGGCTCTCGACCTTGAGAAGGAGGCTACAGAAAATGTGAGGAAGTAGAGTGCTTCTTTGGGACTTTTGCTATCAGTGGTAGAAACCAACACATTTGAGAAGTAGCAGATGAGTTTTTGATGCTTTTCAAATTTCCAGTACTTCAGCATCTGATTTTTCTGAAGAGACCTGACCATGAAGTGTTAGCAGGAATCATTGCAAATATATCAGGCAAGCAGACAGTTAGTCCTTTACAAAACCTCAAGGAATGAAACATTGCAAATATCATGTGATTTTTGAGAACTGGAAAACTCTATCAGCACGTGTCATATGCACCACTGCATCTTTGAAGAGCTCAGCAGGCAGTTCTTCCTGTGGCAAATGGGTTTAGTGTAGTGTTACTAAAATGCTTCAAATAATGTAAATGAAAACGTATTATAAAAGAATAACATAGATAAATAAGGGAAAGAACAAAAAAATCTGTGTCCAAAAGTTAATCAAAAGCTTGTCTTTTACCAAAAAGGTGCAAAGAAAAGTTTGAAAAAGCACTGAACTCCCTGTGAGCAACCTGCAGAAAGAGAACAGGAGCAACCTTTAAAGGAGTGTTTCATGGAGTGGTAAGAAGGTATTGACATTTCATCCTTTACTGTTTTAAGAGTAGAAGCATTTGTAACCTCCAGCATTTAGAATTTCAAACTGGTCACAGTCCATCTTCATTACTCAAAATGAGCATGAGTAAATTTGCTCTCTGAGTAAAGAGACCAGTGACAACAAGAGAGTAAGGAGGTAAAACTCATTCAGCAGTGGTCAATGCAAAACAGTGCCACAAGTCACACTGGAAAGGAAAGAATGAACCAGTCACTGCTCTTTCACAGTTTCCACAGCACTTAAATTTGTTTTTATAAGTGAAAATAATTAGCTTATAGGACAAAAAATATATAAAAGAAAACAATCCAGGACTGAATATTTTGTTTTAAATTCTCAGAATTCCTACTATTAAGTTAAATTGTTGGGAACAGTCCTCAAATACCAAGGCAAGCCTGACCACCTCTACTGAAAACACCTACAGAAAAAAAAGGCTTCTAGTAAGCTGTACCAAGACTAAATTTATTAATACCACAACAAAGTAAACTTTCCCCAGTGTAGATTAAAGCCTTACAAAACTAATATGTAAAGTACAAGTAATGGTACCAAAAAATGCTGGCTTGTAATGAAATGCTAAATGCAAGCTTTTAAAGACACTTCCATACAACACTTTTAGAAATGTTTCCTTGTATAACCTGATTCAAGGAGAGTCATATAAGACTCCCATATTACTGCATCATAATGAGATGTCATTGTTTAGCCTTTTGTTGTTGCTATTATTTTAAAACCATGTGTGGTCAGTGGCTCTAATGTACAAACTCATTGAAATCTGTGCCAAGATTCGCCACCCACAAAAATCGATGTTGAAAGCAGTTTGAGTCTGAAGGAGTCAATATTTGGCAAAGAAGTGGGGTTGAAAGAAATTTTGGAAGTGCCAGCCCCTAAAAGTGGAATTTGAATGAATGGGTAGAATAAGTGACAAATACTGCTAATGACAACAGATGGCAATTTGCAAGTTGCATTTTTTTGAAGTGAAATATAGATGATTAAAAAAAGTTGCCTCTTTTCATAAATCAGCAGGTATGGGTACTTTACCTTGCATCTTTTTTTCCCCATTAGACGTTAAACTTCTACTAATAATGAAAGGTTATTTTCTGGTGCAAATTTGGTATTTACTGAATTTGGCATTGAATAAAATTGTCAAAACCATGTGTAAGGCAATTTTTATTTCAGTCTACCAAATGAGATACACAAACAAAACCACCCAGTTGTCCAAGAGTCACTCTCTTTGTTCTTAACTTTGATCTCAATCCCTTTGTTTCCCTGTCTCCACCTGCTCACTTTGGGAGTTTGTGCCCTTGAGGTCTTTCACTCTGGCTCATTGGACTTTGAAAGCACAGCCCTTTTAGCAAAGCCAAGCACAGCCTCGAATAGAAAGTACTTTATGCTAATGCTCCATCTGTGAATTGGCTTGGTTATTCAGAAAATTTAAATATGTCCACTACCCACAAGCCATCCTCAGCTGGCTCCCATTTGAGGAAGAGGTAACTCAGTGTTAATCCCCACATTATTCTTCAGGACCATTTAAAGCCGTGGTAGGAATCAGTCTTCAGAACATCTTTTGGACAACTGATTTCTACCTGATCCTCTGTAACTCACTCTCCTCCCTAGCACTTTCGCTGTAACAACAGGGAGCTCCCTGGTAATAGACAGCTCACAGTGAGGCATCAGATGCATCTTATCGCTCACTGCCACTGTGCTCACACTGTTAATACTGTAATAGCTGGTACACAGCATGCCAGCATCAGACAACAAGGAGAATTAATTATCACAGGCTTTGGGGCTTTGAATCACACACTATCTACTAATGTTTTGTCTGGAGCAACCAAACGCTTGATAGAAGTCTCAAGCGTATCATTAAATCCCAAGGGGACATTTTGAGGGCAATGTTTCAGTAGCAAGTAGAAAGGTAACTTCTTTGATAAGCCAGTTAAAAGAAAAAGAAAGGAAGATCCACTCAGGAATATTCCCTATTCAGCTGTCCCCTGGAGCGCACAGCAAAACAACCTCTCTTACACGCTGAAAATGAAGTGATTTCACAGTCATGGTGTGACACTTGTGCAGCTGATAACGTGGTGACACCTGCTGATGAACGCACACATTGCAAACATTTGGGAGATAAAGGGCCGGCTCACATCTGCATTAAACCTGTCTTTTCCTGTGTCTGATCCCACACGCTGCTTACAGTACTACAGTTCTACTGAAAGCACATTGCAGACCACCAGCCATTCCCCTCAGCCTGTGCCCGGTTACACCACCGGCTGGCCATGACCAGCTCACTTGCCAAATTTAATGCCAATCCCTTTTTTTTTGGGACTACAAGTTTAGATCATGACTGTGTGAGGGGAGGATATTATATTCTTTTGGACATAACATTCAGTGTTAAAGACACCTGCTCTTTACAGTGAGCAAAGGGCTTTTCTCATTGCAGTTTAAGTCTTTGCCTTGTTCCCCAATTAATTTCTTCTAGTTGTTTGGAAATGATACCTTGGGGAATGTACCTCAAGAAATGAGCAGGATTCAGAAACAAGGTTGGAGGGTTCTAACTACTGATTCTGAAAGCAGATATTCATTCAACCCCCCTCTTTTGCATACTCTCATGAATTTCCACTAACTGGACAGCTGTGTCCTTAACCATGTTTTCAGTCTACATTTCTACACGACCCTTCATTTGTGCAATGGTAGAGGAAAGGCAGCTAGTCATTTCAGTTACTACTAGGCAAGGTTAATTTATATGCAGATTTAATTATGTTCAAGCCTTGAAGATCAGGATCTGTTTTCTGGCTCTACCACTTATCCTTGCAATGACCTTTTTCAAGTCACTCCTTTGTTAGATCAAGAGTGCTATTGTCTCATTCTGTCATGTCTGTTACCTGCTCAGCAATAAGCTCTCTTTGGGTCTATGCTATAAGCCCTCAAGGCTTTCCCAAACTCTACCCACCACAAAGAATATCCCTAGACACACTGAAAAAAGAAGACCTCTTAACAGGCAAGTGATCAATTTAATATTGACAGAATAATGAGGTAATACCTAATTTTGTAACAAGACATTTTATACACATTTGTTAATTGGCATATATATATATAAACAGGATGAATGACCATGATGTTAAATCTCCTTGTGCCTCAAAACCTCATCAGGAAAGCCTTCTCTTCCTCGTTATTCTATCTACTGATCAAGAAGCCTCCTTCATCTTAGTAAAGCTCAGCAAGCAACAGGTACCAATTCTGCTGTGGCCACCTTCAATAAATTAGTATGTATCAAGGTTCATTCAACTAATATAAACAACATGACATTCTATAAGAGACTTGTACTGAATTCCTTGCCAAAGGAGGTGTTATCTGAACAGCTGCACCTTCCCTCCCAGCAGACTTCCCAAAGTGTCTCCAATGATGTTTAAACCTTCTTAATTATTATCTTCAGCAATTGTGCAAGGAAAATAATTATTACAGAATTTATCTTTATTACATAAATGCTGATAGGGAGAGGCAAGATCCCTTTCCTTAATTCTTTGACAATAATTAAAATTAAAGCACAGTTTTCTATTAATTTAGATTTTTGTACCTTTAAAGGACTCATCTCTTCTGCACCATACGACAGCTGGAAGGTAATGCAGAGCAATAAATACATGGGGGAAATGAGCATTTTTCTGGCTGAAATTAGAGTTGGAAAAGAAAAAGATCACATCCAGTGTTCATCAGAACTCATTTTACCAGTTAAGCTGTTATTATTATCAGAATCAAGCTGTCAGCAGCAGCAGATAACTATGTGAATTCAGCTCTGCTCACTCACAACCTTTGAGGTGGGATCTGGGGGATCCAGACAGCACAGACAGAACCACATGAGCTGCCTGCTCACCTGACTGCCAGCCCATTCCCAGAGCACTTTTAATGTTGTCAGGCCAACATTTTCCACTGGAAGACATTTCCCACCCAATATTTCTGCCCAGCATGAGGATTGGATGTTATGTGAGCTTTAGTCCTCACGGTCTTTACTCAGTGCCTGGTTCCCCTTCCCTTACTCTGTAAGTTAACAGGCATGTCTGACCTTCTCTGCTGAGGGTGTTTTGTGGAAGTATTAGGAAGTGATGCTCTCTGCTAAGATAATTATGGTGTGTGGTAGTGCTGTGAAAGTAACAGCAACATCGCATCTCCAGCAGCAGACTTCTCCAGAGTGTTGTATGCAAATGTATTTCAACTAATACGAAATCCTGCATTTGTTGCCTCCCTGAGGGCATCACCCAAGCCACTCACTCAGGGTTTCTTGCAATTGTTTCTGAATATCTATATCTGACTTGAAAAGGTCTCATGCTTCATTAAGACCACAGGGAAAGTCCAACTGGATCCAAAAGCACCAGTCTCAGGCTTGGCACTAGCCCTGAGCAGACAACTTCACTGACTCTGTTGAGCAGAGCGGGCACTGGCAGCAGGACCTGGCCATCTCTGTTTGCAGAGAAGGGCAACACACTGCAGCTCAGAATATTAACTTGTTTGTGTTCCCCTAACATTTAAAGGCACTGCCTTCCATGTTCGTTGGGACAGAGGTGATTTTTCGTGTACATTCCTTTGAGATACTTGTAGAAGCTGTTGCATTGTTGCAGTGCAGAGATATTTCACACCTATTCAGGCATGTCAGTGTGGTTTGGGGCAATTTTCCTCATACCTCATGACGCCGTTTGCATCGTGCTGAGAACAGCCAAAGGCACTGTCTGACTGTCAGGTTATGTAGTCACACTGAGTCCAGAGTCAGCGTTGGGAGTCCAAACCCTGCCCAGGTCCATGGAGGACACCAGGCACTCTGCCACATCTTTGGCCCCTGCTTCCCAGTCCATCATTACCACCAGCATCATGCCAAAAAGACAAATAACTCCAGACAGAAGCAGGGAAAACTCACCTTGTCCAAGGTGTCCTGCTGGTGCTTTCCCTGGTTGGAAAGACTGGGTAGACTGGGATTTGAAAGGATGTTTTTCCCCTCTTACACAAAACTTCATCCCAAAATGCTGCACTTTCTGCTCCTGCTTTTTGCTCTTTTGTCTTTGGGAAATTACTTTAGAGGGAAGTGGTAATTTTAACAGCTGCTCTTTATCCAGAATTGGTGGATGAAGCAATTCTACTCTCTTCCTGAGAAAGGGAGCTGCTGTGGGAAGAACTCCCTGGGACGGGAGTGCCCACCTTCAGTAGCTCATAGCTCACACTGTGATCCAGTGCTGGGAGCAGTCTGGGACCAGCAGTGACTACCCAGCAGTGAGATTGCCTTGCCCTGCTTCTCAGCCACCTCCTCCCCTCCTTCTTCTCCATTAGCAGGACTGTGATTTTAGCCACTTTAATAAATGTCAAGACAGGTCTGGCCTGTGGGTGCCTTTAAACAGGTTTTATCTTGGTTTATATATGCCTAATTTGCAGGAGAAGCTGCAAATCTGACCAATTTAATTCTAATGAAGTATATTTGCTCTGTTTTATCCAACTTAGACTATTTTAAATGGTATGACTTTAAAAAGTGTACTACCTGTGAGCAGGCTACCTCTGTCAAGTCAAGGAATCAGAAGTCACTGATAGTGCAGGGCACCAGATTTCTCTGGTACAGATACAAATAATATAACCACAGAGTTATTTTTCACACTAAATATCACCCTAATTAGTTTCCATAATTGCTTTTGTTTGTTCGTTTGTTTGTTTGTTTTTAACTTACCACTTCTATGTCTGTATTAAAAGCCCACACTAAAAGGAAAAAAAAGAAAAATACTTTTACACAATGTCAGTTGGAAAACACTGCTGTAAACTGAAAATCCTATTTCCCTTTTACAAGAAAATCCTCATCTTTAGGGTCCCAAAAATGCTGAATGGAAATCTCTTATTATGAGTCTATGATTACACTGTGCTTCCTGATACCTGGGCACATCCTACCAGTAAGATGCCATCCCATCTATTTCCCACAAAACCATAATTAGATCGTACAGCACTTCCTCCTACTGAATGAGATTGCTTTTATCAGAGTATCACTGACAGCCATAACAAATCCTCCCACTGCTTGATTAGTATCATCAAAGAGTGAACTGTGATGGGCAGAAGACGAACTGATTAACTTCAGACAGTTGCTGCAAAAAAAAAAGGGAAGGGGGGAAGGATCCTGGGGGAGTATGGCACACTTCAGTACCTGTGGCAGCAGGGAAAGACTGGGAATCCCAGTCAGGGGCCAAGGACTGGGGAGTAGACAAGTGCCCTGTGGTCAGGCCAGCATTGACATCACATCAGGGCATGGGCAGCTCTTTGGGCACAAAGGCAATAGTATCCCATCCCACCATCCCATTTCCACCCCATATTCCAGCTGTGGGGCCATACTCCCCTCTGACTGGCAGAGCAGTCTAAGCAGGAGGAAGAAGCAAACGTTCCCAGGTGGATAATAACTGTCTCCTTAGAGATTTCTGGCACACCTGGCTTTCCCCCCAGGGAAGTCTGTTGTGCTGTGTTTCGGTTTTCCTTCAATTTTGTCTCATGCTCATAAAAGTCAGCAACAGAACACGTTTTGACATGGACTTAGAGCATTTGAAGCCTATTTTGCCAGGAATTGAAATGTGTCAAGAGTGATCACACCTTTTTTTGCTCTAATCTTGAACAGAAAATTTCATTAAGGAAGTCGAGGACTTCCACTTCACTAGAACACTTGCCAGAGGCAGATTTAAGTCCCCTCAATCCATCAGAGCACATGCCTTGGCCACCAGCAGGGCATGTTGGAAGGCAGAGGCAGAGAGGGTGTCTGACAGCACAGCTACTGCTTGCTCCCACACCCAGCTGCCACTCACCTCCTCCGTGCTGGAGGATTCAAAGATCCAAGAGTGACTGATATTTAAAAATACCTTTCCTAGATGAGGGATCAAACCTGATAGGGACACAAGGGGGTGGGAGGTTGGCCACCACATTTCCAGTCAGACAGTGAATTTAGGGGAGAACCAGCAAACAGAGAAGCAACAGGTTCTGTGCATGACAGGGGCTGAAAATATTAGAGGCAGGAGGTGAAAAGAGAATAAAAAAGGCTTTGTGGATGCTTTTTGCAAATAAAGACTATGGTGTAAGAAATATATGGACTGCAGGATCAATGGCCCAGCATGGCCACTGCTACCAGTAAACTGCACCACTTTTCAAGGCCATGTGCAGCAAAATCTAGAAATTGTGGATATAAACCACAAACTGTGCCTGTGGATTTCAGCACTAAGATTTTTTCCAATGTTTGAACATTAATGCTGCTTTAAAGGAATGTGATGAAATTTCAAGACAGGCTGAGAGAATGTGGTATTTTCAAGGTCTGTGCCTGATAGCTTGCATATAATGGGAAGAAGAGACAGAACAAATGTGATGCAGACACATATCTCAAGTGAGTTGAAAAGTGTCTGCGCCAAGTCACTTGGAAAATCTCATGAAATTAGATAATTCAATGCAGAAAAATGTTCTTTTTACAAAGCAAGGAGGTGGGGAGGGAACAAGCTTTATAGACAAGATAGAAATGTGGATTAAGTAACAAAATAGATTAAAATAAGTGAACAACCAAAGTCAGACCATGCTGCATTTTATTTAAACACAGAACAGGTTAATGTAACACTGTAGGTTTATCTGACAAATATATCTGTAAAACACAGCACAACCCTGGTAAGGGAGAGAAGGAAAACCTGTCTCAGAGACAGAGAGGTTTGTTTTGCAGTGACTGAGGCACAGGCTGACCACAATCAGTGGAAATCCATTCCCTGGTTTAGGGGGCTTTTCTGCCACATTGCAGATCTTTGCAGGGGAAGCCTTCAGATCTAAGTTTCTGAAAGTGTATCAAAGGTACCAAAACACATGCAGAATATCTGAAAAATTGATGTGGAAAACTGTGATCACATAGAAATTTTTGAGCTGAACCCAGAATTCCACACAACCAGCAGGAAAATTTATCTATCCTTTGGAAGTATAAATCCTGACTTTTGAGAAGCAAGTAACTCATTATTTGCTGGGCTGGGATTTGAACCATCAGTGAACAGGGTAGTACAAGGATAGAACTACCTGCATGAGGAAGGGGTTGTATGGGACCAGTGGTGGGTGAACATAGCAGGACAAAGGATGTAAGACATAAAGGAAGATGTGAACTGGTGGGACTTGTAAAAAAGTCTCTCAAGGTCACACTGTTTCCTTATCTGTGTCCATGTAACTCATGCATAGGTGTCATGAATCCCAATTTAGGATCCTGATGGCTGCACCAAATTGTCACAAATGAGTGGCTTAAGTTCCTTAAAGAGTTTAAGTTGTTTAAGTTGTGTTACCAGCACAGGTACTGTCAAAAGCAGGCTTTAATATAAATCCAACAAAGGTTTGTGACAGTATTTATCTCTATTCATCTACAGATGAATCGTACAAAGGAAAATAGGCTTGGAATGATCTTTAGAATGATCTGCACAAAGACTGGGGATGCAAAGTATAATGGTGCAAAGGAAAAGGGAGCAAAGGGTAAGGGAGACCCTCGTGTTGAGACATGAGATTCATGAGAGAACCACTTGCTTCAGAGAGGACCCCCTGCCTTCTAAACCCTTGACAGGGTCTAGGTGTGGCCGAGTCCAAT
The DNA here is from genome assembly GCA_034509425.1 of Eopsaltria australis. NCBI lineage: Eukaryota > Metazoa > Chordata > Aves > Passeriformes > Petroicidae > Eopsaltria > Eopsaltria australis. The sequence goes on along the minus strand of JAVTVJ010000177.1, from coordinate 3,256,371 downwards.
CTTACCAGCATCAGATCTGGTCAACAGTTTATGCCTACAGGGTTTAGCAGAACTTAATCATTGGCTAATTTAACATTTATAAAGTGTTTCTCTAGAATTTACTACACTTACAACAGTGACTTAGTTACAGATCTGAGATGGCAAAATTTATGCTGCACTTGTCATAGGATGTTCAAATCAATTCACACATGCAGGCACACAGATACAAAAATGTATATATATACATATACATGCACAAAGGAGCCTGTTAAAAATTCCTCTGTGTGTCAGTGAAATGTGTCAAATGCCTTGGCATTTCTCAAAAGGCAAAGGTTGAGCCTCAAGGGGTTGGGGGTATCTGTGGAGACCCCATCCTCAGCTTTCAGCAAGAGTCCTCCAAGTATCACACATGTGGGAGTTCACAAGCTCCAGGAATGTCCCTCTCAGAAGTGCTGGTTCAACCCACTGCCACCCAGGAAAGCTCAAAGGACCTCACTCAGGACCACTCTTTATAGGGTTGTGAGATGATTCGCTTTAGTCCTCAGTAAGTTTCCATGCTGGCCACAACCCAGGTCAGTAATTACTGGAGTTTCCAAAACTCCACCAACAATGGTACTGTTCCACTCAAGCTGTGATTGAGGTGGGGAATGTTCCAAGGCTGTCAGGGATGAATGAACATCCCTACTCCCATCCTTCACCTCAGCCAGGCACCAAGAGTTCCTGGTATGGTCAGTGTTACTTTCAGTTTAGCCATGTGAAAGTTCCTAGCCTGGTCAACTCATGACACTAATGCCAAATTCCTAACAGCAATTCCAGCAATTAAAAAACAGTCCTGAGGGCAGGGGAGGATGCAGCATCACAACTGGGGAGCTCAGAAGTGGGCACTGTTCTCCAAGTGTAGCCTCACCCATGCTGAGCAGAGAGTCAGGAATGTTCCTGCAGTGTTCTGGCAGTGCTGTGTATGAGAACACTCTGAGGAGAACTCATCATCATCACAGAGGAACTCCATACTGTCTTCCCCCATACTCCTTCTGGAGAACATGGCATTTCCTCTATGAGGATGACAGAGACTTGACCATAAACAGAACTAAAACAGCTGTGAAAGCCAACTGAGCCATAAAAAATTTGAATATCCTAGGCTTCATGGGCAGAAAAGCGTACAAGGCAAGCTTTGTGATCTTGTTTCCTTGAATCTGTTTCATATTTCATTTTTATTTCCTGGGAAGGAGAGATACAGACAGAACACATTCATCTCTGTCAGGAGCAAGTCCAGCCCTCACTAACATAACAGGAGAGGGCCAAGCCAGAACAAGCACTTTTCAGTGTAATTGCTTTGCCTCAGCGATTTCGTTTTATCACAGCTGATGTAAGTGAAGGCGAGTGAAAGGGACCTGAGAGCACAGCTAAAAAACGACACAGCACACAAAAGGCTTCAGCTTTCTCAAAGACAGATCGAGTCTGTCATCTTTATCTGACATTAATTGGGAGCTTTTTCATTATCACTGCCAAATTCTGCCCTTGGCTACTTGCCCATAAATCTTTCTGACATTTTCCAGTGGGAGCTGGAGGCAGATAATCTGAGGGCAGAATCTGATAGGGAACTGGTAGAAGGACACAAGAGGTGCCCAAAGATTTCCCCTTGGAATTCTTCCCTTGCCCTGAGTCAGGCACATCTGGTAGCTGCAATGGCACCAGCCCATCCTTTTCCCTGGATCTGGGGAGAAAGAGAGTGCATGAGGTTTGCTAGTTTTGAGAGAGTTGGGATTCCAGTTTAATTTAATTTTCTTTATTTGCTTGGTAACTTCTGGAGGTGGGCTGGAGAGAGGTTGCTCACTGTAACACCATTGTTTGCACTGGGATTTCAATGGAGTTTGAAACTGCTTACTCTTCTGAAGAGCTTTACAAATACTTTGAAATACCTCATTCAGATCATATACTTGGGAAGGGACAGAGTGTAGTGATCCTGACCAAGAGGCCACTGTACATCAAGCAGCTGGGGGTCCACACAGCAGGTAACCCAGATGGGTGTTTATACTGAAGCTGAAACCAAAACTCTCTTTAAAAAGCAAACATGAAACAAACAGAATCATGTGATGGAAAAGGCTGATAAACTCAGGAAAAAATGTGGATGTATGGACCAGAAAGGGAATTTTAAAGTTATTTTGAGCATAGGATGAGGTTTAGTCTTATTTTAGCACACTTCTTTCTCTTGTAAAGATGCAAATGAATTCACAACCCTTAATTTCCACAGCACAGCTAAAATGTTGCGACATGCAGAGAAGCATTTTCTAAGTACCAGAAATTCAATAGGAAAATAGGAGTATAATTAAATAAGAGCACTCTGCAGTGCAAATGGGCTGGCCATATGTCCATCTTGTTTGGTTTCTGAGTGTCCACACAGTTATTCACAGATTTGCTTTAAAAATTATGTGTCTAAATTGAAGCTTGCTGAACAGAGGAAGAAATAGCAGTTTGGAGAAGAAGGAGGCTCCTTTGTCTACCCACCTTTACTTTTTGCTGTGCCTCATGGATTGATTCGCATACATACATGTGTGAGTGCTGACAATGGAAGGATAAGCATGGTGCTGGAAAGATGGGTAGCATTGATACAATGGACAATATGCCACTGCTATTGTTTCTTCATCTCTAATCATTCTTCTAATCTCAATTTTGTGTAAAATGCCTGACTTCATGCATGGGCTTATATATTACAATGGGAATTGGAGGACAAATTATTACATTGCTTGCATTTCTTTGGTGTAATGCAAAGTTATGTTACTTTGTACAGAGCAGGCTGGAGGGCAGAACTAGGTAAGGATATTTTTATGTCTATGTGACTGTACTTCACAGGAAGCCCAAAGATGAATCAGTGCCCTCTGGCAGGTTTTGTGTGAACACAGATTGAAAAGATGATCCCTGCCTTCAAGTACAATTTAGCTTCAAGGGTGTTTTCACCTGAGCTCAGCCTGGAGCAGCAGTGAGAGAAGGTTCTTGCTGGGTGATGGAACTGGAGAGGTCTCAGTTCACATCCTGGCTCATCAGCACATAAATTATCATGACACTTTTTCTGGTTTCCACAGTGGGTTTTTCATCCTCTGTGAAATACTCAGAGGCCTGGAAAGATGTCCTCTGTCAAGGACATGAGAGATTCAGTCAGCCAGCATCACTAATCCCTTGAAAAGAAAATTCACATGTTGTACAGCCACCAGTGACATCTAAGAATTTTTGGGACTGTAGCAGGGTGAGGGGTGAAGGGGAAAAATTGGAAACTCTTCACAAGAAGATGAGGTTTTTGCTGCTGTCCAAGGTATCAGTCCCTGCCAGTGCTCTTTAGCAACTTTTTTCAGACCCTGGTCCATCACATTACAGATCTTAAAGGAATTAAATTGCTGTAAGTTTTGTACCAGGTCCTCTGTAGAGGCAGGGTGACTTCAGCCATCACTTCTTTTTTCTGGCAGCAGCAGAAGTGTAGGTCAGGAAATCACCATCCACATCAGTTCACATAATTTACAGTCGGTCCTGCCAGCTCCTTGATTTTCAGGTCAAAAGATGAGTAAAAAGCAGTGAGTGAGGAAAAACAGTGTATTGGAGTGAAAGTGGAAGCTGGGAAGAGGCTAAAAATACTGTGGCAGATCTATGAAAGAAAGGGAAGAAACACAGAGATGCTGTGGACTTGAGGGAGGTTTGTTCAGGCATAAGGGTCCAGGATGCCAGAGTGTGGAAAATATTGTAGGAGCAAATAACAATAACATGGTCCTGAGATGATTATGGTGGAAGTACAGGGAAAACCTGGTCTCATGTGAATATGTATTTTTTATTAGTTCAAAGCCATTTTCTGTTGTACTAAATACAGGATATTAATGGACTAATACCTGTTGCCATTCTGCACAGCTTCATTTTAAGGGTGATTTTTGTCATCTAATCATTTGTGTCACATCATTAGATTGGGGCCCATGAAATAAAAGATGACCATTTTTCTGCACTCTAAGCCCTATATTGCAGTTTATACTTGAGAAAATTTGAAGATGCACTTGGTAAAGAAAACAGTCCAGACTAGACTCCTGAATAGACAGTTTTTTCCTTCAGTATTTCTAACTCAATCTTTTAATTTTCAAATCTTTCAGATCTAACTATATACTAATGCTACCAGCTTTAAGTTACAAATCTAAATCACCAGCACTACAAGGATGACTGACAAATGTGTTCTGAAATGAGCTTTATGCCTTTCCTTCCTCAAACTCATACTCATTTATCAGTGGGAGACTGAAAGGGAAAAAGCAAGCCAAAGTACATTGTGTCACTGAGGATTGTCTTTTATGGAGACAAGACCTACTCATATGCAAAGTAAGCTTTAGTGATACATATATATTTATATAAAACTAGCTAATAATAGCTGTTGATTTTGGTTTTAATGAAGGGCATTAATTTTAAATTTTCCTTACTAGCATTAATAGAAATCAGTCCCAGTGAAGTGTTGTTGCTGCTCTGGAAATCAGCTGCTCAAAATCTTCTCCTGTTCCACTTCATGCTCAAACCCATTGTACATCAGAGTGTAACAGCTCACTGGAAAGTCATGGATAAAGGTATGGATGGCACATGAAGTATTGCCGGTCAGATTATTTGTCTTAACCTCAGTTACAAGGTATGAAAATGTTGTCCATTTCTTCTGGTGTAAATTTCCAGTACCTATTTCAAAATTAATCAAAGATGTGACCATCATCTGGTGTAAATGGCTCAGATGCCTTTTTGTATTCCCTAAAAACTGACTAATTTCTCATCTCTACAGAATTCTGCCGGTGAGGACTCTCCATTTCTAGTTGCAGTGGTCCCTAATTCATTCCTCAGCACTAGCCAAGCCCAACTTTTCCCTCTTTGTCTTTTCTCGCTTAACAACCCATTTTAATACATATTTTTGAAATACAATCCTTGTATTTTGGATTTTGAGCACAGTGAGGGTTGACTCTTTTGTTTTCAGGTACAAACTATTTTTGCATTTTTCACTTTACCACTGAGTGGTGAGAATTAGACTGGCAGAGTTGTAATTTCATGTCATCTTGCCAGAAATGACTTGTTCATGAACAGCAGCTCTGCAATCTGAAAACAGCAGTACACATCATGCTGTGCAGTGGCTGCTTAAAACACTTAACAGGTGCTCAGTCTGAGCCATGTTTAAACCAAACAAATCTCTGCCAAAATTTAGAATGTGGGAGATTAAGAGTCTTACTTTATTTTGACAATTCTTTGGCAGTCTATTTTTTCTGCTGACTGCAGTTTATACACAGATGTTTTGGGGGGAAAAAAACACAGCTAAAAGGTACACAGGCAGTGACAGTTCACTGTCTCTTCTGATACAAGAATCAGGTGGCAGCAGATGAAAATAGCAGGTGGTAAATAGCAGATCCAGAATGAATAGAAGCCCTCTTTAAATTTGGCTGAAGCTCTCTGACATAATCACAAGTTTGGAGGGAAGACTGACAGACAGACTGCATAAAAATTAACATTAAAAAAAGACAGTTTTCCCTTGAGAAACAAAGCATGCATTTAAAAGAAAACAGCAGTTTCCTTAGCCCAGGCAGGGCATGCCTGTCTGGCAGGGAGAATTTATGCACAGCCATTGCCCCCTGAGGATGCCAAGGATGCTTAGACCAGCGAGGAAGATGAATCCCATCCAAAACCTACACTGTCTCTGCCTGTGGACTCTCTAGGGGCAGAGACCTGGGCAGGGCGATGTCCCTGAGGCAGTTTAGTATCTGCAGAGGCTGTGCTCAGAGCTGGGCTGAAGCAAAGAGCAGTGTGAGAGCACCCAGGTGCAGCTGGAAAATCAGATGCTGTGGCTTTCTGCAGGGAGTCTATGTGACTGATGTGCTGACACCAACATGTTTTGTGTGACAGAGGACGTGAAGAGGCTCACACTTGGTTAAGGAAAAAGAGGGGATGTCTGTGTATTTTTTGTGATCTCCAAGTTGCTAATAAGCAGGCAAGCACTTATTGTGTCTCGGTATAGCTTAGCAGGGTGCACCCCTCAAGAAAATTATAGGCCTTGACATTACCCTTCCCAGGTCTACACACCCACGGGCTGCTCATCACTGACAGGCTGCTGAAGGGCTGGCATAGAGAACACTTTCAAATTGCAGACAGGCACTTCCCACTACTGCCAGCACAGGAATCATCAGGAATCAGGCTGCCCTGTGCTGTAAAGCTTTTCTGAAAGTCCATGCTGAATTTGTTCTGCTTTTCCTGGATTTACAGCACTAACTCTTAGATGGTTTAGGACAATTTGTTATACATGGCTCTGTTGCTCAGCTGCTCTTTCGATAATTATTCAAAGACGCTGGAAACTTTTCCATGCTTGTTGGAAATGACACTGATGGGAACTTCACAGTTTCCACAGAAAGCTTTGCAAACACGTCTTCTACAGCAATTTGTTGTGATACAATAAATAGTAAAGAATCTGAAAATATCAAAAGGGAAACAAAAATACCAGCAGCCAGCAGCTCAAGTGTTGCCATGCTAATACTTGTAAATTCTAAATAAATAAAGCAATGGTTCTCATTTTAGCTAATCACTGTGCTAGTGATGCCCAATTAGTCTAATAAATTGCCAGCAAAACAACTGAAAGCACCCATGCAATGATGCCTTTGTCTCTCCCTCCCAGGCTTTTCACTTGCACGAATTTATTAAATCGAGACATAAAGCATGCATAATAATCCTTGGAAGTCAACTGTTAATTTGCATAGAAAAATAAAACAAATAAATATATTTCATATGTGATGCAGGGTTAAGAAAGAGCTGCAGTGTGGTATGGGATTGGATAGGTTGTATAATACAAAATTAAAAGATAGAATGGATTGAAGGAGCTGAATGGACAACTGAGTCTATGAGCTAGGCTCAAGGTGGCTCAATGGGGCTGTAAGGCCAGCTGAAGTATCAAGACTATCCACAGGACTGATTTCTGTGAATACATGCAGGGGTTTATGGACCTACAACCAAGGTCCCAAGTTAACAGAAGGTAATTTAAAGAGCACTGTTAAGGTTGGGAAGCCAATCAAAGAGAATTTAGGATCTGCTAAGACCATGGTCATTGGAATATTTCTTATGTATAATACATCCCATGGCAGTCCCTCAGGATGTGTTCATACACCAATTTCCCATAGGACCCTTATCAGATAGACTGTTTTAGTCCTGAACAGGAGTCACAGACAAAGACAGAGTAACTCTTCAGTCTTACTCTGTTACAGGAGGAGGATGAAGGACACCACTGTGGCCAGAGCATGCTGGATGCTGACTGGAGATGTGCCCTTATCCCATCCTTCCTGCTGCTGCCCAGAAGTGCCAAGCGAGTCACACAACCTCACTTCTCAGTGGCTGGCACCAGCTGAGTGCTCCTCAGCTTGTGGTGCCTGGGATCTGATTTACAGAAGTACCAAGCACTTTGGAAGACAACCTAAATCAGGCAGAGCTGCATCAGGCGAACCAAGGGCAATTCTGCTGCTAATTTCAGCAGGTTCAAACTCAGATCAGCTCCTGTATTTCCTTTCAGACCTGCATTTGAGCAGGAACCACAGAAGAATAAGGGAGGAATGAAAAGATGGACACGGAAAAATCCTCTCTCTTCATGAAAAGCCATCCTATCTAGCTGGGAGATGGAACGATTTGAGAGTATATCAGTAGAGAGCCATGAGCAAAAAATCAAGGTAATGGGATTCATGTGCCTTAACTTAAGTGTTTAAAAGACTGATGTCTGAGCCACTGTAAAATCCCTTAATAAGGGAGAGAAATATGTACCTCTGATACTCTAAGCCAAGTGTTATCTAAGATAGACCTTTTGTCTGACCTCTCTGTTGTTGTTCCTCTCTGTTGACTATAATGGGACACTAAGGCCATTTTTGGTTTGGCATCTGCTTTGACACAACAGAATATTGAAGCAGATGGTGCTGAAGTCCCAATGTCCACTCCATATCCATATGGGGTTTGGTTTGGACTTGATTTAGTCTGGTTCCCCTAGACCAGCTATCCTACCTAGGGCAGCTATTCCACCACAAGCACATTTCAAAATTGCTTGAAGGATTAGTTTAGACCACTGTGCCTTTCTAGATTTAGAAGGACATTTGATGCACACCTGGAACAGAGGTTTTGGTTTAGTTTCCTCCAAAAGGAATTCAGCTAAGCAGAACAACTGCTCCAAGAACTGAGCTGACAACAGACACAAGGATGAGATTTGCTTTAGAACTGCATCATTGCACAGATCCTAAATTCTGCTGTATATGCACCATATCAACTCAGATATTTAATTTTCAGATAAATGAATGCCAGGCTTAGTGACACAGATAATAAAACCCAATCAAATTATTTTAACAAAATCAATCAAAACTATTTACATAGCTACAATTATCACAAATCCTTTTGAAATGCTGTTTGTTCAACAGATCATAAAATTTGCAGAGAACAAAATGAAAACACAGAAATGGTATTTTTCATTAGAAATTAATCAACTACAGGGGATTACTAGCCAAACTACAGGTTATCATTACAGAGTAACTTTTCCTACAAATGTAAAAAGCAAACTCCTAATTCAGAGAGATAAATAACACCATCTTAAGCAGGATTGGAAGGAAAGGCCCTTGACTGAATGCAGAGAATATTCAAATACAGATTCAATGCAATTTCTCTTTTTGTTTTCTTAGATGTAGTGGGAATGTGCACAAATTAGTGTGACAGTGAAGTCTATTTCTTTATATTCACTACAACTTCCCTGGGGAAATTCTAGCTCTGATCACAAAAGACCCCTTCATTATACTTAGCCTAGATTTGTTCCTAAGCTTCCTTCTAAGAATCAATGTCTTTGAAACAGATTAAAACATTGCATGACTAGCATTCTTTGAGCAGAAATAACTACAACTTCCCTGGTTAAGCTTTTTAAAATGTCTGTTGTATAGAATATTTAACATCATACATGACTGCTCTTGCTTATGACAGCATCAGTGAGGACATGCAGAGCTTTTCCATTCTCATCAGAGATATCAAAAAACACATGACTTCTCAGATACTTGGTCTGGTCACTTGGGTTATGCATTCCTGTGCTGAATCTTGTAGGGGAGGTGAACAGTGTATTGTAAAGCCAGAGGAAGGGAAAAATACATTTATGAGTGAAATTTATACCCAGGAATATATAAATATTTTCCTGAAAGTTTTGCTTTATCTTTATTTACAGCTACTCCAAGTGATAATAAATTATGAATAAAATGATAGACTACTGCTTGGAGACAAGCATGACCTTTTCCTCCAACCACCAAATCATCCATGTAAGCAAAAATGAAAATATTTTTAAATTGTGCCCTGTAATGTTGAACAATAATTGCAGATAATGCAGAGGTCTCAGATGCTTGGCCCAGTCACTTCAGTTATGTGTTCCTGGGCTAAAGCTTTTAGGGAAGATGATTGCAAAGCCAGAGCAAGTGGAAAAGACATCTATTTGTGAGTGAGAAGAAAGGAAACCCTAGCAGTGGACTACACAAAGGGCTCTAAATGGCACTGCAGAAGGCAGCTGAGCCTCCAGTGGAAGCAGGAGTGCCCTGGCCAAGCAGGGAAAGCCAGTGGTTGGGGGTTCCGTGACTTATGACCATTTGGTTTGCTTTGAAAATGGCCCCTGGGTCAGATGTGTGTCTCATGACCATCACTGCCATTGCATCTGAGTAGATTACTGGCTAGTAATAGCTGGCCATGGCCAGTGTTGCCCACCAGGCCTCAGAGATTATCCTTGTTCTGTCTGGGTACCAGGTCTCCATCCTGCAAACCTGCTTCCCAACAAAGTGGTGCTTAGCTCTCATATCCAGGCAGGCAACCAAAGGCAACTTGGAAATACCAGGGTGAGTCATGTTATTCTAAGGAATCTGATTAATTTTACAGCCCTGACAGAAGTTCATGCATTGAAAAAGCCCCAGCTGTCACATTTTATCACCTGTTTCTGCTCTCAAACAATAGTATTATTCCAACTCAGTTGCAAAGTGTGAATGTGGAGCCTGAAGTGCTGAATTCATTTTTGTGCCTATAACGAGACTCTCTAGGGTTTTCCTATTGCATTTTATTTTCCTGTTTTCCTTTAATTCTTTTGTCCTTGGAATTTCAAAATGTCTGTGAGCATTCTCCTAACAACAATCTCTAAGCAAACCATGGGGATTATTTCTGTCTGTCTTTCCAGCCATGCAGGGAGTAGACATCATCACTCTAAAACCCTGGAATACCCGAAAGATTCCCCAATGCTTCTACTGGGATGTGTGACATGGCACACTGGCATTGCCCACTCACTGTGGTTAGCATAGGCTCAGGTTCCCGGAGTATTTTCACATTTCATTTTTGCATACAGCATTTTACATGAGCCAGCAGATGGTATAAAGCTTCTTGGAATGAGAAGTGGAAGGGAAATTTTGTAAATCCTGATGAATTCCATGTTTTGGTTTAGAATGTGACACAATAAACAGCTCAGAACAGGTGTGGAGAAGTGAAATATAGCACAGAGGGAAGAAGTCAGATGGTAATATGAAGAAGACCAGGAAAGCCTCAAGATGCCACTGGCCAACATGCCAGTGAAGCTAGAGACCCTAGCACAACTTCCCTAAATTCCCAGTTAGATCAGTTGGTCTAAGAAAAGGCGATTACCTCTCCCTCCAAAAATTTCTGTGGTTATTTGGAAAATAATAGTTCTAGTCCTTAGTAAAATATCTCTTAAAGTCTTTGAAAATCACGTTAATACAAAAATCACGAAGACTTACCTCTTCTGTGACATAAATGATCTTTCAGAGTTATTTTATTTTAAAATAATATGGATGTATTCTGTCACTTCCAAAGCTTTTCACCAGCCTTTTTTTCAGAACATAAATCAATTCAGACCAATGTTGTCAGCTTTTAATTGTGAGCAGTTAAATTCAACCCTTTTCCCTCCTGCTTCCCCAGTGGTGACTGCTTCCCTCCACCACACCAGCACAAGGACACTGCTGACCCCAGAACAACTGTGCAAAGAAGTAGGACTGCACAGTTCATTTATTGAGGTGAACCCTTAGGATGTGGCTTGCTTTTAAAGGCAGGAGCTGAGCTATCATGAATCCATACCACCACTTTCCTAGCCTGCACAACCCAAAATTAACCAGAAGAATTAAACTGCTGCTTGAGAAATCAACATCCATTCATATACTTCTTGCTATTCTTTGCTTAAGGCATCCTGAACACTAAAGACACTTCATACCTTATCCATACTGCAAAGGTTTAGTTCACTGACTCCCAACACACATTTGAAGCACATCTTATATTTGAGGAATGATATATGCTTCTGAAAATCAGACAGACTTGAGTCCAGCTACTATTTCCAGACAAGATTATGAGTACAGGAAGGTGCAGCAGTGGGGCAGGACAGAGGGAAGACAGCTTGGAACAGACCAGGATGTGTACCTGAAGTCACAAGAGACAAAAGTGGAAGAGGAAAACCTCAAAGTGGAAGTGCTCATTTACAGTAATAAACCCAAGCTGTCATGAGCCAAGTTCTTAATTGCATTAGCATCACCTGCCATGGTTCAAACCCAGCCCGCAGCCAAGCCCCACTTAGCAACTCATTCACTTCCCTACCTGCAGGATCACAGAGAGAATCGGAAGGGTAAAAGGTAGAAAACTCAAAAGTTGAGACAAAGAGTTTAATAGGGAAAGCAAAAGGCACTCACTCAAGGAAAGTAAAACAAGGAATGAATTCCCTGCTTTCCCATGGGCAGACGGGTGTTCAGCCAACTCCAGGAGAGCAGGGCCCCATCACAAGTAATAGTGACTTGGGAAGACAAATGCCATCACTCCAAATGTCCACTTCCTCCTTCTTCCCCCACTCCGTGCACTAAGCACGATGTTCTATGGTCTGGAACGTCCCTTTGGTCAGTTTGGGTCACCTGTCCCAGCTGTGTCTCCTCCCAACCTCCCAAGCACCCCCAGCCCCCTCCCCAGTGTGGCAGCACAAAAATCAGGAAAGGCCCTGGCTCTGTGTAAGCCCTGCTCAGCAATAACAAAAACATCTCTATGTTGTCAACCTTGTGTTCAGCATAAATCCAAAACACAGCCCCACACCAGGTACTGTGAAGAAAACAAACTCCACCCCAGCCAAAAGCAGCACACCATGGAGTTGAGGTCTCTGCACTCTTGACTCGTTGCTCAGTGTAGCCCAGCAAATCATGGCTGTGAGGACCAGAGTCTATCTTTTGAGATTTTTTTTCTTTTTGCAGAAATCACCACACTTACTGATGCAAAGGCTCAGAAGCCAAGTCAAACAAAGCACAGAAGCATGTGAAGTGTTATTTATCCATCAGGATTTAGTTTAAGCAGTGGCCTTGCATTTATGCATTATTACCAGCCGATTTCTTTCTCACCTTGGGGAGGTGAGGTTTGTCCTTTATCTTTGTGCTTCAGCTCTCTGCACATTATTCTTCAGCAAACATTTAAATTCACAACAAATCCACAAGAAATCTTTCCTTTTTTTCCCCTGTCAGTAGACCTCTTTTCTTACTTGCCACTTACTCTCCCTCCGTGCAGTCATTTACTCAGGTTTCAAATTCCTTTCCAGTGTTCCCAGATTCAATTTGAAACTATTGCAGGAGATAGCAAAAATTAGTTTAGAGAAATAATTTTTTCTGCCAGCTGTCATTCCAGCATTTCCTCCCATCAATTCTCCGGCCTGCCTTATTCCTTTCCTTCCTAATAGAATTTTCTGCATTATTATCCCTAAATTGTTCATATTCCTGTTTATGCTTTAGTGTTTCACTTGCAAGCAACAACAGTTTATGTTTTCTGCTTCAGGCATTTCTTAGAGATTAATCAGTGTGCAAATGCACTGCTAGAGTAACTCCATAGAAGTCAGTGATGATCTGTCAATTCTTGGTAGCAGCCCCTTTGACCTGATATTTCTAACCCTTCATTGACACTAAATCTATTTTTATATAACTCACATTTTAAATTATATACAACTTTCTTATTTATTACAACTATTTAAAACCCTGGCTTTTCTATTTGGACAGCAACAATAAGCAATTTTACAACCCAGAGAAATTAATAACACTAGCCACTGAGCTCTGCTGTCAGGCCAGAGACCTCCTGATCTCAAGGGATTGCTTGGCAGAGTCTCTGTATCCATTATTTAACTGGAAATAATATTTTTTTGCTCAGTATGATGGAATTCTCTGAAATAATTCAACTGGAAGGAAAGTTACCTTGTCAGAAAGTCATCATCTTAACAGTTGTAAAGCAAATTTGTGAGATAAGAAGTATTGGATAGGAAGAAGGAGTGTTTGAAGAAGTAATATTTCTCTGGAATAAGTCAGGGACTTGGACTCTAATATGAAGTGGAAGATTATCAGCTGTGCTTATCCCAGGACAGATTGGTAGGTAAATTGCACTAACTTTCATTGGGGCTAAAAAATGATCACATATCTGTTTCCAAAACAATGAGAAAAATTTAGCCTCATCAACTCTGCTTCAAATGAGTGTTAAATTTTGTGCTTAGCCATCTCTATGCAAATAAAATAAGTGTTTTAATAAATATCAGGAGACACAAATGCTTTATTACTGATTGCATTACATGTATATTACCACTGTAAAACTTTGTGCACACACCAATTAATCTTCCAGTTTTTCTTCCTGTCCTAAGCAAATGCAGGCTTTGTGGCAAAACAAAATCAGTGACCCAAATGGGGTACAAATTACCTTTATTTCACTGATAATGGATATTATTTAGGAGGAGATTCTTTCAAGTATTCACTAATGTCATTCTATACTGAGGTACTTCACATAATTTACAAGATTAAGCCAAACAATTCTACGCTCACTAGTTAACAGATCAAAATTTAGTATTTATGTAAACCTGATATTTACTGAGATCTGTGAGCTCAACCAACCCTGCAGAAAAAAGTGAGCCACTAACAACCCATGGCAATTCATCACACAACACTAGCACTGACATTGCAGTAATATCTGCTTGAGAATAGATGGTTGCTCTATTATGTTCTAACAGACGTTCATTTGCAAGAGTGAAACAACTTTGGGAGGTCATTTCTACTTCCAAGATACTCATTCCTCCAGAAAAATACCTGAAGATTTGGAGTAGTTTAGCATTTCCAGAAACAATTGTGTAATATAAACAGTTTGCAACTACTCCCTACTTCTTTGTGACTGATTTCACATTTGACTTCTACGTAAAATTCACTCAGTTACAAAGAAAGACAACAAGAAATGTAAAAATGCTTGGGGCCAGTTTCTGCTCTGAGCCAACATTGCTACCTCACTGGCAAGAGACAGCATTGCTCTGGACTGAGCCCAGTGCTTGGAGCAAAAAATAGAATTCAAATAAAATGTGTTCCCACCTTTAACAAATATGTATCTACAGCTATGCTGAACTTTGCCAAGAGCTTCCCTTGGTGAAATACGGATTTTTCTTCCTATCTTCTAGCAGCAGCAGGGATCTCTAAATCCCACTGTGCTCTGAGAACAAGACTTCTGGAGTTAGTGCCACAATATCACCTCCTTGCAATATGGTAATTTACTCAGGGAACTTTCTTCTTTCCTTTCCTGATGCTTTCCAATCTGTTTTTCCTATTTTGCTGAAATCAACAATTTTAAATCACTCATATATGCGGAGCTTAGAACAATATTATTATTTATATATATTGATAATAATATTATCTATAATTACATGCTGGGGAGCCCTTCACTTAAAAATATTTCAAAAATATGTCACTCTTCATAAACCTGTGCAAAATTTATTATTTAGGCCAGTGTGTCTAAACACAACTTAATACTGGCTTTTTTTCTGCATGGTTCTTTGCAGGGCCAGTTCCATTGGGTTGAAATCTTCGTTCTTCTGTCATTCTTTCAGCAACTACTTTTATTCGCTGTTTTCTTGATCCAAAACCAAGTAAAATGTTGCTAAGAGCCCATGAAAGATCATGCTGCTTCACATAGGCGAATATCCCATCTGTACAAGACAACACTGGGGCTGGAAGCTGAACCCAGTCTTCTGGGCCACTTCTTGAGCTTCCTAAGCCCTCAGTTACATTCCTGGGATGAACAGGTTTCTGTCAGAGGAAAGCTCCAGTCCTGAACAGCAATCTTGCCACAGGGACCCAAGAAAAGGGAAGAAGTATGAGGTGCTGGGGAGAAAATCAACAATGGCAGTGGGAGAAGACATAGGAGGGACAGAAGGACAAGGGGGAGGTGGGGGGCAGGAGCACATTGCAAAAGTGCCGAAAACAGACAGAAAGGAATGAGTTATCTCCAAGAAAAGTGAGCAAGCACGAAAAAACAAAACAAAACAAAAAAACCAAAACCAAGCCAAACAAAAAACAAAAGGAAAATATAGAGGGCAGGTGGAAGCAAAACTACAGTGTAAAAGGCTTGTGAAACAAAAGGTTTCAAAGGCAGCAGGAAGCCTTGGGGCAGAAGGAAACCACTTCAAGGCAAACCCCTCTCTCTCCTGGGTCAGCATAATCCGCAAATGTTAAAGTTATTTTCTTAATTACCAATGATTTTTGCCTTGGAGGTTTCATATTGTTACTAGAATTAAAAGATTACTGCCATGGCAATTTTATTTCAGTATGGATCCTTCATAATTAGATACACACACGCAAAACCATAGACCAGCAAAAGGAAGAAAAAACAACCTAATTTATTCACTTTCCTGTAGGGGGAAAAAACCCAACATTTTAAATCCTTTTTCTTGGAAATAGTGAGAAAGATCCTGACTCATGTCTTCCTCCTTGGGGATGTCCTGTTGGCTGTCAAGATTTCCTGGAGTTAGGAGGAGTTGGTGTAGCAGACTGAACTGCATGGCATGGTGTTTGTGGATTACTGCACACAGCAACCAAGCCAGGCCTCTGAACTCTACTGGGAATTTGCCGCTTGGTTATCTGCACACGTGCAGATAAACCAGGAGAAGAAACTAAATTAAGAATCAGGCAGGGATTGTTAATAGGGAGTATATTTTCACCAAGTGTAAAGCCCTTTAATGCCACTGTCATTTTAAGAATACCTCCAAAGACACTGTTCAACATAAAATATGTAGCATCTTTTTGAAGCCAAATTAATGAACTCACTTCCTTGCCTAGAAGAGTTTACAAGCTGAACCAACTACATGTTGTGTAAATGAAGAATTAGATAAAATATTACACAAATTAATGAAAGCTGAACCTTGCTCCAGATTTTCTCCCATGTCTAAGGGACTTGGAACGCCTGAAAGTCCCTAAGCATTTTTAAGAACTTCTATAAATATGCAAAGTTTTCTTGAAGAGTTAAGGAAATATTCTGCTTTTAAAGAGAGAAGTGTTCACATCCAAAACCTGAAATCATGTTTACATCTGAGAAAAAAACATGGCGTGTATTTTCAAAGCACTGATTTCTCAGCTTCTAATACTTACATCTCTGTACTCTCAAGCATGCATTATAGTGAAATGTTTTATGGGTTACTACTGTGTTTTCTGTCACAGCATACTCAGAAGGTCCATCATAGGGACCTTCTAAATTTATGGTAATAAACTTCAACAAGTAAAATGGTCTCAAAGCAACTCCAAATTTGACTCCACTGCCCTGGACCTTCGCATACCTTTCCAGCAAATAAGGCTAAAGAAAGAATTATAGAAGGAGATAAAAATCTCAAGGTCTGTAAAGGATGGGGGAAAACAGACAGCCCTTTCTCACCACTATTGCAATGTTTCTGTATAGTCCTCATTGCTGTGGGAAGTAACGGCCTTGTTATATATGGTAATGCATTTTATAAACAGCAAAATCTATGGGCTGTACACTTTGCAGTCTTCTGACAAGTCTACCTACAAAAATACTGGTAAATAATACGTTGCACTTGGCAGTATGATCACCTTTCCATGATCTGTACATAAGAAATGTGCATTCCCAGACACTGCTAAGTAATGGCAAAGTGCAGGCGTATATATTCAAAAAACATGGATCACACAGAACTATCTGAAATCATGAGCAAATTACACCCTCTCCCTTTGTTACTCTTAATGTGAAGTAAAATTCTATACCAAAAACTGTCGCAAACAACCTACAATAGATTTTTTGTGTGTGCTTACAGGTATGCAGGGAAATAATTGTCAGTATATGCAACATATTTTCCCAAATTCCTTTATTAACTTTTCCTAATACAAAATACCTGCTGCAACAGTAGCTTTTATTTGCTTACGCAAAGGACAGCTAGTAATTTGAGAACGGTATTTTGAACAAGCCTTTCTTAAGCTGAGTGGAAGAAGAGTTTACTTCTCCCACAGAGGCTTACAGCAGTAGACCAACTGGAGGACAGACAGTGAAGGAGTCCAGTGAGGACTTAGTTAAATCCGTGTGATCTCAGTTAAGTGATGCAGAGTAAATACTGTGATGGCATCCCAGCAATTCAGTGCACAGGGCTATTTGGAGGTTCACGACCCTAAAACAGAAACCTCTTCCTCATGAGCTAATGTTAAGTATTCGGAAAAGATTTCAGATCAAAGTGAGCAGAAAGGAGTCATGTTTCTCCCACTGAAAGAATTATCTTGGCTGTTCCATGGCAGAATTATGTTACAAAAGTTTATTGCTAAGTTTTATAACACAGATTCTTGGATATCTATAAAGGTTTGGGGGAAGTTTACAGCAATTTTAGTCATTCTGCTGACTACAGGAAGCACTGAAAATATGTAGAAAATAAAGTGAAGAGCAAAGAGATGATCTGTATTCTGCTCACATAAAAAGACTGCTTTCCAAGCAGGGCAAAACTGCCCTTGTTGGAACCCGTTCCAATAAATTACAGGGAAGAACTGCTATATCTGCTATATAAGGTGACAATTTTTGGCCTGTATCATTTTCAGCTGCAAAATGTTGCTCTCCTCAAAACAAATTTCCTCTGATATGTCAGTTATGCTTGTCTTATGGGGAAATATGTTCATGACAACACAAAAACTTAAAACATAAAGGGCCAGGTCTATTCCAGATGCAATTTTAATAACAATGTGAGATCAGGGTGCTTAGCACTAGCAGGTTGCTGCTCTTTATGAAGCATCAGTATAGGATAGGAGCAATTGTGAGAGACGTATCAGTTCAAAGCAGCACGTAATAAATGGCATCCTACAAAGCAGCTGTTACAGTAATTCACTATAAGATGACAAAAAGCCCATTGAAAGAATTTTCTGTTCCTCCTGATTGATGTGATTGCTTTAAATTTAAAAAAAGAGAGAGAGAGAAACAGGGGATCTTTTATAATCACAGAATTTCTTTATGTTCCAACTGCAACTTCACATCAGCTGGCAATTTGAAACTCTTGACATGTTATTTCATTTCACTTTGGGGCACAAAAGATTTCAGAAAATTTTGACTATGAACAAACTGGTAAAGTTCTCTGGCTATTAATGCAGAAAAAAAAATCTCCATGCAGGCACTATCTAGTTGTTGGCAAGGGATAAAGAAAACTAACTGATTTTGCACTTCTTACTAATTACTAGCCTTACTAATTATTTTTAGACTGAAACAAGTAGATCTTTGCATGAGCTTTTTGTATATTACTCCAAAGCTTTATTGTGGACTTCCATGAAATTTGAAAAACTAAGGTAGATAATTACTTAACTGAAAAAAAACCCCAAGTTTCTGTGTTTTAAAACCTTTCAGAACAATAAAAAACTCACATGATATTTGTAAGAAGTCTGATCCAAAGCCCATTGAAGTCAGTATGAGCTTTTCCATAAATGTAGGGGGTTGGATCAGGTCCCTGTTTTAAAAACATAGATTTCAGAAGGAAGATGATGAAATTATATATTAGACTGATCTAGGAAAATTCATCCATTATTTCCAGTATGTTTTATTGATACTGAGAGGCCATTAAGATTCACCTCTCTGCTACACCAGTTAATTATGTATGTTGTAAATCCTTGAGCTTATATCTGAATACATCACATAGACACAAATTCTTCCATGCATTCAAGCAAATTAATTCTCTGCCTGGTCATTTTATACTTCAGTTGTTTTGCTGCTTTTTGATGGATTGGAATAGATTGACTTTTCTGAAGGCAATGCCTCAGTTACTCACTGAACCCTTCAGTCCTTTCTCACATCAATTAGCTGCAACCTTTTTCCTTACCACTGGTTAAAAATCAGGGTTTATCGCACAACCCCCTGTCTGTGATCTCACCCCTGTCTGTGATCTCCAACACACTGCTTGGTACCCTGAGAGGGCCAAGTTGCCAGGAACAGGTGAAAGTTGTAGAGAAAGTGTCATGATTTCTGGCTGGCACAGTTGGAATTTCTAACACAAATTTCTTGGGGTTTGGGGAGTTTTTTGCATCATATATATACTAGGTTCATGAGGGTTGAATACTACATGCATATGAAATATCACTACAGGTTGAACTACTACAGATCCATTTATCTAGGTTATATGAAGCTGGATAACGATTCTTCTGTAACTTTAAGCACAGCACCTCATCCTTTCTTCAAAAAGAGTAGGGTGGAGAGGGTCTAGGCACTTAAAGATAAAAATTACTTTACAAATTATTTTAAACTGTAGGGACCCTACAGAAGCTCAATGTACACATTCAGTGTGCTCTGTGGCTGGAAGACCGCATCATGACAGTCTCCTTCACTGTGCAGAACCCCTCTGAAGAACTGCTGAGGTTCCTAATACTGCAGTCTTCACAGCCTATGGTGCTTCCCAGCTTTTGGTGCTTCCCATTTAAATGGTACATGCATGGTGTTCTGTGCTTGGGATATGCTGACAAAAATTCAAGAAAAAATTGGTTGTGTGCACATGCACGTGTACCCTTCCAAATTTCCAGGGTCCCTGATGCAGCCTCCAGCCTGTGAGGGTGATTTGATTTGTGCTTTGAATATCAAAAGACCCTTCTGCCCCTTCCTGCGTATTGCCCTAAGAAATGAGCCCCAAGTTGCAATTGCAAAATATCCATGTGCCACATGTATATGTTCTTCCCTCTGGTAAGAGCGTGTTTAACTCGGCAGATGTGGCAAGTTCTGTGTGTGGGCAGCCTGAAGAGAGACAGCTGATCTTCAGGCAGCCTGTCCTCTCTGCATGGTGCAGGCTCCCACAATACACAACAGCGTAGTGAAGGAAGCTGGAGGCACGTCGGGGAGCAGCAAGAGCTGACCATGTGACTGGAACACAGCTTTCTTCTAACTTTGACCTGGATTACATGACTCAGTTCAGCACCTTTACATTGTCTGTTGCAATATAATTGCAATATTACAGAAGCTGCCCGTGTGAATTGCACAATGGAGTGTCCCAAGCCTTGGCATGTCCTCAGCTTGTCCTATTGAAGTGCTCCTTGTTCTTCTCACTAGTCCACTCTGAACACTAGGGCATTCTCAGTTCTCCTATTTGCCTTAAGCTGTAAACACCAATGATTTACTGTTGCTGACTCCAGAGCTAAATGACTGTTTCCTGTTCTGTGTCTGGTTGAGTTAATGTTATAGCAATATGTTAAGTATTGGCTTTTCTGTATGAAACACCATACTGTTAGAAAAGTTTTATTGTTTTTCAATTTTAATTGTTGAATATTTTACTTTTATTTGTTGCATATTTTACTTTTATTATAAGCTAAATGCAAACATCCTGCTCTCAGAAGAGCTGTTTGTTAGCAATCATAGAATCATTGAATGGTTTGGGATGGAAGGGAGTTTAAGATAATCTAGTCCAATCCCCCTGCTGTGAGAAGGGACATCTCTCACTAGACTAGATTGCTCAGAGCTCCACCCAGCCTCGTCTTGAACATTTCCAGGGATGGGACACCCATAACGTCTCTGGGCAACCTGTTCCAGTGCCTCACCACCCTCACACTAAAGAAGTTTCTTCTAATATCTAATCTAAACCTACTCTCTTTCAGTTTGAATCCCCTTGCCCTGTCATTACATGCCTTTGTAAAAAGTCTCTCTCCATCTTTCTTATAGGCTCCCTTCAGATACTGGAAGGCTGCAATTAGGTCACCCCAAAGCCTTCTCTTTTCCTGGCTGAAATTTGGATGGGTGTCCAAACAGAAAGTTCATATTGTTCAATAGTGCTATTAAAGGCTTTTAAAGTTATTTCTGTAAAAGATCATTTTTACCAGGTAGTGGAAAGAGACTGAGTAATTCAGAGTGAGCCCTATGTTCTGTGTAGGTTTCCTGTGCAGGGCCAGGAGTTAGATTCAATGATTCTGATGGGTCCCTTCCAACTCAGCATATTCTGTGACTCTGTGAGTCTGTGAGTACTCTTGTGAACAACTTCTCTAGAAATGTGGCCTTGTCCCTCTGAGACATACAGCAGCTCAAAGCAACAACATCAGATCCCATTTTTCTTGGAAGTACCTGGGAAGTCACAGAGTAAAAGACCACTAAATTGGGTAGACGTCAAGGACAATGTTTTCTTTGCCTGGTCATTTAACCACCATATTTTTTTTTTTAATTTTATTTTCAATTTCCCCTGGGTTTTTTTGTTTGATTTTTCATGAATTCTGCCTAACTTTGACTTTTGTTTTTGCTATTTACCAAATGATCCATATTTCCTTGTTTTTCTAAAGAGGTCTTCTGGATTTTTAGGCGGTATTGCAGGCAAAAATCCTGGCTGTATTTATTGCATGCATTACTGGTACAAGTTATAAACATATATCACACTGTGATCCTGGAGACAGAGCACCAAAGTCCCTCCAGGTGCAGCTGCCGGTACAGATTTGGTTAAATTGGAACAGTACTGTCCTCTTTGGAAAAAGCAATGCCTGGAATAAACTAAACTGCACTGGAGTATCTTTGAGCTACAGGCATTGCAAGTGCACATTTCACCAGCAAACCTGCAATGACAGTGGACTCTTTGAGCAGGCTTGGCCCTTGCAGGATGGGATTCAATGACTTTTCCAGGCACACTAGGCTCTGAGCACTGCAACTTTTCTCTGATATCACAGTTCGGGATTGGCAGGCAGAGCTGGAGGTACAACTAAACATGCAACACTATTGATGAATCTCATCAAAAGGAGATCACAAAGTCCTTGAGATGCATAAATCTCTAGAGGCTATCTACATCTAATTTTCTCAGCTGTGTTGTTTCTCCAAGCTCCCTGTAATAATGAAACAGCACTGAGACCTTTTAAGGACCATATTGTATAAATTATAGGTGACACACAACCCTCACAGCAAGCCAAGGAAAATGACAGCATTAAATTCCCAAAAGCTATCAGGATACATTAACAATTTTAGAAGAAAATTACTTTTGGGAAGACAAATTTTAAATGAATAAACATGAATCTACAAGGTTGCAGCAGAGCACAGAATTTCATCCACAAAATTTTGCTTTGGGGTCATGTAATTCCATCCGAAGCAAAGCAAAAGCACCACAACAGATACACATGGTCATAGCAAGCTAATCCCAGATGTGATCACAAATTTGTCAAAACTCAGTTCAGAAGGGATTTATGTTGGACTGACACTGAAGAATTTATCAGCTGCTATCATAGAAAGCAGTCCCTGCAAACCACAGGAGAGATGAAATTGATGGGGCTGCAGTTTCACCCTATTTGGCTACAGTATCCTTTCAGCTGCAGCTCCCTTCTGTGCACTGCACTTGTCCATGTCCTGACACAGCCTTTCAAGTGACCAGCTTTGTTGCAATAGGATGGTCTAGGTCATAAGCCTCCGTCTGTTTGGGACTTGAGCTTCTCAAAGGAACAGCAGTAAACAGCCTGGCACCTACGAGACAGCGGCATGGCTGGCCAGGTGGCTGCGAGCCAGCAGAGGAGCAGACGTGCTCAGCTCCAGCTGGGATGCTATGGATTGCTCCTCTGTTTCCCCTCATAGCTGGTAGTTGCCTCTGTGCCTCCTTTTGTTGCTCGTGTTGGTGGTTTGGGGAGTTCCACACTACACTTTTGGTGCAAGATGGATGGGAGTTGCTGTCTCCCTCCATCAGTAATGCACAGTACAAGGTCCCAAATCCCCACCTTGGCCTCCCAGTAGAACAATCAGCACTCCCCAGGACTGTCCTGCACACACATCCTCCGTGTGGTACTGGCACTCACTGGAGCAGCTCCATGGTTCATTTTGGAAAGGCTGTCATTCTCCTTTGGTGCCACCTTTGGGCTGCAAGAGCAGTTGAATTTCAGGAGGGCACAGATGATGCCTAAGGCCAGTGTAGATCCCTTAGCTCTCTACTTTCAATCTCATTCCATGTCTCTAAATCACACACCTCCAAACCGGTCCCTCCAGCAAGTGAAATCTGCTGAATCAGCAGCTCTGGGAGAGGGGAGTTATGGAAAAATAGATTTCAGAGCTGCCAAATTTTCAAGCAATAGCATGGCACATAAACAGAAGGTATACAGATAACATATGAGGAGCAAGCTGGAAGGCACTGGAGGTCACTGTACAACCTATGAGGAGAGCAAAGGGCATGTAAGCAACACAGGGAGGTGAAAAGTATCGTGGCTGTTGGAATCAATGCAAATGGGTCCCCGGGGAAAGCATATTTTTGTACAAAGAGCCAGATAAGAAATGATGCGATTTGCTATTTATGCAGAGGATAAAACATGGGCTTGGCAGTCAGCACAGACTAAGCAGAGCCCAAGGTCAATTGCTGTGCAATTCATATTCATATCAAAACAATTACGGTGCAGAACAGTGCATATCTGCATAAGTAGCAAAAAACTGCATATCCCATATTGGTGTAAAAATACTCAGAGCTCAATTAATTAAAATCTAGACCAAGAAAATGAGAGCTTGAAATGTTCTCATTGAAAAAGAAGCTGCAAACACAGACCAAGCTGATTATGCAGAAAGCAATGCTGTAGAGAAAGAAACTCAGATGTTTAAATGGATGCATAACTTCTTGCACCAGGAGCACAAGTTAGACAGAGCTTTGAAGTATATAGTTCCAAAATAAACTCTCCAAATGAGAGTATAAAGATTTTAAAAGTGGGAAAATCAGGTTTCATTGGAATATAAATCCATATTCTCAACTTCTTCTGCAGAGAAAACCCATAGTCCTAAATCCGGCTGAATAGAAGTAAAAAAGGTTATAAAACACTCTTTCCCCAATCCACTATGTCTTTGCAGGACAAGCCTCTGTTTCCAGGATTTTTTTTTAAGTCAATCCAAAGATTTTCAGGGATTTGCAGAAAACTGCCCAAATTAAGGCATTTCCTTGTTCTGTTACCACTGAGACAGGCAACCCTGGAGTATTAAATAGGCAGGCAGGGACCTCTTTCTGCTCTCGAAGACAATTGGTACAGTACAGAGATCACATCCACGAGGCAAAGTGCTCTTCCACATCCTGGAAGTCAGGTATCTATATCCAAATTGCCTAATCAGGAATGGTCCCTTGGTTCTTTAGTCCCAGGTATCCTTGCATCTGTCACAGCCTCAGCCTTTGCACTTCCTTCTTTTCCTTTCCTTGAAAGAATTCTTGTCTTGGGTCGATCTCTCCATAAGCATGTCTCACTGCTCCCCAGGGAAGTAGTAACCTCTTCCTCACCCCTCTCATCCCAGATTCAGCTGCTCTGTCTTAGAGATATTTGAAATCCATATTAAATCAGTTAGGGTTAACTATGCATCTGAGTTTTTAAAAAGAGGATATTAAAATGGCATGTATGTGTGAAATCTAATCTTAGTTAAATTAAATCAGAGACCAGCACTTAAAATCCCTTACTTCTGGATGTGTTTATAGGAAATGGGTCAGTCTCAGTGGTAACATCACTGGATATTAATCTTTGGAATATGGCAAATGGAATATGTGATGCAATCCGCATCAAATATTGTAAGACGGGTAGTGAATTTGGAACTGAGAAATCAACAGCAGTTCTGAGACTTCAGGGAAAGTAAATCCAATGATAAGTTTCTATATTGATGAAAAGACCAAGGGATTCTACCAGTTAATAGGCATAAATATCTGCAAGATGGACAGTGTATGTCTTTCACTGCTATTAACAGCTTAATGAAGAGAGAATTCTGTCTGGCTCCCAACAACTCCAGAGATTTATGAGGATCATTTTAAGGCCTATGAATATAAGGCATCTGAAAGTGAGAACTGAAAAAGCACTAACAAGGCAGTGAGAGACAGATGAATGCTTCTGAAAATGAAAAATGTTGGCAACATCCAGAAACAGAGATGAATGTAAAATGATTTAATAATTAGCTAACGCATTTCTCCCTAATAACAGTTTGTTGACTCCAGTAAACAAAATTGCTGTTGGATAAGAAGAAACGCTGTCACCTAAATGAAGAACTGGTTAAAGAGAGGGAATGTGGTTGAAATGAGCAATTTTCATAGTGAGAGGGATTCTAAATGAAGCACCACAGGAATCTCTGCTCTGGCTTGTGCTGTTCAATATCTCCCTAAATGATCTTGAGAAGAGGATGAAAAGGAAAATTAAAGCATTTACAGGTGTTAAGCTCTCAGAATAGTTAAAAAATGGTAGAAGGACCTTGGAGAATGATAAAAATGGGCAGGTTAAATTCAGTAAATGTATTTAGAGTATTTTAAACAAACCCAGCTTTACAATTAAAGGGATAGGCTCTTACTTGACTGTAATCTCTTATAAAGAAAATCTCACAGTTATAGTGGGTGTTATTAAAAGATCATTTCCACAAACAGTTTTGGTATAAATTAGGTGTCAATGACTGTTAGAAAAGGAACAAAGAATAAAGCAAAGCACTATGAAAGTCTTTCTGCATCCATGTCTTCTTTATTGTAATTTGTGTTGCTCTACTCAACTGATAACATGAACAGGGAATGATCAAGGGATGATTGTCCTTCTGTATAAGAAACCCGAACACATGCAGATCCTTCTGCTTGAAGAAGAGATGACTGAAGAGGGTATGATGGGCATCTTTAAGATCTCAAGCAGAAAAGAGGATGTGGCTGCAGAGCAGCTGTATTTCTAACTGAAGAGCTGAAAACTTGGGATGAAGTCAGCAAGGAAAGATTTGCACTAAGAATGAGCTGTGGAACTTCCCCGGCAGCTCCTGGTTTATTTCCTGGCTTATTCCACACATGATCTTTCTGCATTTTCTTCTACCTCTCACCTAAATGCCTTGGCCAAAGATCCCCTATATGTGTCCTGGGGACTCCAGCTGACATATTCAGCATAGGGCAGAACAGAAATAGTCTAATATCCATGACAAGCCTAGCTTCCTCGTACAGATGGTATCCACTCTTTTCATTGCACTAAGCATTTCTTGAGATTCAGACTTGAAAGAATGTCTAACCTGCTTGTGTAGAAATGAATGATCAAGAAAACCTCAAAAGGACCAAGAAAAACTCATATGTCAAAGTAGGTATCAAATTATTTCCCTACTCATTACCCTCTCATTATTCCTTCTGTCGTGATGAATACAGGTAGTATATGAACACTGATGTGTAAAGAAGGTAATTTAACATTTTTCCCTCAGAAAACTGTCAAAAAACATTGTCTTTTCCTAGAACACTCCAAGTGCTGTCAAAGGGTTCAATCTGAAATGCAGCCTGGTAATGAAATCATCCATTGTTTCTGTAGCAACAGTAAGCATTAGAAAACTCAGGGAATTCAGCCAATGATGCCTTCTCAGAGCTTGGCACTTAATTGAGAGTAAGTGTCTCAAATAAATTCCTTGTTTCAGAAAGAACTCAAATTTAGAGTTACCTCTTCAATCAGTAAACAACTAGATACTCAACTGACTGTCTCCAAATTACGTTGGTACTTTAGGCACAGCTCTGATAACCTTTAAACTACAGTCTATATGGATACACACATTAGACCAGTATCTGCTTTTTTCTTATTAAAAAAAGCTACAAAAAACCCTTCTTATTAAAAAAAGCTACAAAAAAGCTACAAAAAAAGTAATGAAGAAAAATTGAATTCAGTTTAGATACAAAGATACAAGTAAGTATCCAAAAACATCAGTAGTTGTATCGCACTTGGTTTCACTGATAGCCAGGGGTTTGTATATGCTAACTGAGAGGAATCATTAAGGAAATTAGATATTCTTTTGAGTGGAGAATATATGTGCTTACATAAACAGTATATGCTATAGCCTAAATTGCTAATTGCTGTTATTAAATACTTTACTTAGTTTTGTACCTGTGGGACAGAAATTTTCATTGACTATCTACACAACAGGAATCTGTAAAAGTTAATTCTCTCCTCCTTGTCCCTTTACAATTATGGCACACCATAAAGACCTATCCCATTTTTATGACATACCACAAGGTTGTATTGGACTGCTGTGAGTCCGATGGGAAGACAAATATACTGACCAAGACAAAGGGCAAATATATCTCCTATCAGCAACTGTATAAAGGTAATGAAGAGTTATTCACAACTAAAGATATATTTTAATACTCTGGCTCAAGAATTCAGGCATGTTGGAATGGAGAGGACACCCAGGGTCAGTGTCTGCAGTTAGAAGTAGCTACATCATGTAGTTCTTTAGAGGAATTTAACAAGCTGACACGACTGTCCCAGCTGCAGGTGAGTTCAGGTGTTCAGACATTGAAAAGCTGTGTGAGTACCTAGTGCGTGGTCCCAGCTGCTGTGACAGAAGGGCACGGCTCTGCAAGGCTGACTATAATGAGGGCTTAAAAATCTGTTACCTGTGTAAAGTTCTACATGTAGATAGCTAAATTAGGCATCATTACTTGCCACTGAATCTTGCCCCAGGTTTCAACAGTCCCAGAGATCTGTTCCCTTCCAGCATTGTTCCACTCTCCACACTGCAGTTGCTCTTAAGATCCATGTCTTCTTCTCCTTCTTCTTCACTAACTGTTTTTCATTACTGGTCCCTGATTTCTCTCCCTCCTCTCTTCTTCAAATCCCAATCACAGATTTTCTGATTCTGAAATCATTCCTGCTAACCTCTTTTCTCCTTTTTCCCAAAGCCAAGCATTTCTTGACTCTGGATTCAAATAAGGTAGCTTCTTTATGCACATTGCAGAAAAAAAAAGCACCTGGGGATCTGAAAGGATGCAGGAAAGGCAACCCTCCTCCCATTTTCCATCACTCTCTGTGGGGCTAGGAGGGGAAAGAGGAAAGGCAGCTGCACTGCTTAGTGTACATGGAAACTGCAGAGATTTATGGAAGTCTAAGCCGTGATTAACATTTAATAAGCATTTAAAACTTAATCAACGTTGAACACATATTAATGGGAAAATGCAAAGTTCACACCTGGCATAAGGGGTGCTCTTTAGCAGATGTGATGCCTTAACCTCAAATTATAAAGGCATCAGAGCTTTTCAAAGAAAAGTAATCATCGGTTGTTTGCAGAATTATTTCCCCCCACGAATGTCAAAGATATGTTGACTTCAACTGTCCAAAAATACTAAACACAAGCTAGTATAGTACAGTGATGAAAGCCAAGGTCTGGGCAGCTTGGCTGACTGGTGGTGCTTCCAGACACTTCATCTAACAGTGCAAGCTCTTAGCTACATATTTATACACACATATAGGTACATATATATAGATGTACACATATATGCAGGACCTTACATTCTGCCCTGACTGAAGTTGCATTAGTCCCTTTTTATGCATCACCGCATAGCTCCTCCCAACACTTCATGCTATTCAGGTGTCAGCATAGCTTCCAGCTGAGCCACAAACCCTTGGCCCACCCTCTTCAAGTTGCTTCTGGCAATGTGGGAAGAGATTCTTCTGCATGGTGGTATTTTCCTACTTGGACAAAACACTTTCAGCAGCAGTCAGGATCTGAAGGTTTAAACTAGCTGTTTACTTGGAGAGCCCAGAAAATGAAAGGCACATCCACATCCTTTCAGGGGCTAGGAATTTAATTCAAGGAAGATGAAAAGCTATATAATCCACCAAGTACTGCTTTAATGATATTTGTTCTTGCATTCCCACTCACTTTCAACACCTGATCTCTTCACAGTCAGGCTGTTTCATCAATTTGCAGGTTCTGCATTCATGTTTCAGAGGTACCAAACTGTAGGTGCTATTTTTATCAGGCAGTGACAGTATATTTGAAAACAGCACATATGAGAGGATATTGAAAACTGGCATCTCTCCCCTCTACATCCAAGGAATACCCAAAATAGCCCATATAGTTTGGCTCATCTGACCAGAAAAATGCCCCGCTGAGGTTAATGCTGTTATGTTAGCAGTCATTGTGCTTTTTAGGCACTAATGTAGCAGAGCTTTTAAATATTTTGCTTATCCATCTCATTTCTTGATCTGAGGCCAAAGGTAATTTTGTCTAGAAAAGTATACTAGAATGTGAATGCATAAAATTGCAGCTAACATCATTGCTCAGTTTAAAGGTGGTATCAGCTTCAGGTTATTCTGCCTCCAAAATTAGTCCTGCTTTAAGAAAAACACATGCCAGAGTGCTTCAGTGAATAGCAATAAATTCTTGAATTGACACTTTCAGATTTGATTTCTGGCTTTGCAGCAGAAAAATCCAGGGATTCTCAGTTATAATGATGAATAGATATGTTGTCTCAAAAGTCACATTGGACCTAGAAAGATTCTATTTTTAAATATGCAAATAGTGCTGGACACAGACATTAGTCAGAGTACTTCAGAAAGGATGTATCAATTTATTTAGAGAACTAGGGAAAATTGCCATTATTTAATTAATGGATAAGACAATTATAGGCCATGCATGCATGCAAATGTATCCT
Source organism: Eopsaltria australis (assembly GCA_034509425.1). Taxonomy (NCBI): domain Eukaryota; kingdom Metazoa; phylum Chordata; class Aves; order Passeriformes; family Petroicidae; genus Eopsaltria; species Eopsaltria australis. Next base: position 3,226,760 of record JAVTVJ010000177.1, on the reverse strand, counting down.
GTATTATCTTGGGTAAATCATGGATGTAATATATACAATAGGGCACACACACACACACTGAGCTGACAATTTCTAACTCCAAGTCCTCGAATTCTAGTATTTTACAAGCTATAAAGTAATGAAATATAAAATAAAGCATTTATGGCACATAACCCTGTAAAATGCTACAAGCATTTATGGAGTATATCACTGTTAAAACACTCCCAATTAAATTGCTAATTATTAAACTCATTTAAATTCAGTAGAATTGTGTTGCTTCACACAAATGCCATAGTGACTCACATAAAAATATGTCAGGAGTTTCTTTTCAAGGACATCAACACAATGATGGGTTTTTTCCCCTATGCATTTAAAAAAATAGTGCAAAGTATCTGTGACCCAGGCATCTCAAGCAATGCCCCCTAGAAGAGCTGCAGGGTACACACTGACAGGAGGTACCATGTTTCCCCATCTGTGGAGCAGTAGACTGGAGCACTGAAGCCAGGCATGTGCCACAGTAGCTAATTCGAGAGAAAGCTGTCTCATAAAACCCAGTAAGAGTCTGCTGAAGACTGCAAACATAGCAAAATTTTTAAAAGTTTGCAATGGTGTTGCACAGATTGCCTGCTGTGTGGAAGTCTGGGCATTTTTATTGAGTTAGACTTAAAATAAACCCAGTTTTATTTCTAAGAATACAAGTCTATTGTTAGATAAAATTAGCTCTGTAACCCTGAATTCTTGCTGTGTTCTACAAAAAAAAAAAAGCCCTGTTTCATTTAGCATAGCAACGTTTGCAAACTGACACACTGTGAAACTCAGAGCTTTCCACTGATATTCAAGTGGAAATTCATACTATTAATCTCATGCAACATTTGCATTCAGACAGGCAAGGCTATGGCTAACTGTGTATTTTGTTATATGTTTGACATCAAGTCTATGGTGCAGCTTTAGAGCAATTTGAGAGAAGAGAAAGCTTAATATTCCATGGCAAATTGATGAGGAAAACCCAAAATATTATATGCAAAATAAACCAACCACGAGTTTTGGGAAAACTAATATGCCAAGCAACTCCCACCAATTTCCACATAAGCGCAATGGAGAATTATCAGGACCAGAGTATCTGCCAGACTTCTAGGTACAGGAATTCAAACAAAAGGAGAAAATCCAGCTTCCTCTTTCATGGGTGTAAGTCACTTGGCTGTGAAGACTAGGCAAAAATCATAATTTCCAAAATAAAGAACTATATTCAATCAGCATTACTGAAGACCTCTCTCCCACTGCAGCATCAAGTATTCACCAATGCCAAAGCTAGATCAGCCATCCAACCCAATATAGCAAATGACATGGATTGGTAGCTGGCTTTTAATTTAACCTCTAAAGTGGTTACTCCTGGTATGAGGGATTTAATTAAAAGCCAAAGAACTCGAAGTCAAAAAACATCTTCATAATTCATGCCGCTGTGCCTGGGTTTTGAAAGCTGGCATTGTTCCAAAATGCCAGTTTCCCAGTCAGTTTGGTCAATTCCTATTTCAATGATGTAAAACTTTCCTGTACCTCTGACAATTACTGACTGCATGAAAAGCGGGGGATTTTAAAGATCACCTTTGTGTTATTATAGCATATTCTAAAAGTAGGGTTTAAAAAGATTTTTTAAAAGGCACAGTAACACTGCCCGTGTCATGGAAGTCCCTCAAATTAAAGAAATCTTGACTTGATCCCTCATATAGCAACTGGAAGAACCAGAGTAACCAAAAGGAACAGCTCTGAAGAGGACAGATTTATGCAGATTAAGGCAGCTGTTATAAATTTTAAAAATTCTAGTTTATCTTAATTGCACTGGAGACCTCAAATACAGCTCAAAAAATTAAAGATTAGCTCAAGACACTGCATTTTTTTTTTCACCTCCACCATATCCTCTGCCTGATGAGCTCCAGTCTACTGTTCTTGGAGCCACCTCACAGAAAGCCATGCTATAGTAAGAGGCCTCTGTGACAGATTTAGGTCCCCACACTCCTGAGTTTGAAGTTCCTGTATGACCGACACTAGGAATTCAGTAAACCTCTGAAAGGTATCACTCTCCAATACATACCAACATGGAAGGAACTCCTCAAACTTTAAATTTCTCTGTTTTAAGCAATGCACTTTGCCTTTCCTCTCATTTTTCCCAGCTGCATATTACAACTGTTACCAATAGGCCATTTGATCAATTACTGATGAGCATTGCTATTGCTGAGATTCATTCTAGGCACAAGCCAAATAGGTAGAAGTCTATGGCAGTTATACTGAGACAACAAAAGAAACAGGTCCTCATCCTCTATTTTTATTTTTACATCTTTTATCTGATAAGTATATTACCCCTTCAAACATACAAGGCGCTTCAGGTTAAAGAGTATGGAAATACAAAGCACTTATGCTCAAAAAGATGAGGAAAACAGGGCTGAACCCAGTAAACGTACTGACACTACAAGGTAATTAATACTTCTGCAAATTGTTTCTGAGAGCAGGGACATCAACTTGTCTGAAATTCATGGATTTCTTGTCAGAAATCCGTGAAGAGGATTGGCATCTTCTGCTCTTGTAGGGCCCACGGCAATGGTCTCTACAGAACCTCTCTTACAAGAAACCTGATGAGCCCTATGAAACACCATCTTAATCAGCTACAGCTGTTTGTTGTCCTCTTTTTGCTCATGGAAACTGAGGCACAGAGATGACATAGCTTCCCAAGGGCAGGTAGGTGGCAACTCAGACAAGGAGAAATGACTCCCTGAGCATCTGGAGCACCTGCCTAGTGGCCCAGCCACAAGCTCAGCATGCCCTTAAGACCCTCATGCAGGTAGTTGAGCAGCAGCAGATGAATATCAATGACTTGTTCATGCTTGATAATGCATTTCTTTCATTTTTCAAGTTTCAAGGAAGCAGGGGGAAGCAATACAGAAAAAAAGGCAGATGATGTCCCCAGGCCTATGTGGAAGGGACCCTCTTCTGGAAAATGAGGACATTCAGAAACCTGTGTTTGACCTTCTACAGGACTGGAAAAGGCCAATGTGACCCTGGGAGCACAGACACCTTTCTGAACTCTTTCTGAACAGTATGAGCAGCCCCCTGCAAATCTTTTATGGACAGGCAGCCACACAAACCAGTTTTAGCTTGTTCAGGCCTTTTAAATGGAAATAAATTCTTCAACCTCTCTTATCACTGACAGAGCACTTACCAGCCTAAAAGTCTCATAAATGTATAGCTTGTGTTAAATTGCCCTCTAGAGGAGACAACACAGAGGCAAGAAGAGCTGGAAAGCAATTGTAACAATTTTTTTTAAAGCAGCAAAACTACTACAGTAATGCCATGCTGTTCTTTCAATAAATCAGGAGAGAAATCTGATTGTACAATTGCCCTTTGTTCCATTTTGCTTCAAGGGCATAAAATCGTGTACTACAAAATAAAACTGTGTTGTAGTTTCAAGATGAGGAGGTTGATCTTCATGGATTAAAGGTGGAGTTCTGTTTTTCAGACAGGGAGCTGCACTCTTCATTTGTAATTTGCTTTAAGGAGAGCAGGATGAGTTTTTTGATTAGAAATGGATTTCTGCTGATCAGAGCTGACTCGGTTGCTTCACACCCGTTCAATTCTGAGCATTAGCTTTTCAAAACTTTATTTCTCACCATGCTCAATTGATAGGATTTTGCAAAAAGAATTTATCGGGGAAAAGAAATCACTAACTGTTGCAGCCCTTTGTTCTTGCACCAGGAATTGCATGGATTCCCTCAATTTTTGCATTTTATAGAAAGTTGTCTTTAAACTGGACCTTTTCACCCTCACTAAGCTTGCCTACCCATGTCAAAAGGAAAGAAATAGCATGATATATCTTAGGAGTAAAATGTGTGATAAGTGCCATCTGGTTTAATTTAAGAAGATAAATAGCAAATCAAAGCATTTTAGCCTTCTGTAACACTAATGGAGTGGGAATACAGCACATAAGAACAAGTACTGGGGTGAATGGAGACAGAAAAACACCAAGAAACAAAAAGAATTCAAAAGGCTGGGCATCTGGGGGAAAAATCATGCCCATTTAAAGTTTACCTCTATGAATTTATATCAGAGATGCTACACGTCTACTTTTTTTGGGAAACCACAAAGAGGTATATTGTCACATAAGCTAAAACAATGTATTAGTCATAAATCATTATATGCAGTTAGGAAACCTGTTAATTCTTTAATGCAGTATTATGTTTAAAAAAAACCCAGAAAACAAGCAACTCTGGTCACTATACCTGCAAAGATGTATGAATCATGGCTACTTTACCAAAATAACAGTGGCAAACTGTAGGTTGCAAATGACAAAACTGAAAAATGAGAGGAAGTTGTAGAACCCAAGGTCCCTGATATGATACAGCAACATGAGAAATTACGTGGCTCACACTGATACTTTTCCCAGGCACCTGCTCTACCGCTCTGATGGATATTGCTGGCTCCAAGGCAGGGTAATCTGAGGCACTATTTAGTTTTCAAATTGCTGTAAGTTTTCATATTCAAGTAAGGTGATTCCTGTTTCAATGTACCTTAGTATAATGAGCTGAAAGCCTGGTGTTCCAGGAAAACCATAATGAATGGATTGGATGTCCTTTGTTCAGGCAAGAGAAATCAACTGGAATTACACTGATCTAAATTTTATGAGTATCATCTGTGTTGACCATTAAAAATGGAAGTTACAAAGTAAATTACAGTAATTATTTCTCTGTGCACATGTCAGTCAGCTCCCTCAGTATTCATGGGTGCATCCCATGAGGGCCCTATGTATGTCCAGTTTGCTTAAGTGTTTGCACCAATTAATCCTGGTCTTTATTCACAAAAGATAAGACATCCTTTTTACAGACTTTCCCCTTGATCTCTGCAGACTGGGATTAGTTGCAGCTAATTTATGCTGTCCCTCTATTTGGGAACAAAGACCTGTTCTAATTTGCCCCCTTCCTGCATCTATGTGAGAAGAGAAATACATCATCTTGTAACTTGAAAAAAGAATTCTAAGTATAACTCTGGAGTCCACAGTGCATTCTGAAATGAACTTTTTGTAATTACTTCAGTCCTGAGACCCATGGTAACAAAGGGCAGTTGACATCTGCATAACTTATACCTAAGTATTTACAACTGGTTGAGAGAATACAAACAATACAGAAAGAGAAATGTAGTAAGAATGTAAACCTAGAAATCTGGTGTGGAAGACACATTATTCACATCACATCGTATTCTTATGATGCATGAGAACTGCATAATAATTTGATGGGTGTATTTCTAGAATTGTATATAGTATGTCTCTCCTACAGATTACAGATAGGGACACTGTATCAGTGTGGGGATGAGAAAAATGAGCTAAGGCATTCATTTTACAAAGCACTAAAAAAGAACCATAATATCAAATCAATGTCAGCTACTCTAAAAACGTGCATAGTAAAAATGTGATCATTTAGGCTTACTCATGACTTTGCTGGAAATCTTTCAAGCTGATTTGAATAAGAGCATCATATTACAAAAATGGAACTGAGCTTTATTTGAGACATTTCATCCAACCTTCTCCTTTTAAGAAGACATTTGTTGGTGCCTACCATTCTGCAATATGACCACCCTCAAAAATCTTTCACAGAAAAGACGCAGGTATGAGAAGATGCAGGCTCTTTCAGTGGGCTAGAGTTCTAGTACAGCAATTCATTGCCATCTTCCATGCTCTCACAGGTTCTCAGAAATCATTTAATGAATTAATACTTAAATTCTCTCAGTTAAGTATCCAAAAGAGTGCCATTACATTCACAAAGTGTTAAAAAGTGAAATTTTGGGAGCAAACATGGGGGTTCTTGAGTTATTGTAAACAGAGGGAACGGGGGTTGTGAAGTAGAAAATTGCAGAAAGTAAGGCTTCAATCATTCCACTGGCTGTGATTAAGAATATCATCCTTTGAGTCTAGCCCCTGTCATTTTCTGTCAGCCTTGAAAATACATACATCTGTCTGTTGGTGTAGCACCCTAATCATAACAAAGTGATCAAAAAGCACAGCACCACTAAATGGGTGCCCTTGTGTCACCCATGCACCTCTGCCACATCAGGTTCAGCATTCACCACCTGGGGCTGTGCTTGGTTTGCTTGCTGATCTGACTGGGAATTAATCTTACTGAAGTCTTAGTTGAGGAATGAGCACCTGAAGCACTGCTAGAGCCAATACAAGAGCAGTGATGGGAACACGCACTGATAGTTGGGACAATATTCTGCAATTAGACTGCCTTTAGTCCACCAGGAAACAGCAGGACTAATGCACACCAAAAATCCCAACTGTTCTAAGCACTACAGAGCTGCATTGCCCTCATTTAGGGACCATGGGTAGAGAGTTTGATTCCTGAGCCATGCAGTCTTCCCTTAACAGCTATTTCTCATCCTCTTGAAGAAGTTTCTGAATTACAATACACAGGTCCTGCCTTGCACTGAGCCAAGCACAAGACTGAGTTTGTCTGCTTGCTTGAAACAAATACAGATTGCTGCACTACCAGGCATAACAACAATACATCTGTGAAAAGAAAACAATCTACACAAATTAATTGTATGCCAACCTTTTCCTGGCATCCATTTAAGGATAGTATTACAGTGAGAGGACACTCTTAGAGCAACATGAAATGCAATTAAATGAGAAATCAAGATCTGAGGTTTGCTGTATGTATCATTCCTTTTTTGTGGAAAATGGTCCAATCCAGGGAGGCTGTTTATCAATAGCATGAGAGAACATGTCTTGAAAGGGACAACACACATTTGTTACTGTGGTACAGTGGGTCTGCTGTAAATCACACAGACTAACAAACCAGCCAGGAGCAGTAGCTCATGGGTACTGGACATTTTTAGATGGGCAGAGTATATCTCTTGTCAGAGATGTCAGAGATAAACCACACTTCATCATCTTTTCCCTTCACTGAAGGAAAACAGGAAAAGCAATATCAGAATATTCATTTACAGAAACACCTTTGAAACAGATGTTGAAGGACTAGATAAGAGGAGATGTTTGCAGAGTATTTTGTGAACAATCTGTAGAATCATATAAGAAACTTAATACATTATAGCTTGAAAACCTATGCATACACTTAGGTTACTCAGAATAAATGTGAATTACTAAGTGCATTCTTCTCAACTTTAACGCTTCTCAGCTGTGTTCTTCTGGTGACAGAAGCATAAATACTATGCTACATCCTACAGTGCTATGCCAGTGCGTCTAGTAGTGTGCCCTTATTTTTGCATGTTTGCAGTAAAATGTGAAGTGACCTAGAAACATTGAGATTTTCCCTCTAAGTCTGTACCACCTGTCAGTCCCAGGAAAACTGAGCTCCCCCCTTGTGGAGGTCTACTCCACTTGTCTGACTGAAGGTCCATGGAAGTGGGCTGTGTAGCTGTCCTATCATTTCTAGGGTAACTCTGCACTGATTGTGTCCAGAGTACTGTGAGATGCCCTGCACCCTAGACATATATTTCACAGCAAAAAATTCTACTTATTTATGTTCTTTGTTACCCCTGGGACCACTTTTGTCTAGATCTGCACTTCCTTATCTGGCAGCTGAAGAAATGTTCATAGCCGTGGAGTCTCCAGTGCCAGGACAGGGCCCCATCCCTTATCATCCCTTCATCCCTCACCTGCATTCCACTGTGATGTGTCCCATTTTTCCATTTCTCAAGGCTGATGCTATCACTCCAGGGCTGTATTTCTCTATACTACATCACTATGTTCGAGCTATAAATATCTTATTCCACATACAGAATGACTGACTGCTAAAATATCTATAAAGAACCATGGTGGTACCACACAAAGACAAACAAAAGCGAAATAAATTAACCACAGACACCTGGTCAATTAGCAAAACTCCTGACACAGCCAGATCAAGTGAAACCAAGCTACAGGCATGTCAAGAAATGCTCAGACACAGCAAGCCTGACAAACCACAGTCACGCTGCCTTGCAGATTTAATGCAAAGATCATGGTCTGCTATCTGAGAACAGCAATCCTGTGCTGCAAGGACAAGGCTCTCATTCCTAGATCTGTACATCCCGAATCCTGTTTTTTTAATCCCCCTTCCTCTGGGGAAAAAAAAAATCTTCCTTCCCTAGTGAACAGATCAAGTCACCAGCATTTAACTTCTTCTCTGGAAGTAACTCACTTGCTCCATGCCTGCTGATATCTTACCCAGCAACTCCCACCATTGGAACAAGCGCAATGGGATCACCACCCATCCACAGCCACACAGAGGCTTCTAGGGCAAGCCAGCGTGTCTCCACAGGGAATCCCTTCCTGAGAGACAGAATGAAAGAGGAGAATCAGATTTGCATTCAGTGTCAATCAGCACAGATTCACTGAGATTAATGACAACGAATTCATGAGAGATATGAGAACTATTAAAAATCCTTTTGTTCGTGTACAGCAGGAATTTTTACTTGCAATTCTACCTTCTAAAAATTCACTATTTGAGTACTTTGAATTGTGTTTGAATTCACAGCCAGACACAAAGGGCAGGTTTCTGGTCTCCTAGTCAGTGCTCAGGAAGTGAATAAGCTCTTGCAGGACCACAGGGTGGGTTCATCCTAATTGCCTTCACATTCACTGAGCACAAACACAACACCTCTGAACATTTGAATTCCTTATGCGAATTCCTCAGTGCCTTGCACAGATCTGAGGAAGTAAGGAGGAGGTGGAGGTGGGTTTTCAATAACACTACACAACTAAGTTCTTTTGCATTAGGGATTCGAAACTACAGGTTTTCTGTTTTGATTCAGGCATTTGAAAAGCCATTAAAAATGTTCAGCTAAAATGGCAAAATGTATGCAAACCTGTGACTGTTTCTGCCCTCAGATGACTCAACCCTTTTCCCTCTCATAGTGCCCTGGTTACCATTGTTTCACCAAAACAGAAATTATCCACTCAGATTAATAATTGTGTCATGCCTAGGCATGTTAATTAATAACTCTGAGGTGCTATTACCTGCCCTCTCACCATCATAGCCCAAACTGCAGTGTTGGGCGTCTTGGTTTGCTTATCTCCAGAGCACTGCATGAGGATGCTGGATGTACCATGGATCATGTCTATGAATATTAGAAGTAAATGCTCAAATATCCCACTAAACAACATGATCTCTAATTTGAATAATGCTATAGAGGGCTCAAAATTTTACATCCTTGATGTTGAGATCAAATTATTTTAAGCTGTAGCCTCACTCTTAAACTGCAGTTTCACAAAGAGACTGTGAGACAAGGCACAGTTTTATAGTCATTGCAGCATTATACAACTTAGCAACGCAAGCACTTATATCTATTTGTTTCTGAATACTGCCTTGGCATCCATGACATTGCATAGTCCAACTTTTTGAGAGAAATTTCTGCTCAGCAGCATTTTGGGGATGCTTTGTTTGGAATTTCAGGAGCTTTTTAAAGCCTCTTCCTTTGTTGGTGATTGCCAGCAGCAGATGGCTAGACCATTGTGTCTTATTTTTAGGATGCTCACCCAAATTATTCTGTTGTCTCCATTCTCAGTGACGTAAGTTTTGACTAAAGGTCTAGTAAAGTCAGTTGAAGGAATTCTGATGTCAGTAGATGCTGATTTATTATAATTGTAAACTGGAACATTTCTGCTGTCCCATTCTCATCACACAAATAACATGAAGCAAGTTTTAATTTCATTAGCAAGAATTATTGTGGCAGGTTTTGTCTACAGCCATTGCTTCATGATCTCCTACATAATTCTTCTTGCTGATTTTCCTCCTTGCATCACTCTTTGAATTTCTGTACAGCCAGCCAAATACACTAATACTGCATTATTTGTATACTCTTTCAAAACAATCCCCGTCTTCTTTTTTGTGCTGGATGGTTTCCATGAAGGCAGCTCTCTGCCACTGACTGTAGTAGGTTACTCCAACCAGGCAGTCACCCAAGAGTCTGTAATTAAATTTGACTCATGTTTTCAAGCATGGATGAGATTCAGGACATATTGACTTATTCCTCTCAGGATATACCTTCAGGATCTTTTTAAACTACCATCCACCAATGCTATAAGCAAACCATTTTTGTCATTTTACTTGGGAAAGTGATTCAAACAAACATTTTTGGTGTTAGGCCTTTCACAAAGTTCTCTCCTTCACAATTGTTTCCTGCACTGTTTAAACACATCCAAAACTGAATTCTAACCATACAGAGAGGTTTAACTCTTTATTGCTAAAGTGTAGTTGACAAATGGAGGTTACTGAGCCTACATTGCCAAGACTGACTATCCCCAGACAGCACTGGCCTCAGCACATCCCCATGTTGCCTGCAGCATTGAAGCATGCCCTGTGCACCAGAAGCTACCTGCACAAAATGCAAAGTTTTCCATATACAGTTCAAAGGCAGGGTAGAAAAGCTTCCACACAGCATTTGTGGTTGTAACAGCCATCAGCCAACCACTGCACCAGCACACCTCTGGCCAGAGCACCTCGTGTTGCTCTCAGACAGGAGAAACAACTGGGAAATGGGTTTGTCTGCGATGGAGGATGGGATGTACAGGCCTCACAATTCAATCATAAATACACAGAAATAGAAAATGAATAATTATCAATTATAAATTACATAATTAATAATTTCTCATAGCCAAATTCATAGTCACAATATATTTTCAAATTATATTACTTTTCACAAGCTCCTACTCCTGTCCCAACTTTGCCATGCATACGAATAGGACCATTTATAGGAAAAGGAAAAAACCTATGAGACAGACACTAGCATTTCAAATTGATTTCTTCTGTTTTAATAATCACTATCGACCCTTCTTTGGGGAGCAATTTCCTGGTGCTGGCAGAGGAGGCCTTTTGTAGAGCAGCCAGCCTCTTCAATACGGCTCATTAATATAGCTAAAAGTCAACTTTTATGATCATAATTTCAGAAACATCCATACTTACAAATCATTTACTATTTCTGAGGAGAAGATCATGCTTGAAAATGAAATGAGCACATTAACCCAAAAGGATCTGTCATGACTTCATTTGTTTAAAGCAAAATGCACATTTTTTTAAACCAGATTTCTTTGAAAAGGCAACTGGTAACTGACAATTCAGTTAGACTCAATATTTTTCTATGAACTTACTTTACAAACACTTGGGTTTTAATCTTTTCAAACCATACTTAACAGTCTGCTTTATGAAGCAGTCAGGCCTGAGCTTATGGGTCTGCTGGGCCATAAAATAAAAAAGTAGTGCCATGAAGATAAAATGCAATGCAAGTCTCCACAGCCCATACTCACATGCCTTTAACGCCAACACTCTACTTAATTCTTATTCTAGTACTTTACACTTCTAGTGCCTCAAATTTTCCCCCAGAGTGCTCTACTGGATAGTGCTGATCCTTCTGTTTCTTGCTTTCAGCATCTCAAATCAAAAATGTTCTGAAAGAGAGACATCAGACTTCCTGGCCAAAAGAAGAGTTGTTTAAGAAATCAGTGGTGAAGCTCACAACAACCAAAAGAAGCATAGGGGTAAGAAAAACAGGTGAGAAGCACAGGGCAAGATCACCAAGCTGGTATCTGGACAAGACTCATGTACACACATCTCCCACGGGAGACTGTCACGTCTTTCTCCTCCCACCCCACTCCTTATTCCACTGCCTGACATTTTCTGTCTTGTATAGGAAACAAGAGGCTAGAATAGACTTCACAGGGAAGGGACCACCAAGGGACAATGAAAAGTGCATCCCATTTACACAAAATAACATGGAAAAACACCTTGCAGAAAGAATGTAAAGAGGCTAAATGTGCAGCTGAAATTTGTTTCCCCACAGAAAAGTTTTAGACAACACCAAATAACTCTCTCCAAATCAAGGAACTGTAAGTATTTAAACTGAGATAATTAGCACTGAGGACTTCAGGGTGTGTAAAAATGTACTTACACTTAAAGAGTAATTATTTGTGGATTTAATTTGTATTTCAAAATGGACAGAAAGTTCTTCTTTACAAGCCTAACTTTTCTTTTACTGTGCTGAACAATATTAAAACTTGTTAAAATCTTTCTGAGTGATCAGTTGAGACTTTGACCCCTACAGCTGAGAGGCCCTTGAGTAAACTTAAAGTACATTTTTTCTTGTGTAAGTGACGAGTGTGTGCAAAGCATTGATAGCATAACACATTAGCCAGACAAAAATGAGTAGGCAAGAAAAGCTTATAGGAATGGATCACTGACATTCTACTTTAAGATGAGAGTGTTGGAAAGTATAACAACATTAAATCTCATTACCTCTCTCTGTAGTTCCTCTTGGAGATTTTTTTACTGCAGACAAAACAAGTAACCTCTGTTTCCATGAGATAAATGTACCTAAAATTCTAACAAGTAGTCTATAGTCACCCAGTTTCAGTGTGATTCTGGTTAAAAGGACATATGAACTTTGGTTTTACTTCATTGAAATCAGGATTGAATTCAATCTTTTCTCCATACATACTAATTTAGAGAAAGCATCAAACCAAGACCACATTTCTTAAATATGGTCTGTAAGTGCATGATCTATAAATGCTTATAAATGCATAGTGTTGTGTAATCAAAGCATGTACAACGGATTAGCTGCAAATCTGTTGTCACATTAAAAACTTCCATGCTACAAACCATTGAGGAGTGAGGCAGGAGTGCCCTCTTGTGTTTGCAGAGGAATGATCTTAATGGTCATCCCATTCAAAATCACTAAGTGGGTAAAATTCATCCACTCCTGTATAAAGCATCTCCAGACTGGCTGCAGGTCAGGTGTACACTTCTGATGATCATTGCAAAACTGATTGCTGACTAGTTCAAACAAGGTTTCAGCCTCTTGTTTTGTCATGCAGTATCGTGCAGCACATTTCTCCTTCACCAGCTCTTCTGCTGCAACCTTCAGCACTCCCTGGCTTTGCACAGGCCCACGGCCCCGTCCTACGCAGCGTGTGGAGAAACACGGGCAAGAGCCACTGGCTCCCTCTCTACCTCATGTTCCCTCCCAGTGCCTGCAAGGCAAGTCCTGCCTTTGTTGCAGAAATGTAGATATAAAGTAAGATCAAGTTCCTGCAGATCCTAGCGAGGCCGGTGGTAACTCAAAGTAGGGCAACAGCAGGAGAGGGATGCATGGAGCTGGACCCACATGATTCCCAAAAGGAGAGGACGTGGATACCCTCTTAGTCTGTTTCAGCCTACAACCAGTCTGGTGGGCTGGGTGAGGTTTTCAAACTCTATGACACTCCTTGTATAATATGTATTAATTATGCTAAAGCTATCTTAGTTTATCCCTTACTTGCATGTAATAGACCAACCCTACAATCAAGCTGCGTCACAAACTCCCACTGCAGTCCATAGAAACTGCTTAAACATGTCAATAAGCTGCAGAATCTTCAAGAGAAATGAAAGATATCAATTAACAGAGCAACTGGCACCTGCCAGGGTCACATAGTAATTCTGGCAACTGTGACAGCTCCTGTGGGAATAGTGACAGAATCACAGAATCACTAGGTTGGAAGAGACCTTCAAGATCATCGAGTCCAACCCATGTCCTAACACCTCCACTAAGCCATGGCACCAAGTGGCACATCCAATAGTCAGCTGCATTACATCAGGTATTAATGGTTTTCATTGTGCATGCAGCTACCAGGGCCACTCAGCAGCTTCTTCAGTCTCATCTGGAATCCTAAGTTCCCCTACATAACACCAGGCCGCCCGTGGGCAGTGGGCTGCTTGCCTCATCCAAGAACAGGTAGTAGCCAGACCTTTTGGTATCTTGCACAACAACAGCACAGGCTTCCACCTAGGAGTTGCTTCAGAGGAGGCTGAGAGACAACTGCTATTCCCTGGAGGGATGCACTCAGATCTGATCACTGGCATCTCTGAAAACTCCCCCAGCACTGCTCTTTTGAGAAGGAACAGAGAACCTCCTGATCATCCATTCCTGGCTCCCAAAAGGGCCTAGTTTAGAGATCACAAAGGGTGATCCGTAAGACTGAGACTCTGGTAGCAACTGGAGGTTAAGGAGCAGCAGAGGATTCGTGCCTGTAATAGGTCCCCAACTCAAGCTTCAGACCACAGCTTCTCTGATATGCAAAGGCCCTGTGTTTAGAAACGGTGAGCACTCATTACCTCTGTCAGAGCATTTGCTTCACGTCACATGAAGTGCACTAAGAAATCTTGTCTGCCTATTAGCTGCATGTTCCCAGTGCCGACAAGAAGTGGCAGCCTTGTCCCATACTTTCCCTACACAGCATATGTAAAACTGAGGACCAAAAACCAGGATGGCCTTGTCTTACTCCTCTCTCTGCTGTTGAGGGCATAGAGGGAGCCTGCAAGTTTTGAAACGCTCTGGTCTTCCCCTCTGTTGCCCTGAGAGCCTGGATGAGCTCCTTTGAGTTTTGGTGAATATCCAAGAGAGCACAACCAGGCAAAGCAGGTTAGATCATAGGAGGGCCTTCAGCAGAAGTCACCATGTATGAACACTTCCATGACAGAAGGATGCAGCCTCTCTGGTATCAGAAGGTCTGTTACCTGCTCCAGTCAAGAATATCAGGACAGGGAATGTGTGCCTGTGTACACGGTAACAATTTGCAATGCTATGAGTTTCCTCCTAAGAAGTTATCAATCTTAGTTTACTTTCTCTTAAAGTTAACAAATTACTTACACAGCTGAAATGGCATATTTGGGTTTTAATGAATATTATCATGATTATAGGATTAACTGCCTCTTTCTGGTTTTTACAAATACAGACTTCTACCTTCAAACACAGAACATATTTATCTTACATATCCTAGGGCACACAATTACTATTGTGTTGCTCATTAGTAGGACCACTCATAAGTTTTACTGTTCTGAATACAAATTGTTTCTTTAGTTTAATTGTAATTTAGATAGAGATAATTGCTTCTGCACAGTATGAGAGTAAATATCAGTAAACAGTAGAAAAACAGACTCCTTAAACATCAAATATTGTTTATTTTAATGGTTGAATCCTTGCATTTAAGCATAATTACATAGGGGCTACACTGCATTTTGGAGGGATCAAGCGTGAGGTTTCACATCATATTTATAGCAGCCTGAGTACTAGCTGTGGTCAGAGGACATCACCCTGCTCAACAATTCCCCAGCGTGGAGTTTTTGTTCCCACCACTTCCTTTCTGTTAAATCTAGTGGTTAGATGGTCACAATGTAAGTCAGCTCAGGTGGCTGATTTGTTAGAAAACCAAAGCAGAAGAAAAATAAAAAAATACTTTCTATTGCATCAGGCAGTTGCTTGTAGCAGCATGTAGCAGCCTGTAATCGTGACAGGGAAGGAGGGAAGCACAAGGTTATCCCTTTCAGCAGGAGCTGATAAGTTCTATTTAACTGTGAAGTTAAAACACAGCTATAGAAAGTGCAGTTTGGTCTCTCCCTATATGAGAAAAAGTGAGCTGCTGAGAGGAAGACACACTCACAAAACCTGCTAACTTTTAAGAACAAGACAACACGGAAATAAAATTATTCAACAAAAGATTTGAGAAATACCTGCATCTATGCAAATTTCAAAGAAGGAAAGACTTATGCACCATCCTAAGTGAAGACCTGACACATAATTACATCTATTAAAATTAATATATTAGCATTGTAGCCAAGCTAGTTACATTTTCCTAGATATTTTAATTTTTAAAAAATATTTTATCTGTTTTTATATGAATACAATGAGTAAAATAATATATATGCCTATTTCATTTTCTTACTTTATCAAATGAAACATTCCAAGCAGTTGAAGAAGTGTCTGAGAAATATCCACTTCAAAGGGAGTGCCTCTTTCTTATGCAGAGTTCTGTACTTATCATATCCAGGTTCAACTCCAGATAGTGGAATGCAGTTTTACAACTTCCATTTCATTATGATAGTTCACACGGTATTTCATTTTAAAAAGAGCAAAGTGAGTATGTGTTGTTTCTCCTGATTCTGTAGAGTGTGATTTTAGGATATTGTACGAAATGTTGTAATTGTAAGGAAGGCTCCAAAAGATGGCAATATTAAGAATAGTTCTAGTAAAAATAATCAAACAGCTCAGCAGTCTTGTATTCTCTAAGAGCCAGAGGCAGCCTCTTGTTAAGGAACATGAAGATGTATTTCCAATCTAAAAATGGATTTGGCACTCAATTTGTTAAGGCTGACAGAAAAGTCTTATTTTCCCTATGTCTTGTTAATTAATGAAGTGATTGCAAGTGATAGCAATAAATGGCTGGGTCATACAACTATGAGAAGAACATGAAATAGCAGGTTGCTCTTCTTCCATCTTGTCACTACAATACTTTCATCTCACCTGAATCCATTCATCTCATCACTTAAGGGTAAGAAAAGCCAGTAAGATAAGTAGCAATTATATAGCAATTAAATACAACATATTATCTTCCAGTAATACGCTGTTTATGTGGAATAACATGGAAGAGATTTAAACACTCAGAGAAATGCTGCTCCCACCCACTAACAAAGACGCAGACTGAAATTCCCCTTAAGTGTTTTTGGGCATGTTGCTGCAGTATTTCAAGATAATGAACACTTCTGTTACACAATAAAATAGTTACAATGATGTCCTCCTAGAGACAGTACACAGAATTACTTTTGTAAACAGAGGAAAAACTAGCTGGTTTAATTTAAAATTATTAATATTAATTAGTTTGCCTGCCTTAATACACCAACTTTATCGCTTCTTTTAGGTAACCAAGCGAAGAGGGTTTGAGGGGTTTTCTTGTATAAAGCTTAGTTACGCTTTACTGTTAATTTTAGCCATATAAACTGATTAGATTATGGCATTAAACCAAATGTGTCATTGTACTTTTAGATTAACTTTGTAGCAGAAATCCCGAATATCCGCCACAGCCGTACTCAACTTCAGAAAGGGGAGATACCTAAACATGAAGATGCTTGTTAAAAACAAAAGTAACAGAACTTTCAATGTGCATTAGATCCTCACAAGTGGTATGAAGACAAACTGAGGACACTGTCTTGAAGGCACAAAATCACCATTCAAGGCTTGTAAAAGGGCAAAAGGAAACATACATTACATGTCAGAGTAACGCTGTTTAGTCATACAAACTAATAATATATCCCTTTTCAAATTCATGAATTTGACCTCCATGAGGAAGCCTGTTCAGAAAAAAATTAGGCCATGTAATTCCATTCATTTTTTGCTCCTGTGTTCAGTGTAAAAAATCTGGGGAAATTCCCTGCACCACACCACTTTTGAGGCTTTTGTGAGGGAAGTTGCTTCCAACTACTTGAAGGTGCTGCAATTTCAACAAGACCAAATGATTCTTTAGAGGAATCCAGTGAAACACACAAACTTCTAACTGTGGTGTGTGAGTTCCTCCTTAAAATTGCTCTGGTGCTAAAGAAGGGCAAGTAGCAAACAAAATTATAATGTTTTAAACAGGTTCTACAGAAATCTGGAAAACTAAAGCCCACTAAGGCTCACATCTGTTCCAGAAAAATAAGCAAAAAGCTTATTATAAAAAGTAGAATTAGTGTGTATCTAGATAATTATGATCTGTAGGGCAATGGTCTTGGTAAACTAACATCATACTTATCATCAAGCATGTGATAAATTGATCTTGTGCATGTGTTCCCTAAGCCTCTTAGCAAATGATTTGAAGCAAACTAAGCAGATGTGCAATAAAAGGTAAAAGAGAGGAAACAGAAGGTAGAAGCAAATGGTCAATTTTCACAGTGGAAGAAAACCACCACAGAAATCTGCATGACCTGTACTGGTGAACTTACTGAATTGATCTGAAATAGGTGATATGCAGAGGGGCAAAAAAATCTAGTAATCATTCACTGCTGATGCAAAAGTAGCTGCAGGAGCTTAAAAAGTGAGTACAACAGCAACACATGAAATTCAACATAGATCAATATAAAGCACCGCTTACCGAGGAAAGCAAACACAACAGCAAATGAAAAATGATGGGCTCTGGCCTTTATTGCTCCCATGTGAGATCCTGCAGTTACGACAGACAGTTCTGTGGAAATGTCAGCTCCATGCACAGCGACAGCCAAGAATGGACACCAAAGTTAAGGAAGTGCTAAGGAACAAAAAAGAGAGAGCAGAATATCATGGCACCTCTGCTTAAGCCCATGTCATACCTGCTTCCTGAACACACTGTGTACTCTGGGAGTCCCATCTCAAAAAGAAAGCAAATGAAGTTGAAAGAAGATCAACAAAAATACAGTCAAAGCTAGGAACTGATTCTCCTATGAGGAATGATTAAATAAATGAGGTTTCTTCAGCCTGAAGAAGAGATTGGGGGGTGGAGGCTCAATGAGGGGATGACGAGGGAAGGATTGCCCACTGCTTTTTCTAAAACTGTGCAAAGAGCAAATAGAAAGCAGACACAAAGTGAATTAAAGGAAATGCATTTTCCTGTAACACTAATTAAGCTCTGATACTCCTTGCCATTGTTATTGGGGATGCTAAAATTTTATAAAGGCTCTGAGGAAGACTGGACAAATTTATGGGTAGGAAATTAATAACATTCTCATGCACACAAAAATAATAACCCTTTAGGAGCTTTTTGAGCTTTATATTCCCAGAGGCTGGGCAAATACTGGGGGAAGGATGTGCTTGTTCTATCCCTACTCCCCTCCCTAGGCATTTACTTTTGGCTACATTTGGAAGCAGGATACTAGTGGCGGGGGGAAGGGGGGGGGTGGGGTGGTAGACCTTTGATCTGACCCTGTACAGCTGTTCTAATGTTTTTATTATCACATTTAATATTAAAAAAGAAAAGAAAGTGCTTGTCTTTCTGTGACACTGAAATGACTAAAAAGTCAAAGAACGAGACTTGAGAAGTTTAAATAAAAAATTCTGGTATCTGTGAAACACTAAAAACAGGGTCACATTCATAAGTTAAATTGTTTCTCAACTCAAGTATTTTATGATGCATAGTGTGAAATATGGCAAAGTAACCTCAGGAGTTTACAATGAGTACTATCTGTTCTGAAAAGGAAGAAATTAAAGCTACATACAATAGACTTCCTGCTGGGAAGGTGAGAGGGAAGGGAACTCAGCATCCCAAAGGATGCTCTGGTAAAAAACCCCAAACCAAACCAAGAGACATGAGTCATCAAAGCTGCAATGTTATTGGAGAAAATCCAGGAAGCCAGACCTAAAATAGGAACAGGAAGGAAGTGAGGGGAGATAGAAATAAAGAGAAAGAATAATTGAAGACAAGAAAAGAGACCTTGGAGAGAGTTGCCTAGACTGAAAAGCAGTGGAGGTAGTCGCACCACCAGACTTCCAGGCTGACACACATTTATGTGGGTCAACACAAGAGAGTCAATCCACTACATCCCCATTATCTCATCACCAGCACTCCCTTCTGCCAGTGCTGACACTGCATCAATGTGCAGCCATGTGGTGAGCTAAATTCAGAAGCGACTCATCTATAAACTAACACTTTATGGCAACCAAGCTTATGGTTCAGACCAGCCTTAGGATCTCTCTGGGGAGTGGCAATAGAAGATCAGTTCTTGCTCTACAGCTTGCACCCTCATCCAGACACCTGGGATATAGGTTAAAGATGGGGAAGCCTGAAGGAGGGGAAAAAAGTCAAAAGAAGGAACATTACTTTGAAAAATAATCTATGTTTGTGGTGTACATTTTTACTTTGGTTGGGTTGACTTTCTTAAGACTTGTAATTGTCGCCTATCTACAGTAAAGATGTGCTTCACTTGACCCACAAGCTTGTCCAGTGCTAGCAGCCTTGGGTGATGCTGAGAACAAAATAAGAGACACATTTCTTTGGGGATAAAAGGTTTGCACAGCAGTGCGTTCAGGCATTGCTAGTAAACCTGTACCTTCCAATCTAACAGAGAGATGAGGAGTTTCCTCTGCCAAGTTCCAAAAGCCAGGGTGCACCTCTTTCCTCATGCCTCTGCAGCAGAAAAGGTGCCAACTGCAGCTCACACTCAAGATTTCAGGCAGGTAAAATGGGATGTATAAGAAGAAAAGCAGAGAGAAGACTGACATGGACTGCAGAAGAAAATTTGTTTAAAATTTGTCAGCTGTTTAGTTTTCCTGGTAGTATTAATCTCAATAATTTTAGGAATAAAACTGCCAAACATTTTAACACCTCACAACTCACTATTGTAGATTTCCCTTATCTGTACCTAACAGTTAAACCCTCCTAAAAAGAATCCATATGTGGAACTTTGTTTTTTGTCATATTGTTAATAACTTGTCAAAACACCAAACATTTTTCAGCTTTTCTTCATCCTTCCTTGTTTTTCCCTAATTTCCTCAATTAAGTTGATTGATATACTAAACCTCTCAATAAACAATTAGTGAGAACCTCCGTAAATAAGAATTTAGGATGTGGTTTCCCATCAGTTTAAACATCATCTAGGCTGTAGTACTCCTGTAGCCCAAGTACCTTTCACTAAGACAGACTTTCACTAACCCTTCCACAGCAGTACAGGAGGCAGGTTCAGATGGAGACTAAGTCACTTCACAAGGTGCAGCTGCTCAACTTCCAGTGGCTAAAGCTGTAGTGGAAGAGGGTGAATCATAAAATGGTTTGGGCTGGAAGGAACATAAAAGATAATTCAGTTGAAACCCCCCCTTCCAAACCTTCCACTAGACCAGGTTGCTTGCAGCCCCATCCAACCTGGCCTTGAACACTTCCAGGGATGGGGCACCCACAGCTTTTCTGGGCAATCTGCTCCACTGTCCCACCACCTTCACAGAACAGTTCTTCCTAAAGCCCACTATTAGGTTCACTGTGGAACAATATCCTTAAACAATATAGAGTGAAAATATATAGAGAGTGAAAAACTTCAGAAAGCTCTAATTTTTGCCAGCTGTGGGTAAGAGGAGATTTCTCAGCTCTTACAACTTGTAATGTTAACCAAGGATATAGCACAGCATGCTACTTCCAAAAAGTAAAAATGGGTGTGCCTGTGGTTAATGTTTCAGAAACATCTAATTAGAGTCGAAGGAAAGTTGAGGCATCAAGGCATACCTTCACAAGGTTGACCAATTGGGTGCTCTAGGGAACAAGAAAAGAGATCTAAGAAACAAGTGTTCACTTTAGGGGTGCTGGTGGGAAGCTGCCTGGTGGAAAAGCACCAGGGGCTGTTGGTGGCTGAACATGAGCCAGCATATGCCCAGGTGGGTAAGAAGGCCAATGGCACCTGGCCTGTATCAGCAATGGTGTGGCCAGCAGGACCAGGGCAGTGATCATCCCCCTGTACTCTGCAATGGTGAGGCTGCACGTCAAGTGCTGTTTTCAGTTCTGGAATCCTGACTTTTAAAAAGGACATTGAAGTTCTGGAGTATGTCCAGAGAAAGGCAACAAAGCTGGTAAAGGGTCTAGAGCACATGTCCCATGGTGAGCGATTGAGAGAGTTGGGGGTGTTTGGCCAGGAGGAAAGGAGACTCAGAGATGACCTTTTCACTCTCTACAACTCCCTGAAAAAAGGGTGTACCTAGGTGGGGGTCGGCCTCTTCTCCCAGGGAATGAGCAACAGGACAAGACGACACAGTCAGTCATAAGCTGTGCCAGGGGAGGTTTAAGCTGGACATTAGGAGGAATTTCTTGACATTGGAGCGGGCTGCCCAGGAAGGTGGGGGAGTCACCATCCCTGGAGGTGTTTAAGGAGAGACTGGATGTGGCACTTAGTGCCATGGTCTGGTTGACGTGGTGGTGGTTGGTCACAGGTTGGATTCTAAGATCTCAGGTCTTTTCCAACCTTAATGATGTTGCGATTCTTCCGAAAACATATTCCTTAAGTTTGGGAGGTGGAGCTGCACCAGGTCGGTTTCTGCCCTCCCTTAAAAACTCACATAAAACCACTCCACATTTTACACAGGAAACCTGTGTAAGGAAAATTAATTCATGAACACCAGAGGTTTATGTCCAAAAAGGAGACAGAGGAGTCCTGTGACTTTATTTGAATAAAGGGAGACGTCATGGGGCATTCTCCATGAGGGTTTCTCAAACTGTGGAGGACCCAGCCTTCCTTTTATCCTAATTTCCCGACCGCATGTCCTTCTCTCTCTCCCCACTCGCTGAGGTATTTGAGAGGTACAGACTTCCCAGAACGCCTAATACCCTCTACCCCCCCTCTAATGTATAATCACTCCCTTCTGTCTTTCCCTTGTATCATTCAGTGCAACTCCTTATGGAATTTTATGGTCCTTCTCATGGTTTCTTTCATATTCCAATATTCAGTTTTATTTATCAGCGCACTCGTGGTTTGTTTGTAAATGCAAATCTCTCTCGTTCCATTCATCAATCAATGGAATTCTCCCCATCGTTTCTTTTATCTCTGGTTGCCAGTCTTGTCTTCGCAAACAAACTGTGAGTGTCTGGTAGATAAGTCTCTCATTCCTTTCACCTGTAACACAAAAGGTGCGAACAGCAGCAGAGCCCGGCGGTGTCCTGCCGTGAGGCCGCACGCCGTGCCCGGGGAGGCGGGAGGCGGGAGGCGGGAGCGGTGTCCGGGGCGGGGCGGGGCGGGGCGGTCCCTCAGCGTGCGGCCCGCGCGGACGCCACCTCAGGGCCCGCCCCTCCGCGCGGCCCCGCCAGCAAAGCGCGCTCCCGCGCCAGCTCCGCGCGGCGTCTCCGCCCCTCGGCCCGCGCGCAGGGAGCGTGGCCAGCCTCGTTCCCACCCCGCAGCGCACATATAAAGCTGGCGAGCGCTCCCCACACGCCCTCTTTCCCTGCGGAGCGCCTGCTATGGCGGTACACGGTAAGGCGGCGTGGGATGCGGTGTGTGCCGCTGCCCCAGCGAGGCGAGTGGGGGGGCTGGGGCTTCTTCCTTGTGCTAGGACATGCGGGAGGATAGCCCGCGGCGTCGCTCGCGTGGTGCTCGAGGCTGGAGCTGGCGGGTGACGTTCTCACCCTTGGAGCCGCGGGTAGAGCCAGGCGTAGGGCAGCCGTAATCCAGCGGTGGGGCCGCAGCCGCCCGTACCCTGCTGGCACCCGCGGCGGTGCGAGGGGACGGATGGGCGGACTACATATCCCAGCATGTCCCGCGGGAGGCTCCCTGCCGGAAGCCGCATTCCGAGGCGCGGGGCAGGCTGGGATCGGTAGGCGGCGGGGGCCCGCGTGGCGCTGCCGGGCCCGCGCCATTTTGGTCCCCACCCCGGCCGGGGCCGGTTCGCGGGCGCTGCCCCTGCTGAGCCCTCAGACGCGGCTGGGGCGGCCCCTGGCACGGCGCGACAGCCTGCAGTCCTCTGCATTCTTCTGCATTCTTCTGCATTCCTGCCTGAAATGCTGGGTAGGGCGGAGCCGCCTTGTTACGTGGCAGAGGGTTGGCGCACGTGCTTGTGTTACCTGTGCATACCTTGGAGGGCTCAGCCACCAGCGTCATGGCATTGCCCCACACAGAAGACCTATAAAAGTGCTGTGAAGCTCACATAGCGTCCCAAGGAAAAAAGACCCACAACATTTAGGTGATAAATAAGATTAACGGTCCAACTAATTATGTTTTCTTTATTCTTTTAAGACAACGACACAGCAGAATAAAGAGAGATTTGTTATTAAAAAAAACGAGCCCCACAAAAAATCCCATACGTCCTCCCCTAGAAGCTTGTTGTGTGCTTAAGATCCCTTTTTGTCCTCTCCGTGAAATGCTGATGTCATTGAACCCATAGTACTTCTGAAAGGCTGGGAAATACCATTAAATGTATCTAGGATTCCAGGCTCCAGCAAAGATTAGGATATGGCTGGATTCACGTAGGAAGTTGTCAGGTGCGCTCATTGTGTGTTGAATTAGCTTATCAAAGTCTGAGTCGCACATAAGATTACTGAACAGTAAAATTTTTGAAACTTAAACCATTAGTAACCCTTGATTGTTGGGTTTATTGCACTCAATAAGTGTAAAGTTTATTACACACACGAAGTGGAAGCTTAACTCGAGGCTTTCTATAGCTTTAATTGTTTCTGTGATCTGAAACAAAATATGTGCTGAGTTACCTTTCATGGCTTGATGCATTTATTTGATCTATATAATGTGGAGTGAGATACTTTAAGAACATTCACGTAATAATGTATATGACAAAACATCCTTTGTCATGCATTTCTTAAACTGCTTGAGTTGGTGGATTTTGATAACTGCTACATGGTTAAAATAATTTTCTAAACCAACTTAAATCAGTTCTTAGAAGTGATTAAAACCTTAAGATGATGATTTTTCATTAAAAAAATCTTTGGACTGAGGTTTAACAGTGAGTATGTGCAGTTACTTCTACAGTGCTTTTAATGTGGAATTTCAAGTGGGTGTAACTTGAAACTCCCTCGTTGCTTAAAACTGCATTTCTTGCTGCTTTTCTCCTGCAAGCTTGTGATTTACTACTTAAAATGCTGTTTCTAGAGATTGTGTTGATTATTATTGCCTCATAATGTATGTGATGTACTGGCCTGGTAGTGTGAGTCTGCTGGTTTCAAGTTGTAAGACTGTCCATGTTTGTTTTTAGGTGTGATGGAGAGGAGGTTTTCAGTGGTGTCGAGTACATTGGATGCTAAGGTAACAGCTCTGGAATTTTTAATGTTGCTCTAGAAGTAACACTGCATTTCTATTTCTGACCAGGTCAATAAATACTTCTGTTTCATAACTTGGTTTCTGTATTTTTGTCTGTCAAAATATGGGAAGTGAGAGACTTGTCGTCTTTGTATGGCTACTGAGGGGGACAAAAAGGGAAAACTACATTGCATTTGCATAACTGCCCTCAAACTGATAAGCAGTTATTTGATAATTTTGGGTTTGGTGCTCCTTGAGTTAAGGTGAGTTTTTAGTTGGACTGTTTTTGCTCACAAAATTTTACCTTGTCAGATATTGTGGGCTGTTCCATAAGAATATTAGATTGTTATATGCAAATGTCAGGTTTTAGTGCTTAGTGATTATGTTTCTGACATAGTAACAAGAGATAATGCTAGACCACAGCAAGAGATGTTTTCTAGTTCAAAAGATAATTTTTGCTTATTTTTAATTCTAGCCCTTCGTGGAAGGACCATCCCAAGTAGAAGAATACTTGGTACACACAAGTGGATTTTCCTGAAAGCTGTGTATGTTCTGAATGATCAACGGGGATAAATTAACAATAAATTGATTAGCAAAAGACGCATAGCATCAAATTAGTAGTTATGTCATTAGCTTTAAAATTGAAGTATCAGTCATTTTGGGTGTGTTTGACATGGTCTAGAGCTGCGTGGGCTGGGGGGATTGGGAATTGCTTTTCTGTAGGAGGAGCTGGTAAAAATGCCTGTGAAGTGTTCATACTAAATTTAAAGATTACCTCAGTATGGATTTGAATTGTGAATCTGCACTTTATTGGGAAGTGTGAAACAATGTTTAGTCAAAGAAAACAGGGCATCTAGAGGATTATTAATATAAATAAGAAAATACTTGCGTATTTTAATAAAAATGTGCATTCACTTTTTTAATGTATAGTTGATATTCTCACTTCTTTGAAAGAAAGAACTCCGGTGTCTGTATTCATTTTAATTTTAATTGAATGCTTACAACCAGTTGTTACAAAAGTAAAATTTGGTTGTTCTTACTGGCTTGTGTTATATTATGCATGAACTTGTTGTAATTCAGGGTTTTTCTCAAATTTCTAGAGTGATGTGAACAGTTACTAGTAATGGGAATGTGACGTGTCCTGAAGGAAGATTTCCTCGCAACAGGAAATACAACAGAGGTAATATTTATTGATAAAACAGGACAATTTTTTTGTTGATTGTAATGTATTCCCTTTTTAGTGCATTGCTAACGAAAGGCATAAAGCTGGTTTTGTGGAATATATGAATGTATGAGTGGTGTTACAGTTCCTGTCACTGATACTTGTGAACAGTGGTGAACTGTGCTGAAACTGCCAAACCTGATACATTGATGAGAAACTTCATATGGCTCTGGCTACTGAGATAAAACCACTTAATCTTTCAATCATAAATCATCCCAGTTGGTGTTGGTTTGATGCTCTCACTGTGTACAAGTGCAGTGCCAGCATGCACCAGGCTGTGAATAAGAATGGTGGTGCATTATTGAAACCCACCTCAGGTCCGTGTTGACACGAGTATGTACTGTTGCAGAAGCTCGCAGCTTGAAAGAGCACAGAGGGAAGTGTTAGACTAGAGGTATTCTGGCTTATGGTGGGTAAATAATGAGCATTAGCCAGGTGTGGTCAGGAAGTGTTGCTGGTGTTTGAAAGCTATTGGTGGTGTTTGTGTTTTGATCCTCTTAGGACAATTAATTTAGGGCTCACTTGGATGTAATTTTGGAACAGGCATGTTAATGACAAAGATGGAATTTGATGTAAATTGTCGTGAATTCTAAAAAAAGTTGTTCTAGGCCCAGAGATATACCAGCCTTTACGAAGTAGTTTATACTTGAAGCAGGCAAAAAGAATGCTCACAAATGCTTACTGTGCATTAAGAATATTAGTGGTTCCTCCAAGATCTTCATTCCCACCTAAGTATCTGAACTTAGTATTTTTCAGTGAAATTCATTTTATTGCACTGGTGCTTGGGTATATCCACAGGCTGGTTTTAGTTAAAAAGTTTAAACTAAGAGTGTGAGAACTTCTCATTTTCCTGGGGTACTGCACATCTATAACTTTATTACACTCCTTATTCAAGAAAGGTAACTTTAAATACTTAGTCAGCTACCAGTACTTTCTTTTGAACAACAGGTTTTTTTCCCCAGTATGTGAAGTTCAAATGTATGAGTGAAACTTCCTGTGCAGCAGTGCTGCCTATAAAATGCAGTATTGTTCAGACAGGCACTATTGCAAGTAGAAAGGGGAGTGACTTCCGTGGCTGACCTAGAGAAAAGTTGGAAGTAGCAAACCTTGTTAGTGTTTACTAACCAATTCATTTCATGTCTTTACAAAGATGCTTGAATGCATCTTCTGAATAGAAGGTATGAATTCTAATAAATACTATTTTTGATCCTGATAGGCAGATGGGCCAGTATCAGAATATCCTGACTATCAAGTGTAATACCCCCTCCTATCATAATACCCAGGTTGAGCAATAGCTGGACAAAAGAATTAATTAGAAGTATAGTCATGTCACAGTAAGATTTAAGTTTCACAGAACTTGCAGTGTGCTGATACTAATGCAACACATGTTGAATAATGCAGTTTGGTCTGTACGAGAGGCTAAATAGATGGCAAGTTGTATTTTGAGTGATGAAAGAAAACTTCTCTGAACTAATACATGTCTTTTTTACAGGAAGGTGTTTTTAACAGAAAAAATGTAGGAACAAATGCTTTTGGCTTATTGAGGTATGTAAATGAAAAGCTTGTAAGCATTTTCTCATTCTAAGTCTAAAGTAACTGTGCTAACAGTTCAGATTTTTTTGCATTATCATAGTTGACATTTAAAAAATGCTTGTTCCCCAAGACACAGTGTGTGGTGGTGGCTGTGCCTAACCTCGGTTAGCTTTCAAACCTATGTAAAAAGTTTTAAATAAATGTACGTTATTACCAGTATATGACAAAGCATTAGAGATTGTAATACAAAAAATCAGCAATCAGAAACCCTGCTGAATTTTTGGTTCCTGTACTGCTTTTGTCTCATCTGTGATGAACCTATCCCGAACCTGAATTCCTTGATGAGAAACTTAATACGGATCCGGAATCTGAGATGAGACCAAAATATTTGATACAAGCTTTGTGAAAAGCATTAAATTGTCTTCATGGGTTTAGTTTTGGTTTGGGTTTTTTGTTGTTTTGTTTTTGTTTTTTCACAGAAATAGCAACATCATAATCCAAACTGTTGTGTGCGTACTTGCAAGTTGAAGTTTCTCCCTTGAATGAACCATTTTACTTAGATCTTGTTCTCCTTTTCCAGGGATAAATTGGAGCACTTTGTCAGAGCTACTTGACAAATGTGGATGATGTTACCAGAAGGAAGTGTAACACCTGAAGAGATATTGTGGCTTGGAGTGGGATTCCATGCTTTTAAAAGCCTGCTGAAACAGCTGCAATTTTGTTTAGTAGATACTGTTTTCAGAAACTGTGTGTAGACCAAAATCACTGTCTCTGCATATTTAAAACACTGTCTTTCCAAAATACTGAGCTGTCTTCTCTAGGAAGTGTGGCAGTAATATTAGGGAAAGAAGTGTTGAGCTTCAGTACATGGAAAACCCCTTGATTATTAACCCTTTTAAAATACCATGTGGGTACACAGTCTTGAAGGTCTGTGATAACTCAAACATGAAGCTCAAAGGCAGGCCCTGTAAAGATAGGGTGAAAGCAAAGAACAAGACAAGGTGTACAGCTTGCATCACTGTATCTAATGAGGGAGTGAGGAGCTGGGGCTTTATGGACTTCCAGTTCAGCAGAAGACTAGTACCACAGCAGTGGAACTGCCTTTTGAGGAATACACTGGCAACAGTACTTGCTGTGTGGGGAAAAGAGGTTAGTAGTGGGAAAAGAGTTACATACCCTGGAACTTGGGCTTTGAACAGTCACTTAAAAAGTACTGGTGCTGTAATCAGTAGCAGCATATTTGCTGCATTCAGCAAACTGTCACTTCCACAGAGGAATGAAGGAACATAAGTTGGTCACCAAGTAAATTTAAAGACAGCTCATGGAGTTTGTAAGATGGAATTGGCCTTGAAGCATGACTTTAAAGCCTTATTGTCAGGAATTCTTTATAAAAGCAGAAACACAAGAATGGCATAATTAAAAAGTCATAGACCTGCTATTACTGAATCATACTGAAATGGTCCAAAATACATAAAACAACCCTATAGTTCATGTGGTGTGCCTGTTTTTCAGTGAGAAATTCCATGTAAAGTTGAATTTTTTGTCAAAGTCGTAAGAAGTATAAACACTACCAGGAGCAGCACATAAAGCATTGGAAATGTCAAAAATAAGTATCCATCAGACTACTAAAGTGGATGCTAAGGATCTCACTGAACTCCAGGAGTGCATTAGCTCACTGAGCATCTCCTGTGGTTTGCTTATTAGTAAGCAGTGGTCAGCTACTTTGGCTAAAGGCTGCTTCGTTTGAGCAAGGAATGGTAATCTATTGAATATCAAGATCTGCAGAAAATCACTAGAAAATAGCTTTCTCGTCATTGCTTTTGATAGTACTTGTTTCTGTTAACGAATGTTACTGAGAGTGGTACGTACTTCTGTGTGCCATGTTTTGTTAGTGCTTTTGAATAAAGACAAGGGTGTTGAAGTCATGGCTGTTGCACATCAGGTGTGGATCACCACAGTGTTCTTGACTGCTTGTACTTCGAGCTATGGAGGCAGTGTGGCCTTGTGCTGACTGGTGCAGCATGTATGTACTGGGCACATGATGCTCCATGTTGTGCTTGCGTGACTCCAGGACAAAAACTACTGATTATGTACTTGAGAATTAGGAAGGTAAGATCAGTCTCAATCTTCTGCCCACTGCAGTTCTGCAAAAAGTCTGAGTGCTGTTAACAGCATCTAGTGGAGCTGCTTCGATGGTAAGTCCAAAAATCAGTCCTCGCTAGGTCAGTCTCTTCCGGGTGTTAAAAGATGTCAAAGAGCAGAGAGATGGTTAATAGAGCAGCAGTATTTGGTAAGTACTTTGTTAGATATTCAAAGGCATGTATATACGATTTCATTACAGGGTCAGAAGAGTGGCATGTGTTTTGGAGAATATCCTTTAGGCTGATGTTAATACAGGATGTTAAAACCTTTAAAGAGAGTGGCATGTGTATATGCAGTAAACTAGGTGAAAGTGAGTTTATCTTGTGATGCTGGGGGTGAAATAGACTAAAGTTTCAGGGTTGGGGGTGGCACTTCTGGTACCCGAAGTACTTCATGATAATCTTGTTCTGTATGTTCTAAAACTGTTGGGGATGGTAGGATTTGGAAGTAGGATTAAGACAAAGGGTGCAAGGGAATAAAGTTACTGCATATCAGTGTGGTGGAGGCTTGTCTCGAAATGCTAATTCATTAAAAAGATTGGCTTCTAAGCATATAAGAAAGGTAGGTGTGGCCATTGGTAAGGCATACTGAATATTGAGCTGCAGAACTTTTTCTAGGACGATCCTGTACTTCAGAGCTACAGAAAACTGGTAGCCAATGAAAAATGAGTACTAGTGGTATAGGAATCTAGTGTTTACAAAAGTGAATGACATGTTCTAGATGTTTTGGTTTATTAGATCAGTGAAAATTATGTAGTAAGGCAGTTTTATAACTAATTTTAAGATGGAAACTGGCTTTTTTGCCTTGTGGGAGGGGATTTATAGGTTTTCAAACCACTTCTGGATTTAGTTCTGGTACATTTTTTAGAGTGATTAATATGAGTGAAATAAGGAGATGATAGGAGTTATTGTGTGACACATTTGCAACACGTGGCATGGGATTTCTCTCTGCAAAAGTACTTCATGAAACTTGGGCTTTACAAAACAGATTGTTAAAGCTTTGACTGCAAAGTAAACAGCATGAAAGCACTTTGATGCTTTTGTGCTGTAGTCCAGTGAGGGCTTGCACTAACCATCATTAGTGGTGAGCTAGAAAGTGTCACGTGGCTATTGGGCTGTGGTCCAAGAAATCAGTGGTTAGACAAACTGTTCTGGAATGTTGCCATGTATTGGTCTTAGTAACTGGGCAGAAACAGCAGAGACTTAGTAGTTACACGAGTGTTGGGCTTTAAAGCAAGAGGAGTATCTTGCAACCACATGGAAGATATGAGAGTAGCTCTGAATAAATGCTTTGCTACTATTAAAGTAAGGAGGTCCTTACTAAGGTGGGAGGTTTTGTCTTGCTGAAGAACTTGTCTTACTGGTGAAGGCTGTGATCTATAATCAAGAGTTGCAAGTGAGTGAAACTAAGCTAGCAGTGGTTATCTTGTCATGGCAACCTCACTGCTATGTGAGTGCCAGTGCTGATGTGATACTGCTTGAAGTATCAGATCCCAGTGAACAGGAATTTCAGTGCAAGCTGTCCTGTCAGGCTGCCGTCCTGCAGAGGAGTGTGACTGTGGCTGCAGCTATATTGTGTGATAGTGTTGGGGTTCCTGCAGGAAAGCTCTTACCTGTATAAATCTGCCATTAAAAGTTTGGGTTATGTGTTCTGTCAGTTAAAAACCAGCATTGAAATGAAATCATTTGTTAAAGAAAAGCATTCCGTAGGACAGTCAAACATGGACAGCTGAGTCAGCAAGTGTTTGACTTTGCCCAAGGAAAGGTACTCTTTCTATTGAAGCATGTTGGGCCCTAGCTTTAGTAGGTTTTCTTCATTGTTCCCTTTGTCCCAGAGGACAACCTTTGAGCTACAATCTGGAGTATGAATGAATTTAATAGAAAAATGGTAATTTCAGGGGAGTGGAGTACACATGGAGGCTTTATATCCTATATAAATGCATGTCTGATGATTTGCATTCTCTACTTTTTGGTGTTAGAACCGGTATTACAAGCATTTTTGCTTGTCTGCCCTTGTATTTCCCTCGGAGGATATAAACTGGAAAAGTACAATTAAAATGATGAATTCTGTTTCCTTTCAAACATCATGTGGCTTTTTAGTTGATAGTCCTGTTGAGCTATCAGGGCTATGAAGACAGTACTTCTCTGCCATTGTCTCAAACTTCCTGCAGGCTCCGGAGGACAAAGTGGTGTTTGATGCTCAGAAGAATGGCTGTATTGAGTGGGACAAAGTCTGCCTCGTTCAGTATTCTGTCTGAGGATAGACCAGTACAAGGAACAGGAGAAGTATAGAGAGCCTTTCCAGCAGTTTTCTTGGGGATTTCCTGAGATTTTTCATTTGTATTTGAATACTGCTTGGCAATCATGGCCTATCTTCATTTAAAAATATTTGAAACATAAATGATATGTGGGCTGTAAAATAGATGAGGTAGTGGGTATGTTAATAAGTATTGGGAGGGGGCTGAAGTAAAAGCTTTTTTTTCCCTGTTTTTGAAGCTGATCTCACTTGATTCTCATCTTACTGGAAACTGGTGAGTGAAGTTCAGTGAAGGCCCTGGTGCTAGGGCAGCTTTGCTGTTTAATTGAGCTGTGTTGGCAGTGAAAACATGAAGTACTGATGTGTGCTCTTACCCCTGAGCTATACCTCAGGCTTCCCACCAGACCAATGAACACTTACCTTTTTACCTGAAATTGGAGTTCTCCCTAAATGAAGGAGCACTCCCAAGCAACAATGGTACTAGCTTTATAGTGGCAGGTGAAGAGTGATTAATATCTGTCCTACAATGAAGTTTAGTCCTTTATGTGGAAAGAAAGATGAATTGACTGTAATAAATGCTTAGGCCTTACTTTGAAATTGGCAAGTTGATTGAAAAGTAAAGGTATTTTTAAATCATCTTCAGATCATGGAAGAAAAATACACAGCTATTGTTTCATCTTACCTTGATAAAATAGGAAATAATTTGCCCTAGGCTTACCTTGGGTTCTTTCAGAGTGAGGAGTATTGCAGATACTAGGGTATTAAACTTGCGTGTTTCGAGGTTTAAGCCCAGCCAGTAACTGAGTACCACATCCTACCTGCCCTGGTAGGATGGAGAGGAGAATACAAGGAAAGGTAAGACTCATGGGTTGAAATGAGAATAGATTTGAAATTAAACATAATAATTGTACCATAAAGAAGACAACAAAGAGAAACCCCAAGATAAGCAAGTGATGACACAAAATACAGTTGCTGATCACCTGTTAACATACCCAGCCTGAGTGATGATCCATGCCAGCTTCCCCCAGTTTGTGTACTGGGCATCACATGCTAGTATAGAGTATCCTCTTGGCCAGTTGGGGTCAGCTGTCCTGGCCTTGCTCCCTCAGATTGAGTCCTCCTCACTGTCAAAGACTTCTGGTTGTTGCTGAGTAGTGCTACCCCAACACCAAAGTGTTACCAACTCTTCTCATACTGATTCCAAACCACAGCACTGTAGCAGCAACTAAGAAGAAAACTAACCCATCTGAAACCATGATGATGTGTTAGCTCTGTCCAGTAGTTAGGTCATTTTGTGTAGCAGAAAATACAAGCAAAATTGCTGTCTTTGTTTCATGCACTCCACCAGAAGAGTACAATATTGAAACATGGTGAGGGGCAGTTCTTAATGTCATTTTGATTTCATAACTAAAACAGTTCAGGGTATGATTATTCATTCCCCAGAGTATATTAGAATAAGCATTTTCTGAGAGTAGTTGAATTATGTCATTTCTGATTCTGAAAATTTTATTAAACTGCCTATTTGCTACTGCAAACAGAGAAGTTTGGTTTGTGGGAATTAGTGCTCCTTCCCCTCTTCCTGTTTCACAGATTATAAACCACATAGTATAAAAAGTTTAACGGCAGAACAGAAGTTACCTCTAAAACGTCTTGAAATAGTAACTTATAATAAGCACTATCACAGTGCTGAGAATGTTTCCTAAAAACTGCATGGCAGGGAAGAGTGTCTAGGCTTTTGAAAATGTTTCTCAAGTAGTATTCTTACACTAGTCTGAACTGGCTTGTGTTCATTTACATGTACTTCAACTTAATTTCTGTTGCTAGTGAAAAGTTATTCAGTGTAGTTTCTGCTAATTTGACATCCAGGTTGTAAGGCTGCTGGAAACCTTTTTGCTCATATAAAGAGATCTTAATGTGGATCACCTCTGGCAGGGGTTGATTGCAAGGTGTTTTGCCATGGCTTTGCTGTGTTTTCAAATGCTATGAGAAGATGACAAAATTGTATGAGTACTTTCTCCTAAGAGTATTATGTAGTTTTTAGTTTTATAATTGAAAAAGTAACACTGAACCATTGTAGCAACTGCTTGATATATTTTCTATAAAAGTGCAGTCTGTTTATGAGCCATGGTGGATATGGGAACATACAAAACTTCTACCTTACAAATACAAACAAATATGATTTGCTAGGAGCTATAGATGTGCAGAGACCTGTGATGTAAGGACCATTGACTTCCTGATGGCTATTGCCTGACAGCATTAACTTTCAAAGAAAACAGCCACTTAGCTTTGGTTTTTGGTTGAAGAAATTTGACAGTGACAAGGATGGTTCACTATAATGAAACTCTTGTATCCCCACCTACCCGTAAGAGAAGAAAAAGAGGAATTCTGTTATTCTGAGGTGGTGTTCCTGGAGGTGCTCTGTCTCTTGGTCTTATCTGCTTGTTTTTCTTAAGGGCTACTTGGGGTTCTCTAGTTGTGATTTTTTTCACTGAGGTGAGACCAGGAAACCCTGAAGTATTGTTGATTATCAACTAGTAAAATACATTTAAAATGACAAAAAGAGTATGCATATTTGGTCTTTCCTGAAGTGACATCTTTTATAGAAAGCTCAAGCTTCCACAGATAATCTGCTCTATCTCCCAGCATAAGGTTTCTTACTCTGGGCCAAGGTTGGGACCTTGGTGTCCAAAACCTTTATGTTGCACTCAGCTTTGTCCTAGTCTCTTAAAGATACTTTCCCTCGTCTTCTGTACTAGTCCTGTATTGCTTTCATTGTAACAGTTGTGTTAAACATCCCAAGAACCAAGGCAAAACCACAAAATTCCATAAGACTACTACATAAGCATTCAGTATTAATCCCAGAAGGGCTGTAAGAATATATGAAAGTTCTGTAAAGGGAAAACAAGAAAGATCTCTGGGACTCAAGGATATAATAATGAAATTGAAATACGTGATGAGTTTTAAAAACAAGACCAGGTCCTGTAATTGTGTGATTTGACAGCTGTGATCTGCTCTTCAGAAATCAGAGACAGAGCCTGCAACTAAGAGTCACTTACAAGGTAAACTGCAGATCTTTCAGGAAGGACAGCTAGCTAGGCTTCAGGTTGTTTCAGATATGGAAGGGAAATACTTCTTTCTCTGCTTCTGTGCTCATCCTGAGCTCTCTGCTGGAAAGTTTCAGGATATAAAGTAGGAGTTAGGAAAAAAAGTGGAAGGTGAGTATTATTTTAAATAAAAATCTTTTCTACTCACAATTAATGTAATAGGGCTAAAACTCTACTGTACTTTGTATAATATTCTCCAAAAAGCCTTAACCATTTTTCAGAAATATCTCAATTCTACAGAAATAGGCTCTGTTGAACTTGCTCTTTTCTCCTTGACTATTTTGAAGTTTGGCTGGGGAACAGGCACCTCAAATTCATTAAAAAGGCAGAAATTAACGTCTGTGAAGATGACAGCCTTTTCTATAGTGGCAGCAAAAAGAACTATCAGCAGAACTGGCATCTGGCCCTGGAAGCAAAACATTCTGAGCTTCTGCTAAAGCTTCCAAAAGAAGTATGATAATGAGGTTTTAGAAAATTCTTGGGCTGTCTTGATTTCATATACAGTTTAATCCTACTGCTCAACTTGGGTGATTAAGATAAATAATATAGAAAATACTGTCTTGGGCCAAGCAACAGCAAGTTATGAAGTATCTGCTTTTTGTGGTTGGCTGAGGTAGTCTCCTTCTTTTGCTGAGATTAAATCTTAATATGAATTTAGTCTTAGTTGGGGTGCATAGACTCACTGCTTGCTAAGAAATCTGACTAGCAGTTGGGGTATCAGAGGCTCAGCGGAAAAGCTGATGTGTTACCAGCACGATTATCATCAGCCTAAGGGTGGAAGAACCCATTTGTGTCACCTTGGCTGAGCTATAGAAAGCAGGTGAACTTCTAAGCTGGGAATGTCTCCTGTTTGGGGTTCTTTGTGTTGTTATTTGTTTTGCTTCAGGTTGGGGATTTTTGTGCATAGCTTACAAAAGTTTCTACTTTAATAGCCTTCCCTTCTTAGTTCTGGTTCTAATATTTTTTCCATTGTGCACTGAGACAGTGAGGAGTTTGAAATATTTTCAGACTAAAAAAAATTCTTTTGCACTTCCTTCGCTGCCTCTTTTGGCTGCAGCAGGTCTGTATCAATACTATTGATCTGAAATTTGTTAATGGTTTTCATGCATCAAATGTACTAACCAGGACTGATCTTTTAAATGTCAGATGTTTAAAGGGATTAAAATAAAAGTTGGCACTAAATTACAAACCTTTGCCTTTTAGTGTACATAAGATCATCTCTTGGGTAAGAATTATTTATTTTTTTCTTGTGAGACACATAAGGTATTGCTGTGGATGTGGCAGTAAAATCTAAAAATACCTGACTTGGAAGGGTATGCAAGAATTTAGGAACTTCTGCAGTTGACTGTCATCAGTGATTTTAACTATTTTTTTATGAACATGCTCACTCAGCTCACTTCATTGATTCTGCCGTAACTAAGCATTGATGTATTGGCAGCAAAAATGCATGTTCTCACACAGTTCCATTGACTCCTCTTGTTTTGCTCAGTATGTGCCTCCCAATGCTGCTCTCCTTTGGTACATAACTCCAGCTGGAAAACACAAGAGCTATTAGAAGTGTTTTGGTTAATTTAAATGTGATATCAATAAACAAGTTCACAGATCTATTGGCCAGGTATTCACTTCATCATAAACTGAGAAATTTTTTTTAAAAATGTACTCAAATAGATTTAAGTTTCCAAAAAGAAACTTCTCTGTAAATGTTCTTACTTGCTGCTACTTTTAAGATCTAAACTTTAAAAAAGAAAAAACAACCTTTTATGTTTTTACAGGATCAAAGCTAACTGAAAATTTAAAAAAACCCAACAGATTAAAAGCATAATATTCTTTATCTGTTCCCTGCAGATCGCAGAGTAGCAATTTATTTTTTTCTAGTTACCAGTTGCCATGTAAAGTTAAAACTTTGCTTCTCTAAAGATCTGAACTTGTGCATCCAGCAGCACAATACAGCTGAATTAGTTGTACATATTAAATTACAAATTTGTTCAGGTTTGGGCACAGGTTATATTGCCTGCACTGCCCTGTGCAAAACAACTAAGAGATTCCTGATTAATGCTGCACAAGCTGGAAAGAGCAAAGTTAAACACATATGCTGAAGGTCTATTTTAGGTTAAGATCTAATTCTAGTACCACTCAAGGCCCATGTAGAAGTAGAGAGTAGATCTTCCAAAAGATTATTGAAAGCAGCAAGAACAGTCTGAGGTACTGATAGAGTAAGAGTTCTTCATCCCTGTGCTGTGGTCTGATGTTTATGCTGTAAATGAGAATTCCCTTAGGGCAGCATTTTCCAAGTCTCTTTAAAAAATTAAAAAAAAAAACATTTGTATACAAAACGTTGTATTGTCTACTCTTGGGATCTGCAGAAATGCTGCATTTTGATAGTCACTTCTGCCTTGCACCTGGCAAGGGTCGTAAGTGTGTGTGTGTATGTGAGATTGATCTATTCTTATAAGGACCTTGAAGACATGAGGTTATTTGGGCTCACTCACGCTTGAAAGGATTTTTAGGTTCTTTGGATACATGTTAAGTAGTCTGGAACACTTGACCTGAAAGCTGTGTATTGCAACTGCTGCATCAGACACTTTCCTGAGTAATCAGCCATGTAATTACTAGCCAATTGAAAGGGCCTGGGATATAAGCCCAATTTCTGGCAACTGATCATCTATGCCATAAAGGGTTAATGCAGTCTGACAGCTAAAGCCTGGGCAGCAGTTCAATATTTGGGCATGGTTTGGAAGTTAAGGTGGGTGAGAGCTTAGCTGCGGGAATGCAAGCTGTGCTCTCCATATTTGCCTTACAGCTGGAGAACAGCCCATGACGTGTCCTATCTGCTGTGTATGGCTGTGGCCATTGTCTCTGTGGTGACAATGAGGTTCCTCTCCTGGGAAAGA
The DNA here is from genome assembly GCA_034509425.1 of Eopsaltria australis. Taxonomy (NCBI): domain Eukaryota; kingdom Metazoa; phylum Chordata; class Aves; order Passeriformes; family Petroicidae; genus Eopsaltria; species Eopsaltria australis. The sequence continues at coordinate 3,189,130 of JAVTVJ010000177.1, read as the reverse complement.
TGCCCAGAGCTGGAGAAGAATATTTTGGGACCCAGTGACATGCTGTCTGCCTTGGGAGATGGGCTTAATGCAGTAAGTAACTTACATGGGGTTAAGTAGATCCCAAAGGTCTCTTTCCTTCAGCTGGCTTTTACAAGGGTGCTGAGCACTGGAATTGTTACAGCTGCTAGGCAGTAGAGGGATGTAAGGGCCAGGCTGGATGACTGTCTGGGGTGAAGAAAGGTCTAAATACAGCAGTAAGTTCTCTATTGACACTTTCATTTGTGGCTGTATTCAGTGAGTTGCAGCTTCAGCACTTGGCTACCTCACACTGCGCAAGTGGACAGGACAGCACTACTGTCCTGAGATGACTCTGATGTTTTGGAGATGGATGCTGAAAAGGAATGCTCTCTGCAGTTCTCTTGCATGAGTTCTTCTCATACAGCAGAATGCACTAGGACACGGAGGAAACTGCTTTCTCCAACCTTTCCATGCTAATTTGATGAAAATAGGGCAGTATATGTAGTAACTCTCCTGTCACTTTGCTGAATATCTTGTCTCCTCTTTCCATGGAGCTTTGCCAGGCACTGACCTAATGGTAGCATTCCTCTAAGAGCTTTAAAGCATCAGAATCTTAGGATAACAGGAATGGAAAAGGCAGCAGTTGTGTCCCAACTCTCACCCTTGTACCCACAGCAATAGTAAAGCAGTATTTTTTTGGTCAGATTGGGGAGCTTTTTCCATAGTTTCCTCACCCTTGACAAACTTGTGGGCTATTTGTAAAAGAAGCTTGTGATTTATAGGTCTATAGTGGAAAGAGAAGTATGTGATTACAGGGAATCTGGAAGAAGAGGAACATGTGCATGTGTACTTTTCCAGGAAGTGGAAAGGATTTGGGAAGAAAGGAACAGATTAGTGATTGCATGTTCCATTTGTTGCAATGACAAAGTATTTGAATTAAACTGAAGAGCTGAGACCAATATTCGGTTTCCAGCAGTGAGTATTGGCTAATGGAAAAATACAAAGATAGGGCAAGCATGGATACGATAGTATCTTCTGGTATGCTCCCCCAGTTTATGCAATTCTTCCACTAATTTCTGTTGCAAAATTTAAATTGGGGTGATATCTCTATCTCTGCATTTAACAATTTTAGATGGGTGTTTCTTGCATTAATTAGTTACTTTGGGGATTTATAGAAAGAGCTACAGGTTCATGTGCCAATGAATTCCCTAGCTTTAGCTGCATGTGTGTAAAAGTAGCAGTTTTTGCTTGCTATCTGCCTGTTTGATTTAATGTTCCCTAGATTTTCTGCTGAAAGAATGAGTGAGCAGTTACTCCTTAGTTTTCCCCATGCCACTTCTGACTTGTAGAAGGTTTCCTGACTTGCATTAGGTTTCCTCATCTGTCTTGTCTGTGCTGAAGGTATAGGTTCTGAATAACTTAGCACTGCTTTTTTGCCAGTAAGAACATGGCATTTGTAGTTCTTTGTTGCAAGGCTGGGCCTATTTTCTCAGTGACAATAGTCAATTTGGGATGGGCTTCAGTTGGCATTTCCACAACACACGTGGAAGCGACTTCACTGTCTTCTGAGCATGCAAAAATAAAGTGCTCTCCTCCTTCAGTCTTCGTTCAATACTTACACATTAGCCTACAGCATACTGCAAATACACTGAATTCTACACTGATTGCTCTGAACCCTCAGCTGGTAAACAACTGTTAAAAACTTCCAACTTAAGTTAGAAAAAAACTAAAGGTATTAACAGAATGTGAACTAAACTACCTTCTGCTGCTTCTTTTGTGCCCCTTTCTTACAAGGTCAGCCCTGGAGTGTTTTGTTTGGCGATGGATGTACCTGTGTGTTTGGGGGTGATATTGACTGGGAAGAGGGAAAAACAGTGATTGATATTGGAAAAAAAGACTTAAAACATAGATACTTTACAGAAATGAGCAGTTCTATACTCTTTCTTTCACTGGCAGTGTTGCTATGGCATAGACATAAAACAAAAGTGGAGAATTTGAGACCTTCAGTCTATACATAGAATTCAACACCAAAAGAATTCCTGGGACAGCCTCATTCTTCCTTACTGCCAGGCTTGTTCTCTGCCTGCAGCTATCGGGGCAAATATTTAGCAGAATGCAGGTGATTTCAACCTCAAAAGCCTTGAAATGCATCGTGTCAAGTCTGTAGGATTGGACTCCTCTTCCATCTTGCAGAACTAGAAGAATTAAAAATTGACATTTACTTTTGGTTTTTGATTCTGGGGGGGAGGGAGGGGAGGGAAGAAAGAAGCATCAATTCATGGACAGAACTGGATTTGTAAAGATCCAGGGTAAAGAACTGTATCACAGAATGTCTGCTCCAGCAACCTAGAGCTAGTTGCTTGGGTCCATGTCCAGACAAGTTTTGAATGTCTTGGAGGATGGAGACTCTCCAACTTTCCTGGGCAACTGATGCCGGTGCCTGGTCACTCTCACAGTGAAAAAGTGTTTCCTGATGTTCAGAGTGCTTCAGTTTGTGCCTGGTGCTGTGATTCATACCGGATTTGCAAATGCTTTGTTTGCTCCTTTTGTTTTCCTGTCTTAGTTGGAAGAAGTGGAGTGTTTGAAGAGTTAGCAGGGTCAAAGTTAGAACTTTAGAAATAGTTTAAATATAAGGGAGATTAACCTTGATTTTAAGAAGGGCTACCCTGCCTAGTTTTAAAAAAGTTTTAATGTGCACAAAGGATATAACTGGAAAGAATGGTGAAAGAAAATATCACCATTAGTTATGTTAAAGTTTCTTTGCTGAAATCAAGTGACAATTTTAGATCATAAGCTACTTTTTATAGAATGGAAGGACTCTCAAATCTACATATTAAAGACTGAGACAGTCATATATGAAAAGTATGTTTTCTGAAAAAAATTACGTATATGTGATTCAACTCCTTTTCATTAATTTCTGACTTGAATTTTTCTCTTAATAGACACAGGCCTTGCGTTTTATAATGTGACCTGTCCTTTAAGACAGAGAATTTGACTGATAGAATGAAGAAATTGCACCTGTTTAATTAAACAGGTATTTCCCCAAATAACTTTATTTTTCCAAGTATCTCACACAGCAAATAGGCCACTAGCCAGCTGTGTACTACATCGAATAAAATACAGACAGCAATCCTTTCCTGAAGTTAAATATCTTTATAATATATAGATATATTAATAATTTGGCAGCCTTACCAACCAGGCTAAGTGCTAGGAATGGCTTGAAAATCACATTGCTGAGAAACCCCAAGTGTGGTGCATTCACTTCAGAATTCTGCTGTGGCAGACACAGCACAAGGGGCTTGTTTCGTTATTATGAGCGATGACATTTGCTGCATGTCCAGAGTGATCCACCCTTCTAGTGCTGTAGCTGGTGCATTTCATAGCTCACATACAGTGAATTCTTCAGACAAGCCTAAATTTCCAATGAGTACACACTTTGGAAAGGTGACACATCGTAGAAACCAAAGGTAAGATTCCGGTTGTTTCCTATATTTTTGTTCTTTATTTTGGATATGACTGTTTAACTGTATGTAAGTAGCTCCAAAGCAAAAAATAGTCTCTTAGTCTTGTTGTCAAATTAAATTTATTTTTCACTGCTTTCTCTGTGGTATTCTGTAGTTGGTCTTGTAATCACTGGTTTTACCATGGGTGTGCTGGGAGGTGCAGAAGTCCAGCTGTGGCTTCAGTGTGCTCCACAATGGTTACAACTGGAAAAGAAGCAGGCAGGGTTTTCATATACCAGGAAAATTTAGGATCGACACAACTTTCATTATGGTGAGAAGCTGTCTAAACTTCCAGGCACATGCAGAGAAGCTCCTCATGTAAATCTAAGTCAACAGGTAAGTGCCTGCAAATGTTTTTGGCAAGAGTATTTTTTCAATCAATGTTCTACATTATTAAAAAGAAAACCTCCCACTGGTTTAATGGGTCTTTTCACAGAATTAGAGTATTTTGAGCTGGAAGGGACCCACAAGGATCATTGAGTCCAACTCTTAAGTGAATAGCCCATGCAGGGATCAAGCCCATGACTTTGGTCTCATTAACATGATGCTCTACCCAAGTGAGCTAATCTCAGGATTTTCCTGGGCATGCCAATTTTGGCTTTGGTATCAGGGCTACTAATGGAGCTATATTTGGAGGAACTGTGTGTCAGACTCCATGCTTCCTGCTTTCTATGTAACATTTCAAAGGATCAAATAACTGCAACTCTGACTCTGGGTCAGCTGTGATTTTAAGTAAGGGTGGAAATCTGTTCACTGCATTAATCCTAGTCTTTTTATTATTTCTGCTTCCATTTTATGGGGGAAAAAGTTAAGTGCATAAAAAAGTTTTCCTCCAAAAATGGGTCTGAAAGCGGGAGTTACTTTCTCAAGAGTCTGCCATCTACAGTTAATCAGATTGACTGGCTGAGAATGATAATGAAACTCAATTAGTTCCACCTCAACATGAGGAAGAATTTCTTTACACTGAGGGTGGCAGAGCACTGGAACAGGCTGCCCAGGAGGCTGTGGATCTCTCTCTGGAGATGTTCCAAACCCACCTGGACACACTCCTGAGTAACCTGCTCTAGGTGAGCCTGCCTTGGCAGGGGGTTGGACTGGATAATTTCTAGAGGTTCCTTCCAACCCTAATGATTCTGTGATTTTTCAGTATTTTCATTAGTTCCAGAAAACAAATGCATTTATGAAATTTAGATAATACTCTGGACCACATATGTACTATAAACATAACACTGAAATACCTTCTGTAAACCTCTGAAAACAACATGCTTTGGTCAAAATCCTCCAAAATGGGAAAAATTGGAAATGTGGAATGAAAAGTCCCCCAGGCTTGTTTTTGAGAATATTACTTCCACTGCCCAGCTGACAGCTATGTTCTTGGGAAAAATTATTAACTTTTGAAGGGAAAAAAATAATCTGTATTTTTATAAAGGATATGTTTAAAAATACCACTCAGGTTTGCACTAAAAAAGCTAGCTCTTGTTTTGCTAATTTTTTTCAGGAAGTTTCATTTTTTAAAAGGTGGGGAAAATTTAGAGTAAAAATAACCTTTTATCAAATTTTTTAATTAAAAATTAGTTGGACTTCTTGATAGTGTACATCCTTGTGTTTTTTGCTATTTCAGACAAATCTGTGGAGTGGTCCAGCTTTTAATGAAGTCTTATTGTATCAAATACTTGAAGAGGTTTTTTTTCTTGTATCTCCGAATATCAGTTGTATGTTTCACATACTTATACACCAGCATGTGAGCATTTGTTGACAGTGAACTAACCCTGTAATTGTCTGTGTTCAAGTGTTTTTAAAGCACTGGAGATATGCTGGAAGTATTCGGCCGGGCTCAGGGGCGGCAGGCGCTGCTCAAATTGTGGCTGAGCTGCCTCTGGGGAAGTGAGTAATACAGTATGTGCCTTCCTGCCTCCGTTTTGCTGTCTTTATCTGGACACACAGGTCTGGCAGAGATCAGTAGGTTGGTTTCCAAGTTTCTCGTGTGGGGCGTGCAAGCGCGACGCGCTCAGAACTGGGACTCTGAAGTGTGCGACCAAAATCGCTGTAGCACGGAACCCGGCTCTGACAGCGCTCTGCGGGCAGACCCACATTCCACCGGGGCCATCAGGACAAAGTTAAACCAGCACCGAGGGTGCGCTCCAAGCGTGCCTGCGGGGCAAAGGCCCCGTTCCTGAGGCCGTGCTGCGGAATTCCGGCGCTGGAGCTGCGCGGCGCCCTGCTCCTGCCGCTTCCAGCGCCTTCCACTGCCGACCCCCGACCCGGGGCCCCGTCCGACGCCGCCACTCCGCGCAGCGCCTGAAAGGAACTCCCGTTCTCGGCCACACTCTGCCTCCGCCCGGCGGCTCTGGCGGGGCGGGCAGTCCGAGGGGCCGGTGCTGGGCGCCCCTCAGGGCAGGGCTGAGGCGCCTCCCGTCTCCAGTGCGGGAACGCCGAGCGCCGCCGGACTCGCCTGGCCAGCAGCCACACAAAGCGTGGCTCTCCCCTCCCTTTGTCTGCGTGGCTTTGTCTCCTCCGTCCCCTCCCCGCCGCGGGCCGGGACTTCCCCCAGCCCCCCCGCCTGCGGCCGCCGCGGTTCCCCTCCTTTTGTGCCACCTGCGCGCCGTGGGAACGGCCGCTCGCCCAATCCCAATCCCGGTCCGGCCACGGCCGCTTCGCCGGCGCCGGGCCCGCACAGGTGCAGGCGGGCGGCGCCGGGGAGCGCGCTGTCCGCTCACGGGGCTCGTCCCGCCGCCGCCTCCCCCGGGCAGCGCAGCACGCGGGAAGGGACGGGGGAGGGAGGGAGGGACACGGGGCGGGAGCGGCGCGCGCCGCTCCGCATGGGAGGCAGGGAGCGCGCGCGCGGGGCGAGGGAGTGGAGGGGAGGGCGGGCGCGCGCTCGCGGGCGGGGCCCGGCGCTATAACCCTTGCGGAGCTGCCTGGGAGACCCCGGGTTTTGGGGCTGCGCCAGCGCGCGCGGCGGCGCCTCCTCCTCCTCCTCCTCTTCTCTTCCCTCTCCTCTCCCCCCGCGCCGCTCCCGCCCGCCCTCCGCCCGCCCCCCCCGCGCGGGAGTGGAAGGGGCCGGGGCTGGTGCCAGCAGCAGCAGCAGCAGCAGCGGCGTGAGCGCTCGAGCGGCCGCCATTTTACGCCAGCTCCAGCAGCAGCACTGCCCGGACACACCGCCGCGGGAGCGCGGAACGGGGGCAGCGCCTCAGCACGCCGAGCCGCGACCCGCGCCCCGAGAGACCCTTGGCACACGGCGGTTCTCCCCCCGCAGACACACACAGGTCAGGGCGGCCGGGCGCTGGCGGGGTGGAAGCGGGCCGGGCGGCAGAGCGGGCTGAGGCGGCGGAGGGCGGGAGGCGCACGCTGGGGCCCTGCAGCGCCGTGGGGCCGGGGCCCTGCGCGATGGGTGGAGGAGCTGCTGGAGCTGCCTTCGTGGCCGCCACTGTCGGGCGGGCGGGGGGCGGCCGGACCGGTGCCCGGCCCCGGCGTGGCGGCGGCGGCCGAGGCACCACCCGAGCCGAGCCGGGCCGGCGCGGGGCGCGTGGCTCCTGCCTTATTGTCCCGCCGGCCCCGCCGCTCCATTCATTGCCCGTGAAGGGTAGGGGGCGAACCGCGGCCTCGGTGCCCGGCGTGTGCGCGGGGAGGGGGGCCGCCCGGCTTTGGCGTGGCCCCGGTCACGTCGGGAAGCGGTGGGAGATGGGCAGCGGTGTTTCCTGGCTGGGAAACGGGGCCTTGCATTGTTTCGGACAGGAGTGTGGACGGGAGGCGGCGGCGGGGCCGAGAGGCACCGCGAGCTCCCGGCCGGGTGGTGAAATCGGGCCCGGGGTGTTGCAACCCGCTCTCCGGGGGGAATAGGGTGAGAGGTGGGGAATGGCCGGGGCTCGGGGCGGGGGGGGAGCCGCTCCTCCCGCGGGAGTGTGGCGGGGAGGGGGGGAAGTCGGTCACTGGAGGAAGTTGTAGGACATCTGAACGCGCGGAGCACGTGTTTCCATCGGGCTCATGGCCGCCGCCGCCGTGGGTGGGTGCGGGCTGGGAAGAGCGCTTTGTTCCTCTCGCTTGCCCGGCCGGCACTGAAGTGGAGGCGGGAAGGGATCCCGGCCGCGCCCGGGGCCTGGAGAGGCGGCGTGCTCCGAGGGGCAGCGAGTTTGCAGCGGGCGGTGGAGGCGGCGGCGAGTGTCAGTGACGGTATCGCGGTGCATGTGGCAGGTTTGCTTGTCCTCCCACCCCCGCTGTTGCCTTTTTGCTCCATTTCTAACTTGTTCAGAGCGTCTTAGGGAGTGTGTTAGAGAGACAGAGAGAGGGGAGGTGAGTCAGTGTCTGTCTGGGTTGTGTAAAACCTGCAGTGAAAGCTACCCCACCCCCCCTAGGCAGTGGTGTTAGGGCTTTCCTTTGTGTTAGTGCTTCTTTTGAGGAATTTCATGCGCCTTGCAAAACTAAAAAAAAAGTATCAGGGTGATGACCTGCTATTTTAAAGTATTTTTCCCATTACTTTCAAAGAATAGGGTAGTTTGTTGCATGTATTGTCACTTGAATTGTTCTACCTGAAGATATGTTTAGCTTAATTTTGATGCTTATTGCATTTGAACAGATATCTGGAAACATGGCTACTGAACATGTTAATGGGAATGGTACTGAAGAGCCCATGGACACTTCTGCTGCAGTTACCCATTCTGAGCATTTCCAGACATTGCTTGATGCTGGTTTACCACAGAAAGTTGCTGAAAAACTAGATGAAATTTACGTTGCAGGTAAGATCTTAGACTTGCAAAACCACACGTACAATATTTTATTGGATTCTGCTGTCTTTGGGCTAAAATAGCAACTTTTTGTGGTTTCCAAAAGTATGGGAACTGCAGTCTTACCAAAATCTGGATGTTTTACATTCAGTACTTTAATTTGTTGTACTATCTTTCAGAGGAAAGTCCCAGGCTATGTGGGCTGAGGGGTGGGAAGAAGTATGCAGGTGACAAGAGCAACAGCTTGAATAGGCAACAGATGATTTTTAGGAGGAGCAGGTGATGTAGTCTTTGTGCATTTTTTGCGGTAATTGTAGGTAACCATAAGAAACTAAAGCCTTGTTATGCATCTTCTCATGTAAGTGATACTTTCTGACATGGTGTTTGGGCTCATGGATGCAGAAGTTATGGTGTTGGTTTTTTCAGTTGTGGTAATAGCTAGCATTTTTTAAGCTTGATTTTTGGATTGCGGTGGTCATTTTTAGTGCTGCAGTTTATTTGTGTGTATAGTCTTCTAAAAGTGTACCAAGGTACCATTGTTTGGCAAGGTAAGTCAGGCTTTGATAGGTTTTGATAGACTCCTCTGAATTCAGCTTCAGGATATTGAAATTAAACTTGACTCATTTAACATCTGGGGTTCACAGAAGTCAACTGAACACATAAATGTAGTCACTTTTACTCTGAATCTTATCTCTTTTTGGTTTTAATTAAAGGATTGTATACCCTTAAATGTTTTAACTTTAGAGGAATTAGGTGTTTTTTATGCATAGTAACTTACTTTAATCAGTAATTGATTTAGAGGTCACTGAAATGTGTTAGGGATGTTGTATTAGGTTTTACTAAGATTACTGACCAAATATAATTAGTAATTTTTTTCTTTTCTCTAGGGCTAGTTGCACATAGTGATCTAGATGAACGAGCTATTGAAGCTTTAAAGGAATTCAATGAAGAAGGTGCACTGGCAGTACTTCAACAGTTTAAAGACAGTGATCTCTCACATGTTCAGGTAACATTAAGCAATTTACAATATAATTGTCTAGGGATAAACTGTTAGTTGTCTGGGAAGAGGTTTGAATCTCTTCAGTGATCCATGTGTGATATGTGAACACTATATTAGTTCAAGGTAAAATGAGATTCTGGCTTGTCATGTTTTCAGAACTGAAGATTGTATCTTTTGCAGAACAAAAGTGCCTTTTTATGTGGAGTCATGAAGACATACAGGCAGAGGGAAAAACAGGGGACCAAGGTGGCAGATTCTAGCAAAGGACCAGATGAGGCAAAAATTAAGGTATGTCAGTAAAAATAAGTTATGAGGTCTACCTGCTGTTTGTTTTTCTGAGTGTGATAGTTACCTCGATTGTTTTGGTACTGTGCTTTTCTTGAAAAGGTTATTACAGGTTGTTTGTCATATTTGTCATTGTTGAAAGCTGTCACTTGCAATTTTGTCTTGCACTCCTTTTCAGGTAGAAAGTTAATATATTAATTGCTGGGACTGTGCATGTAAAAGTGAAAAAGATTTCACAGTTTGCTTTTTGTCTTATCGAGACGTCTATTTCATATTAAAAAGTTTGTGCATACTTGTCAGCATAGTTACTTGAGTTCAAAATGTTTAAGTTCACTTACTGCTGATTGTTTTTTGTGTTCTGGTTTGTTTTTTTTTTTTTGTTGTAGTTGTTTCCACTCCACCCCCTTAGTTCAGATTTAGAGCAACTCCACAATAGGGAGGAGATACCACGTGTCTGAAAAAACAGATTGTAATGGATTTAGGATTTAGCCCACTTCTTATGACATAATCACTGTGCTCATAAACTCATAAACTGTACCCCAAACTGTCTTAATAAGGGATAAATTATTTTTTGGCCATGTCTGCTGGTAGCAAGCAACTCCTTTCTCAAGTGTTAGGCATATAATGATTTATTTTAAAATACTGTGATTAGGAACTGTACCAAAGCTTAAGGGAAGGAAAACCATCTAAGCATGTTTAGGTGATGTTGTAAAAAAACCCCCAGAGAATCTTTCTTTTTTGACACCTCATCTATGTAGTATAAAATGATCATTGCAAACAACTATATACCCTGTAAAATTAGGAAAACTTTCTCTTGACTTTGAGGCTGGGATGCCATTAATTATACATTTTTAAAAAACTGGTACTGTTTTTGTCACTGCCACATAAAACAGCAATATTATGAGGACTTGGTTAATAACTTCGAGTAGCATAGCTTTTACTGCTGATGGCTATAGCATTTAAAATAACTGCAATTTTGTAGTTGTGAGATTGCTAACTCTTGACTATAATTGAGCTTGTTCAATATGCAGTTTCTTTGTGTGTATAGTTGATTTGTCTTTGTACAAAATTATTAAGAAAGACTTAATTTCAGAGGAGTTTCTCATATGTTTACATACTGAATTTCAGCTAACATTTTAAGTTGGTGGTATGTCTGTAGCTATATCTCACAACATATGTTGTGGTGTTGCAGTGGTTCTAGTGAGGGTTAATTGTCCTGGGATCCTGTATAAGCCCACAAGGAATTTGGAGGGGGGATGATAAGAGAAAGGAAGTAGGTACTACCAATTTAGTATTTGGGTACCTGAAGCAGCAGTCTGTAGAGTGTTCCAGGGGTGTAAGCACTTAAACATGTGTTCTTTAACTTCACACTTATGAGTAATCTCATTAAGTGGAGGGAACTCTTGTGCATAAATGTCTGCAGGATTGGACACGCCAAAACAAGAAGTGGCTCAGACTAAGATCTTCCTAATTAAAGGGAAGCTCACAACTATATTACTTGTCTTTTTTTTTTTTTTTTTTTTAATTAAAATGAAGGAATTGGGGAAACTGGATGTGAATCTCTAATTTTCTAGCAGTGTTTCTTTACCTAATAATTCTGTTAATTGTTTTGCAAGTTTCTTGTTGAAGTACTAGCAGTAGATTTGTGGGAGCTTCAAAGCAGTATAGTTTAAAACGAATTAGAAGCATGTCTGTCTGGATGAAGTGCGGCTGAACTTGCTCAGTTTGTATGTGATTTTAAAATGTTAAGTATTTTATTTGAAGGCACTGTTGGAGAGAACCGGCTACACTCTTGATGTGACTACTGGACAGAGGAAGTATGGTGGACCTCCTCCAGAGTCTGTATATTCAGGACAACAACCTTCTGTTGGTACAGAGGTAAGAAGGAGAAGATGTTTATGCAGATCTAGACTCATTGAAAATACTTTTTATAAACAGTGCTTTGTGTATCTGTTGTAGATATTTGTGGGCAAAATTCCGAGAGACTTGTTTGAAGATGAACTTGTTCCACTATTTGAGAAAGCTGGACCTATATGGGATCTCCGCTTAATGATGGATCCACTAACTGGCCTAAACAGAGGATATGCTTTTGTCACTTTTTGTACTAAAGAGGCAGCTCAGGAAGCTGTTAAACTGGTAAGTTTTCTTGGATTTTTTTCTTTTTTGATGTCTGGCTTAGAAGCAGTTGTCCTCCTGGTCTTGGTGCTTAAATGCTTAAGGTGAAACTGTCATTGTTAAATGACTTCATAAATGTCCAGTAGGTGCTAAATTTATTTCTGTATTGCATATAATTTTTTTTTTTTTACTTTTATTAGGGACAGGGGGGAAAAAAAAGCTGATGGACTGCTGTTTGGTCCAGTTAGATGAGTCTTTATTATTAACCAAAGTTGTATTAGCAGTTGTGGCTTCTGAGCTGTCTGCATCTGTATGAGTTTTGGAGAGCCAGTGGTATTGGGGTTGCTGTGGTACAAGGGCAGGGCTGGTCAGGGTGTCTGTGACTTCTGATGTGCTTCTGCACCAGCAGGGGGCCTGTGCTGGAAAAGTGCTTCAAAGTCACAGAATTTCGTAAGATACTTCAGATGTCTCTTGAGCATTGAAGGTCTGTTCTGTTTGCTGCAACTGACAAGAAAACATCATAAATCCTGCCAGTTTAAGGAGCATTTCCTCTGTTTTACACAGAGGTATGAAATAGTTTGATGTGGGATACTCCTAAAAAGCTTCTCAGGTTTTATCCACAAAATACCCATCACTAAAAAAGAGAGTGGGGAGAAACACTATCCTAATCCTTGCACAGTGCCTTTGTTTTCTTGGCTAAGTTGAATTTGAATTTTTTGTGTTGGTTACTGCTACACTGATAAGGCCAAGCTTAGTGTGTGGTATGACTCAAGAGTGCTAACCATACACATACACTGATACTGTATTGCTATAATAGGGATAACACACCTTGTTTTGTAATGAGGTATAGCTTAAACTTAGGTACCCTATTGACATATAAGTCAATTGGTGGAGACAAGTCAAGCTGAAAATGGGAATTTGTCTTGAGAAAGTACAAAAATATCCGCAAAAGTGGAAGTAAAAAACCAATCTTGAATATGCTGATTAACTTTTTAAATAAGAGCAGTTGGTTGTTCCAGTGTGCAGTCAGATATACTGGGGATAACTGTGTGTTCTCTTTGTACTTTCATTGTCAACCTAGCTGTTTGGAGTGTGTGTGAACCCTTATGAGTTATGGTCTTAAGAGTTAACTCTTAAAACTTAACAAAACACTGAATCAAATCATGTAAGTTTTCAGAGGCACCTGGTAAATGAGTAAAACAATTTTTCTTGATTTAGCTGAGTTCTGCTTAAAGGCAGCATGCTCTGGAAAGTCACTCAAATCACGTTTCCAGAAAAGTTACATCAGATCCTAGCCTCAGTCTTCCACTAAATGATACAAGGGAAGGAGGTACTTGGTGTCCCTTTATTTCTGATCTTTGATATGCAGGAAAAAAGCACACTCTGTTCTGTTAAATAGTCACAGAGGGTAATAGCTGAAAAGTGTTGCAGTTGATGGGGCAGTCTTTCAACCTTTATGCTAAACTCTTAGGAAGAAGGGTTAGTCTTAAATTGGATCCTGTGACATGTGTCAGGTTTTTTTGGAATGGTTCCAGCCATAGGTGACTGTCTAGTTTGTTGTGTAAGTTTCCCAAGTTATCTAGAAGTGGTTTGCCAGGAGTATTAGCAAATTGTGGCTGTTGAGTTCAGTTGGAAATTGTAGGTCTGTAACTTATATTAGTTACACATGCATGGGAGAGACTGCTGAAAGACCTCTTCAAAATGCTGAACACTTAGCCTTAGCCATTTTCATTACCTATTATTTTAACAGGTGGTGTTCTTCTTGATACTGTCTGTAATCTTCTCATGTGTATACAACTTACTTCCCAGCTTTCTAGACTCCTTGGGATAATGATTCTTCTGTTATTTCCCATCTTTTCCCAAGAGACTTTTTTTTTTTTTTCAGGACAGTATAGAAAAAATGAGATTAAAAGTCTCTGTATTGCCTATAGGCTTTTGAGTAATGAGGGACAGCTATGTTTTTGTCAATACCCAAACTACAATAGAGAGTTAACTGACCTGTCTTCAGGCTCTTGGAGTTGGTGTAACATATTTTGCATACAATTCGTGTTTGTGTGGCTGCTGTATGTATCTTCCACAGTCTGTAAGCCAACTTAATGTAAAACCGAACTAAAAATTTTGGATGCACTAAATATTGACTTACTTGTTTAGTTTAAAGGTTGAAGTCTTGATTTTGTTTATGTGTATGCGTTTTTAAGCCACTTGCAAGTAATTGCTGTTAATATCTGTAATTCTTCTCAGTATCAGGCCATAGTATCGCTCCATTTTTGTCCTAAAAACAGCCAGAACTATTTTAAACACAGTTTAGGGAATTCTCTCCTTTTTTATGAACATTATTTAATTCAGTGTGGTTAACCCTTGCTAGTTAAGTAGATGTGGCATCTCAGATGTTTACACAAGCATTCACTATCAAAGTATGATTTTTTTAAATCTCATTTTTCCCCTGTTAACATGTGTATTTTGCTTTACAGTTGTGTCCTTTTGCACACACGTTCAGTTCTCCTTCCTGTTTCATAAGATGTTGCTAAAGTTTTTCAAAAGATTTATGTGTGAATAAGGTCCCTGTACATATGTACAGAATAAAAACCTGAGGTGAAGCTTGTAGAAAAACATACTGAAAACTGTTGAAGCATTCAATATATTTTTGACTAGAACAGGTGTACACTTGATCAGAGTGGAGGTACAGGTGAGTTACACAAATATGCCCCTTAAGCATTTTGCCAGCTATGCATAGAGATACGACTTGCCATAAACTAAAGTTGGTGGTGAAAATTTGAGTCAGTGAAGTGACAAGACAGACCTTCTGCATACTTTGGCTTGTCAGTGAGTAAATTCTTACAGAAGTCAGTGAGAAAAAAAACCAAAACTATTACATTGTCTAGAGGGTGGCAGTCTCTCTGCTACTGACTTCGGACACAGATTCCATGGTGACAGGAGGGGGAAGCAGTATGCTGACATAGCTACTTTGTTAGCCTGTTTTGGCACTTCACCCAGATCATGATCTGAGCCTTTTTATGTCTAATCTAAGTTTGCAGATGGTATGCGAACTATTTACCTAAAAATCACCAGCTTGATGCTCAACACCTAACTGAAGACTGTTTTCTCTGTGTTAAGAGAAACATGCAGTGAAAAACAGCAGTTAATACATTCAAGGATGAAAAAACTACTAGAAACTACTATCAGGAGAACTACAATATGGTAGAATGTATTAATTTTACTTCTTTAATTTTACTCTCATACAACATACTGAGTTGTATGAGACTCTTTTGGATTAGATGTGTAGCCAAACTTAGGTGTTAGACTTCAGCAGGAACAGTTGAATAATGCTATTATCCATATAAAATAGAGTATTTAATTTGGAAGGGACCTGTAATGATCATCTAGTCCATCTGCCTGACCACTTCATGGCTGATCAAAATTGTGGCAGTCATCTTGATCATTAAGGGCATTGTCCAGATGCCCTTCTCAGACAGTGACAGTTCTGGGACATTGACCCTTCTCTAGGAAGCCCGTTCCAGTGTTTGACCACTCTCTCAGTAAGAAAAGTTTCCTAAGGAAATGTTTCCTAGTGTACAGTTCAGTTAGTAGAGAATCACTTCCACAGGCTAATAAACTGTCAGCTCCTTTAAAAGTGTTTCTTTAGAAGACTTCTTTTTTTATAACTGCTATAATCTGTCTCTTCATTAATTTATATGTTTATTAGCGATGATAATACATGTAGAGTCTTCCTATGCAGCTGGTGCAGCTCCTGCTGCAGTTTGCTACTTCAAAATCAACTATTCTTTTGCCACACGGGTAAAAGATACAGAGATAGAAGTCGTTTGTTGTCTCCTGCTATGTTTTGAGACAGTTTGTTGGGAAGGTGTCACTCCAGGTCCTTTTCACATGTACAGTTCCCTGTTTGACTCACTTCTGGTGCAGTTACCTAACTTAGAAAATTTTCAGTGATGGAGTTTTTGTTTGTCCAAGATATATATAAATAAACATCTTACCCCGGATTTTTTGCACAAAAAGCGTGATGGGGTGGAGGATTACTTGCTTATGTGGTAAGATTCACCACCAAGCACAAAATAAATCATAGAATAAATCACTAGATGAAATTTTAAAATCTGTCTTGCTACTCAGCAATAAGATGTTGACCACAAAATTCATTTTCTTAGCTAAAGAACTAAGTCTGTTGCAGGGCCTCTAGTTGGAAATGGGTTGATGTACCAGCAGTTGACCTCCCTGCTGCTTATTTGGATAATGCATGTCTGTGTCTGCATCTCAGTGAAAGGCATTTTTTGATGTTTTGTCAACAGATGTCTGCAGTAATACTTCCCCCCTCTTAGACTGCTGACTTGTTCAGAGTGTCTTCCAGATGTTACAGGAGAAGCATTTTAACTTGCTGTTGACTATCTTTACATGTGTAATCTTTATGCTTTTGAAAGTATTTGCCAGTTGCTCTTGCACATTTTGTGGACATTTTGTGGAGAAGACCTGATCATGATTCTCTCTTCTTTTTTTTTTTTTTTTTTTTTTTTGTTAAATGTGGAACTTCAGAAAGGAATCTGACTTTAATTGCAACTCATGTCTTGCATTACACACAAATCAAGAATTGATAGATTCTATAAGCCTATAGAGGAGCTTGCATTTCTTTTCTGCACAGTTGTGAAGGCAGAAGTCTTGACCTTGATGACTTGGATGGTTCTGTATGAAAAAGTCTATAAAGAAAAAATTATTGAGAGACTTGAACAAAAAGGGAAGAATAATTGTTGGCTAGAATTGTGAAGATACCTTAAGAAAGCATGGGTATACTTCAGAGTAGTTGAATATGCATCATAAAAATGTGTTAAGCAACAATTTAATATTGCTCAATGCTGGGTTTTCCAAAGTTAAACATTTTGTATGCTGCTGTTGAAGGGGAGTGGAAATTATTTGTAACTGATGATTGTCCAATAATTTTTTTTCTTGCAGTACAACAACCATGAAATTCGTTCTGGAAAACACATTGGTGTATGCATCTCTGTTGCCAATAATAGGCTTTTTGTTGGCTCTATTCCTAAGAGTAAAACCAAGGAGCAAATTGTTGAAGAATTCAGCAAAGTAACAGGTGAGTCAGTAACTGGGTTTTGTAGAGCTGGAAGGTGTCAAATGTGTTGAGCGATGAGCTCTCCTTACCACCTTTTGGCTTATAGTTGAATGATGATGTAACCAAACTAAGACCACTCAGCATTGTGTTGGGGTTTTTTTAGGTTTTTTAAAACTGCTGATTTGCTGAGGGCTGAGATACTTGTAATTAGACTGGACAGGTGGTTCCAATTTCTACCTGTAGAGTAAGTGTGTTATGTTTAAAAAAGCTATTCAAAGAAATTTGAATTAAAAGTTTAATAATTTCAGTACTAATGGATGTTTTAAAACTTCTCAAGGCAAAACTGAAGCAAGTTGAAGAATGTAACTGGTTCTGTGCTTTAGAATTCTTATATTTCAAGAGTCTCTTTTTGATAACATATGAACTTGCAAAGATAATGTTTGATGACTTTCTCTGTTACTGAATGCTAGACTTCAGGTTCTTTGGAGGAATAAGCTTCTTAGGTATTGAAGTCCTGCAGCTTTTATCTCTTGTTGTTTAAACATGTATGGACAAAACACACATATTTTGTTAAGTGTTGTAACTTAGGGGCTTAAGAGGGGAGTTGACAAAGCAAAACTTTTGGCTGCCCGTAACTCTCCTTCATTCAGTTAGAGAAAGAGTAATCTTCCATAGCTACAAAGACAACTCACAAATTAATGGATTGAAAGCATAACAAATACATATTTTATTTAATTTCAGAGGGTCTTACAGATGTCATATTGTATCATCAGCCTGATGACAAGAAAAAGAACCGAGGTTTCTGCTTTCTTGAATATGAAGATCACAAAACTGCTGCTCAGGCCAGACGTAGGTTAATGAGCGGCAAAGTGAAAGTCTGGGGAAATGTTGTTACGGTGGAATGGGCTGACCCTATAGAAGACCCAGATCCTGAAGTTATGGCAAAGGTAATAAAGCTATAAGGGGACCATAGTACATTGAAAGTGCTGTGTTCCAAATAGGTGTTTCCTGGCATTAGCCTAAGATTAGATAACATCTTTCAGCCTTCTTGACACAGAGGTATTGTAGGTGAGATGATAAAAAACAAATATATTCTAGAAATTATGTGAATTTAAAAACTCTATATGGCCTTATATTATTTTGTGTTCCCGAGGCTGAATGGTGAATGTAATTCTTGCCAAAGTGACACATAGCATGACGTACTTAATTTATTTACCTGGAAGTGATGGTGGTGACTCGTAGAGTTAAAATGGTTTTGTACCCTAGTATTTGGAAGGACGGAAATCGACATATCATCACAGAGCAAGCCTTAATTCTTTTCAAACTTGAAACTGTTATCACTTCTAACTGTATTAGAACATGTGGGTGTTCAAATGTACACAGATATATTTTCGAAGTTGCCATTAGCGGTTAATTCTGAGAAGTTAGGCAATTAGGTTGTATTTGAAACTGTTGTTATTTTTAATTTGGGGAGTTAATTACTTTAAATACCTGGACTGGCAATATTTTGGAGTTTGAATATTGAGGTGAAGCTGAAGTCTGGACTGTTAAGGTTTTGAAGTACTTCCTAGCGGTTGTTTTATATATGTGTGTGGTATCTTGCCAGAAGCAAACTACCTGATTTTTTTTCTTCCCCATCAGATATTGCCTGACCCTGTTTTTTTCAGTTGTGTTGTGTAGCTGAGTTGTTTAATGGAAAGTCCTAGCTAGCCCATATCCTTATCTCTTTCTCTTTGCTTGCTTTTCGTCTGTGCTTTTACTCTCATCTGAGACACGTCACTTGCTGGAGTCCTACTTTGATGGACCTAGTAAGATAGCTTGGCTGGGATCTCCTCTTTGGTGAGCCATAAGGGAAAAGGGTTGGGGTGGGGGCTCATTTTAGGGAAAAAGCTGCTTTTGTAATACAGATATTACAGAAGCTTTTGGACTATCTTGTCTGCAGACTTTATCTTGTCCGGCATGATAGACTGTCAGCAGCAGGGAAAGAGTCTTGCAGGTCAAATTTGTGGAAGGTGGCACTTCCTAAATATGACAGGCTGTATGTTTAGTTTCTTGGCTCAAAAGAGAAGAGACCTAATCCACCAAACTGATAAAATAAATAAGCAGGAATTTCTGCTGATACAACAGAACAGATGGAAAGGAGTTGATAGGGGACATAATCAAGTGTGTCTCCTAAGTAGGTTTACAGATGTGCAGAGTGAAAGGCTAAAGAAACTAAAGCTTGATTGTGGTTTGCCCCAACTGTGGTACAGTTTTTTGAACATGTTAATACCTTGTATTGTTTTGTATTTGAAATGGGACATGAAAAGAGAAGAAACATGGAGATTAAGGGAAGAAATGCAGAAAACATGGAGAAAATGATTTTGCATTCTTCTAGTGCCACGTGCCAAAGATAGAACCTGGAACTTTGGTTGAAGATGTATGGAAAAGTGAGGCTCTATGAATAAGAATACTGAAAAAGTAGAGAACATCTGGCTTGTGTCTGAAGACAGAAACTGACAATCATTGGTGTCTGACCTTCCTCAGTGTCTGTGTCCCTTAGTTCATTCTTGCAACTAGGAATGTCTTTCAGTCTTTCTTGGCCACCTGCTGTACCTGTGCAGAAACTGACTGTGTCTGCCACTTCTCTAAGTGTAAGGTTTACTTTCTGTTCTTGCTGTCTTTCTCCTAGGAGAAAGAGCAGCGGAGCTGCTGCCACAGTCAGTAATCTCCTGGATTTGAGCTGCACGTTGGCTGTCATTGCTTCTGACTGCTGTCAATCCAGAGCAAAGGGAGAGCTATTGACCCCTGTTGTCTTGCTCATTGCTATGGTAGAAGGCTCTGGAGGAAACTGTAACTAGGAGTAGTAGGTTGTTTTTATCAGAATAATCATCTGGTCATCAGTTTTCTTGTCAAGACTGCTAGAAGAGCAAGTCTGTAAGAGCAGGCTATAAGGAAGACAAATTCACATATGTAGCCAGGAAGTGAACAGTGTTTTGAATCTTGCAGAAGCGGCATGTCGTTTCATCAATATATGGACACCTACTAATTGAAATTTCTGAAATGTCTACTTGAGTCTTTTTTCCTTTCTCCTGATAAAATGTTGCGGAGAGTACTGTATGGGTAAATTCTTATCATTTAAATGGGCTGTTACCTTAAATGCAAAGTAGCTTGAGCATGATGAGGGATGAAGCTAGATTCTCAAGCTAGATGTGTGTGCTAGAGGAGATTAGTGCTTGTACTAACAGATCAGAGTATAATTGGTTAACGTATTGGCTTCTGGTCCAAAGTGAACTTTTTTCCAACTTCACAAGCAGCTGTGTTGATAGTTTAATTTCTCCTAAGTGTCATTTTATTGCCTCTTACACCTGTAGTCTAGCTAAATTTATTAATGTTTTACTTGATTTCTGTAGGATGGCTGAGGCTGCAGAGGACGTTCTGGAGTGGCAGGTTAAGCAGCTAAATAAAGTCTTATGCTTGTGGCTGTCTGGCAGATTACAGGACAAGAGACAGGGCTAGTAACCCTTGGAGAATGTGGCCTGAAGTGTTTGTGCTGTAGGTAAGAGGAGGAAAAGGAGCAGATACCAGAAGTTTTGGGGTAGTCTGATCTTAAAGCAGTTTTTAAAACGTTGACTTCTGCCTTTAAAACAAAATGCTGGTGCTGGGTATATTGCTTGTTAGGAGTATTTACGGATTCTTGGTGTATAATGTGTGAGCTTTAATGAAGAGGTCTCTTTTTTTCCTTCCCTCCCTTTTTAGCTAGCTTAAGTGAAGTAAAAATGAGTTCATGTTCTCTCAACCTGTGCTTTAACCTGCCTAATAGCTTTTACATCATCTTTGACTCATTCAGTTACACTTCTAATCAGTAACATGAGCAAAGGTGTTAAAATGTTTCAGCTGATAGAGATTAATGGATTTGTCTACACTGGGAAAACGTAAATTAGTTGATTTTTTTATTTCTTTAAAAAACACTGTGTTAGTGCATCTTGTAAAAAATAGTGATTATTCTGTCTAGTTTTTAATCATGCCAGTCATCATGGATTTATTAGGCTACTTAGGGTTCCTTGTGAGGTCCTAATTTTCATCCTTTTCTAAACAACTGGAATATGGAACATTTGTTTAAAAGTTACTGGTTTTCAAACCCATTGATTACATCACAAAACATCCTGTAATTCATTTCCATGGAATAAGGTTAAGGGAGCAGTCAGGATATTTTACTAAAAATGGTTATTACGTATGGGTTACAATAAATAAAGGTTGCTCTTACCGTCAAGACATGTAAGAGAAGCTTAATACTAATAGGAAACAGCTTTCCTTGTGGAGTTGGCTATGACTTTTATGATCTCCTGAGAATCAACAGGAGTAACTATTGCCAAAGTCTAGAGTTGATACACTGGGTTAGATTTATGGTCTGTAGTATCCCTTCTTCCAAATTCTGCATCCCATCCCAGTTCAGCTAGTGAGTTAGACAGACTTCCATAAATCTGGTTTTTTCATAACTTAATTAAATAGCAATTCTTCCAAAAAGGGTGTCTGGGTTTATTGAATTCCTGTGTGTGGTGGGAGTAGAGTACAGCTGTGCTTCAGAAATCAAAGCATGCTTTCCTTGGTCCTTTCATACGTTGTGTTATTTGTGGTGGGCTTCAGGGTCAGGAGTCAGTGCTGCCATGTGCAATGTTCACTTGATGTCATCAGCTAATTTGAAACGAGTAGGAGCAGAGGGGATGTAAGCAGAAGTTGCAGTCTAGCAGCTGATTGGCAGCTGCATTTTAGGCAGGTAAGACTGGGAGCATTCCTTGGCAGTAGGAGGTGATAAAATTGTCAGGGCATGGTGCCAGCATGTGAAAGGAACTCTCCTCAACAAGTTGAAGTGTCTTGTAAATTGTGAGAATGCGTGGATGACATCATGTAAACATGCTCACATCCAGTCATTGCGTGCAGCCTCAGCATGGACACATGGATGAGTCCTTCAATACTGTTGGACAACTAATAGGTGATTCCTGGTTTCCAGTGTATGTTGTCCACTATTAAATAGGGGTTTAGTTTAAGCCTTTGTCAGGCTGCTCTAGATTCTCCTTTATCCTATGCAGTTGGTGATTGATGAAGTTTTCTATTGATGATCTGGTCCATGTCAGGCAGTTAACAGGCATATATCTAGCGTTGGATGATTACCTGCCTTTCTGATTTTAGAAGCTGCAAAGCAGTCTTTGTGTAGCTTAAGAGCCGTATTGCGTGCTTTAGCAAGCCAGGGGAAGGAGTAAACTTCCAGAGAGAATTACTTGGAGGTGACTCTTCAAGGGAGCAGCAGTTTGACTTTTGAGAAAGTTGAAGGGTGACTGGCCAGTGTCAGCCTTAGTTATCCCCCTCTGTCTGCAGTTCCATCTTGCAGCAGTGGCTTCAGGTCACTGAATGCCCCTCAGGCAAGCACAGCTACATTAGGTGTTTGGTGTAGCTATAGCACAGTAGCCACAAGTTAAGGAGCTTGAGAGCTGCAGGCCTGTCACCTCTGACCTAGATATTACAGTGATGACTGTTCTGCAAATAACTGAGCAAAAGCCTGTCAAAACAATTAAATGTTTTGGTAGGTTAATTGTTTTGTGTGTAACCAATGCTGGTTACCTTCTTTCAAGTTTTATAGTGTTCTGGGTTGACAATAACCGCTGCTAGGATCCTTTTAAACTACACAAATTGGATTGACTTTCAGGATACTAATACTTACATAATCATGTTTGATAACAGACTGAATATTTCTGTCAGGGAATTTTGGAGCTAACTCATGCTGTATGAGTATTTAAATGTACATATTCATGTACATAAAATGCTGTACAGAAAATGTAATAATGTTTTCAGTATTGCCAATAGCAGTAACTTGCAAAGCTTCATTTTGTGTTTTGAAATTCGATCATACTCCTAAGTCCTTTTTTTTTTTTTTTTTTCCCCCTTAGGTAAAAGTTTTGTTTGTACGCAATCTTGCCAATACTGTAACAGAGGAGATCCTAGAAAAGGCCTTCAGTCAATTTGGAAAGCTAGAACGAGTGAAGAAGCTAAAAGACTATGCTTTCATTCATTTTGATGAACGGGATGGTGCTGTAAAGGTAAGTGAAGAGGCCTGTAACTCTGTGTATGTGTTGTAAGTAGTGGTTAGAAGCTGTAGGCTTCTTCTAACTTGAGAAAATGCTTTGTCTGGAGAAATGGTGCCACATTATCACTGATAACTTTGTCCTCTCTGGGTGTCTCCTAGGATGATGCAATTCTAGCTTGAAAAGTGGATCTTAAATGCACATATTCTAACTAAATCTGCTGATAATAATGTTGTTACCATTTGAAACTCAAGTGCCAGAAATTGAATTACTCTTCTCACCAAATTACTGGTAGAAATCTTAAGCAGTTTCTCTAGGGCAGGTGATAGAATAAACTTCGGGGGTTTTTTTCTTTTCTTTTTTATTGTTTTTTTAATGAGGGGTGCTGGACAATATAGTAATTATCATTTCTGGGTTTTGCTAGCCTGGTCTTGATGTTACGTGTTGTTAGGAAGGGAAAGTGTAATTCCCCTCCTGCCTGTAGTGTATCTATTTTTTTTATGTTCTGTGGGTGGATGCAGGATACAGGGGGATTCAGTTTTTCTTACATATCCATATGTCTTAAAGCAGATGCTTAAGAAAATGATGGAAAGAGTCTTAGGAAGATATATATCCTGTCAGGGCTTAGCTATGTGGTGTCCCTAAAAGTGGTAGAATCTTTACGATTCCTCTGCTCAAAATTAACTTGTAGTAATAACTGTGGCCCATGGGAATTGTAGATGGCAGGGAGGAGTTGATGGTTTGCTGTTTTGCATTTTTTTGAGGGGAGGGTTGTGGGGAGGTGGTGTGTGGATTTGGGGAGGAGTTGGGGTTTTTTGTGGTTGATTAGTTTGTTTTTTCCTTGTGTTCAGAATGACTCTTTAATTTTTGGCTTCTGGTTGAAAAAGTGCTATTTATTACAAGTGAAATAAAGGAATAGCGGAATATATTGAGATCTAGCTTTAGTACTGTTTGCATCTGTGCTGACGTTAGGAGTTTATTCATGGATTACAAAATGTGCGCTTTCAGAGGACAGTTCTGTCACTTCATTAATTGTAACAGCTTGCAAAGGTTGAAGCCTGTTTTCAGTTTTGAGGGGAAGATTTCTAAACTGATACATGAAGTCCTGGGTTTGAGAGCCAAGTTCAGAAGAAATGCATAACTGGAGCCCATGATACTATGCTGTCTGATTGTTTAAATTTTTTTTAGTTTTATATTGTTATTTTAGCTATGGATAACAAATTTAAAAATGCATACTCTAAAAGATAGAATAAAATTAATAACTTCAGAAATGCTTGGAAGTATATTTAAAGTCTGGTTAATTCCTTCAGGCAATGGAAGAAATGAATGGCAAAGATTTAGAGGGAGAAAACATTGAAATTGTTTTTGCTAAGCCA